>CM059430.1:155510164-156110164 GCA_030390025.1 Squalus acanthias | reverse complement strand
AACCAGTAGAAATTGATCAGCAGCAACAACAACAACAACAACAACAACAACGTGTATTTATATAGCACCTTTAACTTAAAACATCCCAAGGCGCTTCACAGGAGTGTTAGCAAAAACAAAATTGACAACTAACCTGAGAGTGGTTGCTGATCCCTTTAAACATCACTTGTGGGGGGTCCTTGCAGCTGCGAAATGCACGTTCAGCTGTGCGAGGTTAAAACAGGGCGTTAGCTCCTGCGTTGAGGACAAAAATGGCAGCGCTGGCATCAAATCAGCGTTGCACGAAAAATCGGGCACTCCGGAGCTGAAATTCTAGCCCTTACATTTTTTTTTGTGATTTTAACTCTACACGTATATCATAAAGGTGCAAATACTAATTATTCCAGTCCATTGGGGATGAAATTGTGCTATTTGAAATAGAGCACAAATGCTCATCATATCTATTCAAAAGAAACAAATTAATACTGCCATTAAAATTGTGGCCAAAGGAATTTCATATGAACACGCTGAGCATCAAATTAGAGCATTTGCAACCCAAGTGAGTCTTAATTTACTGCCAGCAGTAAGTAGAGATATGCAATAGGATGTTTACTGAAATTATTTGAATGTACAACTCTAATAATTGAAACAAGGCAATCGACCTGGGCAAATGAATATGACATTTGCCAAAGGGCTTAAAATTGTGACTAAACAGAAGGCACACAGAAAATCACATCACAGCGCAACTGAACTGTGTGTTTTAATGAAGCAATTGTGTCAAATTTAAACATGCTTTCTTGCCAGAATAGCAGCATTGCCATGAACAGAAGGCTGTCAAACATCCCAGGGAATTACTGTTAGAAATATCAACAACATTTGTAAAAATATCAGAAATACAGATGACGAGAGGAAATGGATTCATTAAATTGCACAATAGAAATGTTGTACAGTAGACAAATGCAGAAACGTTACCCCAAAAAGATCTTTAGATGGTCAAGAAATTCCAGTTCTGATTCCTGCCCGCACTGAGTTAACTGATCTCACAATGTATTTTAGTGCCTTTTGAATTAAGCGGAAAATCTACCACTGTTTCCCTCCCTAACCCACGACATGTGTGGATGTTGGGTGCGGATAGGATAAAGACCAGCCAGATGCTCCTCATAGCTAAATAATCTGACTCCATTTACTGGCAAGGTTCACACGTGAATAATGATTATTTAGGTGTGGTTATCTGAGGAGGACACCTGCACTAATGGAGCAGTAGTCTTTAGAAGAAGTGTGAAGGGGAATGACTACTAAAGTAATTTCTAAATTCTATTGAGCAAGAGAGGCAACACATTATTGGAGTCATCCAATTCCGTTAAGTGTTACCCTTTAATTTTTAAATTGGCTCATAAATAAGAAATAATAGTCTTGCAAAGCACATGTATCATATTTTATATCCATAATCATTTTATGGGCTTGAACCGAGTAAATCAATTATTATCTCACTGTATTCCGGAAGACTGTAATAATCTATAGTTCATGTAAAGGCCAAAGTCACTGAATGAAAGTACTCTTTTATGTTTTCACAGATATTTCTTCTGAATATGCGGACAAGTACTCCATGTGCTGCTGGGACCAAGGAATTTGTTGAATGTAAACAGTTCAGGTTAAATAACTCATTTCAACACGTCTGCTTTCTGGTTTTGACCTGTTGCTCTACTTATGTAGCCAGTTCAAACTGTCAAGAGTTGTCTCCCAATTGGCTCAATAAACTCCCTTTGCAACCAGTTTTTAACCAATCAGAGATAACTCCGAATGATTTGGGTCACACTCGTAAAAACGATGGTGGATTAGCTGATATTCAATAAACTGGATAACAAGATCAATTAAAATAAACGTTGAAATAGACAATACAGGTAAAAAATAATTGAAAATTAAAAAAATAAATCGGGAAGCAAGAAAGGACAGAGAAAGAAGCAAAATTTTATAACAGTTTAATTTTAATTTGGGATTTCAAAATGTATAAAGTAATATTAAAATAATGAAGCTGACATTATGATTGCAATATTAAATAATTCTTCAGGGTCACACACAGTGGCGGTGATTTCGCCGACCTGGGCGGCTTCAAGGCGGGAGAGGTCAGCGGTGGGGGTCGGCCCCGCTGCCGCGTGGATCCCGTCGACGAATATGATCTTGCCCTAATGGGCATGATCGGCCCGCCCTGCGCGTTTCCCTGGCACTATTAAAAATTGCGGGTCTGGTGACTTCATCAGATGACGCGATTATTGCCGTGTCTCCAGTTAGTCTCAGTTGCAATTTCATACCATTCAGTGCTGTCAGTGTTTGCATCTCTGAACTATGTGCTTCCAGCACCAAAGAGCAGCACCTCGCTTCTCAGATGAGTCCCTCCATCATCTTGTGGAGGGAGTGAGAGCATGTAGGGAGGTTCTCTTCCCTACGGATGGTAGGAAGAGGCCTCCCCAGCAGACAAAGGCAGCGTGGCTGCAGATATCGCAGGAGGTAACGGGGCTGTCAGTGGTGGTTCGCACCTGGGTGCAGTGCCACAAAAGGTTCAATGATCTTCTAAGATCAGGAACAGTGAGTATTAAGCCACAATTACCTTGATGATGCTGTGCCTGTCATCACATTCGCACCATTCTACATTGGCACCCCTACTCTTGCACGTTACTCACCCCAACATCCCTTGGACCTTCATCCATCCCTCTATCTCTATCTACATTATCAGGTCCCCATTTTACTATACAGCCCTCACACTCAGCCTCATCGTAATGCAATGACAGCAACAACACAAAAGGAGGCAACTTGGTATTGCCAACCCACTCCAACAAAGTCTCCCTGCAAAGCTCTATCCCATTCCATTCCTAACACTCATTCCATCACTCTCACTGAACTTTCTCTTCTTCCCCTCCTTGCAGGAAACAATAACCCACAATGAGAGGGAGAGGGAGAGAACAGGAGGAGGCCCTCAACAAACCATATCATATCTGATGATGATGTGGAGATGCCGGTGTTGGACTGGGGTGGACAAAAATGAGAAGTCGCACAACACCAGGTTATAGTCCAACAGTTTTATTTAAAATTACGAGCTTTCGGAGCTCCGCTCCTCCTTCAGGTACAGGTACCTTTACCTGACGAAGGAGCAGCGCTCCGAAAGCTCGTAATTTTAAATAAAACTGTTGGACTATAACCTGGTGTTGTGCGACTTCTCATTTATATCTGATGAGTGCAGAGGAGGCACCACTGGAGATTGCTGGAGTAGTAGACCGGCCAGAAGTGGGGGACGGAGAGAGGGGCTCATTAGAAGAAGCTGATGACAGAATTAATTTCCATACAATTGCATGCCTTTCATCTGTCCCTCATATGGGGTGTGATGTCAAGACAAAATGAATGCTCAGCAATGAAGATAATAGTATGTGTCTGCAGTAGACACCCTGTATATCTAACTGATGTCTTCACTCTCCCACAGATCCATCAAGAGCCCCCCCACTACTGTCCAGGGGGAACAGCAAGAAGTCTCCTCAGAGGAGCCTCCTGCCTCTGAGGGCACAGCGTCACCTCAGACAACGCAACCCAGCACCAGCGCAGAGACGCACACCTCGGTGTGTTCATCGCAAGATAGAGTAGTGTTGTCACCTGGTGACTTACAGATCACAACTGAGCAGCAGCAGATGGTGGAGACATTGACAGCAGTGGAGACTCCTCGTCAGAGGGCGCAGGACGCTCCCAGCTCTGCTGAGCTGCAGGCAGACGCTGAGCCTCGGGGGCCATCCAGGAAGAGGGCGATCCTGGAGCTGCAGGAACAAGTGCAGGAGGCTCTGACTGGTTTCGCAACCGCGGTGACTGCGAGTGTGCAGAGAATGGAGGAGTCCATCTCCAACATGAGCAGCACCGCGGCACAGTCACTGGCATCTATAGCTTCCTCGATGGATAGGATGGCCACCTGCATGGAGGAATCACAGCGCCAGTCTCATGAGAACATGGTTTCACTTCAAAATAGATGGTCATCTATGGAGGTTAGATGGGCATCTATGGAGGAGAGATGGGCTTCTATGGAGGAGAGAAACCAGAGGCTCATAGACATCCTTTGTAAGAGGGATGTCAGTATAGATGCGGGCCCTCATGGCCCCACTGAAGTGCAGCAAGGTGCTCTCCAGCTTCTTGCCAGCAGGGAAGTGCGGGTGTCCCATGAGAGGGATGATGGTGGGAGGGGACATGGAAGTGGGGGCTCCTCTCAAAGTGCTCTGACTTCCACCCCCTTGCCGGCCCCTCGGTCAGAGTCGCAGATGCCTCCCCGGAGAGTGATGGCCGAGTCTGTGCCTGCACAGTCGCAGGAGGAGCAGACTTTGGCGGAGCCAACACCGGCTTCAAAACCCAGAGGATGACCGCCAAAGGCATCTAAGCAGTTGCAGTAGGGAGGTGAGGAGGCTGCCTCTACCTCTGCTGAAGCCACAGGGGTATCACAACGTAGAAGCACCTGGAAAAGAAATATCCTACACAAATAGTCACAAGGTAGTCACTCGGGTGTCTTTTTCATTATCAATGTAATGTTTATATTCTATGAAGTCTTTTTAATTGTGACACTTCTCATGGAGATGTGGCTTTGATTATAATGTCCCTCAGGCTCGTTTGTTGGCCCCCTCAAAGGTGTCATGAGCCATGTCTTCAGGGTATAGAGTCCTTGTCTACAAGCAGCCACTCGGCAAGACTGTTTGGCGGAGCGCAGAGCTGAGGGATGGTGGAATGGCGCAGGATGTATGAGTCATGGCAGCTGCCAGTAAACTTGGTGCACACATGCATGATGATCTTCCTATGGTTGCAGACCAGCTGCACGTTGAGGGAGTGGAAGCCCTTGTGGTTCACAAATACTACTGGGTGATGATGGGGTGCCTTGATGGCCACATGTGTGCAGTCGATGAAGCCCTACACCCGTGGGAAGCCAGCCAGAGTGGCAAAGCCAAGCGCACGCTCATTAACACTGGTTTGATCAGTGGCAAAATTGATATAATTTGCGGACTTGTTAAAGAGGGCATCGGTTACCTGTGCGATGCATCTGTGGGCGGCCGACTGCCAGATGCCGCAAAGGTCTGCTGCAGATGCCCGGAAGGAGCCTGAGGTGAAGCAGTTGAGGGCAAGGGTGAGTTTGACAGCCACCGGTAAGGCGTGGCCACCCGCTCCTCTGGGCTGCAGGTCTTGCGCCAACAAAGCGCAAATGTCGGCGACGACCTGGCGCGATAGCCTGAGCCTCCTTGGGCACTGCTGCTCCGTCATGTTGAGGAAGCTCTGCCTGTAGACCCTGTGTTGAGGGTATCGCCTCCGGCACGGTGCCACCCTGTGCTGATGCCCTGTGCAGCATCAGGTGGTTGAGGAGAAGGTTGGCGCTCTTCTTGTTGCTGCTGCGGCTGATCGTCATCAGATTCTGAGGACCAAGGTGTGGGAGTATAAATCGTGCCCATTGTGATGTTTGATATGGCAGCTGAAGTTGAGATGACAGAAGCAATCTATCAAGGGTGAGATATGATGTTCCAAGGAGGTGACAGCGAATGGAGAGTTTACTGCAAACACTTCCTAACAGCATAAAGCTGAAAATTTTCTTCCAAATACTGAAGGCTGAAGCTTCTGAGATTGGAAAGTGACCAGCTGTAAATGGTAGCTTTTATAAGACTTTTGAGCTGTCACCTATTCACAGAAATGGAGAGTTGTTCAGCACCCGACAAACTTACCGCGATCCCCGAGTGACGTGAACCTCGTGGAAAACTTGGAAAAATGGTTTGTACCTGGTAAAATGGTGATTAAATTGCTTTAAACACCCGCTTAACTGTCTCAATTGCATGACCCGCCACTTAGTGCCGTGTCTGCAAAGCGCAGGCAGAACCAGCACCAGGGAAACTCACAAGGAGGCGGGTTTAGAGCGGGACACCGGCCCCGCTGTCAATCCTTTTGATTTTGACAGTGGACCCACATCTGAACCCGCCCTCTGAGCGCCGGCAAAATTCAGCCCAGTGTCTGAGCTGAAATCTTTCAAATAAAATGGCTACCATGGAATATAGAAGGTCCTGGAGCTGCTGAGTCTGTATTGGTTAATTCTGTTGATAGCAGTGAAGGTGATCAGAATATTGTGTTGAACATCTATTAAAATATACAACTAGTGTAAACACCACTGAAAGCACGCTTAATACCAAGAATACAAAGTTCTACCTGTCAGTAATTGGGTTGTTTATAATGCTGGCACATCAATCTTTGTCCTCATGAGTTTGTAATATTGAGGTTTGACAGTATGGATGACCATTTTCAGAATGTTTTCATTCAAACCTTTCTATAGGTTGGGGTAGTTGCAGAGCCACTGCCATTTGATGTGGGTTATGACCAACCTTTTCTTCAGCAAATTAGAATTATGTTCATCAATGCTACAATATTCTACGGGAATGGTAGAATAGTGGTAATGACACTGGGCTAGTAATCCAGCAGGCCTGGACTAATGATCCAGAGACGTGAGTTCAAATCTCACCACGGCAGATGGGGAATTTAAATTCAGTTAATTAAATAAATCTGGAATAAAAAGCTAGTATCAGTAATGGTGACCATGAAACTATCCGATTTTCGTAAAAACCCATCTGGTTCACTAATGTCCTTGAGGGAAGGAAATCTGCCGTCCTTACCTGGTCTGGCCTGTATGTGACTCCAGACCCACAGCAATGTGGTTGACTCTTAACTGCCCCCTGAAATGGCCTAGCAAGCCACTCAGTTGTAACAAACCGCTACGAAAAACAATAATAAGAATGAAACTGGACGAACCACCCGGCATCGACCTCGGCACTGGCTACGGACACAGCAACGGCACGCCCAGCCCAGTCGACTCTGCAAAGTCCTCCTCACCAACATCTGGGGACTAGTGCCAAAATTGGGAGAGCTGTCCCATAGACTAGTCAAGCAACAGCCTGACATAGTCATACTCACAGAATCATACCTTTCACCCAAACTCTTCCATCACCATCCCTGTGTATGTCCTGTCCCTGAATTAGGCAGTCCCTCGGAACCGAGGATGACTTGCTTCCACATTAAAAATGAGTTCTCAGGTGACTGATGAGTCCAATGCGGGACCTAGAGTCTCTGTCACAGGTGGGGCAGACGGTGGTTGAAGGGGCGGGTGGGTGGGGTGCTTGGGTTGACATGCGCTCCTTCCGCTGTTTGCGCTTGGCTTCCGCTTGCTCCCGGCGAAAAGACTCGAGGTATTCGGCGCCTTCTCGGATGCTTCTCCTCCACTTTGTGTGGTCTTGGGCCAGGGATTCCCAGGTGTCGGTGGGGATGTTACACTTTTTCAAGGAGGCTTTGAGGGTGTCCTTGAAGCGTTTCCTCTGCCCACCTGGGGCTCTCTTGCCGTGCCGGAGCTCCGAGTAGAGCGCTTGTTTTGGGAGTCTCGTATCGGGCATACGGACGATGTGACCCGTCCATCGGAGCTGATCGAGCATGGTCAAAGCTTCGATGCTGGGGATGTTGGCCTGAGCGAGAACACTGACGTTGGTGCGCCTATCCTGCCAATGAATTTGCAGGATCTTGCGGAGGCAGCGTTGGTGGTACCTCTCCAGTGCTTTGAGGTGCCTGCTGTACATGGTCCATGTCTCTGAGGCATACAGGAGGGCGGGTATTACTACTGCTCTGTAGACCATGAGCTTGGTGCCGGGTTTGAGGTCCTGGTCTTCAAACACTCTCTTCCTCAGGCAACCGAAGGCTGCACTGGCACACTGAAGGCGGTGTTGGACTTTGTCACCGGCGTCTGCCCTTGTTGACAGTAGGCTCCCGAGGTATGGAAAGTGGTCCATGTTGTCCAAGGCCTTATCATGGATTTTGATAATCGGGGGGCAGTACTGTGTGGCGGGGGCAGGTTGGTAGAGGACCTTTGTCTTACGGATGTTTAGTGTAAGGTCCATGCTCTCGTATGCTTCGGTGAAGGTGTTAGCGATGGTTTTGAGTTCGACCTCCGAGTGTGCCATCGTCTGCATACTGTAATTCGACGACAGAGGAAGGGATGACCTTGGATCTGGACTGGAGGCGACGGAGGTTGAACAGTTTCCCATTTGTTCTGTAAATTAGCTCCACTCCAGCGGGGAGCTTACTGAGGGTGAGATGGAGCATTACCGCAAGGAAGATCGAGAAGAGCATTGGTGCGATGACACAGCCTTGCTTGACCCCGGTCTGTACATGAATTGGGTCTGTGGTGGAACCGTTGGTCAGGATCACGGCTTGCATGTCGTCGTGAAGCAGGCGGAGGATGGTGACAAACTTTTGAGGGCAGCCGAATTTGAGAAGGACACTCCATAATCCCTCACGGTTGACAGTGTCAAAGGCCTTTGTGAGGTCAAAGAAGGCCATGTACAGCGGTTGGTGCTGTTCCCTGTATTTCTCTTGTAATTGGCGCGTGGTGAAGATCATGTCCATTGTGCCCCTTAGTGGGCGGAATCCGCATTGCGACTCTGGGAGGAGCTCTTCAGCCACTGGGAGAAGGCGATTGAGGAGGATTCTTGCGATGACTTTCCCTGTGGCAGACAGCAGGGAAACTCCTCTGTAATTACCGCAATCGGACTTGTCACCTTTCTTGAAGATGGTCACAATTACGGCATCTCTGAGATCCCCTGGCATGCTCTCCTCCTTCCAGATAAGAGAAATGAGTTAATGAATTTGCGCCAGTAGTGCTTCTCCGCCATGCTTTAGCGCCTCGGCAGGGATTCCATCTGCTCCTGAGGCCTTGTTGTTCTTCAGTTGTCAGATAGCCTTTTCAACCTCATGCCGGGCTGGGGTTGTGCTGAGATGGTGGCGGGTAGCATGCTGCGGGATGGAGTTGAGGACACTCGCGTCGAAGACAGAGTCTCGGTTAAGGAGATCTTCGAAGTGCTCCTTCCAGCGGGCACTGACTGCCTCCCTGTCCTTGATGAGTACCTCTTCGATCTTGGCTCGCAGTGGGGTAGGGCCTTGGGTGCTTGGGCTGTAGCCGGTCTTGACTGTGCAAATGGCCTAGCAAGCCATTCAGTTGTAACAAACCGCTACGAAAAACAATAATAAGAATGAAACCGGACGAACCACCCGGCATCGACTTCAGCACCGGCTACGGACACGGCAATGGCACACCCAGCCCAGCCGACCCTGCAAAGTCCTCCTCACCAACATCTGGGGACTAGTGCCAAAATTGGGAGAGCTGTCCCACAGACTAGTCAAGCAACAACCTGACATAGTCATACTCACAGAATCATACCTTTCACCCAAACTCTTCCATCACCATCCCTGGGTATGTCCTGTCCCACCGGCAGGACAGACCCACCAGGGGTGGCAGCACAGTGTATACAATCAGGAAGGAGTGGCCCTGGGAGTCCTCAACATTTACTCCGAACCCCATGAAGTCTCATGGCTTCAGGTCAAGCATAGGCAAGGAAACCTCCTGCTGATTACTACCTACTGCCCTCCCTCAGCTGATGAATCAGTACTGCTCCATGTTGAACACCACTTGGAAGAAGCACTGAGAGTAGCAAGGGCACAGAATGTACTCTGGGTGGGGGACTTCAATGTCCATCACCAAGAGTGGCTCGGTAGCACCACTACTGACTGAGCTGGCCAAGAGCTGAAATACATAGCTGCCAGTCTGGGCCTGCGAAAGGTGGTGAGAGAACCAACATGAGGGAAAAACCTACTTGACCTTGTACTCACCAATCTACCTGTCACAGATGCATCTGTCCATGACAGTTGGTAGCAGTGACCACCGCACAGTCCTTGTGGAGACAAAGTCCCGTCTTCACACTGAGGACACCCTCCATTGTGTGGTGTGGCACTATCACCGTGCTAAATGGGATAGATTCAGAACAGATCTAGCAGCTCAAAACTGGGCATCCATGAGGGGCTGTGGGCCATCAACAGCAGAATTGTATTACACCACAATCTATAACCTCATGGCCCGGCATATCCCTCACTCTATCATTACCATCAAGCCAGGGGACCAACCCTGGTTCAATAAGGAGTGTAGAAGAGCATGTCAGGAGCAGCACCAGGCGTACCTAAAAATGAGGTGCCAACCTGGGGACGCTGCAACACAGGACTACAAGCATGCTAAACAGTGGAAGCTGCATGCTATAGACAGGGCTAAGCGATCCCACATTCAATGGATTAGATCAAAGCTCTGCAGTCCTGCCACATCCAGTCGTGAATGGTGGTGGACCATTAAACAACTAACGGGAGGAGGAGGCTCCATGAATATCCCCATCCTCAATGATGGTGGAGCCCAGCACGTGAGTGCAAAAGACAAGGCTGAAGCGTTTGCAACCATCTTCAGCCAGAAGTGCCAAGTGGATGATCCATATCGGCCTACTCCTGAGGTCCCCACCATCACAGAAGCCAGTCTTCAGCCAATTCGATTCACTCCACGTGATATCAAGAAACGGCTGAGCGCACTGGATACAGCAAAGGCTATGTGCCCTGATAACATCCCGGCTGAAGACTTGTGTTCCAGAACTAGCCGCACCTCTGGCCAAGATGTTCCAGTACAGCTACAACACTGGCATCTATCCGACAATGGAAAACTGCCAGGTATGTCCTGTCCACAAAAAGCAGGACAAATCCAATCTGGCCAATTACCGCCCCATCAGTCTACTCTCAATCATCAGCAAAGTGATGGCAGGTGTCATTGACAGTGCTATCAAGCGGCACTTACTCACCAATAACCTGCTCACTGATGCCCAGTTTGGGTTCCGCCAAGACCACTCGGCTTCCGACCTCATTACAGCCTTGGTACAAACATGGACAAAGGAGCTGAATTCCAAAGGTGAGGTGAGAGTGACTGCTCTAGACATCAAGGCAGCATTTGACCGGGTGTGGCATCAAGGAGCCCTAGTAAAACTGAAGTCAATGGGAATCGGGGGGAAAACTCTGCACTGGCTGGAGTCATACCTAGCACAAAGTAAGATGGTTGTGTTGGTTGAAGGTCAATCATCACAGCCCCAGGACATCGCTGCAGGAGTTCCTCAGGGCAGTGTCCTAGGCCCAACCATCTTCAACTGCTTCATCAATGACCTTCCCTCCATTATAAGGTCAGAAATGGGGATGTTCGTTGATGACTGCACAGTGTTCAGCGCCATTCACAACTCCTCAGATAATGAAGCAGTCCATGCCCGCATGCAACAAGACCTGGACGACGTTCAGGCTTGGGCTGATAAGTAGCAGGTAACATTCGCACCACAGAAGTGCCAGGCAATGACTATCTCCAACAAGCGAGAGTCTAATTCAATGGCATTACCATCGCTGAATCCCCCGCCATCAACATCCTCGGGGTCACCATTGACCAGAAACTTAACTGGACCAGCCACATAAATACTGTGGTAACAAGAGCAGGTCAGAGGCTAGGTATTCTGCGGCGAGTGTCTCACCTCCTAAGAACATAAGAACATAAGAAATAGGAGCAGGAGTAGGCCAATCGGCCCCTCGAGCCTGCTCCGCCATTCAATAAGATCATGGCTGATCTGATCCTAACCGCCAATCTACTATCTATCACAGAACCATCTCCTGCATCTAACAGAATTGCACACACGAAATAGGAGCAGAATCAGGCTACACAGTCCCTGGGCCCGCTCCACTACCCACAGGGCCATGACCGATCCGAACCTAGACTCATGTCCAAATTCCTGCCCGCTCCCCGTAACCCTTAATGCCCTTTACTTCTAGGAAACTGTCTATTTCTGTTTTAAATTTAATTAATGTTGTAGCTTCTACAGCTTTTTGTGGCAGCATATTCCATGGACCTACCACCCTCTGAGTGAAGTAGTTCCTCCTCATCTCAGTTTTGAAAGAGCAGCCCCTTATTCTAAGACTATGTCCCCTAGTTCTCGTCTCACCCGTCATCGGGAACATCCTCCCCGCATCCACCCGATCCAACCCCTTCACAATCTTATATGTTTCAATAAGATCGCCTCTCATTCTTCTGAACTCCAATGAGTAGAGTCCCAATCTACCCAACCTCTCCTCATATGACCACCCCCTCATCCCCGGGATTAACCGAGTGAACCTTTTTTGCACTGCCTCGAGAGCAAGGAGCAAGGATGTCTTTCCTTAAGTAAGGACACCAAAACTGTATGCAGTATTCCAGGTGCGGTCTCACCAATACCTTGTACAACTGTCTCCTGACTCCCCAAAGCCTTTCCACCATCTACAAGGCACAAGTAAGGAGTGTGATGGAATACTCTCCACTTGCCTGGATGAGTGCAGCTCCAACAACACTCAAGAAGCTGAACACCATCCAGGACAAAACAGCCCGCTTGATTGTCACCCCATCCACCACCTTAAACATTCACTCCCTCCACCATCGGCGTACCATGGCTGCATTGTGTACCATCTACAAGATGCACCGCAGCAACTCGCCAAGGCTTCTTCGGCAGCACCTCCAAAACCCGCGTCCTCTTCCACCTAGAAGGACAAGGGCAGCAGGAGCATGGGAACACCACCACCTCCAAGTCACACACCATCCTGACTTGGAAATATATCGCCGATCCTTCATCGTCGCTGGGTCAAAATCCTGGAACTCCCTACCTAACAGCACTGTGGGAGTACCTTCACCACACGGACTGCAGCGGTTCAAGAAGGCAGCTCACCACCACCTTCTCAAGGGCAATTAGGGATGGGCAATAAATGCTGGCCTTGCCAGCGACGCCCACATCCGATAAACGACTAAAAAATATATAAATTAACAACATACGGCATTCATTTCAATTGTTTGTCTTTTTCTTTTAATTCTTTCAGGAAATGGTATTTAAATTGTGGTTGCTTCACCAACACAATATATTTAAAAAAATATGTTCTTGGGACATGGGAAACGCTTCTAAGGCCACATTTATTGCCCATACCCAGTTACCATGTGAAGGTGGTAGGTTTTATAATATAGCAATGGCTTTTACAACTGAATGTTTTGCTCGGTCACTTCAAAGGGAATTAAGAGGCAAGTGCGTAGTGTGGGACTGGAATCATGTGTAATTAGGTAAGGCAGGTTCTCTTCCCTGAAGGGCATTAGTGAACCAGTTGGGCTTTTACAACAATCTGTCAGCTTTCATGATCATTCTTTTGTGGTGCCGTCCCACAAATTACCAGATTTATTGAAATCACAGCAGAAAATGCAGGAAACACTCAGCAGGTCAGGCAGCATCTGTAGAGAGAGAAAATGTTTCAGGTCAATGACCTTTCATCAGAACTGGCACTGAACATCATGGAGATATCTGTAATCAAGGATGGATCTGAAATAAAGGCTGGAATTTTAATTGATTTATTGAATTCAATTTCAAAACTTGCCATGGATGAGATTTCAACTCACGACCTCTAGGTTGCTCATCTCATACCATAACCACTACTTTACAATTCATAAGCCAATATCATAACCACTGCACTATCATACCCAAATATAATTTTTAAATAAAGTGACTTTCCTTGCTGCTAAAATTTATTATTCCCCAAGTGAAAGAATCATAAGCTGGCCTACAATTGGGGAGTGGCTAATGCCAATGTTGAGCTGAGCATCATATTATATTAAATATGTTCTTGGGATATGGGAAACGCTACCAAGGCCACATTTATTTCCCATACCCAGTTACCATGTGAAGGTGGTAGGTTTTATAATATAGCAATGGCTTTTACAACTGAATGATTTGCTTGGTCACTTCAAAGGGAATTAAGAGGCAACTGCGTAGTGTGGGACTGGAATCACATGTAGTTAGGTGTGGCAGGTTCTCTGCCCTGAAGGGCATTAGTGAGCCTCAACTATTTACAATCTATATTAATGACTTGGATGAAGGGACCGAATATACTGTAGCCAAATTTGCTGACGATACAAAGATAGGTGGGTTAGCAAGTTGTGAGGAGGACACAATTGGGCTGGATTTTGTCTTGGGGTCGGGTTGGGGTCGTGTCATCCGCATTTCGTGTTCGCCCCCGACTCCAGATTAATGTGGATGAATGATGCAATTTTCACTTAATTGGGCAATTGAGTTCCAGCATGTGGGAACCCATGAACTAATTAGTGGTTTCAGTCTGAAAGTCGCCTCTGAAGATGTCATCATTGCCTGGCTGTTGGTGAGAGAGGAGTTGCCTGGCTTTTGCTGTGAGTGGACCTGGATGCGCGAGAGAGAGAGAGAGAGAATTTTTTTGCATCCAAGTCCTCTCACAGCAAAAGGCCATGCATTCACAGCAGCATCAGAGGCGACTTTAACACCTAATCACAATACTTCTACTGCTACCTTCATCACATCTCCGTTGTAATAGTGGACCTGCAGCTGATAGTCAGCTATCCACTTGTGCTCCCGCCAGGTTTCACTGGAGTGTTTCACACCAGGCGTACTTCACGTGGGAAATGGGTTAAACTAGCTAAAATGTTTCAAAATGGCATTACAGAGCCAATTTAGGGCTTGTTAAGGGCTTTAATAGCCTCTCCCGCCTCTCGGAGGCGGGACGGAGTCGGGAACCCCGCGACTGATTTTGTCAAAATTGCATGGAGGCGGGATGGAGTCGGGATGGGGTTGGAAACCCCGACCCTGCAAATTTAACCCCCCACACGCCTCCAAACCCGACTCCATGGGTCATTCAAAATCCAGCCCGAGTCTGCAAAGGGATATAGATAGATTAAGTGAGTGGGCAAAAATTTGGCAGATGTTGTATAATGTGGGAAAATGTGAGGTTATCCACTTTGGAAGGAAGAATGAAAAAGCAAATTATTATTTAAATGGAGTGAGACTACAAAATGCTGCGGTACAAAGGGATCTGGGGGTGCTTGTACATGAAATACAAAAAGTTAGCATGCAGGGACAGCAAGTAATTAGGAAGGCTAATGGAATGCTGGCCTTTATTGCAAGGAGTACGGAGTATAAAAGTAGGGAAGTTTTGATGCAACTTTACAGGGCGCTGGTGAGACCGCACCTGGAGTACTGCGTACAGTTTTGGTCTCTATATTTAAGGAAGGATATACTAGCATTGGAGGCAGCGCAGAGAAGGTTCACTAGGTTGATTCCTGGGATGAAGGGGTTGACGTATGACGAAAGGTTGAGCAGGTTGTGCCTATACTCATTGGAGTTTAGAAGAATGAGAGGTGATCTTATTGTAACATATAAGATTCTGAGGGGGATTGACAGGGTGGATGCAGAGAGGATGTTTCCCCTCGTGGGGGAATCTAGAACTAGGGGGCATAGTTTCAGAATAAGGGGTCGCCCATTTAAGGCGGAGACGAGGAGGAATTTCTTCTCTCAGAAACTTGCAGGGCTACGGGGATAGAGCGGGGGAAACAGGCAGTTAAGAGGTTTTTTGCAATTTTGACAGTTCTACTGTGGGCTTCCCGACATCCGGACACCACGCCAGGTAAGTGTGGCATGTTGTGAGTCTGCTGTAATGTTTCTGCATTGATGACAGCTGCAGAAGTGATGTGAAGGATCCAACGCTACACTGGTGAGTTTCAGAAGTAAGAAAATGTTGGGAAATCCATTTTTAATGCTTTTAAACTTTTCTGTAGGTAACAAGTTTTGAAGTGTTTGTCTCGTCCCACCTCATTGGGAGAACCTCTCTCACCAATGACAGATCGCTTCTGCAACCTCACCTGCAGCTGCCATCTGTTCTAGCCTAAGGAAGGAGTCACTGGAGAGCCTGGGTGCAAGAGGTCATCTTTGTACAGTGATCGTCAGTGTTTGCAGCACATCAATGCTGTCAAACACTGTCCAATCAGCCGTCAAAAAAAATTGTACATGGTCTCTTTAAGAAAACCGGCAGATGACGCGTCATCAAATGACGTCATCTGACCGGCTTTGTCTGAATTGGCCGACAAGCCCGCAGGGCGGGCTTAACAAGGCCAATTGACGTAAAATCATGTCTGTGGGCCGGATGTAGTTGGGGGCGGGACTGGAACCTGGAAGCCATCTGACACGCTCCCAAGCCGTATCGATTGAGAAAATCGCGGCCGAAGTGCTGGGCTACAAATATAGCGATAGGCTCGAATCCTTTAGCAGTGTTTTACAGGATCAAAGAAATTCTGTAAAATAACAGCAGAGAACTGATGGGTTTGTGACTGCTAAATTCTCAGAATACCAATGGGCAACACATTTTTCTATGGTTATGTCCAAACTAAAGGCCATTTCACAACACTCTGCAGTAAATTATCATGGGAAATTTTAGTGCGCACATGAAATGCGACACAAATGAAAGTAGGAGAAAAATGCGATATAAACGACCCACAAACACTTTGATAATTAAGCTCTTAAACAGTTATAGTGATTTATTTTTCATTTGGGTGTTGTTAAGCAATTAAACTTGTCAATGCCTGTTTGAGTTAGTTGTGTTTGTAGTGCACAAATACAGTACATATAACTCTTAATTACTAATTAAGTATAAGAAGGAAAGCAATGGATCTCTAGGGCACCATAATTAGAGTATTTTTCTTTTCTCAAAAATTAAAAAAATCTCAAATTTTAAACATAGTTCCAAAAAGTATTTACAGGGACTTTGGTCAAAAGGTTGATGGTGGGAGTTATTATGATGACCTTTTTCAGAGTTCATTATAATCCAAAATGATATGCTGATCGGGAGAAGGCTCGTTTGGAGCATAATCACCGGCATGGACCAGTTGGGCCGAAAGACCTGTTTCCATGCTGTAAATTCGATGCAAAAAAATTAAATGAGAAAGGAATCATAACTATATTTATTAGAATATAAAATAACTTCACACTTCGCAGCATCTTGCTAACTTGCAATCTCCATCTTGCAAACTGCCTGATTTGTCCAGTCTGGATCAATCGGTGGCCTAATTGTAACGCTAATACAGAAATTGCTGGTGTTAATAGAAAATCCATAAATTCTCCGACTCAAATCAATATATCATTAAAATTGACAATATTCATGCATTTTCCCCATCAGTTACAAAGATGAAGATCTCAAAATAACCTTGGCTGGGAATTTCCTGGGGCTGCTCCTGCTCCTGCTCCACTGCCATTACTTTGGCGCAAATTCCATTTCCGTTGTCAACAGAATTTCTGCCAAAGATGTGGTGGCGGAGCGTGAAAAGGCCCAAGGAAATTCCCAGCACTTATCTTTCTGCAGGGTTTTCATCCATCTATCGACCCATTTTTTGGCACGAATGGGGTGATCGAACATTTAAAAAAAAACTTTGCGCTGATTTCACGCCCGATACCCACCTGATTAGATTTTCAAACGGGCCCTAATTGAAGCAGGCAGCGTTCCTGCTCAAAAAAGATGGACACCTAATAAATATATGGAAACAAGGGCCCTACGCCAGTTTTAGGACCCAGGCGCCATTTTGGTTTACACCTATGTTGTTAACGATAGTTCCTCAACCTGCCCGCAAATCAAGGTGGCACAAGTTGGGAGGATGCTACTTTTAGCGATATTTAAAGGGATCCAGTTGCTGTCATGTAAAATGTTGGAACATTTTGGGAGACCCTTTGCTTATATTAGGGAATGTTTCTTTTGGCTACTGTAGTCTATTTCAAAGTGCCTGTAGTACCTGTACAATGTTCTCAACTCTTAAAGAATTCATGGCAATTCCACTTTTTTCATCATGGGGGTCCTTACATAGGAACAGGAGTAAACCATTCAGCCCCTCAGAGCCTAATCCGCCATTCAATTAGAGCATGGCTGGTCTATACATCAACTCCATTTACCCGCCTTCGCTCCATATCCCATGATACTCTTGCTGAACAAAAATCTATCGAACTCAATCTTTAAAATTTCAATTGGGGGGTGGGGGGGGTGAGTGTTCCAGATTTCCACCATCCTTTGTGTGCTTCCTGAATTCACTCCTAAATGACCTAGCTCTAAATTTAAGGTTATACCCCCTTGTTCTGGATCCAGCCACAATAGCAAATAGTTTCTCTGTATCTACCCTATCAAATCCCTTTATCATTTTAAACACCTCGATTAGGTCTTGCCTTAACATTCTAAATTCAAGGGAATATAAAACCTAGTTTATGCAACCTGTCCTCATAATTTAGTCCTTTAAGCCCTGATATCATTCTGGTGAATCTGCGCAACACCCCCTCCGAGGCCAATATATCTTTCTTGAGGTTTAGTGCCCAAAACAGAATAGAGTGCTCCAGATGGGGTCTGATTAAGGCTCTGTACAACTGAAGCATCAATTCCTCAATTTTGTATTTCCCCTTGAGATAAAGGCTAACATTCCAACTGCCAGAGTTAGCAGAGCATTTCTTGTTGTCGTCAAGGTCATTGCAGCCCTCAACTTCTTTCCCTCCGGCTCCTTTCAGTCTGCCACAGGGCATATTGCAACATCAGTCAGTCTGTAGTTCATGCTTGCATGTTTGGTAGAGCAAAACACTTTCACCACCTTCCCGATGGACATCGGGAAGCAGCATGATAGGACTGTGATTTGCTCAGATTGTCGGATTCCTCCACATCCAGGACATTATTGACTGCATCAACTTCGCCCTGTAGGATCAGAATTGCAAGGGCTTCCACTCCATTACTGTGCAACTGCTATGCGATGATCAGCAGTGCATCATGCAGATCTGTGCCCGACAGCTGCCATCGTGCTTTTATATTGGCCCAGAAATTAAACATGGATGGTTCCCGCGGGGGTAAGGATTCCCCGCGATATCGCACTCCGCGCCTACCTTTTTGCTCCGGGCCCACACGAACTTTAGTTTCAAAGGCTCTCTCTGTTGGAACTGTGCAGTGCTTGCGTGACCCAGAGGTGCAATTAGTTCGTGCGAGCTCTGGGATCACGTGATTCAGTTAGAGCCAATGGCAGCACACCATCTTTCATTCATAGTTTTGACGGCAAGAGCTGTCAAAGCTATGAATACTACACACCCCCAAAAGAACAGCTAAACCTCAATTAAATAAAAAAAGCCACCACATTAATAAAATAAGTATAGTTAAATAAATTAACCACTTTAAACAAAAAATTAAATTTTTGAAAAAATTTAAAATCTTTTTAAAAGTTATAAAAATAAACTTACCTTTCTTTAAAGTCCCTAAAAAAGATAAACCTGTTGAAAATTTTTTAAAATAACACTTAATTAACTACTTACCTTGTTAAAAGGGGGTCCTATGCCTGCTTTCTTTGTGTGTAAAATCTTCACCACTTACCTGCGCGTTCAAAGCTGAAAAAAAAACTAAGTGCACTGCGTGCGCGCAGCCTGTAGCGCGCACGCGGCTCACTTAGGAACCGCCCCCTTTTCAATTCACGAAGTGCCGGCTTCCCGCGCATGCGCAGTGCATGCAGGAAACCGGCAATTCGGGATCTAATACGCAAGAGTACACAGTGCGTACTCTCGCGTATTAGGTTTAATTTTCGGGCCACTGTGCCGATCCTGCATCCCCTCACTCTTCAATCTTGCACAGTAAGGGAGAGGCTGGCTACTGGAAGACAAGAGCTACGCCCTTTATACTTGGCTCATTACTCTTCTCAGGCACCCATGCTCAGCAGCTGAACTGCACTACAATCAGATTCATGGGTCGACTAGATCCCCGATCGAGCAGACCTTTGAAGTCCTCAAGCAACAGTTCCGCTTTCTGGACAGGTGTGGTGTCTTCCTGCAATGCAGCCCACAAAGAGTGTCTCATATGATTTGTGGTTTGCTGTATGCTGCATAACTTTGCTCTGCAATGGGGACAACACATGGAGCTTCTATTGGACAAGAACCATCAGCATGATGAGGAAGACAAGACTGATGACATAGAAAATGGCGAGGAAGTGGGAGGGCTCCAACACCTGCCTCGAGACAGAGCTTTTTGGCAGCTGCTCATTGAACAGTGCTTCAGCTGAACAATCCCTGCCAGCACTCTCCCAGTTCCTCCAGCCTCAAATAAACTGATCGAGTCAAAGACCAACATTGTTATTCATGGGCAAGTAACATTGCAACTATTTTCAGAACACTCTCTGCATGAAAAGATTTTGAAAAGCATTATAATTTCTGACATCTAGTCTATAGCACAGAAACAAGCCATTTGGCCCAACTGGTCTATGCCGGTGTTTATGCTCCACATGAGCCTCCTCCGCCCTTCTCCATCTAACCCTATCAGCATACCCTTCTATTCTTTTCTACTTTATGTACTTATTTAGCTTCCCTTTAAATAATGTAGTCTCCTAACAATTCCTAGTACTAACTTTCACCCTGAGAAAGCCCCAACTGCCTGTCTTAAATGCTCTCCAGGCTATTCTAGTGCTGCTACCAGGTGCTCTGCCAGTGGCTGCAGCCTGGGAGATTGAAGGCTGCCGTGGTTTAGTCAAGGATGCCAGATACTCGTGGTTGACAACCTGTAAGAGCTCAGGCCTGAGAGGGCCTGGGGGCAGATTGCAGCACCCCCGCTGCAGGTTCAATCTGGCCCAGTTGACTTTCTGGCACCATGGCCAGTATTTATTGAGGGGACGGCAGGGTGGCAGGATCATGGTAGAGAGCAACCTTTTGCCACCCGCATTGTGCCACTGCCACTCCTATGGAGCTGCGGCCCAGCTCTCCCACTGGTCCGTGGGGAAGCAGACTGCAGAAGATTGTGATCCGATAAATGCCCCTGACCATACGGTCTCCTAATCTGTCCAAGGTGGAGGAGATAGTAGAACTCAAAGCCCCTGCATGGCGCCAGTATGAGCATCCCTGACAGCGATATTACTGGTGCCAGAGACTCATGCACGGAAGGCCCAGCTGCAACGTCCATTGAAGTGACAACACGCTCCACGGATGGCTGCAGAGTGTTTATGTGCCATGTGCCAGAAACCCACACAAGTTGGTAGTAGACTCCTCTACACTCTCTCCAACATGTTCCAGAAGCAGCCTTTTAAAGGCTGGGTCCCTGAAGTCTATTCTGTCCTCTTCAGTAGAGCTCAGATGAGAACTTGTCCTTCAGTGAGCTATTTCCTGGGCCGTCATTTTGACACGCGCTTGCTCCTACTTGTGCTCGATGATTCACCTAGTGCAAACCCTTCTAAAGTATAGCGATATCTGTACTGCTGATTGAAAGGGTGAGAGCGAGCGATGGTGCAACTTACAACTTGCTCCTCAATGCTGTTGCAGTTTAGCCTGAGACTCCTGATAGAGTTAGAAACAGGGGCGTATGTAGTGGCAGGTGTAAGTAGTAGCAGATGATTGGCAGCGCTTATGCACCACCAGGTTGTCATGCTGAGTGTGTGAGTGAGAAAGTTCAGTATAGAGAGAAGGATGGAAAATACCCAAACACCCTGCTGCATGTGTCTCCAGTCTCGCCAACGCTACGTGCCCTACCTCTGCCAAGAATGTCAACCGTGGCCTCTTCCGTTTGTATTAGCACTTGAACCAATGCAATTCACTAAGTGTCAGCCGTGGCTCAGTGGTAGCATTCTCACATCAGAAGGTTGTGGGTTCAAGTCCAGAGACTTGAGCACATAGTTTAGGCTGACATCTCAATGCAGTACTGAGGAGTGCTGCACTGAGATGAAATGTCCTGTTGTGGGTGCAAGAGAGGCATGGGAAGTGGAGGAGGGCAGGATTAGTAGTGCAGGGGCTAAAGTATGGCGGTGCAGGACTGTGCAAAGAGAAACGGAGATGTGAAGGGGTGTCTTACCTTAGCAGCTCTGGTGTGGTCATTATTCTTTTCTTGAATTGTCATCAGGTCCTTGGAACCATGCTTGTGGCATTTATAGGTTCAACCACCTCTCTCCATTGCTGCTGAGAAATTGGAGTTCACTGTGGCGTTCACTGTCAATCAATACTGACAGACAATGCCAGCATTAAAAGAAAAGAATGAAGGAACTCACTCAACCGCAGGATGTCCCAAAGTGCTTCACAGCCAATGAAGTATGTTTGAAATGTAGTCGCTGTTGTAATGTAGGAAAAGTGGCAGCCAATTTGCATGCAGCAAGGTCCCACAAACTGCACTGAGATAAATAGCCAGAGAATGGGGACAAAATTAGGCTTAGTAGCGTCCATGTTTTGGTGCAACGAGGCCCCTAAAGCTTCAAAAATGGCGTCCGCAGCGCGTGGGCACACTTCCGATGGGAAGTGCACTGGATGCCATCTTCGTAAAGGTATTTGCGCACGCACACCTAACATCTGCTGGCAGCATGCAGAGCAGACAGATCATGACGCTGATTTGACATCAGCGCTGCCATTTTGGAGCGACACGCTCCAGCCTACGCCCTCTCTTAACCTGAAACAGCTGAACACAAACTTAAACGGCATGAAGGACTCCCCACCAGCACTATTTAAAGGGATCATCAACTACTTACAGGTTATGATGCAGAGATGCCGGTGTTGGACTGGGGCGGACAAAAGTGAGAAGTCGCACAACACCAGGTTATAGTCCAACAGCTTTATTTGAAACCACAAGCTTTCGGAGCGGCTGCTCCTTCGTCAGGTGAAGTGAAGAGATGCATATAGGCACAGCATAAATAGTCAGAGAACACTGCCAGATGATTACAGTTAATCTTTCTAACTGCCCTTTATCACACCTCAGCAGAGAGATAATCACGGCAATCAAAGGTGTGGATGGTGTCCAAACAGGTCAGTCAGGAAAACATTACATCAAAGACAATGAGGTGGGGTCACAAGGGGTCAAATGTGGCAGATGCTGGGGTCTGTATGGAAAACAAAAAACTCGAGTCGTCGTGGGCTTGTTCTCTCTACACAGATGCGGCCGGACCTGCTGTGATTTCCAGCAAAAAAAGTTTTTTGTTTTCCATACAGACCCCAGCATCTGCCACATTGACCCCTTGTGACCCCACCTCATTGTCTTTGATGTAATGTTTTCCTGACTGACCTGTTTGGACACCATCCACACCTTTGATTGCCGTGATTATCTCTCTGCCGAGGTGTGATAAAGGGCAGTTAGAAAGCTTAACTGTAATCATCTGGCAGTGTTCTCTGACTATATATGCTGTGCCTATATGCATCTCTTCACTTCACCTGACGAAGGAGCAGCGCTCCGAAAGCTTGTGATTTCAAATAAAGCTGTTGGACTATAACCTGGTGTTGTGCGACTTCTCATACTTATAGGTTAGTTGCTGGTTTATTTCTTCCGGCTGTAGTTGCAATCCCACATATTTTGGGTGCTTTCTTTAGTTGGTTAAAGTTTCAGTAGTCTACAGGGAGCAGTGTGGCAGGTGCTGAAGTACGTTTTTGCTGACTTAAAGACTTCTGTACAGACCAGTTGCTCCCAAACGTGGGTGAACTAGTAGGCCTTCCTCTTGGCATTGAGCATGACTGGAGAATGAAGAGAGGCCACGCAGAGCATACAAGCTACTAGAAGAGAGAGGAGGGAGAGAAGGGCTCTCAGCAGGAGGCCAGATCCGCCCAGGGTGTTTTAGGAGCAATTCCCGCACCTGAACTTCAGCGACGACCAATGCTTGAGATGTCTGCGTTTCACTAAAGAGGTCATGACTGAAATCTGCCAACTGCTGCAGCCACGACTCCAACCTCGGAGCAGGGCAAGGACACATTGCCAGTGGCTGTCAAGGTGACTGTGGCTCTGAATTTCTATTTGCCTGGCTCCTTCCAAGCTGCTGCTAGAGATATAAGCAACATCGCTCAGTTTGCAGAGCACTGCTGCATAAGGGAGGTTACTGAGGCTCTCTATGCAAAGAGAGACAACTTTATCTCATTCCCTCTTGCCAAAGAGAAGCAGGTGGAGTGAGAACGAAGATTTGCAAGGATTGCAGGTTTCCCCATGGTGCAGGGTGCCATTGACTGCATTGCATTGCATGCGCCTCATGTCAACTCTGCCATGTACCTGAACCGAAAGGTATTCCACTCTCTCAGTGTGCAGCTGGTGTGTGACCAGAGGCAGTGCATCATGCAGGTCAATGCCCAGTATCCTAGCAGCAGTCATTCTGCGGCAGTCGACTGTGCCAGCTGCATTTCAACCAGAACGGCAAACCAAAGGGTGGCTACTGGGTGACGTGGGTTATCCACTGACGACAGGGCTCATGCCTGAGGAGGCGGAAGAGGAACAGAGGCTGCAACCGAGACAGCCACTTTCTGCCCAGCCTCTACATGAAGAAATAACTGATGACGATACCAGTAATCTCAACCACACCTCTCCATTCACCAACAGTCCCAGACTCCTTGGGGGCGGAATTCGCCTCCTTTGCGCCCACCGTTAGTGCTTCCGGGGGGCACTAACAGGGCGCAAAGGGCTTCTCGCCCGGGTGGGGGCACTAATAGCGCCTGCCGAGAAATTCGGTGGGGCCCTACTGAGGCGCTAGCTAATAGCGCCGCACCCCCGCGGATGGTGCCCTGGGCCGCTGCGCCGCCGGCGATGACGTAATCGCTGAGCGACGTGATCCCTTAGCGCTCCGCCGCGGCCCCTTAGGACCCCACGAGGCTGCCGCGGGCGATGTCAGCGACAGCCTTGCGGGTCGCGAGCTGGGCCGCACATCGCTGAAGCAGCGCGAATTAAAGGGGTGGTCTGGCTGCGCCCCACGCCGACATTTTTAATTTTGGCTGACCTCCAGGTCGGCCCCTCTTGGCAGCCCTTGGTGTGGTCCTTAGCCGCCATCGCGCCATCCGGCACCGCATCTCGGTGCTGGGCCACGGCCGCGGCACCCCGCCGCACTGGTGGGCTAGTGAAGGCCGTCAAACGGCCTGCAGAGTGCGCAGCGGCCCTCCCTATTAACGGAAGGGAAGGGGTGCTGGAACGCATCAGCACTACGCGGAGCAGCCACGTAGCGCTCCAGCACAATCGCGCTTCGCGCCCCACACACCGGCCCCAGAGGAAGTGGAGCACCCGAGATCGTGCTCCGCTTCCTTTCCGGGGCGGTAAGCCCAATTTAGCGGCCGGGGTGGTACTTCCGCGCCAGGCGCTAAATGGCTGGCGCTAATTCGGTTACCGCCCCCAAACGGGGCGTAACCGAATTTCTCCTCCCTTATCTTTTCTTTGTCACAGGGTAGAGTTGTGGTGAGGGTAGAGGAGAAAGTAAGAATTGCATGCTTACACCATCAGCTGCTTCTCAGTTAGACGAGACTGATGGATGAAGGAGAAGTGGGATGTGAGAAAGAGGATTAGGTATGAGGATACCTCATCTTCAATTGCTTCAGCTCCACAGGTGGCCTCGGCCTCAGCAATGGCCCTTCCCATAATGGCCAGTACCATCTCCTCCATGGTGGTTAGAATAGCCAGGTGTGTCTTTCCCTCTCCAGTTAGTTCCTGCTGCTTCCGGTTGTGCGCCACCTTCTCCTGCAAGAGAGAGGGAAGTGTGTCATTGAGTGTTGTGCAATATGTTTGGGTGGTGTGGCTGTCATGGTTGAATAGCTGGCAGTTTGCGCAAGCTGTGAGATGTGGGTGTGAGGCTTGCAACAGTGCTAAGTGTGTGAAGATGAGGTGAAGCATATAATGTTAGGTATGAGTCCTGATTTATAGAGATTGTTGGTAGGTGAGTGATGGGGGTGTGGTGAATTGAGTAGTGGCTGAGGCTAATGGTGCAGTTGTTAGGATATGGCATTTGAAGATGCATTCACTGACCTTGACGACTTGTGTGAGATCATTAAACTTCTTCCTGCACTGCATCCATGTTCTTGGAGCTATACTCCTGGCATTGGCCTCTGAGGCTCTCTCTTGCCACTGCCTTTTCATCGTGTCTCTGGGGGGCCTCCTGCCCTCCTGAGGATACAAGACACCTATCCTCTGTTCCACCTCATCAACCAAGACCTTCAGTGCAGCATCTGTGCCCACTCTCCCCCATGGTCAGTCATTGTTGATTGTTGCACAGCACACTATTCCCAATGATCTCAGCACCTCCAGCAGCCACAATGCACCTCCCCTATAAGAGGTGCAGACTAGCTTTAAGTAGTGCTAGGCACTCATGATATTGGGCCCCTTGCTGATGCATACAGCCAATGAAAAGCACAGGGAGCACTGGCTGCATGCAGAAATCATGGTAATGCGCAGGCAAAACAAAGTTGCCGTCCTGCCTATGTTTCAATCAACGGGCGTGGGTTAATTGTGCATCACAATTCCTGCACCCATTTTTAGGGGTAATGCAATTTAAACCCCAATCTGTTTTAGTGATGTTGGTTGAGGACACTGGGGGAAGTCCTCTTCAAATAGTGACAGCACTCCCTCAGTACTGCACTAGAGTGTCAGCCTAGATTATGTGCCCAAGTCTCTGGAGTGGGCCTTGAACCTATGACCTCTGACTCAGAGGCCAGTATGCTGCCGCTGAGCAAACACAACAACGATTCACCTTATCCCTCAGGATACTCAATCTCTCCCATAACAGAGAGACAATGGGAGCAGTGGAAGAGAGCAGCATCCTGTGGGAAGGGTAATCTAGTCCAAGATGTCCACCTCCTGCCCCTTCCTGTAGAGATAGATACAAAATTCCACTGCTAATGCCTCATACACAATGCAACCCAAGCACATGCAGCCTTGCCAATGCACTTAGTAAGATATCACAGTACGAAATGCTATGAGAACAAAATGGAAAGCGAGTGAACCTGACGTATAAAATATGTGTTAAAACAGAAAGGCAGATTATTATCTGAATGGCAATAGATTGGGAGAAGGGGAAGTGCAACGAGACCTGGGTGTCCTTGTGGACCAGTTGCTGAAGGTAAGCATGCAGGTGCAGCAGGTGGTTAAGAAGGCAAATGGTATGTTGGCCTTCATAGCGAGAGGGTTTGAGTCCAGGAGCAAGGATGTCTTGCTGCAGTTGTACAGGGCCTTGGTGAGACCACACCTTGAGTACTGTGTACAGTTTTGGTCGCCTTATCTGAAGAAGGATGTTCTTGCCATGGAAGGAGTTCAGTGAAGATTCACCAGACTGATACCTGGGATGGCAGGAATGACGTATGAAGAGAGATTGGGTCGATTGGGCTTATACTCGCTGGAGTTTAGAAGAATGAGAGGGGATCTCATTGAAACTTATAAAATTCTGACAGGACAGGACAAACTAGATGCAGGAAGGATGTTCCCGATGGTCGGCGAGTCCAGAACCAGGGTTCACAGTCTAAGGATAAGGGGTAAGCCATTTAGGACAGAAATGAGGAGGAATTTCTTCACCCAGAGAGTGGTGAACCTGTGGAATTCTCTGCCACAGAAGGCAGTAGAGGCCAATTCATTAAATAGATTCAAGAAGGAGTTGGATATATTTCTTAAGGCTAAAGGGATCAAGGGATATGAGGAGAAGCAGGCACAGGGTACTGAATTTGGATGATCAGCCATGATCGCATTGAATGGCGGAGCAGGCTAGAGGGGCCGAATGGCCTACTCCTGCTCCTATCTTCTATGATTCTATGAAAAACTTTATGTAGCATTTAAAAAGAACCAAGATCAAGGATGTAGACTGATGTGGTCAGATGACAACTGCAAATATATTAAAGCTTCACTCTGATGGTTCACAAGTCACAGACAGTAAACTTTGTAATCGGTACAAGAGGTTTGCTGCAGCTAGTGATTTGTTATTGCTCAGATCCAGTCAACAATTTCATTGCCTCCGGGAATCGTTATCAAAGAAATGTGACATTTGGGCAGCAAATTGTGCTACACACGATTAGTGTGCATAAATTCACAAGGCTTGTCGCGGGATGTTGTGATGCACCTAATCTCTTCCCAACTTGTAGTTCTACATATTCCCTCTAAATAATTGTTTTTCTTATTCTGTTAAGCGTTTTTGTTTACCGACTTGTTTAATTTTTATTCCCTCTTACGAATATTCATTCTGCAAAGTTGCTCGTCACTGAAGGAGCACAACCCTTCCGTGGTTGATAGGTAAACTGTAAGATTTGTGATGCACTTCTGACTCTATTATTTTCCACCAGCAAGTGGGAGCTCAGCTGGAAAATGCTTTCCTGCCCACTGAATGAAAAGATATTGGAGACTTCCTCAGAGGGATTAAGAGGCAAACTCAGTCAAGTAGCCCGAACTGATTGCTTCAGCTCCCTGCACAGTGGTACAGCGACTACTGCATTGTCACTTGCAAGAGAAAAAACTTTTCAAACGTTCTTTTATTTAATATTTAATTGCATTGTGTATAAATATTTAATTAAAGCGTAGTATGGGAATTAAAGGCAATTACAGTGAATCCTGCCACATTCTTTAATACTGTGGCCAAATTGATTTGTGGCACAATGCATTACAATAATCATTGCTAATTTTTTTTATATGCATAATGCAAATGTTTCTTAATTTCATGGTACTGGACATTCTCCTTGTTTTCAGTATTAACAACCCAAAGAGCAAAAAATAAAACCCTTCTTGTTAAAATTGCCTGCATTTATTTAATCAAGTAGTTGATCCTTTTTTCTGCACAATTTTCTCCCCATCTTCTTCTCCTGAAGACATCAGCACCTTGCTGAAGTCCAGCTCCATGGGCATCAGAAACTGACCAGTACCTCTGCCAACGGACTAGTATTCATGTATGAGCTTTGACTGAAGTATTAATAGGCTACTTACCCAGGAGGGGGCATCACAGGCGAGCCTGATACTGTTCTCACCTGACATCCATGCATGTGGAGAGTAGTCAGGAGTGGAACCCCGGACTGACTTTCCTCTTCCTAATCAAGGGTGCTGAGGCCAATTGTATTATGCCAATTACCACCTCAGTTGAGAGCAATTAAATCATCACAGGCTAGGAATCAAAACTACCACCTTTCTGGTCTATTTGGCTCAGCTACTCACTAAATAAAATCATTAAGCCATTGGAGAGCTTAGAATCTTTGGGGTAGAAATTAGGTCGCGCCCCATTTGGGGCGCAAATATCGTCTGGACGCAAATATTAGCGCCTGGCGCTAATTATCGGCACTGACTGGAAACTTCACTTTTACCGCCCCGGGAGGTGAGTAGAGCGCTAAAGCAGGCGCTGCACACCTGTCTTAAGGCGCAAAGGCCAAGGAGTGAGGCGCTAACTCAGAGCGCTGGTGAAGCTCATGTAATGTCAGTCACAAAGGAACACACACACAATGGCATCGGCCAGTTCTTAAAGGGGATTGTTAATCTTGCTTTCCATCCACATCCTGTTCATTGCAGCCTTGAATCTCGGCCTGGAGAGACTTGCACATCAAATGTGCTGGAAAGAACAATGGAGAGTACCAGGCAAAGAGCTCAGAGTGCAGCTCCCACAGTCTCTGCTAAATCGATACAAGGAATGGCAAATCAAAATGAACCTGCAAAGTGCTGCTCAGTACCCAAAACTCCTTCACACAACGTTGAATCTCTCCAGAAGTCTCTCCCGCTCTCTCTCAGAATGCGTAGTTCAAAAATGCCACCAACAATAAAAGACAGGAAGAGGCCCCCTTTAAATAGCGCCCCCCCCAGCCCCACAGCGATTGATAGCGTTCCAGTCTTCTGGTCGTTGGATGCGCCAGGCGGTAAGGCAGGGGGCGCCACTCAATTTCTGCTCCGGGGCGCCACAAGGGCGTTGCACCATGGAATGACGTCACAATCTGCGCGCGCAGGTGGTCGCAGCGGTAAGTTTTAGCGCCGCCGCACAATCTCAAGTTAAGTTCTCGAGCGGCGCAAACATCGCTGCGCCCGGGCGTTAGCGGCTTTGCGCCCCATTAGCGCACTCTTAAGGCGCTAACGGGAGGCGCAACCAACTGAATTTTTACCCCATAGAATCATAGAATGGTTACAGCACGGAAGAAGGCCATTAGGCCCGTTGAGCCCATGCCGGCTCTCTGCAAGAGCACTTCAGCTAGTCCCACTCCCCCGCCCTTTCTCCGTAGCCCTGCAAATTTCTTTCCTTCAGATACTTATCCAACTCCCTTTTGAAAGCCGTGATTGAATCTGCCTCCACCACCCTTTCAGGCAGTGCATTCCAGATCTTACTGTGCAAAAAAGATTTTTCTTACGTCGCCTTTGGTTCTTTTGCCAATCACCTTAAATCTGTGTCCTCTGGTTCTCCACCCTTCCGCCAATGGGAACAGTTTCTCTCTATCTACTCTGTCCAGACCCCTCATGATTTTGAACACCTCTATCAAATCACCTCTCCAGCTTCTCCAGTCTATCAAGGCAACTGAAGTCACTCATTCCTGGAATCATTCTCATTATTCTTTTCTGCACCCTCTCTAAGGCCTTCACATCCTTCCTAAAGTGCGGTGCCCAGAATTGGACACAATACTCCAGTTGGGGCCGAACCAGTGTTTTATACAGGTCCATCATAATTTCCACACTTTTGTACTCTATACCTCTATTCATGAAGCCCAGGATCCCGTAAGCCTTTTTAACTGCTTTCTCAACCTGCCCTGCCACCTTCAACGATTTGTGCACACATACCCCCAGGTCTCTCTGTTCGTGCACCCCCTTCAGGATTGTACTGCAGGAAACTCTCGTTTCAACGGCACCTAAATATCCGGAATTCTCTATTAACCGGCAAAATTCATACTCCAAAAACTCCTCCCCAATAACTGGCAATGTTGCCGAGTCCGAGTCCGAGTCTCCCGCGAACGCCGAGTTAGTCAGTGGGGGTAGTTCTCCAAAGTGCTACTACTCGGCTTCCTGGCGCTGTCGGAAGTCCGAACACCGCAATAACAGGAGTCTGATTCTCCCACGCTGCCGGGAGTCTCTTCTGATCCGCCATTTTACTGTGTGTCTCCCGCGCTGCTGGTAGTCTCTTCCTAGCCACCATTTTTCTGTGTGTCTCTCCATCTTTATCGGGAATTATCTCCCTCATCTTGCATTATGGAATTCCCAAAAGCTGGTCCAAGCTAAAGGAAGAGAGTGGTGTTAACTTTAAAACAGAAAATTGAGATATGCCAACGACTAGAAAGGGGAGAGAAGCGTATCAACATTATCAATGAATTCAAAATCGGTTCATCAACAATCTACGACATCAAATCGCAGAAGGATAAGCTGCTCAAGTTTTATTCAAGCTTGGAGACATCTAAGAGTGTAGAGAATTGGCGTACGCTTTGTAAGCCTAAGCTTGAAGAGCTGGATACCGTGCTTTATGAGTAGTTTTCTCTTAAGCGTTCAGAGGGTGTTCCACTTTCCGGACCCATGCTAATCGAGAAAGTGAAGGATTTCTACGCAAGGATGGAGCTCACTGACAAGTGTGCTTTCTCCAAGGGATGGCTAACGTGCTTCAAGTTACGGCACGGGATACGACGACTCGATATTTCCGGGGCGAAGAAATCAGCTGATCACGACGCCGCAGAAGAATACTGCGATTATTTCAATCGGATTGTGCAGCAACATGATTTGTCGCTAGCACAGTTATACAATGCCGATGAAACTGGCTTATTTTGGAGGTTTTTGCCAGAATCAACGCTTGCTGGGGCTAGTGAGGCTAATGCTTCAGGTTACAAGAAAAATAAAGATCGTGTAACCGTGCTAACATGTGCGAACGCTGCTGGATCACACCAGGTTAAACTTCTTGTTATTGGAAAGTATAAAAATCCCCGTGCATTTAAAAATGTGAGGCACTTACCTGTTGAGTACAAAGATCAAAAAAATGCTTGGATGGATAGGAAATCTTCTCCTATTGGTTCCATCATATTTTTGTTTCATCTGTGAGGGAACATTTCCGTAAAATAGGGAACCTGAAGATAGCAAATGCATTTTATTGCTTGATAATTGTAGAGCCCATCCGCATGAATCCGAGTTGGTTTCGGGAAATATTTTCACCATTTATTTGCCACCAAATGTAACTTCTCTCATACAACCCATAGACCAGGGCGTTATCCAAAATCTGAAGTGTCATTACAAGAAAGACTTCCTACGTAAACTGATAAACCAAGATGACAATATGCACGCATTTCAGAAGGAATACAGTATTAAAGATGCCATCTATAATGTTGCATGTTCCTGGAACTTGGTGAAAGGTCACACTCTGAGGCAAGCCTGGTGCAAATTGTGGCCTTCTGTAATGTTTGCTGAAGGTTCTTCTTCAGAGGAGGAATTTCATGGGTTCAATGTTCGTCCCAAGAAGAGTACAATAATGGAAATGGCTGTCATGGTGAAAAATGTAGGCCCAGCAAACCCTCTACGTCACCTCAGTGAAAGTGATATCGAGCAGTGGGTTGATGCAGATAGAGAAGTTGGTGTTGTGCATATGCTAAGTGATGATGAAATAATTGAGAGTGTTTTGAATCCAAAGAAAGAAAAGGAAAGTGAGATGGAAAGTGAAGAGGATGAGATTTTTGAAGAGAACAAGATTTCTTGGGCTAAAGCTGCAGAAGGATTTTCTTCAATCCTCCAATTTGCTGAAAGGCAGCCTTGCTACTCTGCCCAAGAAGTTATGCAACTCCATATTCTGCATTCCACGTTTCTACAGAAAAGGCAAGAGTCCACTAAGCAAGCCGACATCCGCAACATGTTTAAGAAAGCTTCCAAAAGAGTCGAAGCAGCGGAAATGCCTGAAGAATCTGTGGAATCTGTGGAAATGCATGATCCTGCTGACCCAGCTGGCATGGATATTCCTGATGAACCAGTTGACTTGGAATAAGTGTACAGTCAACTACAGTACTGTATACAGTCGTTTATAAGTTTTGTTTTACTGTTAAGTAATTAAAGAGTTATGGATTACCCTCAACTGGCAGTACTGTACTTGATCAAGCATCTTCCACCATCCATTGAACACAACATTCTGTAGGTGAGTACCCAATTACTGTATACTGCACATTTCTTGATTTTTTTATTTTTGTTTGTTAAAAATAGCCTCGGTAGATAACCCTGTCCGTCATCCGGAATTTTTATTCAACCGACACCACCCTGGTCCCGTCGGTGCCGGATACCAAAGAGTTTCCTGTATTTAGTTTATATGTTCTCTCCTCTTAAGTAACTGATCTTTAATAAATAGTTTTCAGCTTTAGAGGCAGATTGAGCCCAAGAATGAATATAAAACAATTCTTTAACTAAGACAAAAATGTCCTTTTATCTAAAAAAAACTAGATGCTTAGATTAAACTTGCACTTGCATCATGGTCCAGAAATTCGGCTGTTGTCGGGTGAGTACGCTGCTGTGTACTCACCCGTAAGGCCACCTGAAGTGTCGGTTTCCTGCATGCACTGCGCATGCGCGGGAAACCGGAACTTCCGTTCCCCTGAAGGGAGGGGTTCAGAAGTCGAACGCGTGCGCGGGTGAGGCTGCGCACACGCAGCGAACTTCAGTTTTTTTTCAGGGTTCTCCAGGGAAGGTAAGTATGAAGAAGCTGCGCTTTTAAAAAGGAGGCACAAGGCCTGTTTTTAACAAGGTAAGTGGTTAATTAATTACAATTAAAACATTTTTTCAACAGGTTCTATCTTTTTTAGATACTTTAAAGAAAGGTAAGTTTATTTTTAGCACCGTTACAAAGTATAATTAATTTTTTCAAAAATTTACATTTTTGTTTAAAGTAGTTAATTTATTTAACTTATAGTTATTTTAAAAATGTGATTTAAAATTTTTTTTTATTTGAAGTTTAAGTGTGGTTTTGGGGCCGATCTCTAGTCATAGGTTTGACAGGTCTTCCTGTCAAATCTATGAATGAAAATGCCCTGCTAGGATTGGCTCTCCATGGCCCATGTGATCCTAGGGGACGCTTCGAACTAACTGCGCCCCTGGGATACGCAAGCACTGCGCGCCGGCAGCTGCAGGAGGCCCAGGACCCGAAGTCCTCGTGGGCCCAAAGCACAACTGCAGGCGTGGTAGGCAAGTACGCGCGCGATGCTTGCACCCGCAGGAAGCTGGAAAGCTGAATTTCTGGCCCATGATGTTTCTAGTACCAGTTTAATATCAGAGACCGTCCCTGCATTTTAACAGGCTTTTTATTTTTTAACCCATTTCAGCCGTGTTTCCTGGGCCTTGGAAACCTGGTAGGTAAAAGGAGGTGAGAACGGCCAGATCCATAAGGTAAATGCATTTGCAGCACTGCTTGTGGGCCAGGAGGAGCAGGAGTGTTTTCCACCCCCGACCCCAGCCCAACAAGTTTACCTGCTTCCAGGTCCACGATCTCTTCCACCGAAAACTCCCCCCACCTCTATGCTCTCCCCTCTGTCCATGCTCTCTACCCTCCCCGCCCATAAGACCCGACTGCAATCTCCTCCCCCCAACCACAAGACCCCCACAACCACGATCTCTCCCGCCTGACCTACCTGCTTTAAGTTCCTCGGCTGCGGCCTTGCCAATCGTGTGGGAAACCTGCAGAAAAAATTTAAAAGACGTCCTGCAGTTAGAATCTGTGGGACATCCGGGAAACCCGTGCCTCTGGGTTTCTCGTCCAGAACTCCTCCTCTTTGCTCTGATCGCGCCTCCCGATAAATATGGGGGCTAATCTTTCACTGTTTATCCACTCAAAACCTTTTATGATATAAACAACCTCTATTTGCTCTTTCCTTAGTCTTCTCTGCTCTGATAAAGAAAGCTACAATTTTTCAATCTTTCTTCATAACTATAACTTTTCTTTCCTGGTATGATTCCAGTGAATCTTCACTGGGGCCTTTTCATGGCTCTAATGTCCTTCATGTAATGGAATGCTCAGAGCTGTACATGATACTCCAGAAATGCCCTCACCTACATCTTATATAAATTCAATATACTTCCTCGCTTTTATATTCAATCCCCCGTGTGTAAAACCCAGAATCCTATTTGCCTTTTTTCTGCCTTTTCTACCTGCACTCCCACTTTAAAGATCTCTCCGTTCCTTCACTTTGTGAAAAATCTTACCATTTAGGGCATGCTTCCTTTCTCTATTCTTTATCCCAAAATAATGGGGGCGATTTTCTGATGTCAGAGGAGGCGGGTTTGGAGTTGGGAAAGGCGGGAAAATCAGATTCAAAGAGGTCGGGTTCGGAACCCGCCTCCAACCCACCTCCGTTGGGATTTTGCTGGTGCCGGTTTTGGAGTTCGGGAAACGCTCCCGCCTCCAGCTGTCCATTGCGCTAATTAAGTTCCTTAAATGCTCGTTAAGGGCCTCTCTAAGCCTATTTTGAGAGGCCCTCATGAATTTCCCAGTATTTCGGTGTTCCACGCAACTCCTGAACCACGCCAGGTAAACCTGGTGGGTTGACTCGTGGGTGGCCTCCTCACTGCTGCAGGTCTAATGAGACATCGTTTATTGCAGCAAGGATTACTTGCAGGTGCCAGACCTTGGCTTTAAAAGGTCTCTGAGCACTTTTAGAAGGCCTTCCGAAGTCGGAGGTGCTGCAGCTTGACTCCATCAACTGTGGGACCTCCTTGGAAGACCCTCTCCCCGCTTGCAATGAGCACTTCACCAAAGGAGGCATCTACAAGCAGCATGGGAACCATTCGTTTTCTTTCTGCATGGACCTCAGATGAGGATGAGGACCATCCAGGGCAGCAGCAGAACCAGGCAGCTCAGGAGCAACATCATCAGGAGCCCCAACCTCCTGCTCAGCCACCTGATGCTGCACAGGGCAGAAGGCACCAGCGCATCGAGGCACCTCGCCGCAGGAGATACCCCCGACAGAGGGTTTACAGACAAAGGATGAGCTACCTCAACATGAGTGAGCAGCAGTGCCAAAGGAGGCCGAGACTTTCACGAGAGGTTGTCCGAGAGATCTGCGGCCTGCTGCCGCAAGACCTGGTTCCCAGAGGAATGGGTGGACATCCCTTACCAGTGGCTGTCAAAGTCACCATCGCACTCAACTTCTTTGCCTCAGGCTCCTTCCAGGGATCATCAGCAGACATCAGCGGCATCTCCCAGTCGGCCGCCCACAGTTGCATCATGCAGGTTACCAATGCCCTTTTTGCTAAGGCCCACAATTACATCCAGTTCACAAGGGATCAAGCAAGTATAACCGCCCATTCGGTTGGATTCGCAAATATGGCAGGCATGCCAATGGTGCAGGGCGTCATAGACTGCACACATGTGGCCTTTCGGGTGCCCCATCACAACCCAGCTATCTTTGTCAACCGAAAGGGCTTCCACTCCCTCAACGTTCAGCTGGTGTGTAACCACAAGAAGGAGTTCTTGCATGTTTGCATCAAGTTCTGTGGAAGTTGCCATGACTCTTTCATCCTGCGGCACTCTAGTGTTCCTCCGCTTTTCAATCCACCAAACCAACTTAATGGATGGCTCCTTGGTGACAAAGGCCTGAAGAAGTGGCTAATGATGCCGATCAGGAGGCCAACTAACGAGGCTGAAGAGCGCTACAACACCAGCCACACTTCGACCAGGTCCATCATAGAGCAAACCAGTAGATTGTTGAAGATGCGCTTCTGTTACCTTGACCGATCAGGTGGAGCCCTGCAGTATACACCATACAGGGTCTCCAGAATGGTCGTGGTCTGCTGTACACTGCACAACATCGCACAGCGTCGTGGCTTGCAGCTTCCTGATGAGCAAGCGGCTCAGTTCCAGCCCTCCTCAGATGAAGATGAGGAGGAGGAGGAGGAGGAGGCTGAGGAGGAGGAGGAGGATCTGGAGGAGGAGGAGGAGGAGCAGGAGGAGGAGAGGAGCAGGAGGAGGTCAGAGTGCCGGTGTATCGACCAGCTGTAGTTGCAGCACGCGAGCACATGGCTGCCAGGGATGCAAGGGATGAACTTATCATGGCCAGATTTGCATAGGTTGCCCAAGTTGGCACATGTCCTTGGCTCCATCCTAGGACTTCATTGACAATGGACATGACTCTCTGGCCTCCTTTCACTCAGGCCACCAAACAGACAACGCAAGTGTGGCGGTGCCCGCAATGTGGAGCTTCCTAAGGTGAAACAACAGATGGCATAACGCCAACATTTTGGCTTCAAATCATTTTAATGCTTTCCAACAGGGATGGCATTTCATCAATACACAGAAACAGTCTCCCAATCTGCACACAGATCTGGAGGTTATATCTTACCAGCTGTACCCTCACAGCCTTGGTTTCTTTGGCAGGCCTCTTCCTCTGAGATGAGTGGAAAAGCACCTCCATGCTAGCTGTCACCCCCACAAACAACATTTGCAGCGCCTCATCTGAGAGCCTTGGGTAGGCCCTTGCCTTGGAATTGGACATAGTGGTTTCTCAAAAGATGTTGGAGGTGGTGCAGGAGACGCAGAAATGCTGTGGAGTGAGCCAAGGGAGCAAGAAGCCATAAAATCAGACTGGAAAAGTGCTGTCAACAGAGATGAGTTTCAGTTCCAAAACACTAATTGAGCAAGGGCATCCCACACCTCTGAAATCAAGTGGCCAATCATGGGAAAATAGCAAAATTTTGAAACCTATCAGTGGAGGCGAGTTTCAAACCCACCCAAACTGAAACCCGCCTCCATCTCGCCTCCAGCGGGAAAATCGCCCCCAATGTTTCTGCAATGAACTTCATTTGCCAACTCCATTAACCTGTCTATGCCTTCCTGCAACCTCCTTCATTTTACCTCACAGTTTATCATGCTGCCTAATTTAGTTTCATCAGCAAACATTGATATTGTTCCTCTTGTGCCTATGTCTAAATCTTTTATATAAATGGAAAACAAAAGAGATTGCAGCATGAGTCCCTGAGGCATGTTACTACTCTGAGATTGCCAATCTGAAAATATGCATTTATCTCAACTCTATGCTTTGAGTCTCTATCTAGCTTGCTATATATCCAGTTACATTTGCTTTAATACCAACTGTCTATTTGCTCACTGATTTTTCATCCACGTCCTAAAACTAGTGTAAGGACCCGATTTGCATATTCACGGCGCCTAACCCCTTTTGCAAGTGGGCAGCTTGCACACTTGGAAATCGCTGTCTTCCAATTTAACAGGTGGCACACTTTCAGGGGAGATCCGAAATTCGTTCCCTAATGTTAATTAATCTCTCAAAAAAAGGTTGAATTTCTCCCCTTAGAAGTTTGCCCACAATCAAGGTAAGATTAGTTGGCCTACAATTTCCTGGCTTATCCTTTTCCACTTTCTTGAATGGGCTGAACATTTGCCATCCTTCAGTCCTTTGGCACAATTCTTGTTCCTAAAGCTTTTTCAAACATTATGGTTAATGCTCTGTTATCTCCTTTTCAATCTCTTCAATATTCTAGGCAATGTCCTCAGCCCAACCACCTTTAGCTGCTTCATCAATGACCTGCTTTGCGTTATAAGGTCAGGACTAGGGTTATTCACTGATTCTACAGTATTCAGCTACATTCACAACTCCACCAATAATGACACAGCCTACAACAGGACTTGGATAACATCCAGGCTTGGGGTGATAAATGATAGGTAACGTTTGTGCCACTTAAATGCCAGGCAATGACTATCTCCAATAAGCGAAAGTCCAATCACCTCTCACTGACCTTCAACGGCACCAACATCACTGAATCCCCCACCATCAAAATCCTGGGGCCACTGACCAGAAGCTTAACTGGATTCGTCTTATCAACACCATAGCTATTAGAGCAGTGCAGAGGCTGGATACAATTCAACAAAGGCTCAGAGGAGTGTGATGGAATACTTTCCACTTACCTGGATAGCTGCAACTGCAACAACATTCAAGAAGCTTGAAACCATGCAGGACAAAACAGTCCACTTGATCAGTGCCTCTGCAATGGACGCAACATCTATCCCTCCATCACTCACACACTGTGGCTGCTGCATGTACTATCTACAAGATGTACAAGATGTACTGCAGCAACTTGCCAAGCCTATTTAAACAGCACCTCCCAACCTCATGACCTCTACCACAAAGAAGGACAAAAGTAGCAATGACGTGGGAGCACCATCACTTCCAAGTTCCCCTCCAACTCGCACATGAACCTGACTTTCATATATATCACCATCTCTTCAATGCTGCTGGTGCAAAATCCTGGAATTCCATGCCTAACATCATCATGGGAGTACCATCACTACAGGGGCTGCAGTGGTTTAAGATGAAAGCCCACACTACCTTTTCAGAGCAACTAGAGATGGGTAATAAATACAGCTTGCCAGCATCAGCCACATCTCAAGAACAAATTAAAAAATAAACACCTGGGCTTGGTGACTTTTCTATTTTTAGTCTCATAAACTTTTTTTTAACACAGTTGAAAAATGTTGCTCTTCCGCATCCTGCACGCCCCCTGTCAGCTTTCTTTGTAAAAGCTGAAATGCAAGACTTATTCATATATCTGCCATTCCCTCATTCTCAAGCATAAGATAGCCACCTTCATCTATGAGTGGTCCTAGCTCTTCTTTACTATCTTAGTTTATATTAACTTAAATTCTACATAATTAAAATTGTAATTCTTCTACTAAAACCACTAATATAAAACTTATAGTTATCTGGTTTGCTCTCTTGCTGTAAGGTGACTGCATAGTTTGTTCATTCATTAAGAAAATATTCATTTCCCACACCTTTGTAACCTCTCAGGTTTTGTATCTTGAAGTGATGTATGAGGCCCATCAAGCCACTTTCTTTGACAGACCATGTACAGTCCACCCTATCACAAATGCTCCCAGCCTATTCAAAATCCCAAGAAAGGTTTTGTAAGCTTTCTTCCTATACTCCAAAGATAAACCTAAAATATCTGTATAACTTACACCCTTGACTGGTTTGCTTTTCTTGATATGGCGGGGTAGATCTTGACTTTGTGCGATAGTGTAAAACGGGTGATAGCGAGTCGGTAGCCAGTTTTACATCTCTCAATTTTTATTTCCATTGACTTCATGCAGGCAGAATACTGGTAACTGTGGAGTGTGCATGTACACACCTACATATGCTTTTTTTTTACCTTTACTAATTTTATATTTGTATGAGACTAGTTTTAGTGTAAACTCCATTGGCACAATGATGTTGGTAAAAAGCTCCCAACAAAAAACGTAATTTTGACGCCGCCGACCTCTTTAATAACCACCCCAACTTCAATTTCCCTTTCCATAGGTATGGAATCAACATCTGTGTGCATACTGATAACATTCAGCTCTACCTCTGTGAGCACCCTTGACTCTATAACCACCACTGTACTGTTGAACTGCTTGTGGATGAACCAGACTTTCTCCAACTTAACATCAGCAAGATTGAAACCATTCTGATCGTCTGGCACAAAACTTTCCACACCTTTGTCTTGATTCCATCTTTTTCCTTGGTTGTTCACTAAGGCTGAAACCAGCAGCATTTGGTGTCCTGTTTAACCCTGAGCTCAGCTTCAAACCCTTTATCCTATCCATCACCAAGACAGTCTATTTCCATCTCTGCAACAACACTTGCCTTTGCTCTTACCCCACTTCCATCACCACTGAAGCCCTCATTCACCCCTTTGTCATGTCCAGGTTTCGTTTATCGAATGCCTTCCGTGTCAATTCCCAAAGTCCGTGCTACACAAACTCCAAGTCATCCAAATCTCATTGACATCCTATCATGCACTAAGTCCTGCTCCCTGTCACCTCTGTCCTTACCATCTTCCATTGGCTCCCTGACCCCCAGTGCACTGATTTCAAAATCCTTGTCCTTGCTAACATATCTTGCCATGGTCTTGTCCCACCATACCTCTCCAACCTGCTCTAGATCTATGTGTCAGCATGTGCCCTCCATTCTTCCAACTCTGGCCTCCTTTGCGCCCTGCTTCTCTCTCCTCTCCATCATCTGTGTCAGAGCCTTCAGCCGTCTTGACCCTACATTCTGGAACCTTTTCCTTAAACACCCTCTGCCTTGCTACCACTCTCTCCACCTTCTAAAGCCTCCTCAAAATCTATCTCTTTGACAATGTCTTTATTCACTTCCACTAAATTTACTACTACTATTTGATACCCATTCTCAGCTCTGTGAAGTGTCTTCGGATGTCTTACTATGTTACAGGCACTACATAAATGCAGGCTGTAACAACATACCTTATCATTACAAAGCTAGCTATGTGAACTGATGGGTTGTGCAATGCCATTATTGGCATCCTGACAATTTTTGCAATCATCTTTATTTTCATTTGGGAATAAGAATTTGCATATAGATGCACATGAATGTCACAGCACAATTTTTTACAATTTGGCATCATCCACGCTTTCATGCATCCTGACCAGGGGTAAGAGTGCCTCCTGCAAAATGCTGCTGTATGCATCCAATGGAAATGGGGCCGCGTAATTGAATTGCTTTTAGACCTGGTATGAAGAAGATGGCACCATACTGGTTATATTGTATGAGCATGATATTTGAAGCAATGCTATTGTTTAATCTGTGCACTGCTGGGCTAAATGGAAGTCTTTTTGTACCACAGATAAATTCATATCATTTCCACTTCCCCCAGTTACTTGCTTCTAAGCATGCGTCAGGAGAGCAGGTCACAAATTATTCCATGGCTTTCCCCTGTTTTTTATTCCTATTTTTAACTGAAGGTGTTGACTTTGTTGGGAAACGATTGAGTGGATGCTGACAGTTCTCCAGCACCTCACCCAAGTGGGCATTCTTCATGTGTAAGGCTGGACAGTGAGTATCATTAAACTATTTGATGATGAAAGGTATCCACACCAGTCAATCATACGCAAGCACACACACTTTCCAGAAGGGATCACTGGATCGTGAGCAGGAACATGACTCCTGGGTCACTTCCTCCCCCTGCCTAACCCTGGGGTGCTAATGCTAATTTTAGTGCCTTCAGCCCCTGGGAAGATCTAATGCAGCTTGGAGCAGGAATTAAACCTGAAACATTCTGGTCTTAATGGCTCGGTGTTACACCGGTGTTACTGCCTTTCCCCAGAACTGTATGTGACATCTTGTGCTGGTGTTGGTCAATGGCAAATGGTGATTGGCAAAAGAACCAAAGGCGACGTAAGAAAAAACTTTTTTACGCAGCGAGTGGTTAAGATCTGGAATGCGCTGCCTGAAAGGGTGGTGGAGGCAGACTCAATCTTATCTTTCAAAAGGGAGTTGGATAAGTATCTGAAGGGAAAGAAATTGCAGGGCTACGAGGAAAGGGCAGGGGGAGTGGGACTAGCTGAGAGTCGGCACGGGCTCGACGGGCCGAATGGCCTTCTTCCGTGCTGTAACCATTCTATGATTCTATGATTGTATGGCTTACAGGAGATGTGCTTCGACAGAATGTGCCTAGTTTGCTTTGTGAGGTACCCTATGCAACAGCTAAAACTGATCAAATATATGAATAGCAGGTCAGAGCACCAGCCTTAGCATTTCAATTGATGAGCAGAGCTTTGTAAAACAACACCTTGCTGGGTGCACAACCGCAAGGCTTTAATTATGTATTCACTCCAGTCTTCATTTTGCATATTAAAAAAATTACACACCTGTGCCATCTAATTTTCACTGCTTAATTTAAAACCAAATCCCACTTCTGTAGTGCTTATGTCACTCAATAAGGAAAACTACATTCATCTTGATCAGAAATGAAGCATAATCAGACCAGAATGTAACATTTCCTTGTATCTGGAACCAATCCTCATTTTAATAAGATTCATTTTCAACAGTACTGCATTTTTGATTAATTAGTGGGCCCACAATGGAAATAATATTGATTTACATAAACCGAGAATGACTTTACTGGTAAAATCAGAATAAATTATAAACACAGAAAATAGGTATTGATTTGTGCATCATTTTCTGTAATTAAAACTCTGGCGTAGAATTAGTTGGCTGCTTGATGGTTTCCAGTTCATTGGTTCATGCATTTTTCCTGCAATGCTTCATTTTATCCCTGTTATTATATGTATTTTTGTAATAAATGCACTGCTCATGCTGTGAAAATTGCATGCAAAACATTCCACAGAGAGGAACAGGAACCAATGAATATCAGTGGATGTTTATTCATGATATTAATAAATATTCTTTAATAAATGGCATAAAATTATGTGCATAGGATGTCATCCAGTCAGATTGTGCTGACAACCCTGAAAGAAGGTGATTTCTGGGGATATATTAAAATAATGAACTGACAGCATGTGTGCAGTTACATGCAGATCTAGCTTTTATTTTCCACTCCTCCACACTTCCTCCCTCATATTTCAGCTCTAAAAGAGATGTCTGCTGTTTAATATTGTTCTTTCATGGGTCATTTGGTAAGACATTTGACCTTCAAGAGCCAAAAGCATAGCAATGAGTGCATTCACTGCTCTTGTAAATAACTCCTGACAGCATCAGCTCCCTCTATTCCCTTTAAAGTCTATTTTTTTTTTCTCCTGTAGCCTGCGCATTCCTCTATTTTCTCCCCCAGTGACTTTGGTCCCTGTGGATTATCCACTGCGGCTATGAGGGGTAGTTCGATGTCCCTGTGAGTTAGTCGCTCAAAGGCTGTTAAGAATGGTCCAGAAGGATTTCAATCCTCACTTTCCTCAAGCAACTCCGCACGGTATTTCCGGTGAAGTCTTCAAGTGACCTCAGTGCTGTGCTTCTCTTAATATTTTTCATTGCATGAACAGCCCAGATTACATCCTTCACCACTTCTTTAATCCTGCATTAAAGGACATTCAAACCATTCAGCCAACTTCTATATCAATAACATACTTACAATGTAGACTCAGAAGCTGCTAAAACTCTACGGTGTAGACAAAAGTGATAAAGGTGATGAATTTAATTCCCAACACAATATTTACCTTCCATTCATTTCTCACTCAAATATCAACCCACGATGCCTTACTTATCGGAAGGTTTCCTAAGTCTACTACTCCTATGAGGTGCTCCCCTGGTGGCCTCAACAAAGCTGGTGGAGGGCTGCTCTTGTTCATGTGGGAACCCCTGAGGTGCTTGTGGCCGGTGACTTCTGGGAGCTCGAGCCTGTGAGGGCCCGGCTACAGATTGCTGCAACTCGGCTGCTGCCAGGGCAGAGTGGCGCAGCTGAATATCTGGCACCATGCTGGGTAGGTGCCAGATATTCAGCTTGAGAGGGTGGTGAAGGAGGAGACGCGCTGACATCCTGTGAAATATTTAATTTGTGATCTGTACATTCTGTATCACTTCAGTTTGGATTTGCTGTTTTTTTCCCTTTAAGTTAATCAACAAAGTGTTACAGCAAATGTATGCTAGCAAAGGACTGTCAATGGGATGTAGGTGTGGCAAAAAGGCAGTATACACTTGACTCAATCTTAGCTGGAACTCCACCTTTTGATATATTATAGATATATAATATATGCAGATCTCCTATGACGTTGCTTATAGTAGATAGACTGTTTTATGCCATGGAAAGAAAATGTGTTATGTGTTATGGGGGTTCACTGAAAATCATTTGACTACAGAATATTGTGGGTCTCTTAGTGATATTTTCAGTCTCAAATTCTATGCTTATGTGCATTTTTGTACATAATTGCCTGGAGTTTCCACTGCAATCTGATTGATATGGGGGCCGAAAACAAGCAGGCAGGAGCAGGAAATGGGGCAGTTCCACAGCTGCTGACTGACCTGCTATGCATTTCTGTTTTAGTTTTAAGATTTCCAGCATCTGCAGCAGCTTGCTTTTCTTGTGGGGATCTGTTATCTCGTCACCCTCAACATATTCATGTTAAGACATTCGGGGTAATTTTCCCTTTGGGCAGAGACCCGGAGGTTGTGGATCAGCCGCCCAGTGTAAAAGCCGCCCGACTTTTCTTTCCATTGAGGTGAAAATCGGGTGGGGTGTGTAATTGGGGCAGCCAATCCGCAACTGCCAGTGTTGTGCCTGCACCCAAGGAGAAACTGACCCCTATTGAAATTGAAACTTATCGAAGATTAAAATAAATCATCATAGAAATGCTTCAGCTTTCTAAAATGCTGCTGATCTCTGCAGTATAAATCCACTCAAAAGCCTGTGCTGACATTCTGGTGCCCACACAGATGTGTAATGGGACTTCTCAAGTCCTTCCAAAGTACTCTATTTAAATGTTTTTAATAGTTGTACAAATCAAAGACTATTCAGGAGGTACCGCATACAATAGAATGAGTAATTAAACAGAAATCTATTGAAAATGTTTTTCTCCAGTTATTTGAATTCTATTATTTTTTTGCCTCTCTTGGCTTCCGAATGTCATTTACTCCTCCCCAGCTGAAAGGGAAGGCAGGCAACCTGCTTCAAGGCTTCTGGCAATATTGCATTTGAGCAAGCTGCTAAGAAGTATATGGGAGTCTCTGGCTGACTCACCCTCCAATTTTTCTTTCTCTGTGGGAAGCACTTGGCTTAGCTTGGAAGCTCCCCTTGATACAACAACTCAATCATATTGAGAATCTGGGTGAAAATAGCTCTGTAATTCAGTTTCTATTGTTCACAATTAAAAAATAATAATTTTAACATAACTTGAAGAAATATGAGCCTTGAAGTTCTTGGGTGGATCTTTTTTTAAGGAGGTAGAAGCGGGCTGTGCGGGGTTGGGGAACTGGAAGTTCTTGTTGGCGATAATAGGGTACGAACAATTAATGGGGGCAAAATTGGGAGCCTTTGCGCCTCCCGTTAGCGCCCGGGCGCGGCGTTGACATCGACTCCCGCCATATTTGGCGGGAGTTTTGCGGCGGGACAACGTCATTGCACCCCAATCTCCTTCGCCTGGTGATCGTGACGTCATCGCCGTGCGCATCACCCCGGTAGCGGCCCGGACCCGAAATTGACTTCTGTCCCCTGCAGCAGCGCCGGGCGAAAAGACCGACAGCTGCAGGAGGCGTGCATCGGTCAGCCGGTTGCTTCAGGGGCGATAATTAAAGGCAAGGTGGCCGAGGTAAGGAAAAAAAATCTTACCTTTGTTGTTCCGCTTTTTCTTGTGGGTTCCTGCCCGCGATCGATCACTCTGCTTGAGTGCCGGGCTGATCACGCGATTTCCCGGCTGTCTTGGTGGTCCAGGTAGGTAATTTTTCTATTGCAGAGCCTGCAGTGATGGCCCTTCCCTTTAAGGGAGGGAAGGAGCCTTTGAACACGGCCCAGTGTGCAACACTGCTGAAGTCTCCGCCCCGCCTGCTGCCGATTGCGCTCCAAGAAGGAAGTGGATCACTTGATTTAGCGCTCCACTTCCTTCCTGGAGCGCAAAACCGAATTTTTTTTAAATTTAGAATCATTAGCGCCTGGCGCTAATTTTCCAAACTTTTAAAATTTAGTGCCCCAAACGGGGCTATAATGAATTTCTCCCCCAATGCATTTGCATAGCATTCCTGTGCCTGCTATATTGACGCAGGTCTTAACCCATTTGTTTTAAATGGTGTTTATTTCAAGCCCTACTTTTGTCATTAAAATTTCTACATTATGTTTTCAGTTGCTCAGGCTTAAAACCATTTCTAGTTTCAATTTTATTTCCATTTTCATCTAGATTTTTACAAATTCATTTTTATACTTGTACCTTCAGTTTCTCACTAAAATCAATGGGAAAAGAAATCCTGAAAGTGTCGGTGGAATGGCAAGGTCAAAGATACAGGCAACAAAAAATTTCACACACGATCATTCACAAGTACAACAAATGACACAATCCGTCCAAAAAATTAAAAAAAATCTGCTTTGGGATCTTATAACAAAAGTAAACATCCTTGAGAGTTTCTGCCATAGAATTTAATTCAATTTGCTCATTGAAATAAACAATAAGAACCCGATAGAAAGCCACTTACCATCAAAAAATAGCCTACAGGATATTTTGAGAAGATATAAGAAAGTATAGGATAAAGCAATGCTTCAGCCTTCGCCTTTCTGTGTTCCCTATTAAACCATTGCAAGCAGATGGTCATACACCCATTGAGTCAGTCACATTCAGTCAAGCTGACATCATAGCCAGAAGCCTTTTCTAAAGAAAGACTTGGAATAACATGGTGCTTTCTCTCATCTCTCCGATAATCTCAGTGCTTCACCTACAATGAATTAAAACTGCAAGGCAGATATGCCCCCATTTGCTTTTAAAAAATTTCTGTGGCTACTCACCATTTTGTTCTTTTATGCCGTAGATAAGGTTTAGAGACAGTGATGAGAGGGCCCTTTTCTTTTACCTGATCTTGTGTAGGTGTGCACTGTGATGCAGAGCCACAATCTTCACGTGGTAATAGCCCCATGTAAGGCAAAATGACAGGTTTCATTTGTCAAGTCATAAGCAAAACTAAACAGTTCCTTCACATGCGAACAGCTGAATGAGGAAGAAAGTTCAACCTTGATTCTGGTTAATGAATGAATGAAACCTCGTCACTCTGGATGATGGATGTGTGAATGAAGATCAGACAAGAGAATGACATTAAATAGAAACTGTTACTGCTATGATTTCCGAAATGTCCTTGAAGGAATTCAAACTTCATTCTGCAAGCTCCTTTCTTCACAGAATTTACTGTACCTGCATACTAAATAAAATGTTAGTAATTGTGTGAAGTGTACCTGCACATTGACAGCTGTCTGTGAGCTCTGTTGCTGTATGTGTTGCTAGCTGGCAATTAGAGTTAGAAGTTATTTTTATGTGGCGCTAATTTTTTGCTATGAATCTTGAAGTAATGATTTGAAGGGGTAACTGTTGGTGTGCCAATTTGCTGCACTGCAGAGCACAATGATACCAGCTCGCCTCCAGGATTCACCTTCGTGGCAAATTGCTGATCCATGTCATCAGGGAGGTGTTGAGTGGAGACTAAATGAGTTCCATACAGGCTAGGATTCAAAAGTAGTTGATGGCAGAGCACTATTTTCAGAAGACTGGGAGTAGGTTGCCTGTCCACCTTTCTTGGTTTGGGAACAATAAATAAATAGCTCAGCGGTATCTAAAAAGGTGGAAAAAATAAGTCGCCAAATGGGAAAAAACATGAGATGAGAGCAGCATTACCGATACCCATTTATTCACTTCTGAAACCTTGGAAGTTTTTTTTAATTGCAGTGATTCATGTGAGAAATTTAACCATATAGAATGCTATGGTAAATTGTCTCTGATTGTTGGAAGGATTAAAAAAAATCATCCACAAATTGCAGTGCCCGCGTGTGGAATCACAAGCGTTGACAATGCTTCCTAGGCCTTGAATAAGTAAGTAGGAATGATCTCACGCATTGCTGACACAAATAGAAGATTGGTAAGGGGAAGCAAATGGTTCCATGAAGGGGGAATTAAATCTTCACATGGATGTGCATCTACGTGCACTTAATTATGGGCAGCATTCCATACCGTATCATCCTCAAAAATACAGTTGCTGAACTTTAGAGTCGAGAAAGAAATTGCGTGTCTCCAGTCTGAATAAAACTGAAGAAAAACTATTTTGAGTGACACCGACAGTGAGCTTTGCTGAGAGATGGTAAGGAAATGAGTTTGGCCTGACTCAGAGTTTGACACTGAGACAGAGAGGGTCTCATTCTGCAAGGCCAGGTAGGTAAATGAGATTTAGTTCTAATTATCTCACTCCAGAGTAGCATAAGAGTTAGGTGTATAATAATAGCAGGATCAGGAGTTAGGCTCATGAATCTGGGACGTATCCAGGATTACATGTACACGAAGTGTCAGAGAGTTGTGTTGTTCAACAACAACTCTGCAACATACATGGGGAGGAGGGGTTCCTGGCAAACACATTCTAGAAGGTGGTCAGCATACAGATAGTGACAAATAGTGAAGCAGTGGAAGGAAACTGGGTGACTACCAGTAGGGGGAGGAGGACACAGGAAGAACCAAAACAGAAAATCTCTTTGGATATGGACTTGGCCAATAGCTACACAGTTTTCAGCACCTATGATGAGGACAAAGACAAGGATAGATCAGGGTCAAACGGGAGGGTTATCAAGAGCAACACCATTACACCTCTGAGCAACGGTTACCCATGGGGAAAAGACAGACCTAGGTATGAAAGCAGGAGAGTGGGTGATTCTAAAATTAGAGAATAGAATGGCAGTTCCACTGGTGTACTGTGGAGTACTGTGTGCAGTTTTGGTCTCCTTACCTAAGAGAGGATATACTTGCCATAGAGGGAGTGCAGCGAAGGTTCACCAGACTGATTTCTGGGATGGCAGGACTGTCGTATGAGGAGAGATTGGGCTGACAAGGCCTGTATTCACTAGAGTTTAGAAGAATGAGAGGGGGTCTCATTGAAACGTATAAAATTCTGACAGGGCTAGACAGACTGGATGCAGGGAGGATGTTTCCCCTGGCTGGGGGGTCTAGAACGAGGGGTCACAGTCTCAGGATACGGGGTAGGACATTTAGGACTGAGATGAGGAGAAATTTCTTCACTCAGAGGGTGGTGAACCTGTGGAATTCTCTACCACAGAAGGCTGTGGAGGCCAAGTCACTGAATATATTTAAGAAGGAGATAGAGATAGATTTCTAGACACAAAAAACATCAAGGGGTATGGGGAGAGAGCGGGAATATGGTATTGAGATAGAGGATCAGCCATGATCATATTGAATGGCGGAGCAGGTTCGAAGGGCCGAATGGCCTACTCCTGCTCCTATTTTTCTATGTTTCTATGTTTCCCAAATGGTGTGTTGCCTTCCAGGTGCCAGAGGAATGGACAGAATAAAGTGAGTGGGAAAAATTCTGAAAAGGAAGGAAACCAACCAGAAATGGAGGCATCAAAGTTCTACACTGGGAGTCTTATGAATAAAAACAGGATTTACAGAACACCTTGGCAAGTAAGCACAATATGGTACACGTTTGTGGTCCATGTAGGAACCAGTGACAGAAGAAAAAGTAGGATGGGGTCTTGCAGAGATAATATGAGGAGTTAGGTTCAAGGTTAAGGTGCAAGAACTTGAGGATAGTAGTCTCAGTATTACTTCTGGTGCCAACTTCTGGAAAGGTAGGGAGAGATAGATTAGACATGTCAATGCATGGCTAGAAAAATTGTGTAGAAGAGAGATTTTCAGATTCTTAGAACATTGGGACAAGATCTGGGGAGGGCGATGGGATAAACCTGAACTGAATCAGTCCTTGCAGAAGGTAAATAAAGCATATGGGAAGGATTTAAGATAACAAGGCAAGGGACAAACAGGTGTCATGGTACAGAGCAAAGGCCGGTAGATGACAGTGCAGACACTGATATGCCAGATAAAGTAGTCAGAGAAGGCAAGGAAATAGATAAGGATATGACCACATGGGGAAATAAGGATAAGATAACAAAACACAGCACCCAGAATAGTGGGAAATCAAGGCAATCAGAATTCTATATATGAGTACTGGGAGTCTTAAGAATAAAACAGGGTTTACAGAACCTTGGCAAGTAACCACTTTCTGGTAGAGTTTAAGGTTAGGCTTATAATGGAAAAGAGATTGAATACAATAGAAACATGAAATTTTCGAAAGGTGGATTATGACAGTTAAACTAAGTTAACTGGACTGGACAGCACTGTTAGAGGGAAAAAAGCATGAAATAAAAGTGGATTATGTTTAGAAATACACAATTTAACAGAAAGAAAAGACTGAGGTGGGCAACAATGGAGACAATGGTAGGACCATTAAGCGATCCTAAGATGACATAATATCAAGGGACCAAGAGATAGCAAATACACTAAATACATTTTTTTTTCATTCACAAAGAAGACCATTGACAGTCTACTGAAGTTAAATTTCTAGGGAGAGAGACTCAAGGAAATACTAAAAGAAATAGCAGGGGAGGGTCATTGATAGGATGAGGAAGTTAAAAGAAGACAACAAACACTAAAGCTGGATGCACTTTATTAAAATTTAAAAGATGAGGCTAGTGAAATCAGTCAGGTCTGTGTCAGTTTCTTTAGGTAATCATTAGAAATGGGAGTAGTGCCTGTGGGTTAGAAGGTAGCTAACAAAACATCAATCTTTAAAAAAGGGCAAAGGGACAATCTAAGGAACAATGGGCCAGTGAACTGAACATCCTTTGTGGATAAAGTATTAGATGGTATCCTGAAGGATGAACTTATGAAACATCTAGCTATGGTATGGTAAGAGGGAGTCCGTATGGAATTATGGGAGGGAGATCTTGCCTGTGAATTTATTGAAGTTCTTCAAGGAAATGATAGAGCTTGTTGGTAATGGAAGTTCTATGGATATAATATATTTAGATTACAACAAGGCTTCTTATACCGTGCCAGACAATCAATTAGTCCAAAAAGGAGGAAGGCATGAAATAGGGTCAAAGGTTGATAAAACCAGAGAAAGCAAATGATAGTTGTGAATGGAGCACCAACATGGCAAGGGGTCACTAACACGGTGCTGCAGAGATCAGTGTTGGGGCCATTGCTGTTCATGATGTCTAAATGATTTGGAGCTGGGTACAGAAATAAAGCTAAGTTTGCAGATGACACCAAATTGGGAGGCTTTCAAACAATAGGGAACAGGCAAAGCAAATACAAAGGGAGCCGGCAAGGTTGAAAGGTGGGCTGCTGAGTGGAAAATGCCATTTAATGTGGACAAATGCAAGGGAAGGGAGGAGTATGAATTAAATGGCTCTAGGCTACAGTACACAAAATGAGAGAGGGATCTGGGGGTGTTGAACCCAATGGTGCATTTACTGCAGCAATTAGGAAAGCTAACTAGATCTTGGGATGTATAGATAAAAGGATAGAACACAAATCTCAGGAGATGTTAATGAGCCTCATCAGGGCACCGGCATGGCCACACCTGGAGTACTCTGGACAATTCTGGTTGTTGTACTATAACAAGGCATCGGAGACAGTGCGGAAAAGGGCAACTAAACTGATGCCTAGCTTAATGCATCTGAGGTGTGAGGAGAGGTTGATAACCTTGGGATTGTTTACATTCAAGGTTCTTAAGGTAGTAGACAAATTGATTCCCAATAATATGTTTGTGATTACTGCAAACTCGAGGACCAAGTGATACAGGCTCAAGCTTAGAAGAAGGAAGGTGCCCAGACAGTTTAAGTTTAGTTATTTTACATAAAGTGTGGTAAATGTGTGAAATGGAATTTCCCTGAAGGCACTGGAGGCAGATAGTGTGGAAAAATTTAAGGGAGAATTGAATAGATATTTGAGGGAGTGAATGATTGAGCGCTAGTTCATGCAGATGCATTAAGTGTTCAAATGCTAATAACAGGCAATGTAATTTCAAGGCTATAGTTCTCAAATTACCTCTGAAGTCACAGAAATTTCTCAGGTATGGGTACTAAGAGCAGCACTCCCATAATAACTCTTTAAGGAAAAATTATCTGCAATGATCCTTATAGTAATTTAAAAAAAATCTTTTTGCAGTGATACTGATCACGAGCTATACATTAATAATTGTAATTTTTTTAATACTGTTGTGGATCATCGCTAAAGAAAATTATGAGGTAGGGTAAACTGGCAACATGGTTACGACTTTGATCAGTGAACAAAAAAATTGCAAGTAGAAAACTGGCAAACCGCAAGTGAGACTAGAGACCAGAAATCCCCACAGAATGGTAGAAATGTGAATGGATATAGATCCTGTCACAAATAGTTCAATTATATCAATTTACTTTTACAGCAAGAGGAGTATAGATTAGGAAAGCAATTGAAGGTTATAAGGACAAGTACAGATGTATGCGAGTAAATAATTTACAAATCGTATGACTTTAGTAGTACCATGAGAATCTAAGCAGTCAACGTTAATAATATCAAGCTATAATATTAGATTGATATTCCAGAGGTTTCATTTGACTACCTTAGGAAGGTAAATAGAGGAGAATTTTACGTTTTTTCCCCCCATGTTCCTTCAACTCTCTGAGGATATTGGCCCAGAAATTTGCCTCTCTGGCTTGCCGCGGGGGTAAGGATCGCGCGCGCACTTACCTACCGCGCCTGCCGTTGTGTTTTGGGCCCACGGGAACTTCAGCTCCTGGGCCTGCTCCAAGAGCCGACGCGCAGTGCTTGTGTGTTCCAGGGGCGCAGTTAGTGCGATGCGTCCCCTGGGATCACGTGGGCCATGGAGAGCCAATGGCAGCAGACCATCTTTCATTCATAGATTTGACAGGAGACCTGTCAAATCTGTGAATTGAAATTGGCCCCAAAAGAACAGCTAAACTTAAAATAAATTTAAAAAAACCGTCACATTTATAAAATAACTATAGTTAAATAAATTAATCACTTTAAACAAAAATTTAAATTTTTGAAAAAATTAAAATACTTTTTAAAAGTGATAAAAATAAACTTACCTTTTTTAAAGTATCTAAAAAAGATAAACCTGTTGAAATTTTTTTTAAATTATACTTAATTAACCACTTACCTTGTTGAAAACGGGTCCTGCGCCTCTTTTTTATTAGCGTAGTTTCTTCACTACTTACCCTCACGTAGAAACCTGAAAAAATATCTAAGTTTGCTGCGTGCGCGCAGCCTCTAGCGCGCACGCGGTTCACCTAGGAACCGCCCCCTTCACCATACCTGGAAGTTCCGGTTTCCCGCGCATGCGCAGTGCATGCAGGAAACCGGCACTTCGGGACGCATTACGGGTGAGTACGGACTGTGTACTCACCCGGGAAGGGCCGAATTTTTGGCCCATTATGTTTGTTCGGGTTGTGATCCTGCAGTCACTGCCAGGATTGAGCCCAAACAATGGCCTCTAGCACTGACTCCACTGGAGATTGTGGGGTCAGTGGGAGGGTAACTCATTAGCATAGTCCATGCAGGCACAAGTGCCATTTTGGCTGCATCTCTGATGCCCGCCTGCCCCATGCTGCTGGAAACTCCAACCTTGTCCCACCCTTGGTGGAGGGAAGGGGGTTGCCTAGGCTACCCCACCACCCAGCCCTAGCAAACCTCCTATAAGCCCCTGTGCAAGGGGGCTAATCTGACAGGTTTTTAAAGAAAGTTTAATTTTATTCTTCGGGGTGCAGGCTGCCAAACTAACCTGGATACCACCCTTGTCCTACTTTCTTATTTTCCTTTGTTACCAGATAGCTGAAAACTTTTCCACAGACAGAAATTAATACACTTCTTCCATAGTGCCACTGCCACTTCTAAGGCTGGGCCCTCATCACTTCTGATTTGAGGGATGGCAGACTGCAGAAAATTAGTGACTCCTTGAAAGCTCCTATCTATTTGGTCCACAAATCTGTCCAAGGTGGACAGTTGTCTCAGATGTGGAGAGCCGTATGGCAGCTGTTTGAGCTGCCACCAAAGTTGCAAAGGCTGTGAACATTGGCATCTTTTGTGAGGGCTTGGCTGTAGCATCCGTCAAGGTGGCCACGCTCTCCAAGTTAGACTGTAGAGTGCTGATGCCATGTGAGATGACATCACACAAGCTGTAAGCAGTGTCCTCCATATTTTCAGCTATAGTGCTGAAACTACTTGGCTGGCCTTCTAACAACAGCAACAACTTGCATTTATATAGCGCCTTTGATGTAGTAAAACATCCCAAGGCGCTTCACAGGAGCGATTATCAGACAATATTTGACAACGAGCCACATAAGGAGATATTAGGACAGGTGACCAAAAGCTTGGTCAAAGAGCATCTCAAAGGAGGAGAGAGAGGTAGAGAGGTGGGGAGGCTTAGGGAGGTAATTCCAGAGCCTGGAGCCCAGGCAGCTAAAGGCATGGCTGCCAAAGGTGGAGTGGTGAGGCCATGGAGGGATTTGAAAACAAGGAAAGAAAGAAAAAACTTGCATTTATATAGCGCCTTTCACGACCACCAGATGTCTCAAAGCGCTTTACAGCCAATGAAGTACTTTTTGAAGTGTAGTCACTGTTGTAATGTGGGAACAAGGATGAGAATTTTAAAATTGAGGTGTTGCCGGGCGGGGAGCCAACGTAAGGCAGCAAGCAATGGGTCAGTGGGACTTTCTAATACCTGATGTAACTTCTGTGAGAGGCTCCTGAAGTCCGCATCTCTATCCTGCTCATCAGAGCTGGGAGAGAACCTCACCCTCTGGTAAGCTATCTCCTGGCTGCCTGCTACCTGTACCTATTTTTGCTCACTTGTGCTGGATGTTTCACTACGTGCAGACCCCTCTAGCTCACTATCTAACCCATGTGGAGTGCTGCAGTGTGTGACTGTGCATCCTCAGGAGGATTGCCCTCCATTGAATTGTCCTCTGGAAGCTGTTACTGCTGAGAAGGATTTAGAGGAAAGATAAATGGGGCAAGAGTTGGGTTGGCACTGAAAGGCTGGTAATTTACAGTTAACAGTCTTCAGAATGCAGCTTGAAGTTGTCAAGCTTGTTGAATATTTGTTGAGATGATTGAAGGGTTACAAGTTGTATGTAGATACCCTGCTCAGATAAGCCGCTAGTCTCGTGATCTCCAACGATCATGGTTTTTCCCTGGCCACTAATGTCCATGGCTTCCTGCTCTGTTTGGGTGAGGGCAATGATGTCTGTTACTCCTCCCCTGATCGTGCTCTTCTTCCTGTTATTATGTGCTGTCTTATGGCTGTTGCAAAGGTAAGTGGGGATGTGTAGAGCTTGCGCATATAGTGCATGTGCTGAGAGGTGGAGAAGAAGCAAGATGGAATGAGGATGGGGAGGTGATGAATATAATTCAAGTGTGTGAAATATGAAGTGAGGAAGGAGACCTGGGAGGAGTTGCTAGTTTTGCATGCTAGGATATGAGAAGAGAATGCTGCTAGTGTTTGGTGTGTAGAGAACAAAGGAAAGGGTGAATTTGTTTGGAATGAGAAAGAAAGGTGTTTTAATGTGCTCTTGTGATTGTCTGCTGAACAATGTGATGGAGGGGAGGGAATCGTTGAGAGTGGTGTGGGAGGGGGGTGAAAGGAATAATGGCAGATGTTGTTGAGAGAGATTGAGATGAGGAGCTGTACTCACCCTTGTTGCTTTTGTGAGGTCATTGTACCTCTTCCTACACTGAACCTAGGTATGGGAGTGATGCTTCTGGCAATGACCCTGTCACTCAGCTCTGTCCAGGCTTGTTGGATAGTGGCTCTAGGTATGCTCCTGCAATTGCTTGGAAACAGTACCTCTGTCCTTGCCCTGGCTTCCTCCACCAAGACCTCCAGGGAGGCATTTGAAAACCCTGGGGGAAACCCTATGACTCATTCTCCTACTTGATCCTTCTTGCAGCAGTCTAACACACCAATCAGGCAGAAGGGAAAGCAACTTAAGTTTAAGATGTGATTCTCACTTTAAATAGGCCTTGGGATGCCCGCCGGAAATTGCGCAGAGAAAATGGATGAGATGCCCATTTCAAAAGGCAATTGGATGGGTCATTCATCAATCATATTAAAATGAAGCCTGGGAGCTTGCTGGGAATCATGGGGGCTAGCTACTCACCCTGCCCACCGCCCACCTGATTCCTGCCGTGAGTTAAAATCAGGGCTCATAGGAAGGGATTGTATGCTTATATGTGGAAGTAATTCTGTTAGGAGATTTGGCAGCATTTCTTGTAAAATGAAGAGTTGGAGAAGTTGAACCACAGTACAGTGTGAAAAAGGACTTGTATATAAAAGGATGAGCAGTGCGTTTGTACCTATGGTTGCCAAGAAAGAAAAGAGAAGTAGTCGTTCAGTTACCTTGCCTGCCTTCCTCAAGTCGTTGATTTTTTTTCTGGCACTGGTCTGCAGTTCTGGAGATGAGAGAGGTGGCACACCTTTGCCATCTCTCCCCACATGGCTTACAAGATACTTTTCTGAGGTTTCCTCCCATGGGCACACAATAGTCTGAATGTGGAGATGCCGGTGTTGGACTGGGGTGGACAAATGTGAGAAGTCGCACAACACCAGGTTATAGTCCAACAGCTTTATTTGAAATCACAAGCTTTCGGAGCGCTGCTCCTTCGTCAGGTGAAGTGAAGAGGTGCATATAGTCACAGCATATATAGTCAGAGAACACTGCCAGATGATTACAGTTAATCTTTCTAACTGCCCTTTATCACACCTCGGCAGAGAGATAATCACGGCAATCAAAGGTGTGGATGGTGTCCAACCAGGTCAGTCAGGAAAACATTACATCAAAGACAATGTGGCAGATGCTGGGGTCTGTATGGAAAACAAAAAACTTTTGCACTCTTTTGCACTCTTCTTTTTTGCCCCTTTCCAGTGCCCTGCCCTCTCATTTGGGCATTTCTGCCTCCTCCTTCAGTGGGAGACATTCTTCAAAAGTGCCACAAGATCCTCACATGAACCATTTATTTCCGCTACCTGACAGTCACCTTAGTGTTGAGTAAAGTTCACTGCTTACCTGCTGCTCCTGCAGCATGAAACAAATAATCTGGTCATTTATTTCATTGCTGTTGGTGGGAGCTGGCTGTGCTCAAATTAGCTGCTGTGTTTCCTGCATTTGCAACAGTGACTACACTTCAAAAGGTACTTCATGGGCTGTAAAGCACTTTGGGACGTCCTGCGGTCATGAAAGGCGCTATAAAAATACAAGCCTTTCTTTTCTTTCCGTAACTCCCATGTTGCGCGAGGGTTGCACTCCTGTACAGAAGATGCCGGAGGATCTTTAATTGACCTGGACCTGCATTTTATGGCAGGGTGACGGCTGCAAGCAGTCGGCAGGTGGAAGTCCCGCCGCGGGGCCCAGGTATTCACAAAGCCGAGTACAGGAAACTTTTGTTTATCCGGCACCCAAATATCCGGAATTCTCGCTTAACCGGCAAAAATCATTCTCCGAAAACTCCTCTCAAATAACCGGCAATGTTGCCGAGTCACAGTCGAGTCTCCGCGAACGCCGAGTACTCCGAAAACTCCTCTCAAATAAACGGCAATGTTGCCGAGTCACAGTCGAGTCTCCGCGAACGCTGAGTACTCCGAAAACTCCTCTCAAATAAACGGCAATGTTGCCGATCCCGAGTCCGAGTCCGCGAACGCCGATTTAGTCAGTAGGGGTAGTTTTCAAAAGTGCCACTACTCGGCCTCCTGGCGCTGTCGGAAGTATACTGCACATTTCTTGATTTATTTATTTTTCTTTGTTAAAAATAGCCTCGGTAGATATAACTCTCCGTTATCCGGTACTTTCGATAAACCGGCACCACGCCGGTCCCGTCGGTGCCGGTTAATAAAGAGTTTCCTGTACATGAATGTATATCTGGTATTGGGCCACCAGGAATCTACCCCTAGACCATGAGGGATTATTGTTACCTCGGAGGCAAGAAATTTTAACGAAATGTGTTTAAAATTTTTTTTAAATCAACTCATTAGCTTTGTTATTGCGCCTCCAGTTACAGATGCCCACCCACCAACCACAATATGAAAGTTGCAGTGTGACAGTGGGACATAGATTTCATCTCATCTCATGGATCTTATAAAATGTACGAGTAGATGGTCTGCAGTTCTCGGTATCAAAAGCCTCTCTTACCGATATCCACGACCACTAATCTGAAGGACGATGCCTTCCTCCTCCTCCTTCAAAGAATCTTTGCACTTTTTCCTTTGCAGAATTTCTGAGAAAGTGTGGTATTGACAAGATGTACTTTGTGAACATGTTAGCTGGCTGCGCGAGCCTTGTGGATTTAAGTTTTCACATTAATTTGGGTCATGAAAGACCAGATTAGCATTCAGGTGTTATTCACAAAGCTCTGCAGGCCTGCAAATCAGCAAATTGCAGCAAGCAGAATTATAGCAAACTCTAATTCCCATTATAAGAATTAGAAATTAAATTAGCAATTATAATTTTGACAGCTTGGCCTAATCATACATAATGCATAAATGACAGGAAAGTAAGAAACACAATAAAATCCCGAAGAAAGACTTTTGTCCATAAATTTATTGCCTGGAGCCACAGATATTTAGGTGATTAGAAGTTATTAGTTCAATAAGCGTGCATTCCGGGGCAATTGATTTCATTTGTCCATAATGGGCATACTATTGAGAACAGGAAATTATTTTATGCTGTTGATATGTTAGTGATCTCTGACCCCCCACGTGTCAAATCAAGCACATTTAGCTGTTGAGGATCTAGTGCCTCTTGCATGGTCTGTTAACCAGAGTGAGTGTCTGTATTGGAAATCCTTTTCCGGTAACGTTATGGCCCAGAAATTGATCTCGCTCTGTTCCCGCGGGGGTAAGGCTTCCCCGCGATCTCTCACTCCGCTTGTGCTTTTTCAGATCCAGCTCGCACGAACTTGATGTTCCAGACATCAGCTGGGCAGTGCTTGCGTATCCCACCGGCGTAGTGAATTCGTGCGAGCTGTGGGATCACGTGACTCAGTTAGAGCCAATGGCAGAACACCATCTTCCATTCATAAGTTTCACATACGTGCTGTGAAAGCTATGAATCTTACACCCCCCCAAAATAACAGCTAAACCTCAATTAAATTTAAAAAAAAACCATCACATTAATAAAATAAGTATAGTTAAATAAATTAACCATTTTAAATAAAAAATTAAATTTTTGAAAAAATTTAAAATCTTTTAAAAAGTTATAAAAATAAACTTACCTGTCTTTAAAGTCTCTAAAAAAGATATACCTGTTAAAAAAAATTCAAAAAAATACTTAATTCACTACTTACCTTGTTAAAAGTGGGTCTTACTCCTCCTTTTTCCATTTCTAAAATCTTCCGTCCTTACCTGCGCGTCCAAAGCACGAAGTGCACAGCGTGCGCGCAGCCTGTAGCGCGCACGCGATGCACCGAGGAACCGCCCCCTTTTCCAAAGACCAAGTGCCGGTTTTCAGCGCATGCGCAGGGCATGCAGAAAACCGGCAATTGGAGAGAGAATACGCGAGAGTACGCAGTGCGTACTCTCGCGCAGCGGGATCAATTTCTGGGCCATTTTAATCTGAACAGATATCCCATCACTTTTGTACGTGCATCAGCCATCTTTCTCTTCATGGCTGTGACGTTCCATCGCTTTATAGTCTTATACATTATTTCAATGAATTAACAAAGACCTGAATTTCCAATCCTCCCCCCGAAGACAGGATTGAATTTAACTCTGATGCCTCCTGCTCCTCCAGCTGGAAGAACAGAGTAGCCTTCAGGTTCTTTTAGTTGAAAGGGTGCAATGACTTTCAGTCCCTTGCATTTGGGAGGGTGTGAGCCTTTTTCAGCTATACCTATAGGACTATAAGACCCATAGGTGGAAGTGGTGCTCCACAAGGATCAGTGCTGGGACCACTGTTGTTCACAATTTGTATTAAGGATTTAGACTTTGGATTCAAAAACACAATTTCTAAATTTGCAGATGACACCAAATTGGGGGGATAGTCAATACTGAGGAGGACTGCAACAAATGACAGGAAGACATTAATAAACTTGCAGAATGGGCATATCATTGACAAATGAATTTCAACACAGATAACTGTGAGGTATTACATAAGAACATAAGAAACAGGAGCAGGAGTCGGCCATTTGGCCCTTCGAGCCTGCTCCGCCATTCAATAAGATCATGGCTGATCTTCTCCCTCATCTCCACTTTCCTGAACTATCCCCATATCCCTTGATTCCCTTAATATTCACAAATCTATCGATCTCTGTCTTGAATATACTCAAGGACTGAGCCTCCACAGCCCTCTGGGGTAGAGAATTCCAAAGATTCACCACCCTCTGAGTGAAGAAATTTCTCCTCATCTCAGTCCTAAATGGCCGACCCCTTATTCTGAGACTGTGACCCCTGGTTCTAGACTCCCCAGCCAGGGGAAACATCCTCCCTGCATCTATCCTGTCAAGCCCTGTAAGAATTTTGTATGTTTCAATGAGATCACCTCTCATTCTTCTAAACTAGAGAATATAGGCCTAGTCTACTCAATCTGTCCTCATAGGACAATCCCCCCATCCCAGGAATCAGTCTGGTGAACCTTTGTTGCACTCCCTCTATGGCAAGTATATCCTTCCTTAGGTAAGGAGATCAAAACTATACACAATGGCCCGAAAATTAGACCTAATACGGGAGATTACGCACTGTGTACTCTCGCGTATTAGGTCCCGAAGTGCCGGTTTCCTGCATGCACTGCGCATGCGCGGGAAACCGGCACTTCGGGTATTGCGAAGGGGGCGGTTCCTAAGTGAACCGCGTGCGCGCTACAGGTTGTGCGCACGCAGCGCACTTAGTTTTTTTTCCAGGTTTCAACGCGCAGGTAAGTGTTGAAGATTTTACACATAAAGAAAGCAGGCGTAAGACCCACTTTTAACAAGGTAAGTAGTTAATTAAGTATTATTTTAAATTTTTTTCAACAGGTTTATCTTTTTTAGAGACTTTAAAGAAAGGTAAGTTTATTTTTATAACTTTTAAAAAGAATTTAAATTTTTTCAAAAATTTAAATTTTTGTTTAAAGTGGTTAATTTATTTAACTATAGTTATTTTATTAATGTGATGGCTTTTAAAAAAAATTAATTGAGGTTTAGCTGTTCTTTTGGGGGCTTGTTGTATTCATAGTTTTGACAGCTCTTCCTGTCAAAACTATGAATGAAAGATGGTGTGCTGCCATTGGCTCTAACTGGCCCACGTGATCCCAGAGGTAGCATCGAACTAACTGCGCCTCTGGGACACGCACACACTGCGCGCCGGCACCAGGGAGAGGCCCAGGAACTGAAGTTCGTGTGGGCCAAAGCCATAAAGGTAGGCGCGGAGTGCGATATCGCGGGGGATCCTTACCCCCGCGGCAACCATCAAACTCCAATTTCTGGGCCAATACTCCAGGTGTGGTCTCACCAGGGCCCTATATAATTGAAGTAAGACATCTTTATTCTTATACACAAATCCTCTTGTAATAAAGGCTCCATTTGCTTTCCTAATTGCTTGCTGTACCTGCATGTTAACTTTCAGTGATTCGTGTACAAGGACACCAGATCCCTCTGAATACCAACATTTCCCAATCTCTCACCATTTAAAAAATACTCTGCTTTTCTATTTTTCCTACCAAAGTGGATAACTTCACATTTCTCCACATTATATTCCATTTGCTATGTTCTTGCCCACTCACTTAACCTGTCTATATCCCCTTGAAGCCTCCTTGCATCCTCCTCACAACTTACATTCTCACCCAGCTTTGTATCATCAGCAAACTTGGATATAATATATTTGGTCCTCTCATCCAAATCATTGATGTAGATTGTGAATAGCTGAGGCCCATTTTGGCAGGAAGAATAGGGAGGTCACTTATTACTTAGAGGGCGCGAGTCTGGGTGGGGTAGAGGAGAAAAGGGATCTTGGAGTACAGATAAACAAATCACTAAAAGTAAATAAACAAATCACTAAAAGTTCGACACAGGTCAACAAGGCCATAAAAAAAGCAAACCAAGCACTAGGGTTTATTTCTAGAGGGATAGAACTGAAATGTAGTGAAGTTATGCTAAACTTGCACTGAACCTTGGTTAGACCACACTTGGAGCACCGCGTGCAGTTTTGGTCGCCATATTATAAAAAGGATATAGAGGCACTGGAGAGGGTGCAGAGAAGATTTAGAAAGATGATACCAGAAATGCGAGGGTATACATATCAGGAAAGGATGAACAGGCTGAGTCTCCTTTCTCTTGAAAAGAGAAGGCTGAGGGATGACCTAATAGAGGTTTTTAAAATTATGAAAGTTTTTGATAGAGTAGATATAGAGAGAATGTTTCCACTTGTGGGGAAGAGCAAAACTAGAGGCCATCAATATAAGATAGTCACCAAGAAATGAAATAGGGAATTCAGAAAAAACTTCTTTACCCAGAGAGTGGTGAGAATGTGGAACTTGCTATTACAGGGAGTGGTTGAAGCGAATAGTATAGATGCATTTAAGCAGAGGCTAGATAAGCATATGAGGGAGAAGGGAATCGACGGTTATGTTGATAGAGTTAGATGAGAAAAGATGGGAGGAGGCTCGAGTGGAGCATAAACGCCGGTATGGACTGTTTTTTATTCGTTTATGGGATGTGGGCGTCACTGGCAAGGCCAGCATTTATTGCCCATCCCTAATTGCCCTTGAGAAGGTGGTGGTGAGCCGCCTTCTTGAACAGCTGCAGTCTTTGTGATGAAGGTACTCCCACAATGCTGTTAGGTAGGGAGTTCCAGGATTTTGACCCAGCGACGATGAAGGATCGGCGATATATTTCCGAGTCAGGATGGTGTGTAACTTGGAGGGGAACTTGGAGGTGGTGGTGTTCCCATGCACCTGCTGCCCTTGTCCTTCTAGGTGGAAGAGGTCGCGGGTTTGGGCCGTGCTGCCGAAGAAGCCTTGGCGAGTCGCTGCAGTGCATCTTGTAGATGGTACACACTGCAGCCACGGTACGCCGGTGGTGGAGGGAGTGAATGTTTAAGGTGGTGGATGGGGTGCCAATCAAGCGGGCTGCTTTGTCCTGGATGGTGTCGAGCTTCTTGAGTGTTGTTGGAGCTGCACTCATCCAGGCAAGTGGAGAGTATTCCCTCACACTCCTTACTTGTGCCTTGTAGATGGTGGAAAGGCTTTGGGGAGTCAGGAGGTGAGACACTCGCTGCAGAATACCTAGCCTCTGACCTGCTCTTGCTGCCTCAGTATTTATGTGGCTGGTCCAGTTAAGTTTCTGGTCAATGGTGACCCTCAGGATGTTGATGGTGGGGGATTTAGCGATGGTAATGCCATTGAATGTCAAGGGGAGGTGGTTAGACTCTCGCTTGTTGGAGATAGTCATTGCCTGGCACTTCTGTGGTGCAAATCTTACCTGCCTCTTATCAGCCCAAGCCTGAACGTCGTCCATGTTGCATGCGGGCATGGACTGCTTCATTATCTGAAGAGTTGTGAATGGCGCTGAACACTGTGCAGTCATCAGCGAACATCCCCATTTCTGACCTTATGTTGGAGGGAAGGTCTTTGATGAAGCAGCTGAAGATGGTTGGGCCAAGGACACTGCCCTGAAGAACTACTGCAGTGATATCCTAGGGCTGTGATGATTGACCTTCAACCACCACAACCATCTTCCTTTGTGCTAGGTATGACTCCAGCCAGTGGAGAGTTTTCCCCCCGATTCCCATTGACTTCAGTTTTACTTGGGCTCCTTGATGCCACACATGGTCAAATGCTGCCTTGATGTCAAGGGCAGTCACTCTCAACTCACCTCTGGAATTCAGCTCTTTTGTCCATGTTTGGAGCAAGGCTGTAATGAGTAGAGCTGAGTGGTCTTGGCGGAACCCAAACTGGGCATCAGTGAGCAGGTTTTTGGTGAGTAAGTGCTGCTTGATAGCACTGTCGATGACACCTTCCATCACTTTGCTGATGATTGAGAGTAGACTGATGGGGCGGTAATTGGCCGGATTAGATTTGTCCTGCCTTTTGTGGACAGGACATACCTGGGCAGTTTTCCACATTGTCGGATAGATGCCAGTGTTGTAGCTGTGCTGGAACAGCTTGGCTGGAGGCGCGGCAAGTTCTGGAGCACAAGTCTTCAGCACGATAGCCGGAATGTTGTCGGAGCCTATAGCCTTTGCTGTAGCCAGTGCGTTCAGCCGTTTCTTTATATCACGTGGAGTGATCTGTGCTGTATATCCTATGTAATCCTATGTAATACCCATGACCAGTCAGAAATATTTCTTGATGGGTTCGTTGGAGGTGTATGTGACAGTTTGCTGTTTCTCGCAATGCCTTTCTCATATTCACAGCTAGACTCCAGTTTTTAGAAGTAATCTAAAACCTAGATTTTCTGATTGCAAAATGGGACAGAGATCTGTTCGGCTGGATAGTTTTGGAATGCCACATGCTTCATGATGGACTGCAGAGTTGTGAATCTATCCTCTAACATGTATGCTGCTTGTGAGCTCCTTCACTTAAGGCAACATCTGCAGCACAAAGTTTAGCATGGCCTGCAATGCCTGCACGAACGCCTAATTCTCGACAAGAATTGTTCTTTTAAAAGCAGGATACATGAGGTGCAGGTCCCTAGGATCTTCAGTCAAGGTTTACTCAACCTGACCCTCCAGTGACCAATGTCTTCCTCCTTACGTACCATCTGTATCTGCTCCTGCTGACCTGTGCTCTTATGTGTCACTCAGTTCACTCCTCTCTGGCTCAATAACACCTTCAAGGTGGATGCCACTGAGCTGGGTCTTGTGAGGAATTGTGAGTGGTGGCATGTGTTTCAAAGTTCTGGCAGGGTTGAATGTACTGGGGCCTGTGTGTTCTTCCTCAGACACATTCAGAGGAGAAAAAGAGGAAGTGAGGTTACAATGGTTTTCTATTGAACAGTGGTCACATGCAACCTACAATCGGAGGGATGAAATGATATGGTATCCTGGCAGTTAATGTGGAGTGCAATGAGATGAGAAGGAAGAGAAGTTCATTATGAACCCACAGCTGGCACATACCGTCCTGCATCTATATCGCTAGTCACCCCTATGGCCTTCCTCCCCAGGATAAGCAGCAGTTATTTCTGGCAGGAGATGAGAAGTTGGAGTTTGAGGTCTACCACCTGTCACAGCTCTCTCTAAGGTATTATGGACTGCTTTGTTCTTGAAAATGAATACAATAAGTGAGGACTACTTTTTGTACGTAGATAGCCATGTGTACTGTTTACCTACATACTAACTTTGCCACAGTACAAAGGATCAGACACCCCAGAGATATACCTAACTGGTATCATTTTTAATTCAGATCTACTTTAACTATCTAAAATCATATGAAATAAATACAGGCATTCCTGTGTTTTCACAATAGAGTCTGGGCAGAGCTAAGGGATTATGCTAATTCGTAACTTATGTCAAGATAGATATTTTGACATAACGTAGTGCTCTGTCCAGGGGACTGAATGAGAACTGATGAATCTTACTTTCAGCCAGGATGAACAGAAAGGTTGCCCCACAATTCTCTGATGCCTCCCTGCAGGTTTTAATCGAGGAAGTGAGGGACAAACTCTCCACAAACTGCAATGATGCCTCCAAGGCTTGGATGAAGCAGGGGTGGACAGAGGTGGCTGAAAGGGTCAATACCTCTAGCATCACCCCATGGACCTGGCTTCAGTATAGGAGGAAGTTCCATTATCTCACAAGAGCAGCAAGGGTGAATACACCTCTTAATTTCTCCACCTCTCTCAACTGAACCTGACAACACATTTTTCACCCTCTCTGCCACCACTCTCAACGATTCTCTCCCCTTAATAACACGGGCACACCACAACACCTCTCTTTCTCATTATAAACCACTCACCTGTTTCTTTCCCCTGTTCACACCACACACTGACACTATTCTCTTCTCACATACTATCACTTGCACAACCACCAAACTCCACCCACCACTCCTTGCACTCTACACATTCCACACACTTAGCTTTACATTCATTACCTACCCCTCTGCATTTCATCGAATGTCTTCACCACTTAACACATCATAGAATCATAGAATCATAGAAGATAGGAGCAGGAGTAGGCCATTTGGCCCCTCTAGCCTGCTCCGCCATTCAATGCGATCATGGCTGATCATCCAAATTCAGTACCCTGTCCCTGCTTTCTCCCCACATCCCTTGATCCCTTTAGCCTTAAGAAATATATCCAACTCCTTCTTGAATCTGTATAATGAATTGACCTCTACTGCCTTCTGTGGCAGAGAATTCCACAGGTTCACCACTCTCTGGGTGAAGAAATTCCTCCTAATTTCTGTCCTAAATGGCTTACCCCTTATCCTTAGACTGTGACCCCTGGTTCTGGACTCCCCGACCATCGGGAACATCCTTCCTGTATCTAGTTTGTCCTGTCCTGTCAGAATTTTATAAGTTTCAATGAGATCCCCTCTCATTCTTCCAAACTCCAGCGAGTATAAGCCCAATCGACCCAATCTCTCTTCATACGTCATTCCTGCCATCCCAGGTATCAGCCTTGTGAATCTTCACTGAACTCCTTCCCTGGCAAGAACATCCTTCCTCAGATAAGGCAACCAAAACTGCACACAGTACTCAAGGTGTGGTCTCACCAAGGCCCTGTACAACTGCAGCAAGACATCCTTGTTCCTGTACTCAAACCCTCTCGCTATGAAGGCCAACATACCATTTGCCTTCTTAACCGCCTGCTGCACCTGCATGCTTACCTTCAGCGACTGGTGCACAAGGACACGCAGGTCTCGTTGCACTTCCCCTTCTCCCAATCTATTGCCATTCAGATGATAATCTGCCTTTCTGTTTTTGACACCAAAGTGGATAACCTCGCATTTATCCACGTTATATTGCATCTGCCACGCTTCTGCCCAATCACCCAACCTGTCCAAATCATCCTGGAGTTTCTCGGCATCCTCCTCGCAGCACACACGCCCACCCAGTTTTGTGTCATCTGCAAACTTGGAGATATTACATCTAGTTCCCTTGTCTAGATCATTAATATATATTGTGAATAGCTGGGGTCCAAGGACCGATCCCTGTGGTACCCCACTAGTCACTGCCTGCCACTCGGAAAAAGACCCGTTTATTGCAACTCTTTGCTTTCTGTCTGCCAACCAGTTCTCTATCCAAGTCAATACTTTGCCCCCAATCCCATGTGCCTTAACTTTACACGCTAATCTCTTATGCGGGACCTTATCAAAAGCCTTTTGGAAGTCCAAATACACCACATCTACTGGTTCTCCCTTATCTATTTTACCAGTTACATCCTCAAAAAATTCCAATAGATTAGTCAAGCACGATTTACCTTTTGTAAATCCATGTTGACTTTGTTCGATCCTGTCACTGTTTTTCAAGTGCTCAGCTATTATATCCTTTATAATGGACTCTAGCATTTTCCCCACTACCGATGTCAGGCTTGTAATTCCCCGTTTTCTCTCTACCACCCTTTTTGAATAGTGGGGTAAGATTAGCTACCCTCCAATCCATGGGTACATCTACTATATACACAAGCTCTATGCATCTTAACAACAGCTGCTCACTGATTGCAGATGTCTGAGACAGTCTACCTGGTGAAGCGAAGCATCCCAAGGCACTGCTCTATAGTCAGGTCCAAAAAGTTACTCTGGGCCTGTACCTCGTGTATGGCCTCCCACGATTAGCACCCCTTGCCTGCTGTCTTCTGAGATACACTGATCCCTGAGACCCCTGAGACCCCTGAGACCACTGAGACCCCTGAGACCCCTGAGACCCCGGCGGATCCGGAGACCCCTGAGGGTCCTGAGACCCCTGAGGGTCCTGAGGGTCTTGAGGTTACTGAGGGTCCTGAGGTTACTGAGGGTCCTGAGGGTCCTGAGGTTACTGAGGGTCCTGAGGGTCCTGAGGGTTACTGAGGTTACTGAGGGTCTTGAGGTTACTGAGGGTCCTGAGGTTACTGAGGGTCCTGAGGTTACTGAGGGTCCTGAGGGTCCTGAGGGTCCTGAGGGTTACTGAGGGTCCTGAGGTCACTGAGGGTCCTGAGGGTCCTGAGGGTTACTGAGGGTCCTGAGGGTCCTGAGGGTCCTGAGGGTCCTGAGGTTACTGAGGGTCCTGAGGTTACTGAGGGTCCTGAGGGTCCTGAGGGTCCTGAGGGTTACTGAGGGTCCTGAGGGTCCTGAGGGTTACTGAGGGTCCTGAGGGTCCTGAGGGTCCTGAGGGTTACTGAGGGTCCTGAGGGTCCTGAGGGTTACTGAGGGTCCTGAAGGTCCTGAGGGTCCTGAGGGTCCTGAGGGTCCCGGGGTTACTGAGGGTCCTGAGGGTCCTGAGGGTTACTGAGGGTCCTGAGGTTACTGAGGGTCCTGAGGGTCCTGAGGGTCCTGAGGTTACTGAGGGTCCTGAGGGTCCCGGGGTTACTGAGGGTCCTGAGGGTCCTGAGGGTCCCGAGGTTACTGAGGGTCCTGAGGTTACTGAGGGTCCTGAGGGTCCTGAGGGTCCTGGGGTTACTGAGGGTCTTGAGGTTACTGATGGTCCTGAGGGTCCTGAGGGTCCTGGGGTTACTGAGGGTCTTGAGGTTACTGATGGTCCTGAGGGTCCTGAGGGTCCTGGGGTTACTGAGGGTCCTGAGGTCACTGAGGTTACTGAGGGTCCTGAGGTCACTGAGGGTCCTGAGGGTCCTGAGGTCACTGAGGGTCCTGAGGGTCCTGAGGTCACTGAGGATCCTGAGGGTCTTGAGGATACTGAGGGTCCTGAGGATACTGAGGGTCCTGAGGTTACTGATGGTCCTGAGGGTCCTGAGGTTACTGATGGTCCTGAGGGTCCTGAGGGTCCTGGGGTTACTGAGGGTCCTGAGGGTCCTGAGGGTCCTGGGGTTACTGAGGGTCCTGAGGTCACTGAGGGTCCTGAGGGTCCTGGGGTTACTGAGGGTCTTGAGGATACTGATGGTCCTGAGGGTCCTGAGGGACCTGAGGATACTGATGGTCCTGAGGATACTGAGGGTCCTGAGGTTACTGACGGTCCTCGGCTGCTGCAGCTACTCTTCCTCCATCATTTCTCCATCCAGAAGAGATAGACAATAATAGCACCCATGGTGATTGGGAAAAGGTTTCTTAAGTACATTAAGGCAAAAAAGTGTATGAAAGAAGCAATCTGGTAGCCTGCGACTCTCCTGGCAAGCCAGACTGCGTAGGTCCAATGACCCACTGTGCTGTAGGTGCCTGCCCCTTTTGTGCAGGAACAGTGGGTCTGTGAGACACTGATCCTACCAAGTTTTATTGGTGGGTTTGAAGCTGGGTGGGCTTCTCATTTCAGTAAGCTCAAATCGCGTAGTGGCATCAAATACATCGTTGTCATTGGACCACAATTTCTGTCGGTAAAGTCGGCCCCCGCCTGCTGGGGTGGGCTGCCATGCTGGACAAGTTTTCTCCCGAGTTAAAATGGCGTGGGGCGGGAACACACAGGGAATACCACACCTCACTCCCTTCACCACTTTAACCACCCGCCCGCCTCTTTCGCACCGTGCCGGCTGGGTTAAAATCAGGACTTCCGTGTGAAGACCAACTTCCTGTTAAATTTGTCTTTTGCTAGTTTGATCCTGTGCCCTACTTCTTACTGTCACGGTTTAATTTGAAACACTGTTCGGTATTTCCCTTTTTCCATAGTGTTGATGATTTTATATAACTCTATGGGTCCCCTTTCAGTCATCTCCTTTCCAGGCTGAAAATCCAAGTGTCTCCAGTTTTCCTCTACCTGATGTTACTCAAACAACATCACAAAGCAGATTAACTCATCATTTATCTCATTTGTTGTTTGCGGGATCTTGTTTTGGAAACTAACGGCTGTATTTGCTTACATAACAACAAGTGACTACACTTCATAGGTAGTTCATTGGGTGTGAAGTGCTTTGGGATATCCTTGATGTGGAGAACACTCTCTGACTATATATGCTGTGCCTATATGCATCTCTTCACTTCACCTGACGAAGGAGCAGCGCTCCGAAAGCTTGTGATTTCAAATAAAACTGTTGGACTATAACCTGGTGTTGTGCGACTTCTCACATTTGGGGTATCCTGATGAGGTAGGCTGCGATATAAATACATTTTTTCTTCTTTTTTACTTTTACTTCAGCAGAAACTTCTTTACCCAGAGAGTGGTGAGAATGTGGGACTCGCTACCACAGGGAGTGGTTGAGGCGAATAGTATAGATGCATTTAAGGGGCGATTAGATAAGCATATGAGGGAGAAGGGAATAGAGGGTTATGCTGATAGAGTTAGATGAGGAAAGACGGGAGGAGGCTCAAGTGGAGCATAAACACCGGCATGGACTGGTTGGGCCGAATGGCTGGTTTCTGTGCTGTATATCCTATGTACTTGACTGCAGGTAACTTTTGTGAAACTAGGTGGGATTCCATTAATGTTCTGTCTCTGACACTGCTTCTATGAACATATATTATATGTGGTGTCATCTCACTCTAATTAAAATATGTCACATTTATTCATAATAAGAACTGACTGTATGCTGTTACTGTCAGAATTAATCTTTATTTTATATGTCCTTATTTTGCTGAAATTAAGAAATAAGAATACATTGGCCACGATATTAACTCAGAAGCACATTGGGGGTGGTGGGGTCCGATATCGCGTAGGAAACTCGGAAGTAAGTTCAGCGCATCTGTCAGTGTCATTTTAACCCAGCCATCTCATTATCATTTTACTTTCGGGTTTGGCATTGATTGCGTGGCAACGGGCGTGATGAGGACCCGCATGACGCGATCTGAACTCCAGTATTTAAAGGGCCAATCCAAAGATGGAATTTGGAGGAGTTGGGAGTTGGAAGCAAGAGAAGACAAGGTGTGACAATGGATTCCGGACACTCAGAGGCTCCACCCGTCTTCAATGAGGCCTCCCTTGATGTGCTGCTGGGGGCTGTGAGGAGCCTGACAGAGATACTCTTCCCCAGCAATGGTTGGAAGAAACCTGTTGCTGCCACAAAGGAGGCATGGCTGGAGGTGGCACTTGAGGTGAGCAGTAGGAGCATCATGCCACGCTTCTAGATTCAATGCAGGAAGCGCTTTAATGACCTAACCAAGTCAGGAAAGGTGAGCACAGATGCACAGTCACCTACATCCTGCTGTGCACATCACTCCACCCCCTCACTCTGCCTTGTCAAGCCATCTCCATCACATCACTCCTCACACCCACTTACCTTGCAAGCGCCCCCATCCTTCACTTTCTATGCACTTCCTCACATCCCCATCTATCCATCCACCACTGCCACTCACCCTCATCCTTAAGCAGCCTCTCCCTGATAAATACCCTCACCAAATGCACTGCATCCATTTGGTGAACACACGCCATTACAATTACTCATAGGTCTTCTTTCTCCTTTTGCAGGAGAAGAGAGCACAGAACACTAGGGAGAGGGAGAGAACCCGAGGTGGTCCTCCACAGATTTCCAAGCTAACAACTGCAGAGGGGGAAGCGCTGGAGATCAATGGCATTTCGGCATCCCTAGCCCTCGGAGATGGCGAGCTCCCAGCTACCTGGTGACACAATTAAATATCAGCGACCCACATGTCATACAACACTCAGTCATGTTGACTTGATTTCAACAGCGAGTGAAATATGAACATCTTCATAATCAGAAGTTGCAACGTACTTACCTTACCAGTACTAATTCATATCTTTCCTCTCCACCAGTGCCTTTATGCATGCAACAGGAGTCCATGGGCCTCTTGGACGATGAATCTTCAAAGGAGCAGATTCGATCTGAGGGTGCACCATCACAGGACTCATGCTTACCATGCACCAGCTCAGATACTCGCACTTCGGTGGGACCAGTTAGACAGATAGTTAGGTTTTCACCTGGTGATTCACACTTCACAAGTGAGCAGGAGGAGATGGTGGCGGCAGGGACAGCTGTGGAGGGTCCACATCGGAGGGCACAGCCCACTCCAAGCTCTGCTCAACTAGACACAGGTGCTGTACCCCAGGGGCCGTTGATGAAAAGGAGAGTCATTGAGGAGCAGCAGAGAATGTGCGATGTACTGACAGACCTTCCAAGCACATTGACCACGATTGCAGAGAGAATGGAGCAGTCCGCCTCAAGCATGAGTGGAATGATGTCACAAGGCATTGTGACGATGTCTTCTTGCCGGACAGTGTGGCCAACTCCGTGGAACATCAAATGCAGCATCAAATGAGTCCATGCACACCTTGACTATGGCTATGCACACTCTGGATGCCAACATGTCTGTCGCCTTAAATAAGGATGACAGGTACCTTAGCCTTGGCCTTACAGCGCCGTGCAGATCTGCACCAAAATGCGCTCCAGCAGAGTGGTAGCAGTGAAGTGGGATGATGGCGAAAGGAGACATATAAGTGAGGACTCCACTCAAAGCGCTTCCACTTCTCCCCCGTTGCCCCCGCCCCTCAGTACCCGACGTGCTGCCTTGTCTCCCGATGGCCGAGTCTGCCCTGCACAGGTGCACGTGGCGCAGTCTTTGGCGGGGCCCTCACGGGCTACAAAACCCAGAGGTCGTCGGCTAATCGTGCTTGCAGGTCCAAAGAGGTCGGGGAGCTTGGATTGCTGCAGGCATGGCAGCTCCCCGGGAATCGTACGCACACCTGCAGAAATATCTTTCTGTGATTGCACATCAGCTGCACATTGAGGGAGTGGAAGCCCTCCTGGATGATCTGGGGGTGCACAGATTGCTATGTGTGTGGATCGATGACACGCTGCACCTGCGGGCAGCCAGCCAGAGCTGCAAACCTGAGCGCCCACTCAATCTGACTGGTGTCATCGCAGGCGATGTTCACATAATGGCAAACAAGCCTTCCGTCACCTGTCTTATGCCTTTGTGGGAAGCCAACTGGGAGATCCTGGATATGTCTCCGACAAAGCCCTGGAAAGATCCGGAGGCAAAAATGGTTGAGGGTGGTGGTGACTTTGACAGCCACTGGTAACACGTGGTCACCAGGTCCAGCGGGCAGCAGGTCTTCTTCTAGCAGTCTGCGAATGTCTGCCACCACCTGACGCGACAACCTGAGCCTCCTGAAGCACCGCTGTTCCGACATGTCAAGGAAACTCAGCCTATGTCACGGGTAGTGCCTCCCACGAGCTGCACCCTTCTGCTGCTCCCCTCTTTGCTGTCCAGCTGCAGGTCTCTCATGTAGGCTGCTGCTGCTGGTGCTGGTAGTATTGCTCCGTGCTCCTTGTCCCAGGTCTAATCTAAGGCAGCCAAGGTGCCACCCCTGCTGATGTGATTCAGAAAGCCTCCAGACTGCAGAAAGTAAGTAAACTTTCAGCAAAAGTACTGTGAACAAACCCTTTCCCACTGGTAGGTCAGAAAGCTGAGTACTGAGTATTTATTGCACTATTTCCATGAGTTTTAATCAGCCCCCTCAATTGCCATTGTGTTCTCACTTTGCTTTCAATGGTGAATTTCAGGAAGCCTGGAAAACCCGTGGATGTGACATTAAACTTAAAACTGTGTTGAAATATCACTGCAATTGAGAGATTACCATATGTTAATAGGCAACACCCCTCTCCCGAGAGGGTGGCAACCAGCCTAATGCGCTCCAGTTAAAGGCGGAAGTCGTGGATTGAAGCCGGCTTCTTGATGTACTCGTATTTTTGCCGGATTTAACCCCCACCCACACCCAAACCCACATGATCCTCCAAGTTAAAATTCCCCTCATTCAAATATTGAAGGCATTGGTATGGTTATGCACATGGGAATGGTACACTGATTGAGGGGGGGCGAGGTGAAATAATTTGATGATGATCCTTGGGGTTCGCTGGTTTGGAGATATAGCCAAGGTTTTGCTTAGTTTGGGTGATAGTCTTCCAGTATTGGAATATTATTCTTTACCATGTCCTGTCTGATATTGCTCCCTTAATCAACACCACGAGATGTAGGCTGACTGGTCATTCATATCATTGCTATTATTGGAATCTTACTCTGCGCAGAATAGCTGCCATATATCCCTATGTCAAGCTCTTTGAGACATTTCTGAGAGAACAGGATAATGCGCTGCATAAATGTAAATCTTTCTTTGACAATATTGTACAATAACTTCACAAAATATCTGCATGTATTTATTTTTCAACAAAAAATTAAAAGAAACAAGAGGCCTAACCAAATAGAGTTCGATACTTACTCAACAAGGACTAGTAGAACTTTTCCACTTTCTAAGTTCCTCACTGTGTCTGTACATTCATCTTTTGGGGTGATTCCATGTTCCAGGGCTCCCAGTCGGGGCCAGCACTCACAGGGAGCACGCCCTGGGAAACTGCATGAGTGGTGTTTGTAGTTATGTGTCCCATTCATGTTTAAGGGGAAATAAATTCATCGGCTGCGCACCCACAACTGTGGAGTCATCTACGTTCGCTTCAGCCTAAATCTCTCAGGACACTGCTGCATTTTGATTTTTCTTCTGACAACTGTCTAAAAAAAATGGAAAAATTTTCTCCAAGTTACTTTAGAACAACATCTTGTTAACAACAGATAGGAGAAAAAATCCAATTTAAATAAATCTGTTCAGTCATAAAAAATTCATTGTTCTAGATTGGATCTAAAATCACAAGAAAGTAAGCAGATCAATGCACACATGGTTTTAAAACTCTGGATTTACCTCTTGTTAGATAAATAATGAGAATAAAGCATGCAAGAGTAATCCTTGGCTTAAACGCAAAAAATGTAAGCCTAACACATTTTGATTTCGCTGGCTTGTTCGTCTGTATATCTGTATTCATTTTATGTTCACGTCTAATGTTGAACTTCTAAGCCATTCATCAAAATTAAGAAAGTGCAATAAATGGTTTCACATCACATTAGGTAATTCTTCACCAATGCATTCTCAGTGAATGCGTTGGGCCTATATTAAATCCACAGCAGGTTTAACAACTAATTGAAAGATTCATTCTGTTGTTCAAGGATTACATACTTTAGCTGGCAAATCTTCTCGTATATTAATGGTTATGGGTATAATACGGAAACAGGTTTTTCTTTTCTTGAGGAATGAGCCACTAAGAATGAGCCACTGGCTTCTTTACATTTAACTAAATATTGTAACACTGATCAAAACAAAATCGTCAAATCTCATTAGAGCACGTTGCATGTGTGCATAATATCTGGGTGTCCTCTGGCTGCTTAATTTCAAACAAAAATATGCATGAGGGTTACATCAAGGTTACATCTAACTATTACCTGAATTTGCCAATCTGTTCGACAGAAATAGTATAGAGTGGGTCTGAACAAACAACTGTCTATTTTCAAAACAAACAGCAGTCACTGAGAGTGTGGTAGTGAAAGATAGCTTACATAATTCATGTATCTGTAAAATGCATGCATTTGTGAGTTTTAAATGGAATGCGCAGCCTTGTCAAATATAACCACTTTTAAACTATTTGCCATTATCGCTGTTTGATCCAGTTTTTAACCAAGTCAATTGCAGAATTGTAAATTTCTTAAATACTTGTGACCTAGTGAGAACATACTGAGGGAGGGCTGCATTGCTGGAGATGACATCCTTCAATTGGATCATTAAACTGAGGCCTTGTATCAGTGGTTTATTAAAAGTCCCAAGGCACTATCCAAATAAAAGCAGGAGTACTCTCGATGTCCTAGTCAATTTTTTTCACTCAATTAATAATACAAAAACATAGATAACCTGGCTTGCTTCGGGATTTTATTGTGTGGAAAAAGCCATTGGCATTTGCCTACATAGCAGTCACTGCACTCATAAATAATTCATTGGGCTGAATTTTCCATGGTGGTAGCGGGTACGATCGGTGGCGGGTTGGGTGGGAAAGTTTTTTTTTTTGACAGCGGGTGGGTAACCCACTGTTCATTTGCAGTGAATTGATCTGCACTATAAAACATGACATATAGCATTTAAATACATTTTTGTGTTGTTTCTGGTCAGGTTTTTCTCACAGTATACTGCGATTGTCCAGTTACACGATGGCCCAGAAATTGATCTCGCTCTGTTCCCGCGGGGGTAAGCCTTCCCCGCGATGTCTCACCTCGCTTGTGCTTTTTCAGATCCAGCTCGCACGAACTTGATGTTCCAGACATCAGCTGTGCTGGGCTTGCGTATCCCAGCGGCGTAGTGAATTCGTGCGAGCTGTGGGATCACGTGACTCAGTTAGAGCCAATGGCAGCACACCATCTTCCATTCATAAGTTCCACAGACCTGCTGTGAAATCTATGAATCTTACACCCCCCCAAAATAACAGCTAAACCTCAATTAAATTAAAAAAAAAACCCATCACATTAATAAAATAAGTATAGTTAATTAAATTAACCATTTTAAATAAAAAATTAAATTTTTGAAACAATTTAAAATCTTTTAAAAAGTTATAAAAATAAACTTACCTGTCTTTAAAGTCTCTAAAAAAGATATACCTGTAAAATTTTTTTTAAAAAAATACTTAATTCACTACTTACCTTCTTAAAAGCGGGTCTTACTCCGCCTTTTTACATTTCCAAAATCTTCCCTACTTACCTGCGCGTCCAAAGCATGAAGTGTACAGCGTGCGCGCAGCCTGTAGCGCGCACGTGATGCACCCAGGACCCGCCCCCTTTTCAGAAGAGCAATTGCCGGTTTTCAGCGCATGCGCAGGGCATGCAGAAAACCGGCAATTGGAGTGGGAATACGCGAGAGTACGCAGTGCGTACTCTCGCGTCCCGGGATCAATTTTCGGCCCATTAAATAAAGTCATCAACCGTAACAATTTCACTCTCATCACTCATTCCATTGGTTCAATTTGCTTTCAGTCCCTGAATATGACTAATTTAATTTATCTGACTGAGACTTTAGGGTGGATTTCTGCAGAGGTTCTCTCACTAGTCCATTGTTAACTTCAATGGAAGAGCTGCAGAAATCCCAAAAAACACGTTGCAAGCACCACTTACACTGTTTGTCAGGGATTCCGCAGCTCTTCCGCTGAAATTGCATAAGATTGTAAATCCACCCCTTTACAATTACATTTAAAATCTGCTTAATTTTACATATTACCTACACAAACATCTTTTATTTGTACCAGTTACTGATACAAAAGTCTATAGATTTGTGACTAAAGCACCAATAACTTCCCAATCAATGTACTTTTTAAATTATGTTCTTGATTGCATTTGTGGATGGAGTCATATTACTTAATAATTTTATTTAAATATTTCTTTGTCACTCATATATAACTTTTATTATATTATTGTACAGTAAAGATTCAACACCCGCTATGTTAGATTAAACTTAAAATGTAATGTAGCAAGGGTCCCTTTAAGGATCCTGACTTAAAACGTGTCATGAATGATGTCACCAGACCCGTTCCATCTAATTGGGCTGGGTAACATGCTGGGTGGGCTTAATAGGCCCCATTAAGGTAAGTTCATTTTGTACAGTGGGATGGAGCCAGCAGCGGGGTCAGGACCCGCCATGGATACCGGCCGCACCAGACCTGCCAAGGTAAGGGAAATTCCGGCCTTTGTGTCTAAAGTGCTTTGAGACATTGGCTCAGAATTTTCGGTGGATACTAACAACAAATGAACAGCGTACACTGTTATTACCCCTTTGAAACTGACCACAACTTCAGGATTTAGCGCATGCGCATCCTAGCACGGAAATCCTGAAGTTGCGGTCAGCCATTCACTGCTCCGACACTGGCTGCGCTGTGGCACCTCCATCCCCCATAGCCGGCAATCAGTGTAATCAGGGAAATCATGAAACTGATGAAAACTTCACTTTTCCGCAGTAATATCACTGTTAAATACCCCATTAAAAGTTAGACCCTTTTAGATTAAGTGTAACTGGGGTTTTAACAATTTAAAATGATAATTTTTTTTTAAAGTTTGTTCAAGTTTATTTCAGGTTTGTCTTTTCCCCATGTGAGAGCCCCAATCTTTGGTTTGCTCTCTGTAACATTTTTTAAATGTTCGAATAAAAGGAGCTTATTCACTTGCTAGTCTGTGAGAATTCTGCATTATGATCGGCTGCTGAGACAGCTTGTTGATGTCACAGCAGCTCGTGCTAGGGATTCCCCATTAACATACACTGATCTCAACTGAACGGCGGAAAAGCTGAACTTCTCGACACAGAGATTGCGAGATCTTTGTGGGAAGATTACTTCGGGGCCAGCGGCGAACGCCTTTGCTTCACCGCTGACTGCAAATTACGGGCCATTGTTGTTTGTGGGATTGTGCTGTGTGTAAGGAGGTTTCAGCATTTGCCTCCATAACAATTGTCATAGCTCTTCAAAGTATTTCATATTATGTGAGCCTCGACCCATATAAAGGTCGTTTTTCCTGACTCTTGCACCTGAGGAACATAGGAAAGAGGGGCAGAGATCAACCTTCTTTTCAGAGTTGGGCTGCCGAGGTCCACAATCGGTCCTTTTCAGCAGACAAAGGATGTGAGCTGTGGACAGTTGGCTCCATTTCCTATTTTGCCGCCACTAACCGTTCCTGCTTACTTGTGCTTGGTATCTCACCCAGTGCATCTCCTTCTAAGTCACCAGGGGGAGGATTTAGGTTCTTGCCAGGTAGGAATGAGTGATGGTGCATCTTCAAGAGCGAGTTGAACAACCCTATATCTCAACCCTAACTCTAAGTCATCCAGCAAATTTAGGGAAAATGCCAGAATTGTTGTAATAATTACTGTAATTACACGGAGACACTGAAAATACTTGATCATCTTCAGCTTGAGACAGACGAAGAAAGAATTGATATTAAAATTGCTCTGAGCAAGATGGAACTATTTTGTGTTGCAAAGACAAATAAACCTATGCGTGCTATCTATTCAGCAATCAGAACCACAATGCTGAAGAAACAATAGTTGCCTGTGCTGAGTCTCCATACCTTAGAGAACTGAACCATTGCTTAGGCAAGTGTCCAAAGTCCATAAATTATAACAAAGGCCAACAGCAGCTATATACTGTAGGTGAGACTCATTCTATCACTTGACATTATTAGATCTCTAACAAATTATGTTAAAAAGCTCATGAACAGCAAACAAGTCAGACAATGTTGCAGTTGTTAAATTTCATCTGAGAATGAATACCTTCAACTCTTTGATAATCTAAGTCGCAGAGAACTTCAGGACTCCAGCACTTCATGTCTCACGTTCAATAATACAGAAATTAAACCATTGGGAAAAAGAAGTGTTCGTGTTAAAAACTTTGGACTGGATTTCCCAGGGGGGTCAGTGGGCACGATCAGTGGCGGGTCGGGTGGGAAAGTGTGTTTGTTCCCCAGCGGATCGGGAGCTCGCTGTGAATCCGCCGCTACGCACCTTTCCCTGATTTCAGGTCTGTCAGCGCTGAGCAGACCCGACACGCAGCAGCGGGTTCACAGCGGGGGACCTAATTCAGGTAATTACTGGTTTGTTTAGAGCCACTTAAGAATGAATTTCAGCTCACCTTCTGCATCTGACAGCTCGCCCACGGGATCCATGCTGGTCATGAACCACGTCTGTCAAGCTGAGGTGGGAGGTTAATTTCCATTGAATCAGCTGTTGAGTTGACAGCTTCAAATGTGCAGTAAAAGCTCCCACCTTACAGAGATATCTTCCCTTAGCCACAAGCTCTTCCTCACTGCATTTCCACAACAGATTCACCATGTTGCAAGTCTTTACACAAGTCTCCATCCAGACTGACCTCATTACATCTCTCACAGTTGATAGATTGCTTCTGTCTTCTCTACTTCAGCTGCCAGCTATTCCATCAGCATGGGTGCCCTTTATACTCTCTCACCTTGGTCCTCAGAATCCCACCACGATCAGCCCCAACACCAGCAGCACCAGGCACACCAGCAGCACCAACAACAACACCACCAATCCTCTCTGCAATCACCAGATGCTGCACAGGACACAGGGCATCAGCACCTGAGCACATTGCTGCCCGGGACGCCAGGGATGGCTTCACCATGGCCAGATTTACTTCACTTGACGATGTACACCCTAGCTGCCACATGATGCGCCATGTTGTCACCACCCCACACCAATACCATAAAGCATCCCTACAATGCCCAAGCCATTCCTCTCACACTTATCGCCATTGCGAGGGGTACCGTTATGTCTCATTATTCACTGCAAATCACTAAGCCACTTCCAAAGGTGCACACAAATCTGTCCAAGAAGGCAAAGTGTTGAAAACAAAGATTTCAATGTTTGACACCACATTAACAGAAACTTTACATGAACATTGCATAAAACACCCAAGTGCCTACCCTTGTGTGTTGTTAGTTGGTATGATTGCACTAGGATGAGGGTGTATGTGAGTGGTGGCTAGTGAGATGGGGATGTGATAATGTAGATAGAGAGGGATGGGTGGAGGTGCAAGGTAAGTTGGTGTGAGTAAGGATGTGCAGGAGCGGGGTAGGGAAGGCAGAGTGATGGGGATGTGATGAGAGGCACAGCAGGATGAGGTTGAGTGTGGCTTTGTACTAACATTTCCTGATCTACTGAGATTATTGAAACATTTGCGGCACTGCACCCAGGTCCTCCTGACCACATCCCTGCTTGTGCCCTCCTGTGCAATGTTCAACCAGGCTGTGTTGATCTCCTGGGGAGGTCTTTTCCTCACATGGGAAGGGAAGAGGACCTCCCTGCGTGCTGTGACTCCCTCCATAAGCATATGGAGGGAGTTATGGGAGAGCCTGGGGGCAGCCGTGCACCTCTGTGCAGTGATTGTCAGTGTTTGCAGCACCTCAATGTCAAAATAAAGTTGACCATGGTCCATTTAAGGAAACTGGCTGATGACGGATCCGCTTCCTCGAATTGGCTGGGAAACGCACTCAGCTCAATCAATGGAAATTCATTTCAGAGGCCAGGATAGCGGCAGCAGCGGGGTCGGGACCCGCCACCGACGTTGCCCGCCACAGACCCGTTGAGGTCAGCAAAATCGTGGACTTGGACTCCAAAATAATACAGATTTCCACCAGTCTGCTGCAGTAACTCTGTTAGGAAACCCACAGCAGCCACCGGAAAACTGCTCAGACATCTTGTAGATGGTACATGCTGCAGCCACGGTACGCCGGTGGTGGAGGGAGTGAATGTTTAAGGTGGTTGATGGGGCGCCAATGAAGCGGGCTGCTTTGTCCTGGATGGTGTCGAGCTTCTTGAGTGTTGTTGGAGCTGCACTCATCAAGGCAAGTGGAGAGTATTCCATCACACTCCTGACTTGTGCCTTTTAGAGGCAGGAGGTGAGACTCTAGGGGTGGTGGTTAGACTCTCGCTTGTTGGAGATAGTCATTGCCTGGCACTTGTGTGGCGTGAATGTTATTTGCCACTTATTAGCCCAAGCCTGAATGTCGTCCAGGTCTTGCTGCATGCGGGCATGGACTGTTTCATTATCTGAGGAGTTGTGAATGGAACTGAACACTGTGCAATCATCAGCGAACATCCCCACTTCTGACCTTTTGATGGAGGGAAGGTCATTGATGAAGCAGCTGAAGATGGTTGAGCCTAGGACACTGCCCTGTGGAACTCCTGCAGCGATGTCCTGGGGCTGTGATGATTGACCTTCAACCACCACAACCATCTTCCTTTGTGCAAGGTATGACTCCAGCCAGTGGAGAGTCTTTCCCCTAATTGCCATTGACTTCAATTTTACTAGAGCTTCTTGATGCCACATTTGGTCAAATGCTGCCTTGATGTCAAGGGCAGTCACTCTCACCTCACCTCTGGAATTCAGCTCTTTTGTCCATGCTTGGACCAAGGCTGTAACGAGGTCTGGAGCCGAGTGATCCTGGCAGAACCCAAACTTTGGAGGAGGAAGCAGAAGAAGAGGAAGCAGAAGAGGATGAATCAGATGGAATGATGCATCCCAGAGAGCCCCTCTGTGGCTGGGATATCCTCCGGGCCCAGTGACCACAACCCCAATTCCACTTTCAATATTATCCCCACACTTTCCTGTAAGGGGTTCGCGTGGCTCTGTGTTTAGCCTGGGTGCTAGTGCGGGGTTAGGCCTTGTTGCCTGTTCTGGTCTCCAGCCAGCCTGGTAACACTAGACACCTGTGAGTGGTTCGACCCACTCGCCCTTACGGTTCTGACACTGGACTTAGGTGCGAGAGCAATAATGCAGAGAAAACTCAGGTAGACCCGGTTGAATAGTGCGAAATGGAAAATCTTTATTGCATATTATTCAAGATTACGAAATACATGTCATAAGCACAGATTAATGACAGTACAAACTTACATACATTTATGCAACAAGGTTTAGGGAAACGAGGAGCGCACAACACATCGTAAAAGGGGACACACATTATAATTATCCTTAAAACATAAACCCTCCCCTATCAATACCTGTCCTAATCTAGATCTGTAGGATCGAGACTCATGCTCACCACTCGTGATAACTCAGAGAATTCCGAAAACGCTGCTCGGATGTTTTTACCACAGCACCTGACTATCCACGTGTTGATCAGGGGTCTCTGTACCCCACTTGTTTACTCGCTTTGCTCTGGCTAGCAGGCTGGACCGTCTGCTGTCATGAAGATCTGTGTTGACCTCGGACTCCAGATACAGTTCGAAGAAGAGTCTTACTGTGCCCGACACCAGTTGTCGGTAGAACTCGAAGAAAAGTCTTCCAGGGCCAGTTGTGGAGTAGCCGATAGAATTCGAAGAAGTGGTTAATCGATTTCCGGGCGCGGTCGGGGTTTACTGACCGCGGCGGCACGTGTAGTCGTCTTCTTCTCTTCTCATCTCATCTCATCTCATCTCCTCTCGGGCCTTCGGTTCCGACACCGTTTACCGACTTCTCGGGATGGTGCACCCACTTACAGGCCTTCGCAGACCAGCTCTCCACAGATCTTCGCGGCAAGCCACGAGGTTGACTCCCGGAAAATCAGCAGATCAGAGAAGCGAGTCAAAGGAATAAGAGTAGCGAATAAGAGAAAGATGGACGTTTGGACACTACAGTTATAGTACTGTAATTCCTTATCTCCCGCCCAATCTTAATGTTCATCTTTTGTCATGTTTTGGCGCTCAAACTTCTTGTATGGGGTGGTACTTGTTCGTTAATGGGTTTCGGTGATACTTGTAACTGTCTGAGTACCCGTTAATATTTCTCCCATTGTGGAACCGGCTAGGAGTCTCCCTGGAGGGGTTTTGGGGGCCTCCGATTCTTGTTGTGAGTACCCGCGAACGGCTCTCTCATCGTAGAGCCGTGGGGAATTTGCGTATCAATGTCTTTTGGATGGGCCCCTAATTGCCCAGTACAATAGCCCTCGTTTGTGCATGGAAAACCCGATTCCAGCACTTATATTCCTTGCTTGGGTGTTAAAATGCAAAACGATCTCGTCTTGTCTTATCTCAATATGCTGAGTCCTGTCCGATCTTGCTGAAATGTTTATTGAAACGCCATCTTGTCTGCCTGCTGAAAGTCTAGAACCTTCTGCCACGAGGCGTGGCGGCCATTTTACAGGCTGCTTGTGTCCGTTTTGAAACCTGACAGCATTTTGCTGAAATAAAGCTGTGTTTACGAAACTGTATGTCTCTTTCTCATTATTTTTAAATCGTAATAATTTGCGAATTCTACATTCCCTTCCCTCTGTTACTGACTCCACAGCATCCTCTTGGCCACAATGCTGAAATAAAAGCCACCACAAAGCAAATGTTCCAATCCACCTATATACGTTTATCCATCCAATGTGACATCAAGAAATCAACTCATCGCCATTATGCATTCTCCTAGTGACTGTCTTGTGTGTGCCTTTGCCTATCCTACTGATATCATGCAGTGCTACCCCACTGGCTGCAGCATGGCTGGTGGAAGGCTGCTGACTTTCAGTAGGGGACACTGCAAATGGCCTTGCTGGTTGATCTTGAGGAGTTGGTGGCTGGTGGCTGGGAGTGTAATATCACTCTTCTTCTGTTCTTGTTCTTCTTCACTCTCCTCTCACCCACTGGTTAGGCAGGCTGCATTTCTTGGGTGAGTGAAATGAAGAAGGCACAAGGGTGGAGTTGTGGTGAGGGGAGGGTGGGAAAGCAAGAGGTGCATGCCAGAAGGAGGAAAACGTATGAGGATACCAGCATCTTGTATCCTTACTGCCCCACCACTGGCCAAGGGCTCAGCATGCCCCTGCCAAGAATGGCCTGCACCGTGAGAGGGTGAGGTGAGGTTAGGAATGGGAGATGTGCCTCATGATTGGTGCAGACTGTTAGTAGGTGAGTGATTGGGGGCATTGTGTATTGAGCAGTATGTGACACTAGTGGTGCAGTTGGTTAGAGATGGCTCTATGACGATGCAGTCACTGACTTTGACCAGTGGTCTGAGGTCATGAAGCTTCTTTGGGCACTAGAGGCAGGTGGTGGGGGACGACACTGCTGGCAGTGATGGCCTCGGTGATGTGGTCCCACGACCTTCATTCAGGTGGGCCTCCTGGCTCTTGTGGATGGAGGGCCTGTCTTACAGTGTTGATCCTCTGCACAAAGCTGGAGTGTTGCATGCGAGACCCTGGGTGCCCCTTCCCTGGTTTGCTGAGCCATTTGTGTTAGTGCTGAGGCAGTTTCCCCATTTGTTGAGGTTAGGAAGGTCATTTAGCTTTAAGAGCTGAATCTTCACATTTGGGGCTTTTTTTTAATGTTAAAATATTTTTTAAAAGGCAGAAAGGGCTGAAAACTGTATTGTTTCGCTTCATTTTAATTTGTATTGCTTCAATGTGCATGGACCCTTTAATTCTCAGACCTCTTCATTACCCACAATTCCTTGCGAGCTCCACAGCCTCGATTCCAGAGGCTGTGGGAAGCTGCAATGCTGTACCTGGACAGGAACTTCATCTCGGATGCCTCCAGCAATGCCACCAGGACGACGTTGCACGGAAGGTAAGTGCTGCACCACCAATCTCCATGCCCCCCAGACCAATTTTGCTCCGTTAGCGTTGTGCCATTTTCAGCGGCCATTAACTCCAGTTGTCGCTGACACCGGCAACTTTGCTGGCGAACACGAATATCTCCCCCAAGATGTCATCAAAGGCGAGGGAGAGTTAGAAGACACTGCACTGATCCTAAAATCCTGCCTAGACAGTTGTCAGCCAGGAAACTACGGGCTGGATTTTATCAATGGGGACGCATTGGGGGCAGGCCTGCTGCTTGTCGGGTTCCAGTCCCGCCCCCAACGACGTCCGGCCAACCCACGCTATTTTCCCTTGATTGATCTTGTTAAGCCCGCCCTGTGGGCTTAGCCGGCCAATTAAGGGAAAGCCGGTGACAGAAGACATCAGCGTATGAAGTTTCATCTGTCAAAAATTTTTGACAGATGAATTGTCAGCGTTTGACAGCTTTGAGAAGCTGTCAACCACTGACAATCTCTGTTCTAAGGTGAGTCCTTGTACTGAAGACTCACCAAACCTCTCTCCTTAGCAGAAATCAGATGGTTGCTGCATTGGAGAATGCAGCAGCCATTCTGTCATCTCTGCCGTTGAGATGAGGCACTTCCGGATCCCCAAGGGTTGAAGCCTGCAGGAAGAAGCAAAGGTAAGGAAACTTTTCCTAACACTTTGCACTCACCTCTCATACTTACCGCTCCACACTTGTACCCATCACTCACCTCCACAGTGCACTTTTCGACCCCTCTCACCCCCTGCAGACCCACTGCTCGCCTCGCTGACCCTGGCGAGGTTCGCAGCCTTCGGGAAGCCCGCACTTGTGTGGGTAAAATGGGGATAATCCTCAAAACTGCCTGTTAACTACCTGTTAACAGGCAGTTAAATGGCTGTAATCCCCTTCCTGCCTCGAGGAGACGGGTCCCTGCGCGAGTCGGGGACCCGCCTCCCGGGAAGATGGCACGGAGGCGGGTTGGGGTCGGGGTTCGGTACCCGCTCCCAGTTTCTGCCATTTTCCCGGCAGTCCCGCCTCCATACCCGCCTCCCCAGGGCTGGGCAAAATTTCCCCCCTACCACTTGCTCCAAAATAATTTTTCAAGAAGCACATCAATGAGCTTGTTAATGGGGAAGTCTTTGCACTGGCCAGTCTCCATGTTGGTAGCCCTAAAAGGGAATGATAAAGTTCATCTGTGCATTGATCGAAAGCCATTTAACAAAATTGGCAAATGTAGTCAATTCCCACTTTGAACTATTGATGATGTACTGCCTGCACTAATGAAAGTGAAAGTATCCTTGGTTGTGGATCCAAAGAAAGGTTTTTTGCATTTTGTATCAGATGAAGAACCGAGCATGCTGATTACCATTTGGAATGGTTGGACACACTTTTCAGAATCTCTTCAGCTCATGAGGAATTTCAGTGAAGACATCGTGACACTCTTGATGACTTGGGGGGAGTCACTACCATGGCAGATGACACTTTAGTCTACGATATAGACAGACAGGACCGTCATCAGAAGCTGGAAGCACTGTCGAAGAAATGCTAACAAAGGTTTATCAAACTGAACAAGAATGAAACGATGTTCAAGGAATGAGAAGTGAAATTTTGGGTCACTGACTACCTGAAAATGGATTGAAACCAGATTCTGTTAAATCACATGCTCCCAAACCTTCCGAGGTGCTCCTTATGTTGCTGCAGCTACCTGCCACTGTTAGTGCAGCGCAACAAAAGTAAACATTCTGCAGAAAGGCAGCAACAAGAAACCAAAACATTTCATGCTAAATCATCAATACACAGCCGTCAGAATACTAGGAGGCAAAATGACTACATGGAAAATTCAGCCCGAACAACTGAAAACTAGTGTTAAAAGACTCCTTTGAGCAGGCCTCGCCTGCTGGGACTAATGTTCCCTCTTTTTATGGGTGAGCAGAACCTTGCCAAAACTTGGGAAATGCCAGAAAGTATGGCATTTGATTTGCCTCATTTAAATATTGATGGGTCCTGTGCGTGTACCACCGCAGTCTCATTCAAATGGCCTAGAACACCCGTTGGGAAATCAGGCAGGCGCCAAATCGAGCATATGAGGTCACACGCCTGATTTTGCGGCCCACTCACGCTTTCTGCGAGGCCCCATGCAGGAGTGGGGCCTTGCAAACTCAGGGCTTAAACCTTCAGACAAAAAAATAAAGCCTGTTAGTATAAGAAAGATTAATTTCCTGTGTGACAATTGGTCAGAATGAGTTGTTATTAGTTACATAATGAACAAACAATGACAACAGCTACAAAGGATCACAGATGTTTGAGCTGACAGGAGACTTGTTTATAGAGTGGAGATCACCATGTTGATTTTTCATCCCCTGTCCTATGAGACAAGAGGTTCTGTCTATCAGTAATGTGTGCATGGCTAATTAAAAACATGAATCAGAAGTACCGACAAGAGCAGCAGCTAAAACATCATTCTCCTTTTTTTGTAGTTTACTGGATGTACCCAGGGTGCAGTGGGTGTGTATCCTGTACAACTACTTTCTATTTTAGGAGATATGGGCAGCCATCTTGTGTAGAAGATCATAAGACGGAATGGCAGTTCTTATAAAGAGACTGTACATGTGTCATTTCTTGTCAGAACTGATATGCCGTTGAATAGACAATAGTTATTTAATGAAAAAGCAAGGTGAATTTGCTTAGATATCTAAATTATTTTACAAGATGGATATGGGGCAATTGTTCATCAATTCATTCTGCATCCAATAAAAGTTATATTATAAAAAGAAACTACATAAAGCTATCCAGAAATTAATATAATAACAACAGAAAATGCTGGAAACACTCAGCAATCAGGCAGCATCCATGGAGAGAGAAAAACAGAGTTAACGTTTCAGGTCGATGACCCTTCGTCATTGTGTAGAAATTAATAGACAGTTTGATTACAATTACCACAACCCGTGGGAGTCATAGAAGGAGATTTTATATCTGGGCACCAAACAAGCGCGGGTATTGCCCACTGCAGCTGGCCAATGCATAAGTCGGGAGGCCAGAACCTTTTTTTTCAGATCAGACCTCATGAACATTTTTCCAGTGATGGAAAATCGGCCGGCCGTAGTACGCAGCGAGTGGCAGGTAAGGCCTGTTGGGAGGGGAAGCAGTTGTCGGGGAGGGAATGAGGATGAGCTGGGTCAGAAGGTTTTTGTGGGACCTGATGGAGTCCTCCTGCTCCTCCTGGCCCAACAAAAATCTTTAAAAAAAAAGACTTTTTTCAGGGGGCCGCCGCCGCTTCGGCCTCTCAGTGTCGAGAGAAAGTTGGACTAGAACGCACCGTGCGTGCTCTGCTCATTCCTCTACAAAAATTGCAGTGTCCTACAACAGGCGTAGGACCCTGATTTGTATATTTAAACAGCCTGGTTTGGGCAGGATTGCTGGACGCCCATTTAAAGGCCCGCCTGAAAGTTGATCCAGGTAGGCAAATGGGCGCACAAGGCCCCCAACAGGTTTCCTTTGCCGATCGCCTGTTTTTCAAGCAACAGACAGGCTGCTGCCAGTTTAAGATCCCCTCCACCATAGTTAAGGTTTTCTGTTCACTTCAGTGGATTTTATGAACTTGCATGGAGAATGTAACATGTTCCACTGAAAAATGCTGTAAAACGCATCAAATGAAGTGTTAAAAATAAAAAATAAACTTTCTGGTGACATCCCTCCCCAAAATTTTCATTTTTGGCACTTCATTTTGCGGTCTGTCCACCTCTAAAAATGTTGCAAAATGAACATTTTCTGGGTAAAATGTCCTCACACCCCTCCCAGGATCTACAGAATACTCGTTTTCAGAATTTCCACTAGACCACAGCGTGTATCGGTGGTGAGGTAAGATGTAAGGCAAAGTCAATCAGGGTCTCTTCAATTTTCATTAACCCTTAAAAACACTTGTTAAGAGTTATTAATTGGAACTCCTAGGACATGCCTTCCACATAAGATTGCAAATGTGGGCAAAAAGCAGGGATATAACTAGGCCTGCACCCACTGTAAAGTACCCCAGCAGGCAGACACCAAATTATAGAATCATAGAATGGTTACAGCACAGAAGGAGGCCATTCGACTGGTCGAGCCTGTGCTGGCTCTCTGCAAGAGCACTTCAGCTAGTCCCACTCCCCCGCCCTTTCCCCGTAGCCCTGCAAATTTTTTTCCTTCAGGTACTTATCCAACTCCCTTTTGAAAGCCACGATTGAGTCTGCCTCCACCACCCTCTCAGGCAGTGCATTCCAGATCCTAACCACTCGCTGTGTAAAAAAGTTTTTCCTCATGTCGCCTTTGGTTCTTCTGCCAATCACCTTAAATCTGTGTCCTCTGGTTCTCGACCCTTCCGCCATTAGGAACAGTTTCTCTCTATCTACTCTGTCTAGACCCCTCATGGTTTTGAACACTTCTATCAAATCAAATTCTCTTGTTGCTGTTGTCTACAATGTCATATGAATGGAAATTAAATGGTTTAAGAAAAATGCAATGACAAGGTAGATAATTAAATATAATTTCTATTTCCACAGTACTAATTATAGTGTCAAGAGGATTTTCATCTGTATATTTTTGTTCTGGATTGATATTAGCCTCGTTGTTTCCTCTTTCAATGCCTGCTGATCTCCATGCTGTACTTTTTTTGCTGGGAAGATGGGAAGGTCTGAGCCATAGACTTTTCTACAACTGCCATTAGTGCTGCTATTTGCTTGATGACAAGAGGGACTCCAGAGAGGAGAAGATGAAGGTAGCTGTAGTAGAGGATTCCATTATCAGAGGCACAGATTGTATGCGTTGCTGCCATGACGATGAGTCCTGTATGGTCTGTTGATGCCCTGGTACCAGGGTGACGAACCATGCGCAGTAGCTAGGCAAGATGCTTGAAAAAGCTATGCTTCCCTTACAGTAAAATAGCTGATGTCAGCTGCCAGACAGCTGCAGGCACAGCTAGAAGCACCAGCCTCAGATATTACAGTGAGCCAGATGTTGGGTAAGTCCTGGGATGGGGGAGGCCGCACTAATAGGATGGCCTTCACTTGAACCGTGCCGGCAGCAAAGTACTGTTGGAGAGGTTAAATATAACAGTGCAGGTGGATTTAAGCTAGTATGAAAAGGAGCAGGGATATTTAAAGATCAGAAAACAGACATATAAAATTGAACCGCATAGTAAGCACATTGAAATTAGGGAACTTGAAGCAAGTTTAACGTGACAGTAGTCTAAGGAAGGAGGAGAGATCAGTGGGAGTGGGAATGCTGGGGAAGACTGCACAAAGGAGTGGAAGTAAGTGCCTTAAAATTACATACCACATGCAAGGAGCTTTGAGAATAAATTAAATGATCAGGAGCTCAATGCAAGTGACCAAGATTATGATCTTATTGGGTCAATTCTACAGTCGGGCCAAAAAATAACCCATGCACTCACACTGATAATTTGGAAGGTCGACTGCCGAGGATTCCACAGATTTGGTTTATTTAAATAATTTAAATATTCTGCGATGTGCAGGCAGCATTGCTGTGTATATGGGGCAGGGACTCAGGAGTGCAGCAGTTCTTAAATCCTTCATCGTCACTGGGTCAAAATCTGTGGGAGTTCCTTCACCACACGGACTGCAGCGGTTCAAGAAGGCAGCTCACCACCACCTTCTCAAGGGCGATTAGGGATGGGCAATAAATGCCGGCCTTGCCAGCGACGCCCACATCCCTTAAACGAATTAAAAAAAATTCTGTATCCTCAATGCATTGCTCCTGTGAGCAATTGAGAAACAAATTCTCCAGACTGAGGAAGAGTACCAAGGTAGGGAACAGTAATGGGTGCCTACAAAAGTAAAACAAGAGGATACCTGTTCTATGCGTACATCATGCACTCAATGCACAGTATTCTGTCTTCGGAAGACTGGGAGGAATTTCCCAGAGATTTCCTGAAATCAAAATTTTCCTGCAAAGCCAGTCGGAGAGTGCATCTCCACCAGAAATTAAGCATGAGGGTTTTATAATAGTCTACTATGCCATGCTCATCACACTTTAAGGGCTGGATTTTGCCGGCGCTCAGAGGGCGGGTTCGGAGGGGGTCCACTGTCAAACTCTAAAGGATTGACAGCGGGGCCGGTATCACGCTCTAAACCCACCTCCTTGTAAGTTTCCCTAGTGCCGGCTCTGCCTGCACTTTGCAGACCCGGCACTAAGCAGCGGGTCAGCCAATTGAAATACTTAAGAGGGTGTTTAAAGGTATTTAAGCAGCATTTTATCAGCCACTATCCATTTTTTCAGCTTTTTAACGAGGTTCACGTCGCTTGGGGATCACGCCAGGTAAGTATGTAGGGTTGGCAGACAGGAAGCAAAGAGTTGGAATAAACGGGTCTTTTTCCGAGTGGCAGGCAGTGACTAGTGGGGTACCACAGGGATCGGTGCTAGGACCCCAGTTATTCACAATATATATTAATGATCTAGACGAGGGAACTAGATGTAATGACATATGAAGAGAGATTGGGGCGATTAGGCTTATATTCGCTAGAGTTTAGAAGAATGAGAGGGGATCTCATTGAAACTTATAATATTCTAACAGGACTAGACAGACTAGATGCAGGAAGGATGTTCCCGATGGTGGGGGAGTCCAGAACCAGGGGTTACAGTCTAAGGATAGGGGTAAGCCATTTAGGACTGAGATGAGGAGGAATTTCTTCACCTAGAGAGTGGTGAACCTGTGGAATTCTCTACCACAGAAGGCAGTTGAGGCCAATTCATTAAATATATTCAAGAAGGAGTTGGATATATTTCTTAAGGCTAAAGGGATCAAGGGATCTGGGGAGAAAGCAGGGACAGGGTACTGAATTTGGATGATCAGCCATGATCTCATTAAATGGCGGAACAGGCTCGAGGGGCCGAATGGCCTACTCCTGCTCCTATCTTCTATGTTTCTATGTTCTGAACAACTCTCCATTTCTTTCATTAGGTGACAGCTGCAAAAGTGTTATAAAAGCTACCGTTTCACAGCTGTTCACTTTCCAATCTCAGAAGCTGGAGCCTTCAGTATTTGGAAGAGCCTTATGCAGTTTGGAAGTGTTTGCAGTAAACTCTCTATTCACTGTCACCTCCTTGGAAAATCATATCTCACCCTTGATAGATTGCTTCTGTCATCTCAACTTCAGCTGCCATATCAAACATCACAATGGGCACGATTTATACTCCCACACCTTGGTCCTCAGAATCTGATGACGATCAGCTGCAGCAGCAGCAGAACCAGCTACACCAGCAGCAGCACCAACCTTCTCCTGAACCACCTGATGCTCCACAGGACAGAGGGCATCAACGCAGGGCTGCACCGTGCCGGAGGTGATACCCTCAACACAGGGTATACAGGCAGAGGATGAGCTTCCTCAACTTGACGGAGGAGCAGTGCCAAAGGAGGCTCAGGCTATCGTGCCAGGTCGTCGCCGACATTTGCGCTTTGCTGGAGCAAGACCTGCAGCCCAGAGGAAGGGGTGGACACCCCTTACCAGTGCCTGTCAAAATTACCCTTGCCCTCAACTTCTTAGCCTCAGACTCCTTCCAGGCATCTGCAGCAGACCTTTGCAGCATCTCGCAACCGGCCGCCCACAGATGCATCGCACAGGTAACCGATGCCCTCTTTAATAAGTCCGCAAATTATATCAATTTTGCCACTGATCAAGCCAGTGTCAATGAGCGCGCGCTTGGCTTTGCCGCTCTGGCTGGCTTCCCATGGGTGCAGGGAGTCATTGACTGTACACATGTGGCCATCAGGGCACCCCATCACAACCCAGTAGTATTTGTGAACTGCAAGGGCTACCACTCCCTCAACGTGCATCTGGTCTGCAACCATAGGAAGATTTTCACCCATGTGTGCGCCAAGTTCACTGGCAGCTGCCATGACTCTTACATCCTGCGCCAGTCCAACACTCCCTCAGCTCTGCACTCCGCCAAACAGTCTTTCTGGCTCGCTGCTTAGAGACAAGGACTATCCCCTGAAGACGTGGCTCATGACACCTTTGAGGAGGCCAACAAACAAAGCTGAGGGACGATATAATCAAAGCCACATCTCCACGAGAAGTGCTATCGAGCAGACAATAGGCTTGCTGAAAATGCACTTCAGATGCCTCGGCAGATCTGGAGGAGCCCTTCAGTACGCACCAGCCAGCGTCTTCCGAATAATCGTGGTGTGCGGCGCCATGCACAACATAGCGCAGCAGCGAGGATTAGCACTGGATGAGGAAGACGGTGCAGAGCGCGCAGCCTCATTGGAGGAGGAGGGGGAGGAGGAGGAGCACCATGAGGTTGAAAACGAGGATGACGAAGACCTGGAGGAGCCGGCGGTGCCATTGCGACCAGTACGTGGGCACGTTGCTGCCCGTCACGCCAGGGATGCCCTAATGAATGCCTGATTTAACTAACTTAATGCAGCTCAGACATGTGGCTGCCACAGGCGTGCGCAGGTTGGCATCACCCCACACCAACACCATAGAGCAGTCAAACAATGACTAGTCCCTTGTTTTCATTCTCACCACCATTGCTGGATGTGAAATAAACCCTGACGGTTCACTCTGCCACTTCCATTTGAGCACACACATTTGGCAATGACTTGCAAAGTGTGACAAATAAATGATTTATTACAACTATTTCATAGAATATAAAGATGACAGTGATAATGAAAAAGGCACCCGAGTGACTACCCTTGTGACAATTTGTGTGGGATCTTTCTTTTCTGGATGCTTCTACGTGGTGCTACCCCAATGGCTTCAGCAGAGGTAGTGGCAGCCTCCTCACCTCCGTGCTGTACCTGCTTAGATGCCTTTGGCGGTCATCCTCTGGGGTTTGGAGCCTGTGAGGGCCCCGCCAAAGTCTGCTCCTCCTGCGACTGTGCAGGGGCAGACTCGGCCATCACTTTCCAGGGGGGCAACTGGGGCTCTGACCAAGAGGTTGACAAGGGGGTAGACGTCTGAGCGCTTGAAGAGGAGCCCCCACTTCCATGTCCCCTCCCACCATCATCCCTCTCATGGGCCACTCGCACTTCCCTGCTAGCAAATAGCTGGAGAGCATCTTGCTGCACTTCAGTGGGGCCATGAGGACCCACGTCTCTACTGACTTCCCTCCTACAAAGGACGTCTATGAGCCAATGGTTTCTCTCCTCCATAGATGCCCATCTCTCCTCCATTGATGACCATCTATTTTGCAGTGTTTCCTCCATGCAGGTGGCCATCCTATCCATGGAGGAAGCAATAGTTGCCAGTGACTGCGCCACAGTGGCGCTCATGTTGGAGATGGACTCCTCCATTCTCTGCACATTCGCAGTCACCGTGGTCGCAAAACCAGTCAGAGCCTCCTGCACTTGTTCCTGCAGCTCCAGGATCGCCCTCTTCCTGGATGGCCCCCAAGGCTCAGCGTCTGCATGCAGCCGAGCAGAGCTAGGAGAGTCCTGCGCCCTCCGACGAGGAGTCTCCACTGCTGTCACTGTCTCCATGCTGCTGCTCAGTTGTGATCTGTAAGACACCAGGTAACAACACTACTTTATCTTGCGATGAACACACCGAGGTGTGCGTCTCTGCGCTGGTGTTGCATTGTGTTGGCTGAGGTGATTCTGCACCCTCAGAGGCAGGGGGCTCCTCTGAGGAGTCTTCTTGCTGTTCCTCCTGGACAGTGTGGGGGGCGGGGGGGGAGGGCTCTTGATGTACCTGTGGGAAAGTGAAGACATCAGTTACATATACGAGATGTCGACTGCAGACACATACCATTATTCACATGATGAGCATTTGTTTTCTGTTGACATCAGGCCCATACGAGTGACTGATGAAAGGCATGCAAGTGTATGGAAAATAATTCTATCACCAGCTTCTTCTAATGAGCCCCCCTCTCCATTCCTCACTTCCGGAAGGTCCACCACTCCAGCAATCTCCAGTGCTGCCTCCTCTGCAGTGGTCAAAATTGCCATGGCTTTTTGAGGGCCTTCTCCTGTTCTCTCCCTCTCCCTCTTATTGTGGGATATCATTTCCTGCAAGGAGGGAAATAAGAGAAGGTTGAGTGAGAGTGATGGAATGAGTGTAAGGAATGGAATGGGATAGAGCTTTACAGGGAGACTTTGATGGAGTGGGTTGCCAATACCAAGTTGCCTCCTTTTGTGTTGTTAGTTGCTGTCATTGCATTACGATGAGGCTGAGTGTGAGGGGTGCACAGTAAAATGGGCACTTGATAATGTAGATAGAGATAGAGGGATGGATGAAGGTCCAAGGGATGTTGGGGTGAGTAACGTGCAAGAGTAGGGGTGCCAATGTAGAATGGTGCGAATGTGATGACAGGCACAGCATCATCAAGGTAATTGTGGCTTAATACTCACTGTTCCTGATCTTAGAAGATCATTGAACCTCTTGCGGTACTGCACCCAGGTGCGAACCACCTTTGACAGCCCCGTTACCTCCTGCGATATCTGCAGCCACGCTGCCTTCGTCTGCTGGGGAGGCCTCTTCCTACCATCCGTAGGGAAGAGAACCTCCCTACGTGCTCTCACTCCCTCCACAAGATGATGGAAGGTGTCTTCAGAGAAGTGAGGCACAGCTCTTTGGTGCTGGGAGTTCATACTTCAGACCTGCACACACTGCCAGCACTTAATTTTCTGAAATTGCAAGTGACAGCAAATGCGCAGGGCGGGCTAACAAGGCCCATTAGGAGAAGATCTTCTTTTTCGCCGGGATCAATGCAGCAGCAGGGTCGTCGCCCGCCGCCGCCTTCTCCCGCCTTGCAGCCGCCCAGGTAGGCGAAATCGCGGCCTGAGTAACTGAAAAGCACTTATCTCAGGTGTACTTTAAATAGATGAACAGTAAACTGTTGAAAAGCCTCTATCAAGCTGCTCAATTACATGTTTCATTCCTCCTCGTGGGAAATTGAAAAGCTCAAGGTTTGGATGTTTCAGCAAATCATAGCAAGTAAAAAGACCAGAACCATCCAAATTAAATCAAATATCATTTTCGGTACAAACCATACAAGTAGGTGGTGCCTGCAATTTTACAAACGTCCATAATAATTTACTCAATGGGGCCAATTTTAAGAATTTTAAAATGAATAAACAGGAAAGCGAGGGGAGCATGGCCATGATTTCCCAAAATGCACTCCTGGCAAGTGATCTGAAATCAAAATCAAACACTGGAAGCACAGTTTCATCAAATCGATCTTTTTGTTCCTCATTTCAAAACTCAGGTTCATTGCACACACAAAAAGTAAATACTCTGCTTTTAATGTAATGGCTCTGTAAATTCGTCTTTGAAATGTTGGAAATGGCCATGCCAGTGAATCAGACCCCACAAATTTGCTACTCTAGAAATTAAATATATTGATGAAACTTTCGGATATAATAATTAGCATTTCCATTTGGCCACCTCTCCTAATATCTCCTCCTTTGGCACAGCGGCCACTTTAGATTACATCCCATGTTTTCTGTCCACCTATGTTTAATGAAAATGGAGGACTTTTCTGAGTTCTTTGTAAGTTCTCGAAAGCAACATTTTTTACATCAGGGATGACAAATCTGTTGCTTTTAAGAAGTTTGATGTGATGCTGGAGGTCTATCAAAAGTACATGGAACAATTCACTGCTGTCATTGGTAAGTGCAAAGCAGAATCCTTTTAGAGTAAAAACATAATGATGCAAGAAGAAAAGAAAGAGCCATTCAATCCATCCACCTCCTTCTGTTAATACTTTGATACTCACTGTCATCCTGTAAACCCAACTGATAGCTCCCTTCCATCAAACCATATTTTAAAGTGCCAGTAGGTCACAGTATTACAGCATGATCCACCCACAGCTCCAGAGTTACAGCTGAAAGTTTGTTCAATATATATCATTCATATTTGTGCACATACTTTGACAGAAAAAAATGTGCATGTATAATGGATGATGTATTGTAATTGACATCTACTGACACTATGGGGTAGATTTTCTGGCTGGTGGGATCATTCCATCAAGCAGATTTTGGGCAAGGGGGCTGGAAATAGTATGGGGCCACATTTCACTGTCATCCTGCTCCACCCTATTCTATACCTGGGGCGGGAGGGCTTGAAATTAATTAATATATACAAATACATGCAAATCAACTTGTGTGTGATTTTGTAATGCTGACATCTGACTGGCCATGAATTTGCCGGCGCTCAGAGGGCGGGTTTGGATGAAGGGATAATTACCAGTCCTAGCCCTTTTCAGGCTACCCCAGATCAGGCGTATTCCCCAGACGTTCACCTTCAACTAAAGTTAGCGGTAGCTGAATCCTAGAGACGCTTAATTGGGTCTAAAGGTTCAGACTATCTCTCCCTAAAGGAAAGGAACGGCCTGAAGATGTTACCATCCTCTGGATAGCACTTTTAACAAGTTTAACTAGACTGTAACCTTCCGGATAGTATGAGGGTCTGGAAAACCCCCAGAATTCTGCAACTCCTCACTGAAGAGTGTACAGAAATTGAGTTAATGAGATTGATACAGAAATACTACTTGAGACAATTTTTAAAATATATAGATTTATTAAAGAACCAACATCTAGTTAGAACATAGAACATAGAACAGTACAGCACAGTACAGGCCCTTCGGCCCTCGATGTTGTGCCGAGCATTGTCCGAAACCAAGATCAAGCTATCCCACTCCCTATCATTCTGGTGTGCTCCATGTGCTTATCCAATAACCGCTTGAAAGTTCCTAAAGTGTCCGACTCCACTATCACAGCAGGCAGTCCATTCCACACCCCAACCACTCTCTGAGTAAAGAATCTACCTCGGACATCCCTTCTATATCTCCCCCCATGCACCTTATAGTTATGCCCCCTTGTAACAGCTACCTCCACCCGAGGAAATAGTCTCTGAACATCCACTCTATCTATCCCCCTCATCATCTTATAAACCTCTATTAAGTCGCCTCTCATCCTCCTCCGCTCTAAAGAGAAAAGCCCTAACTCCCTCAATCTTTCCTCATAAGACCTCCCCCCCAAACCAGGCAGCATCCTGGTAAATCTCCTTTGCACTCTTTCCAATGCTTCCACGTCCTTCCTATAGTGAGGTGACCAGAACTGCACACAATATTCCAAATGTGGTCTCACCAAGGTCCTGTACAGTTGCAGCATAACCTCACGGTTCTTAAACTCAAACCCCCTGTTAATAAACGCCAACACACCATAGGCCTTCTTTACTGCTCTATCCACTTGAGTGGCAACCTTCAGAGATCTGTGGATATGAACCCCCAGATCCCTCTGTTCCTCCACGTTCCTCAGAACCCTGCCGTTGACCCTGTAATCCTTATTCAAATTTGCCCTACCAAAATGAATCACCTCGCACTTATCAGGGTTAAATTCCATCTGCCATTTTTTGGCCCAGCTCTGCATCCTATCAATGTCTCTTTGCAGCCTACAACAGCCCTCCACCTCATCCACTACTCCACCAATCTTGGTGTCATCAGCAAATTTACTGATCCACCCTTCAGTCCCCTCCTCCAAGTCATTGATAAAAATCACAAACAGCAGAGGACCCAGCACCGGCCCCTGTGGCACACTGCTGGTAACTGGTCTCCAGTCCGAAAATTTTCCATCCACCACCACCCTCTGCCTTCTATGAGATAGCCAGTTACTTATCCAATCGGCCAAATTTCCCTCAGTCCCACAACTCCTTACTTTCTTCATGAGCCGACCATGGGGAACCTTATCAAACGCCTTACTAAAATCCATGTATACGACATCAACTGCTCTACCTTCATCTACACACTTAGTTACCTCCTCAAAGAATTCAATCAAATTTGTTAGGCAAGACTTACCCTTCACGAATCCGTGTTGACTATCCCTGATTAAGTTGCCTCTTTCCAAATTAATTAGTTAACAGCTGGTATGGCAATCACAACTTTAACCATTCAAAATACAAATAGCTTACATTTCTTATCAGAGATCCTTATTCTCAAATCTTAACTTCGTTACATTTCCACACTTCTACTTATTTCTTAATCCAGAATATCCACCAAAATCAAATACCTTGATTACCCGAGACTCAGAGTTGTAGGCCTACAGAGTGGTTCTGAAGGCGAGAATCGCTCTGCCCCTTCCCAGCGACTTCTGTTTTCTCATTTGAAAAGCTCTTATTTTTATACTCTTTTTTAGTGGTATATTCTTTGAAGTTTTCTTTTGATGTAAGATAATTGTCTCTAGTGATACTCTATTGAATTCTTTTCTATTCTTACTGTCATTTCAGCTGCCAACTTTTAGAATTCTGTCTCTACCTTTAGGTGTTTCAAAAACAATCATAAAATGGTTATTACAGATTTATCTTTTGATGCTATTCTTAGGAAGTCTTTCTATTGAATTCTTAATATCACTTAACTGCTTATAACCCAGACGTCGTGACTCCGTGGTGTTCCAAGTTTAACACATAAATAATGTGATTGCTTGGTGTCATCTATTGATATTATATTTTCAAAGCCTCTCTGTTGGTATCTTTTACAATATGTAAATCAAAACCACTTCTCTTAGGGTGTTTACTTGTTTTCTTGCTATCTCAATTGGTTGCATATTTAATCATGTTTCCTGTCTTATTTGATGTCACTTTATGAAGGCATATGGTTGTTTAATGTTCTAAGTTTCTGGTTCCCTGAGTGTTAGCTTATAACACTTTACTTGGGTCATTCCATTGTGTTTCTCCCAAACTCCAGACCTTCTGGAAGCGCCAATGGTTTGCTTCAATAGGGGCATTGTTTTTGTGTTTACAACCATCTCCCATTTCAAAGCTTGTGGTGTTTTACAGCTTTTGTGTTAACACTTCACCTTATCTCAGAAGCCTGTATTGTGTTTGCAGCCTGTGTCGCCGAGGCTTTCCAGACTTTTAAACTCAGTATGTCATGTATTAATAATATCAGAAATCTGTTTATAGGATGGTGTATTTTTCTGAAATATGGCTATTCCATTACATGGAGGCGGGTCAGAGGTTAAAGTCGTTATGATTGACAGCAGGTAGGAAACCCGCTGTCAACCCGTCTCCACGCGAGTCTCCCAGGTGTCGGGTCTGTCAGCGGTGAACTGGCCCGACACCAAGCGGTGGGGGATACAATTTATATCATTAAATGGCTTGTTAAGAGACAATTTAATGGTTTTTTGAGGCTTCTTTCCAATTTTACGTTCTCCCCCACGGGTTACCCGCTGCTCGGGGAACACGCCAGCTCACCCTGGCGGGATTTGAGTCTGCCCTGATATTTCTGATAAGCTGACAGCTGCAGAAGTGGTGTGAAGGATGCCATGTTGCAGATGGTGAGTATCAGAGCGCAGAAACTGTTGCTTACTGCATTTTTAATACATATAGAAATTTCTTTAGCTTCCAAGTGTTTAGAGGCAACTGTATGTCCAGTGCCACCTCAATGGAACAACCTCTCTCACCATTGACAGATCGCTTCTGTCATCTCACCTGCAGCTGCTATCTATTGCAGCAACATCGGAGCCCTTCTAAAGATCATACCTTGGTCCTCTGAATCCTTCCACGATCAGCCCCAAAACCAACATCACCAACCTTCCCCGCCATCACCTGATACTGCACAGGACACAGGGCATCAGCCCCTGACAACATTTCTGCCCGGGAGGCCAGCGATGGCATCACCATGGTCAGATTTATTTCACTTGACGCTGTAAACCCTGGCTGCCACATGATGCACCAGGTTGACACCATCCCACACCAGCACCGTAACGCATCCCTTTAATGTCCAAACCATTCCATGCACACTCATCGCTATAGTGGGGGGGTGGGGGGGGGGGCGGGAGGCGGAAGTTATGTCTAAACATTCACTGGAACTCAGTAAGACACTTCTCAAAGTGCGCTCAGATCTGTCCAATAAGGGGCAGTGTTAGAAAAATAGATTTCACTGTATGACAACACATTAGCAGAAACTTCACATGGACATTGGCTAAACCTCTCAAGTGCTTTCCCTTGTGTGTTGTTAGTTGGTATGTTTGCAGTAGGTTGAGGGTGATTGTGAGAGGTGGCTAGTGAGATGGGAAAGTGATAAAGTAGATAGAGAGGGTTGGGTGAAGATGCAAGGTGAGTTGGTGTGAGTAAGGATGTGCAGGAGAAGGGTATGGAAGGCAGAATGATGGGGATGTGTTGAGTGGCACAGCAGGGTGAGTTTGAGTGTGGCTTTGCAATAACGTTTCGTGATCCACTGAAATCATTGAAAGGTTGGCGCCACTGCAGCCAGGGACCCCTGACGACATCCCTGCTTTTGCCTCCTGTGCAATGTGCAACCAGGCTGCGTCGGTGTCCTGGGGAGGTCTCTTCTGCCCTTGGAAGGGAAGAGAACCTCCCTGCGTGCTGTGACTCCCTCCATAAGCATATGGAGGGAGTCATTGGAGAGCCTGGGTGCAAGCGTCCACCTTTGTGCAGTGTGTGTCAGTGTTTGCAGCACCTCAAAGCTGTCAAATACTGACAGAACAACTGTCAAACTCAATGAGGCCGTGGTCCCTTTAAGGAAACCGGCTGGTGATGCGTCATCAAATGACGTCATCAGACCCGCTTCCTGTTAATTGGCCAGGAGGCCTGCAGGGCAGGCTTAACAAGGCCAATCAAGGGAAAATCCCTTTGACAGAGCGGCTGCAGCCAGGATCATGACTGGAACCCAGAAACTAGCTTTCCTGCCACCATCCCGACGCCGCTGGGAAATTCGCGGCCATAGAGTCTACTCATCCTGCCACATATCTTGACTGATAAAGGACAGTCACATTCTGCCCTTTCAGAAAGTACTGTCTTAAAGGTGAACTTGTTAAGTTTTTAATCGCCGCAATCAAAATTGTCAAAATGGGATAGCATTCTAAGCTCCTCTATCATTGAGTTTTTGGGGGGCAGTAGAGAGGGAGGAATGAAGGACTGCCAGAGAGGTTCATCTGCACAGGAAGCATTGTGCTTCTATTTGCCAATATCCACAAAATTATGTTTACAGACTCAAGTACAGTTGCCTGGGACTGTTAGACAAGCACTGCCTTTGCAGACTAAGGTTCACTAATGAGACAATACGCTAGAAATTCAATCGCGCTGAAAAATGAGTGTGCAGGGGGCTGGGTGTGCATTGCACACACCTATTCAGGTGGTCGCAGGGACCACGTGAATTTGGTGCTGGCAGTTCATATCATGACTCAGGCGTGTAGCCAGTGCTACCCATGCTATTCAATGGCTGAGCTTCTGTTTGGGAGGGCAAGAAATTGGGCTTGATCAATTTGCTTAAAGGCAGCCAGCATCTCTTAAAGGGGAGGTACACTGTGGCTGCAGGCAACAGGGATACTTCCGAGACTGAAAAATAATGGCTGGAAGAGGTCCAGCGGTGGAAGCCCTAATCCAGGTGGTGGAAAAGAGGAGTGAGATCCTATTCGTCCCTGAGAGTCAGAAAGGCCTCAGGCAACACCTCCACCACCAGTAGGAAAAGGTCACTGAAGAGGTTAATGCCAGGAGCTTAGCTACCAGGACATGGCTGCCATGTAGAAAAAAGTTCAATGACCTCACTAGAGTTGTCAAGGTAAGAATCTTACCTCTCACCTCATTTACTTTTTCCTCACATCTGCACCACCTGCAGCCTCACTATTCACAATACTCCCCTCCCGGCTTCCCTTCACGCTCCTACAATCATTGCATCATGCTTGACTCTAACTTCTTATCCTCCGACTCACACAGGCTGCACTTCCTACTGGCATCACTATTGCAACCCTCACTACCTCACACCTCACATATTTTACACATCACATACAAACTATTCAATCATGACAGGCACATTCTCTGAACACCTCACAAGGATGTCACGAACACACTCTCTTCGTTCTTGCAGGAGAAGGTCGCACACAACTTGTGACCGGAGGCCACCAACCAGAGGAGGCCGAGCCTGCCTGTACGTCGGCTTCCCTGTGGAAGAAAACGTGCTGGCCATCATTGGCGAGGGAAGAGTCATAGCCGTGGTGAGTGACAACACTGTGAGTGACAACCCATCTATCTCACCCCACGCACGGTACATGACATACTGCAGCTGCTTTCACCAGCCACTTCTCTCCCTTCACACTAAAAGCTAACCCTTGTCCCTCTCTTTCATTTCAGGTGCTGAAAATGTGGACACCCCTCTGACACTTTAGGAAGAGGTGGCCAGCCTTCCTGAAGATACAGCAACACTTGATCTGACCCTAGAAAGGATCAGCTCAAAGATTGGCATCAGACATACTTTGAAGGGTAGGCTAGAGGAACAGTCTTCAAGTGGTGAATCGTCAGGCACAAGTGTACAGGAGCTAGGGTAGGGGGATAGGACGATACCAGTATTAGCTCACTGGAGGGCAATATCCTATACTAGCTCTGCTGCAGAGGACTCAGATACAGATTTTCAGGGCCCAGGCTATCAAAGAAGGCTGATGGGTATATAGCAGGAAATGCCAGGGTGCACTGGGCAACCTGCCAGTGAGCTTCCGCACAATGGCTCAGAGCATGGAGGAGTCCAGCTCCAACGAGTGTCGGGGCTTTGAGCAGAGCATGGAGACCGTTCTGTCCAACCTGGAGCCAACAGTCAGCTCCACGAACACGACAGTGTCGCTCGTCGCACTGGAGCCCCCGGTGGCAGCCCTGACAGCTTCAATGGCAGCTTACATTGCAGAGATAGAAGAGAGTGCCCTTTTGTAAGCAGCATCAGAGGATGACACTGACAATACCCTGAGGATTTCGCTGCTGAAACAGCTTTGCCAGCAGGAAGAGTAATATATCAGCCGGTCATAAAGAACCCACCACCTGCCTGACCCACCCATTTCACACACATACCTGCTTACTTGGGTACTATACAGTAGCTCAAAATACCACCCCAACACTTTCCTCTTCACGACTTAAATGACCGTAAAAACCCATCCTTGCATTTGCTGCTACCTGATTCTTCAATAGCAAGAAGAAACTCTTTGGCCAAGGTTGAAGTGAAGTGCAACTATTTATTTTTACTAAACACGATCAATGCACATGTACTCAATGATTTTTATGCTGACGCTTCACTTGGTCAGTGCTACTGTGTGTGACTTCTAGAATCTATTCTTGTGCTCCTTCTAGAGGACCTAAGCACGGGGGAAACTTCCCACAGTTACGCTCAGACTACTGCTATGGAGGCAAGAAGTTGGAGAAAGAAATGGAAAAAAGATGTAGCAGGTTCAGAAGGAAATCTGAAAAGTGAAGGCAGGGAATGCACCTTCACTTTAAAAGGTGCAGTCCTGCTTTAAATCGGCCTCAGTAGGCCCACCGGAAATTGCGCTGCGAAAATGGGTGGGCTGCCCATTTTCTGACATGATTGGGTGGGCAGCCAGTCAATCATATTAAAATGAGGCTCGGGTGTTAAAATCGCCCCGGCCCCCTCACACTGGCGACGTCATGGGAGTTAGTTGCTTGCCCATCCCCACCTGCCCGATTCCCACCCTGAGTTAAAATCGAAGCTTTCGCGACACGCGTACATTACCCATCGACTTATATTTCCCCACATTGCAACAGTGACTACACTTTAAAAGGTACTTCATTTTCTTTGAAGCACTTTGGGACATCCTGAAGTCATGAAAAGCGCTAAGTGAAATCCGAGTTATTCTTTTCTTTCATTACTTGGTACTGGTGGATCGCTTTGCTTGACTATTTTTTATCAGTTCTAAAAACTTTTTCCAGATTTGTTGCCAGCATCTCTGGGTAGTACACACCAAATTAATGTAACATGCCACCTCCAGGTGGGCGCGCCAAACCATTCCTGTTCCCTTCTCGAAGCAGCTCCTTAATTGCTGCAACCATTATAATTGTACACTTTTCCAAAATATTTGCATGAAACAGAAGGCTCTGCCCTATAAATAGCCACTATAGTGCCAGATATCCTGCCCTCCCTCGAATCAGCGACCTCCCGGTAACTAGAACATTCTCCACTCAGAGCTTGCTGTGAATTCCTCATTTTTGTTAAAATTTGTTTATGGGATGTGGGCGTCGCTGGCAAGGCCAGCATTTATTGCCCATCTCTAATTGCCCTTGAGAAGGTGGTGGTGAGCCACCTTCTTGAACCGCTGCAGTCCGTGCGGTGAAGGTACTCCCACAGTGCTGCTAGGGAGGGAGTTCCAGGATTTTGACCCAGCGACGATGAAGGATCGGCGATATACTTCCATGTCAGGATGGTGTGTGACTTGAAGGGGAACTTGGAGGTGGTGGTGTTCCCATGCGCCTGCTGACCTTGTCCTTCTAGGTGGTAGAGGTCGCGGGTTTGGGAGGTGCTGCCGAAGAAGCCTTGGCGAGTTGCTGCAGTGCATCTTGTAGATGGTACATACTGCAGCCACGGTACGCCGGTGGTGGAGGGAGTGAATGTTTAAGGTGGTGGATGCGGTGCCAATCAAGCGGGCTGCTTTGTCCTGGATGGTGTCGAGCTTATTGAGTGTTGTTGGAGCTGCACTCATCCAGGCACGAGGAGAGTATTCCATCACACTCCTTACTTGTAGATGGTGGAAAGGCTTTGGGGAGTCAGGAGGTGAGACACTCACCGCAGAATGCCTAGCCTCTGACCTGCTCTTGTTGCCACAGTATTTATGTGGCTGGTCCAGTTAAGTTTCTGGTTCATGGTGACCCCCAGGCTGTTGATGGTGGGGGATTCGGCGATGGTACTGCCGTTGAATATCAAGGGGCGGTGGTTAGATTCTCGCTTGTTGGAGATAGTCATTGCCTGGCACTTGTGTGGCGTGAATGTTACCTGCCATTTATCAGCCCAAGCCTGAATGTCGTCCAGGTCTTGCTGCATGCAGACATGGACTGCTTCATTATCTGAGGAGTTGTGAATGGCACTGAATACTGTGCAGTCATCAGTGAACATCCCCACTTCTGCCCTTATGTTGGAGGGAAGGTCATTGATGAAGCAGCTGAAGATGGTTGGGCCGAGGACACTGCCCTGAGGAACTCCTGCAGCGATGTCCTGGGGCTGTAATGATTGACTTCCAACCACCACAACCATCTTCCTTTGTGCGAGGTATGACTCCAGCCAGTGGAGAGTTTTACCCCCGATTCCCAGTGACTTCAGTTTTACTAGGGCTCCTTGGTGCCACACTCGGTCAAATGCTGCCTTGATGTCAAGGGCAGTCACTCTCACCTCACCTCTGGAATTCAACTCTTTTGTCCATGTTTGAACCAAGGCTGTAATGAGGTCTGGAGCTGATTGGTCCTGGCGAAACCCAAACTGGGCATCAGTGAGCAGGTTTTTGGTGAGTAAGTGCTGCTTGATAGCACTGTCGACGACACCTTTCATCACTTTGCTGATGATTGAGAGTTGACTGATGGGGCGGTAATTGGCCGGATTGGATTTGTCTTGCTTTTTGTGGACAGGACATACCTGGGCAGTTTTCCACATTGTCGGATAGATGCCAGTGTTGTAGCTGTACTGGAACAGCTTGGCTAGAGGCGCGGCAAGTTCTGGAGCACAAGTCTTCAGCACGACAGCTGGGATGTTGTCGGGGCCCACAGCCTTTGTTGTATCCAGTGTGTTCAGCCATTTCTTGATATCACGTGGAGTGAATCGAATTGGCTGAAGACTGGCTTCTGTGGTGGTGGGGACCTCAGGAGGAGGCCGACATGGATCATCCACTCGGCACTTCTGGTTGAAGATGGTTGCATTCGCTTCAGCCTTGTCTTTTGCACTCACATGCTGGGCTGCACCATCATTGAGGATGGGGATATTCATGGAGCCTCCTCCTCCCGTTAGTTATTTAATAGTCCACCACCATTCACGACTGGATGTGGCAGGACTACAGAGCTTTGATCTGATCTGTTGATTGTGGGATCGCTTAGCCCTGTCTATAGCATGCTGCTTCCGCTTTTTAGCATGCATGCAGTCCTGTGTTGCAGCTTCCTCAGGTTGGCACCGTATTTTTAGGTATGCCTGCTGCTGCTCCTGGCATGCTCTTCTACACTCCTTATTAAACCAGGGTTGGTTCCCTGGCTTGATGGTAATGGTAGAGTGAGGTATATGCTGAGCCATGAGGTTACAGATTGTGGTGGAATACAATTCTGCTGCTGCTGATGGCCCAGAGCGCCTCATGGATGCCCAGTTTTGAGCAGCTAGATCTGTTCTGAATCTATCCTATTTAGTACAGTGGTAGTGCCACACAACACGATGGAGGGTGTCCTCAGTGTGAAGACGGGACTTCGTCTCCACAATGACTGTGCGGTGGTCACTGCTACCAATGGACAGATACATCTGCAACAGGTAAATTGGTGAGGACAAGGTCAAGTAGGTTTTTCCCCTCATTTTGGTTCTCTCACCACCTGTCGCAGGTGCAGACTAGAAGCTATGTCCTTCAGGACTCAGCCAGCTCGGTCAGTAGTGGTGCTACCGAGCCACTCTTGGTGATGGACAGTGCAGTCCCCCACCCAGAGTACATTCTGCACCCTTGCTATTCTCAGTGCTTCATCCAAGTGGTGTTCAACATGGAGGAGTATTGATTCATCAGCTGAGGGAGGGCGGTAGGTAGCAATCAGCAGGAGGTTTCTTTGCCCATGCTTGACCTGAAGCCATGAGACTTCATGGGGTCCGGAGTCAATGTTGAGGACTCCCAGGGCCACTCCTTCCCGACTGTGTACCACTGTGCCGCCACCCCTGGTGGGTCTGACCTGCCGGTGGGACAGGACATACACAGGGATGGTGATGGAGGAGTTTGGGACATTGGCTGAAAGGTATGATTCTGTGAGTATTACTATGTCCGTCTGGTTTTATTCTTATTGTTTTTTGTAGCGTCTTTTTACAACTGAGTGGCTTGCTAGGCCATTTCAGAGGGCAGTTAAGAGTCAACCACATTGCTGTGGGTCTGGAGTCACATATAGGCCAGACCGGGTAAGGACGGCAGATTTCCTTCCCTAAAGGACATTAGTGAACCAGATGGGTTTTTACGACAATCCAATAGTTACATGGTCACCATCACTGATACTAGCTTTTTATTCCAGATTTATTTAATTAACTGAATTTAAATTCCCCAGCGGCCGTGGTGGAGATTTGAACTCACGTCTCCGGATCATTAGTCCAGGCCGCTGGATTACTAGTCCAGTAACATAACCACTATGCTACCATTCCAAAGCAGAAGTTAGCACAAGAATGGCTGTGCAGAACTCTGGTGAGTGCAAAGTCCACTGCTTATTTTTCACACCATTGGAGTGCAGCCAACAGATAATCCACCCCATCTATTCTCCAAGACAAACATTTTCTTTTGCACCTTTAATTAGTCCCCCAGGCCCCTAAACTCTTTTCCATCTTTTTGAATCACGTTTATGCTGAAATGGTACATCAAAGATTAATGCTATGCATTTCACATTTGAAAGAGTGCCTTTTACAGCTTTCTGAAGAATAAAAGCAGACATTGATAACACAGGATTTATCTGTATTCATGACCAGCAGGTAGATGTCAGCCTGAATGACACATTGACAACACTATTTCCAGAAGTCAATTTCTTCTCATTGCGGCCTTATTATGCATTTGTTGACGGAAAGCTTGATTGAACAAAAAAAGCAAAATGTTTAATAGTCTGAGATTTAAAGAATGTTTCGTTAAATATTTTCAGCTGCCAGAGGTATATCGGATATACCTTTAATCATATTAACTGCCGCTAATTGTGAAAAGGGAATAACAAATATACATTGATAATATTCTGTGAAACATCTATGCAGAAATAATGAATAATTCAACCTTTCAGGCAGTTGCTTTTCAGCAGTTCGTTCAACTGAATGTTGATGTTTGTAATGAATTTGACGTTTTTCGTGCTGAGCGGTGGGTAGATGAAGTAGTGGGAATAGAGCAAAGAAGAACGCTCGCTTTCAATATTAAAAACAGCTCAATATTCATCGAAAACATTCTGCTCATTTCTTCTGCAATCAATTTATCTCTGTTATTGGACTGTTGTATATAATAATAATTATAAACATATGGGGTAATTTTCACTTTCACTTTCACTGCTTGAACGGTAATTTGGCGGAAATGAAAATCCACTTCGCAAGCTTAACGCCCAAATAGTGAAGGTGAAAATGACTCAACATACTTTCTCCCAATTCTTATTGGTCCCCAGACCAGCTCGCTGCTAATTTATTCATGCCCAATCGAATGCTCCCAGCCCCGCCGAGACCATCTCTAATTTTCTAATCATTTGGGAAGAGAGTTCACAATGAAATGACTGACAGAGCAGTTCTCAGTGGACAACAGCTTCCCGTATACGTATTTGGAGCTAACATTTTATATTTTCAATCTCAAAAGCTTCAGGATAGAGTACGAGGAATAAACTTTCACAGTTATATGTTGTGAAGCAGTCAACTAAAGTAAGACTGTGTCTGGGGGATATTGAGGTTAAAGCTTTAACTTCATTGATCTTAAATTATTGCAAAAAGATGTACAGTCAAAGATCTAACAATCAATTTTTTTGCAAAGATCACTTGCCAGCCGAAGTACAAACCTCACCTGTGGGATTAAATAGCAATATGCAACATTAGCATACTAATCTGTTAATGTGTGCAGATGCAATTCCTTCGTCACCAATTTTAATGAAGTTGTTAAACCATTTATTTAAAATGGCTTAACACCTTCATTGAAATTGTGGCCAGAAGAATTGCATATGAATGAACATGAATGCTAATATAGCACAGCACCATTTCACCCTAAAAGCCTTTGCTCTTGATTGTCAAGATGATTTTTCTTCTTTGAAGGATGAAAGAGCCTTCCACCTTATTCATTGAGGAGTATAGGCACTGGTTAACAAAGAAATTTGATATGAAAAAAAAAATCTCAAAAGATCAGGAGCAATTTGAGGCGTTCAAAAATTCTTTGAGATCTGTTTCTAGATAACATCAATAAAACGATCCGTAATCACCCAGATCATATTTGACTAGCTGATTTGATGGCTCTCTCCATTTTCTCCCATGAGACTTGTTAAAGACCTTCATACCTCATTGAGAAGACCATTGCAGAGCCTTCTTAGCTCAAATAGGAACGTTCCTGTTCTGCAGCATGACAGCTAATATCTATCCAGTTGTAGAAAGCCAGCGATTGTATCACATCTTAGGTACCACATCAGGATGATTGCTAACCTTTTTGAAAAATCATTGATGCATAAAGTAACCAAACTAATACAGAAATAACAATAATCTGAATATGAAATTGGCCTACGTAGTCATCTACTTGTGCTTACAATATAGATCACAGCCCGCACTTTCCACTAGGTTGCGCTAGGTTTTTTTTGGCGCAATTGGCGAAACCAGCGCAAAAGATCGCGGAATTTTAAGCGCAATTTAAATTCAGCGCAAATGGAGCTTCCGCGATCTCTTGCGCTAGTTTAATAAACACCGTGCTATAAGCAGGCCCTGCCCACAAAACTGGCCACGACCCCAGATCAAATGAATCACCATTGGAAGATCCCGCTAATTGCGCTCATTCCGAGCCTTCGAGGAGGCTCTAAAAAATTAAGCTGGTTCTTTTGGGCGCAGGGACACTGATAGGTATGGTTTATAAGCTTTTGAATATAATTTTTTTTTAAATTTACTAAGAAACTACTACCCCCATACCACTGGCAAATGGTTCTGCATAGTTTTTAAAAAATCATTTTCAGTTATTTACAATCGGGTTACTCACAGGTGGTGAACTAGAAACTCTGATTAAAATGTTCATTTTTTGTGATAAACCAATTTTCAGCTGTATTAATCAAACTGTGCTAATTACCACTCTTAAATACATCATGGAATATTTTTTAAAGCAATTTTTTTTTTAAAATTATGTTTTATAACGTTGCCCGATTGCGCTGGTTCATGGCAGATTTTGTGTTCGTCGATATGCAAATAAGTTTGAGTGGAAACTTGAGAAAAAGAAACACTTCTCCAAATGAGCGCAATTTTGGGCGCCATTTATGCCCGGATCGCCAACTGTACCCAAAGCGGAACCTCTACCTCTACATCCGTTTTTTCTTGTAATAGAGCAACTAGACCATAAGCTTCTCCGTGGAATACTAGTATTGAATATTGACATTGTTACACAAATTGCACTCATGGCCAACAATGACTCTGCTTGGTCATGCTGCATGTAATGAACATTTTTTACATGCCAAGTGTCAGCATTTTAAGCTGACAGTCAGGGTTTCAACCAAAGTAATTAACTTAAACAAAAGAAAGACTTGCATTGATATCGTGCCTTTCATGACCTCAGGACGTCCCAAAGTGCTTTACAACCAGTGAAGTACTTTTGCAGTGTAGTCACTGTTGCAAGAAATATCAGTCTTTTGCACTGAGATTGAAGGTTGTTAGTTTAAGTCAATTATATTAGGTGGTGGGGGGGGAATCTATTAGAACCAATCATATTAGTTGAAGGTGGAACTGGAGTCTGTCAAAATCAATCAGATCAGTTTAATTGATGGAACAGACTTCTGTTCAAACCAACCAGACGTTACTTTCTATCCACTATTGGTTGCACATGAACCCAAGGCAGAAAAGTTTCTTCACATAACACAATAGCTAGGCATACCCAAGATGAAGATGAGTTGATGTTTTCTGAGACATATTTATTCATTTGTGTCCCCAAATGGATATACAGGAAACTCTTTATTAACCGGCACCGACGGGACCGGCGTGGTGCCGGTTTATCAAAAAGTCCGGATAACGAAGAGTTATATCTACCAACGTACGAGAGCCCCGTACACATTGACATGCGCCTGCATTCGGAGCTCCGTCTCCCCGGGGACCGCCAGCTGACCATCTGTCATGTCCGCTGCCTACCCGGGCTGCACATTCCCCTCCCAATCTACACGCTCCGATACAAGGCAAACGCCTCGGGTTTTTTTTTAAAGTTAATCTTAAACGAGAGATGAAGGAAAACCCCGGTTACCTACTCAAGAATTTTGCCGGTTAAGAGAGATTTCCGGATATTTGGGTGCCGGTTAATAAAGAGTTTCCTGTATATATATATAAAGTAAGCTCTTAAAATACAGCTTTTATTTACCTCAAAGAAACTTTCTGGGTATGCCTAGCTATTGTGTTATTTTTTTTTAATTCGCTTATGGGATCTGGGCGTTGCTGGCAAGGCCAGTATTTATTGCCCATCCCAAGTTGCCCTTGAGAAGGTGGTGGTGAGCCGCCTTCTTGAACCGCTGCAGTCTGTGTAGTGACTGTGTGAAGAATTATTTTCTTCAACACTTGTTGCAACAATGTTTTAAGATAAAAATGTTGTTCCTAGGTGTCTTAACTGGCTTTATTTGAGTATCCATAGGATAATAGAGGGTGAAATTGGTCTTGGACAGTAGCCAAATGCACACTAGCAAATCGGCAGCCCGTTTTACACCCCGCCTGATTTTCTTTTCCATTGAAGTCAATGAAAAGCGAGCATGGTATAAAACGGGCCGCCGATTCTCTATCGCCCAAGACCAATTCCACCCTCTGTAGAATTTTGCAGCACAGAACAGTGCCATTCAGACTATTGTACCTGCAATGTCTGTCTGAAAGAGCTGCTCACTTAGTCCCATTCCTCTGCCCTCTCTCCTTTCTTTTTCAAATATTTATCCACTTCCTTTTTAAAAGCTCATGATGCGGAGATGCCGGTGTTGGACTGGGGTGGACAAAAATGAGAAGTCGCACAACACCAGGTTATAGTCCAACAGTTTTATTTAAAATTACGAGCTTTTGGAGTTTTAGCTCGTAATTTTAAATAAAACTGTTGGACTATAACCTGGTGTTGTGCGACTTCTCATTTTTTAAAAGCTGTTACGGATTCTGTTTCTACCACTGTTTCTGATCGAATGTTGTTGAGACATGCAACTCCCTATGTTAAAAAAAATCTGCTAAACTCGTCCTTTGTTCTTTTGTCGACTCTCTCTGTCACTACTCTTCTGATTAGATTTCTACTCTTCTGTCACTACATTTGTGGAACGACCAGGGTTTAGAAATAAAATAGGAAGTGGGATTTTACTTAATTTAAAAAAAGCATACTGAGATACCCATATTAAGCATTTAATGCAGTGTACTACTCTGTCATGTGTCTAGGACCATTGGCCTGTATTTGTTGTAGCAATCTGATCCATTCGGCTACTTTGAAAACTTTTTCCCATTTGTTTGAGCACTTGTGGTGAAGTCTGTTTATTTCCATGCATTAACTGGGAAAAGAGCCCATGACATTTGTGTTAGAGCTGCCAACATCTTTGGGAATATGAGGAGTGATATTAAGAATCAATAAAAGTATAATAGATTGCAAACCCCAAAATGAAGGCAGTCAGGCCCACTTGACAACACAAAAATGCAGCACTCCATGATTGTTCCTACAAACCAGGCTTTTGTGCATTTTAGTTTTTTCTTAATGATTATAAAGTGCAATGATTTTTATTTCCAGTGCAAGAAAATAAATCTTTTTGACAATATAAGCTAAAAATTACTGTTAAAGAAAGACTTACTTTTATATAGCGCCTTTCACGACCACTTTACAGCCAATTAAGTACTTTTGAAGTGTAGTCACTGGTGTAATGTAGGAAATGCGGCAGCCAATTTGCACACAGCAAGGTCCCACATACAGCAATGAGATAATGGCCACTGTTTTAGTGCTGTTGGTTCAGGGATAAATATTGGCCAGGACACTGGGGAGTTTCCTGCATTACAATAGTGACTAGACTTCAAAAGTACTTCATTGGCTGTGAAGCGCTTTGGGACGTCCTGAGGTCATGAAAGGTGCTATACAAATGCAAGTCTTTCTTTTTTTTCTTTTTTGAGACTCTGCTCCTGCTCTTCCTCCGTCCTGCTCCTCCTCCACATCTTGCTGCCCAGATGGTGGTAAGGGCTGATCCCTCAGTAGAGGAAAGTTATGCAACATGCAGCACATGTCCGTTAAATCTGGAAACACTGTCAGGGGTATACTGCAGAGCTTCTCCTGAATGGAAATGTTGCTCGAGTACACCGAGGCTCTGCTCAATAATATTTCTGGTGGAGGCATGGCTCTGGTTAAAGGCCAGCTCTGCATCTGTGCCCGTGTTCCTGACAGGAGTTATGAGCCATGTCTGGAGGGGATACCCCTCGTCGCACAGTAGCCAGCCTGAGACCTGGAGGGCTGCTTGGAATAAAAGCAACACAGGTGACTGATGCAGGGTAAATGAATCATGACTGCTGCCAGGAAACCGGGCACACACCTCCCTGCATGATACACTGCCTGTGGTCACAAAGAAGCTGGACATTCAGGAAGTTGAATCCTTTTCTATTGAGACAGATGGCAGGCTGGGGATAGGGAACATGCAAGGCAAGGTGGATGCAGTCTATGGAACTTTGGACCCTGGGGAAGCCAGCAATGCAGACAAAGCCTAGCGCTCTCTCATCCTGCTTTGCTCTGTCCATTGAGAATGTGATGTAAGCTTTCCTCCTTGATATTACCTTCAGCAGCCTGGAGCCAGCCATGCCGCAAAAGTTAAGGCCCACGGTGACCTTGACTGCTGTAGGCAGTGCTGACCATGCCCATGGTTTGGGGATCCAGGTGTGGCTACAGCAGGTGACATAGCTTGGTGATAACCTCCTTGGTGAAGTGCAGGCACCTCACACATTGCTCCTCAGTGAAGTTGATGTATGAGGAGTGCTCCCCGAAGATCCACTATGAGTATGGTCTCCTGTGCTGTGCTTTCCTCATCACTCTTCTCCCAGCTGCTCTCCTGTCTGCTTCACTGACCCCTTTGTCCTCCAGCCCCAAAGACATCCTGACCGGAGCACGCATGACTGCAGTAACACTGGCCCAGAAATTGATCTCGCTCTGTTCCCGCGGGGGTAAGGCTTCCCCGCGATCTCTCACCTCGCTTGTGCTTTTTCAGATCCAGCTCGCACGAACTTGATGTTCCAGACATCAGCTGGGCAGTGCTTGCGTATCCCAGCGGCGTAGTGAATTCGTGCGAGCTGTGGGATCACGTGACTCAGTTAGAGCCAATGGCAGCACACCATCTTCCATTCATAAGTTTCACAGCACGGCTGTGAAATCTATGAATCTTACACCCCCCCAAAATAACAGCTAAACCTCAATTAAATTTAAAAAAAAACCATCACATTAATAAAATAAGTATAGTTAATTAAATTAACCATTTTAAATAAAAAATTAAATTTTTGAAAAAATTTAAAATCTTTTAAAAAGTTATAAAAATAAACTTACCTGTCTTTAAAGTCTCTAAAAAAGATATACCTGTTAAAAAAAATTCAAAAAAATACTTAATTCACTACTTACCTTCTTAAAAGTGGGTCTTACTCCTCCTTTTTACATTTCCAAAATCTTCCGTACTTACCTGCGCGTCCAAAGCATGAAGTGCACAGCGTGCGCGCAGCCTGTAGCGCGCACGCGATGCACCGAGGACCCGCCCCCTTTTCAGAAGAGCAATTGCCGGTTTTCAGCGCATGCGCAGGGCATGCAGAAAACCGGCAATTGGAGTGGGAATACGCGAGAGTACGCAGTGCGTACTCTCGCGTCCCGGGATCAATTTTCGGCCCACTGTTTCTAAAGCAGACTAAAGTACATAAGAACATAAGAAATAGGAGCAGGAGTAGGCCAATCGGCCCCTCGAGCCTGCTCCGCCATTCAATAAGATCATGGCTGATCTGATCCTAACCTCAAATCTAAAGAACACAAGAAGTAGGAGCAGGACCCGGCCACTCAGCCCCTGGGCCCGCTCCGCCACCCACAGGGCCTTGACCGATCCGAACTCAGCCTCATGTCCAATTTCCTGCCCGCTCCCCGTAACCCCTAATTCCCTTTACTTCTAGGAAACTGTCTATTTCTGTTTTAAATTTATTTAATGATGTAGCTTCCACAGCTTCCTGGGGCAGCAAATTCCACAGACCTACTACCCTCTGAGTGAAGAAGTTTCTCCTCGTCTCAGTTTTGAAAGAGCAGCCCCTTACTCTAAGATTATGCCCCCTAGTTCTAGTTTCACCCATCCTTGGGAACATCCTTACCGCATCCACCCGATCAAGCCCCTTCACAATCTTATATGTTTCAATAAGATCGCCTCTCATTCTTCTGAACTCCAATGAGTAGAGTCCCAATCTACTCAACCTCTCCTCATATGTCCACCTCCTCATCCCGGGATTAACCGAGTGAACCTTCTTTGTACTGCCTCGAGAGCAAGTATGTCTTTTCTTAAGTATGGACACCAAAACTGTATGCAGTATTCCAGTTGCGGTCTCACCAATACCTTATATAACTGCAGCAATACCTCCCTGTTTTTATAATCTATCCCCCTAGCAATAAAAGCCAACATTCCGTTAGCCTTCTTGATCACCTGCTGCACCTGCATACAAACTTTTTGATTTTCTTGCACTAGGACCCCCAGATCCCTTTGTACTGCAGTACTTTCCAGTTTCTCGCCATTAAGATAATAACTTGCTCTCTGATTTTTCCTGCCAAAGTGCATAACCTCACATTTTCCAATATTGTATTGCATCTGCCAAATCTCCGCCCACTCACCCAGCCTGTCTATATCCCCTTGTAGGTTTTTTATGCCCTCCTCACTCTCTACTTTCCCTCCCATCTTTGTATCATCTGCAAACTTTGACCAGCACCAGCACAAAGTTGTTCCTAGAAGTCAGAATTCACTTGTCAAAAGGCCCAGAAGTTAACCAGCAGCCTAAGAGGACAAACCAGTGACTAACCTGTATGGAGTGGGTGATCCCTTTATATAGCTCTCCTGCAAGATCCATGCTCACTGTCGGCGCCATAATTTGTTGAGCGAGTTTATCAGGTAGCGACTCAGACACTGGGCCGACCAATTTCACAAAAGGGTCCTACAACAAGCGTAACACCCTTATTCAAATATAATGAGCTTCCTAAATTGTTCTGGCGTGTGCCTTGGTCGCCGAAGGTGCAGCCCGATCCAACATGGCGGGTTGCGCTCTTTTGGTGCGAGAAGGGCGCGTGTGCACCTCTTGCCTTATTGGACCCTTGGGAGCCCGTTTTGCACCTGTAAAACAGGTGCAGCACAATTGAATTTCTAGACCCATGTTTTTGGCACATGCCCCTGTGTGCGTTTCTCCAATCTTTCCAAAGGTGGACTAAGACACATTTTAGTGAGATGGGGCCCGATGAAAATCGTTAAACTGCTTAGTTTTACAGCAAGTAAACATACAGAGTAATAGTTAAAATAAATCCCACTTCCTTAACTCAATCTCATATCTACCCTCAGAAAATGAGAAAAAAATTAATAAACCCTGTGCACTGTTCCTTTTATGGGTTGATTTACTTTGTTAGACACATTCTGACTGCAGAAATGAACCTCCTGCATTTTAGTTGCCAGTTCAAGGGCTGAGCCTTCACCTCACAGTCTCCTCTCAGTCTGACTGACTGCCCACATGTCTTTTTTTCCTACACTCTCAGTATTCGCAGGAAGCAGAAGGGCAGAGTCTCCGTTCAGGGTTCCACCAGTAGGCCCATCAACCACCGGCTGCTCCCTCTCCCCAGAGTATATTCTCAGCAGCCACCTAATGGCAGGGCTCGCATGAATAGAAACATCCCCACCTCAATAGGTGTGAATGTTTACTGGGATCTCCAAACTAATTTACCGTAGATCCTCATGTGGCGGGATAGTGAAAAATCTAATGCATGAAATTTAGGAACCGAATTATTATAAAACTGCTGATGGAAATGAAACAAAATATGATTTTAAGGACCATAATCAAAGCCTGATTTGTGCTGTAAAGGACAGTGGGGGAAAAATTCAGTATCGCCCCGTTTGGGGCGCAATTATCGGCCGGGCGCAAAGATTAGCGCCTGGCGCTAATTATTGCCTCCGACTGCAAACTTGACTTTTATCGCCCCTGGAGGTGATTGGAGCGCTAAATCAGGCGCTACACATCTGTCTTAAGGCGCAAAGGCCGAGGAGCGAGGCGCTAACTCAGAGCACTGGCGAAGCTCATGTGATGTCAGTCAGCAATGGAACACAGACACACTGGCCCCGGCCAGTTCTTAAAGGGGAGGGTTGATCTTGCTTTCCATCCACACCCTGCTCATTGCAGCCTTGAATCTCGGCCTGGAGAGACCTGTACATCAAATCTGATGGAAAGAACAATGGAGAGGCCCAGGGAAAGAGCTCAGAGTGCAGCCCCCACAGTCTCTTCTAAATCGATACAAGGAAGGGCAAATCAAATTGAACCTGCAAAGTGCTGCTCAGTACCCAAAACTCCTACACACAGCGTTGAATCTCTCCAGAAGTCTCTCTCTCTCTCTCTCTCTCAGAATGCGTGGTTCAAAAATGTCGCCAACAAAAAAAGGCAGGAGGCGGTCGCCTTTAAATAGCGCTCCCCCAGTCCCTTCCTGACTGCAAAATGCTCCCCTCAACCTGTCGTTGCTAGCGGCAGGAGGTAAGGCAGGGGGCGCCACTCAATATCCGCTCCGGGGCGCTACCGGGGCATTGCGCACTCGACTGACGTCACGATCTGCCGGAAGCGCAGGAGATCGTGGCGGTACTGTTTAGCGCCGCCGCAAAATGTCTAGTTAATTTCACGAGCGGCGCAAACATCGCCGCGCCCGGGCGCTCGTTGCTTTGCGCCCCATTAGCGCCCTCTTAAGGCGCTAACGGGAGACGCAACCAACTGAATTTTTCCCCCAGTGACTTTTTTTATAAGAATGATAGGAAGGGTTGTGAGAAAGCTCAAGATATGAGCAGGCACTCATAAAATTGCAATAGTGTATAATCAAATTCAGTAGCACACTGAATTGACTTTTAAATCTCCAAACCTGTTAAATTATCACAAGCCATGATTTATAATTTAGGAAGATATAGTCCAGGTACCTGTGCTTATTTTTATGAAATCACATTTTTCATATGTTTCTTTAAAGTTAAGCAGACTGTTGATTCTCTTTTTGAGCTATTCCAATTGTTGATCGACTCTAAGGACATACTGGGCTGTGACACTTGCTAAAATCTTTAAATGGAAGCTTTAATTCAGGTTGGGTGGAGACAGGATGCAGGAGTATTTGTCAGTTTGCCACTTGATTTGCTTTGGCTTTAGATGAATATGCTTGTCAGCACGTTAGGTTATCTAAAATGCCAGATTAAATGATTTAATGAACATGCAGAATTTACTTTTGTAATTCTCTCCAGTTGATGGACTTTGCATTGAAGTATTTGCACCTTTGCCAGTCATGCGCAAGGTTTAAGTAGGATGTGAATTGCTTCATAATATATTCCGCGGCAGTGGGAGTGAATAAATAAAACAGGAGGAAGAATTCCCTTTCCTGACTCATTAGCATGCTGACACTGCAGGTGTAGGTCTGGTCCCACTCATTTTGGGGTCCCCCGAATCTCGGAGTAGTGTTGTGAGGGCAGAGACCATGAACACAATGGAGGGGGGGCGGGGGGGGGGCGGTGAATTCATTCTGGGGCAGTAGCGCAGAACTGGTGATAGTGCATCGGCAGCCTGTTTTACACTTTGCCCGGTTTTCATTTCATTGACTTTATGGAAAAGACAGTCGGGCGATGTGTAAAATGGGCTGCGGATTTGCAATCGCTCAATTTACGTTACTGCCCCATGATGAATTTCACCCCCATTATGGGTCTCCATCCCCCCAGCTCCACTTCGCTGTGGCTGGGAACTGCGTGTTTTCCAGGCATAACAAAGAGGAAGATCTTCCCTCCCCTCTCCTCTCCATAACCTCAACAATCCCAACACAGGTCACCCAACTGGTTATCCAGATGAGTGTCTGTACCCACAGGCTTGGTCGGACATCCCATGGCAAGGGATGAGGGCTTGACCGTATTCCATCCTCTCACATGCTTCCCCACCCCCCTAAAAAGAATCTAATTTTAATCCAAAGGGTACAGTATTTTTGTAAAATGAAAATATATTTTTTTTAAGTTAACTGGTTGAAACTAGAGAAAAGCAAGTTCAGAACCTATATCAGGAAGTGCTTCCTCACAAAAAGAAAGATAGTAAAAGTAAAAATCCTGGGATCATTTAAGAAACAGCTGGATGCTTTGGTGTGGGCTGAGTGATCTTTCTGGAAGGATGGAATACGACGAGGTGAAACACATCCCTCATCTGTTTCCATCCTGCCATTTTCAAAGTCAATTTATCCTGTTTTTCCCTTTCTTCTTTTTGCTGATTATGTGTTCATTGGAAGTGTCTGAAAGGGTCTGACGATACCGTTAGCAATGAAAATGCAAGCAGTAATTTTAAATTTATAAAATGCATCATGGAACTTGTAAATACTAGACAGTTTTTTTTAATGCATGGAATTCACAGAGTAAAGGTATGCAGTAATCTAGAAAAAAACACATGAATGAATAGCTTAAATGCCAAATGAATTTGGATAGACACTTTCTAAAGTGTATATATTTGATTTTTATCCATAACTATTTTGATCAAGGACACAGCATAAACAGCAAATTCACAGTGTGCTGCATTCGGTCTCATATTCTGCATGGGAAGAGTTAGAAATCAGCACTATACACTTAATCACAACATAATGAAATATACAAAAACACGAAATCATTCGAATAATCTTATTTTAATAAGAATATAGATATCAATCTTAAGGCTTAACAATCAACTTATTTAATTAAACATACCATAAATCTAAAGATGGTGACCTTGATTATGACATTGTATAGCTAAACACATTTAATATTAATATATCTAATAATTCTTTGATTATAATTTCAACTGCCATTACCAGAGGTAATAGCATTTGTATATATTTCTGCAGATGTTCTGGCACACTCCCACTGTAAGTTGGGCAGGAGTGTGGCAGAAGCCCTGAGAATTAGGCCAGGACCCAGATATTTTGGACCTTCACTGCCTTGTTTTGAGTGGAATTTCTGATCGACAACAAACAAGCTCACCCGCATCAGAAGGGGAATGGCTGGGGGCAGGGGTGTGGGGGGGGGGGGGGGGGTGGAGGGGGGCGGAGGGGGTGATGGGGGGGCGGGGATAGAGTTTCCCAAGGCAGGAGTTTCTTTGGCCCTGGCCTGGTGATGTGCTGGGCGGCCAGTACAGCGGGTGAAAGAAGGTCTTGCCCGTGGTGGAAGTGGAGCCAATGTGGAGGTCCAGGACGGCGCTAAGCCTGGACCCAAAGACTCAGGCCAGCATTATTCATAAATTGTCCCCCTTTCCATTTGTACTGGGATGTCAGATTTTCGGCCCCAGTATGTTTTCATTAGTAATAGAAAAGGTATTTAACTACCTTCTGGCATAAAGCATGTCTGTCACCTCTCTTATGCAGCAGTGGATGGCGAACTAGGAGATGTTACAGATGTTGCCTGCTCCAGCCTGGATGGATCCCAACACAAAGAAATTCAGGAACACGGTCCTCTTCACAGCCACAGGCAGCGCTGTCCTTACTCTCGTATGAGGCTGCAGGTCTGGTTGCAAGAGGGTGGCAGAGTTCTGTGAGCACCTCCTTCGTAACACGGTGGCATAGTGGTTAGCACTGGTGCCTCACAGCGCCAGGGACCCGGGTTCGAATCTGGCCTTGGGTGACTGTCTGTGTGGAGTTTGCACATTCTCCCCGTGTCTGCGTGGGTTTCCTTCGGGTGCTCCGGTTTCCTCCCACAGTCCAAAAATGTACGGGTTAGGTTGATTTGGCTATGATAAATTGACCCTTAGTGTTAGGGGGGGATTAAATATGTGGGGTTACGGGGATAGGATAGGAAGGGATATGTTAGGGGGAATTAAATACGTGGGGTTACGGAGATAGGGTGGGATATGTGTCGGTGCAGGCTCGATGGGGATTCTGTGTGAGAAAGCAGGGACAGGGTACTGGATTTGGATGATCAGCCATGATCGTATTGAATGGTGGAGCAGGCTCGATGGGCCGAATGGCCTACTCCTGCTCCTAGTTTCTATGTTTCAAAAAAGGAGTTTGCACATTCTCCCCGTGTCTGCGTGGGTTTCCTCCGGGTGCTCCGGTTTCCTCCCACAGTCCAAAAATGTGCGGGTTAGGTTGATTTGGCTATGATAAATTGACCCTTAGTGTTAGAAACATAGAATCTAGGAGCAGGAGTAGGCCATTCGGCCCGTCGAGCCTGCTCCACCATTCAATACGATCATGGCTGATCATCCAAATCCAGTACCCTGTCCCCTGCTTTAATCCCCACAGTACACATATCCCACCCTACCCCCGTAACCCCACATATTTAATTCCCCCTAACATATCCCATCCTATCCCCATAACCCCACATATTTAATCCCCCCCTAACACTAAGGGTCAATTTATCATAGCCAAATCAACCTAACCTGCACATTTTTGGACTGTGGGAGGAAACCGGAGCACCCGGAGAAAACCCACGCAGACACGGGGAGAATGTGCAAACTCCACACAGACAGTCACCCGAGGTCAGATTCGAACCCGGGTCCCTGGCGCTGTGAAGCACCAGTGCTAACCACTATGCCACCGTGTTGCCCGTCGAGCAGGGGGGGATTAAATATGTGGGGTTACGGGGATAGGATAGGAAGGGATATGTTAGGGGGAATTAAATACGTGGGGTTACGGGGATAGGGTGGAATATGTGTCGGTGCAGGCTCGATGGGGATTCTGTGTGAGAAAGCAGGGACAGGGTACTGGATTTGGATGATCAGCCATGATCGTATTGAATGGTGGAGCAGGCTCGACGGGCCGAATGGCCTACTCCTGCTCCTAGTTTCTATGTTTCTATGTAAAGCGCAGACGCCTCACACACTGCTCCTGGCTCAGGCTGAGGTAAGAGAATTGCTCTCGGAAGATCCTAGGTGGGTAAGGCCTCCTGCTGAGAGCCATTCTCCCCTTCCCCTCCTCCTCCCTCTGCGAGCATCTTGTCTTCTTCTTTGCAGCCTCTGCTCCATCTCCCTGTCATGCTGCAGGCCAAGGGGGATGACAACTAGAGCCCCCATGACTGGGAGCAAGTGGTTGACTTGAAGTCAGAACCAAGGTCTTCTCCACTTGCAGCACCACTCCCTGTCACCTCACCAACATTAAACAACTCTAGAAAGCACCAAACACTTCCACAAATTTACACAGAGCCAGTAGAAATTAATCAGCAACTGCCCTGAGAGTGGTTGATAATCCCTTTAAATATCACTGATAGGGGGTCCTTGCATCTGCTGAACGCATGTGCGAGGTTAACACAGGTCATTACTTCGAGCGTTGAGGATGAAAATGGTTGCACGCTGTTTGACATCATGATCTGCCTACTCTACATACTTCTGGCGCACGCTCCCAGCGCCGACGCTACCACTCTCACCAAGCTAGCGTCCGACGCAGGCCCACACCAGAATTGTGCGTACGTTGCTTGGACGCCATTTTTCACCCAAAACGGCATCCATAGTGCCCAAACAACGGGCGCTACACAATCACATTTCTAGGCCGATGTCTATTGCTTGACAAATCTTCTCCTTTGGTACTCTGTGGTATAGTTCATCTCTTCTATAAGTTTTATCGATTTTCTGCTCTCTGAGCTGCCAAAGGCCGAAAACATACATACATGTGTTCGATTTTGGATAGTCTATTGTTTGTGTCCTCCCTGGTAAAAACCTCTAAACAGTAATCATTAAACATGTTTACTATCTTCTGTTCATCCTCATATTCAACTGCAAATGTGTCCTATGGACGTCTGCCTTCTCCCTGACTACACCCTTTCTGTTATGGTACTGAAAGGATTTTTTTGCCACTCGTAGTATCACTAGGTTCATTTTAACCTGCGTCTGTGTAGATTTGTATTCATCCAATGGTTGATCTCTCCTTCCAAGCTTTGTAAATCTTACTTTTTTTGTATTCTCTATTTTAATTCCCTTCTTGGTCCATTACAATGCATTTTTATCTACTTTGGCCCTGCTGCACTTAGGTTTTTGATGGTTATCTATTTATCCTCAACAGAGTTATCCTTGAGTATTCTTCCTTACTAAAATCATCCCTCATACCCCCATGAATACTACTAATCTTGTCATGAGGCTTGGTAGTCTCTGTAAACTCCAGGGCTTAGAAATTCGGGTACTTACCATTCTCTGCTAAGGCCTGTTTCTTGAAAAAAAATAACGGCTGCCTCACTTCTGTCCGCCTCTGGCGCAGGACTCGGCGGCTGCCATTTTGGTGAGGGCCATAGTGCTGCCGTTAGCAAATCAGCAGAACATGACGTCAGTCGATGTGCAACGCCGACTTGACACCACGCTCTGCAAACTTTGACCTTTGCACTGACTTTAACGCTGGGTCCTAAGCACACACAGAAAAGTGAGCGTGCAGCAGACCTACAGTGATGCTGTCAGCGCTACTTAAAGGGACACACACTTCTTTCAGGTAAGTTTGGATTTAAGCTTTTGGACTGGATTTTTTAATATTTTATTGAAGTAGTGGCTTGGTGCAATAAATGTCAAAAGTTTTTAAAGTGTGCAGGGACTTCAGGGAGTGCTGCTGGATGCTTGCAAGACCTTGGATGGTAAAGGAAGGTCTCTGAGAAGACAAAAAATGCTGGAAATACTCAGCAGGTCAGGCAGCATCCACGGTGAGAGAAACAGAGTTCACGGCTCAGGTCGAGATGTTGGCTGACCCGCTGAGTATTTCCAGCATTTTCTGCTTTTATTTCAGATTTCCAGCATCCGCACGCAGAGGGAAGAGGTAGAAGCAGAAGAGGAAGATGTAGAAGAGGAGGAAGCAGAAGGAAGGATCCAACCCAGACAGCCCCTTTCTGGCTGGGATATCCGGGATGGAATCATCCATCTGCAGTACTGTTGGACATCCTGGAGAGGTGTATGTTGGACATCTTGGGGAGTTAAGGGTTAACAGTCGAACTTCTTTGTATCTTAAAGCAACAGGCGTTCCAAGATATAAACAGGATGACATTGAAGTGTTGTGAGGAGAAAGCATGGCTTGTCTTCTGATATGTAAAGTGCTTGTGTAAGGAAATAAGTGTAGGTAATAAAATGTAGCTTTCGTTTTACGGTAATAAAACAGGGGTAGCGAGTCCATTTGCTAAAGACAACAGTAGTTAAAGGAAGTCTTGTTTAAGGGAAGTGGTTCCGAGGTAAACAATTGCAAAATGTTTACATAGATAGTCTGTTTTCAAAGGATTTGGGAAATAGATATGTCATTTTGACATTTTCCTTTGATGTAGTCAAAATATGATGTATAAAGTTCAAGGTTTGCAACATTTTGTCAGAGTGTACTCAAAAGATACAGAAATTAAATAGCCACTCTGTATACAGTTAAAGATCAATCACCTTTACTGTGTATCAATAAAGTCTGTTCCATATACTCCACTACGAAGTCTCGCGCTTACTTGAAATGTGTTGTTGTGAACCAGAAGAGAAAGGAGGTTGACTGCTTAACAGGTATCAGTGACCACAACCCTTTGGGACCAATTCCCCTTTCAACATTTGTCCCACACCTTACCTTCCCTCTGTTACTGACCATCACAGCATCCTGTTGGCCACATTGTTGAAATAAAAGCCACCACAAAGCATACTTTCCAATCCAACTTTATACATCTATCCATCCAATATGACATCAAGAAATCAACTAATCACCCTTGTGCATTCCCTTAGTGACTGTCTTGTGTGTGCCTTTGCCTATCCTACTGATGTCATGCAGTGCTACCCCAGTGGCTGCAGCACGGCTGGTGGAAGGCTGCTGACTTTCAGTGGGGGACACTGCAAATGGCCTTGCTGGTTCACCTTGAGGAGCTGGAAGCTGGGAGTGTGAAATTGAGTGATGGTGTTTCTTCTTCTTCTTCACTCTCCTCTCCCTCTTCTTGGTCAACCATTGGCTGGGCAGGCTGCATTTCTTGGGTGTGTGAAATGAGGAAGGCACAAGGGTGGAGTTGAGGGGAGGGCGGGAAAGGAAGAGGTGCATGTGAGAAGGAGGATAACATATGAGGATACCAGCATCATGTATCTTTTCAGCTTTCTGGAGGGCCTCCTAGCCCCTGTGGGTAGAGGACCTCTCTTGCAGTGTTGACCCCCTGCACAAAGCTGGAGTGCTGGGTGCAAGACCTTGGGTGCCCCTTCCCTGACTTGTTGAGCCACTTGTGTTAGTGCTGAAGCACTTTTACCATTTTTTTAGGTGCGGAAGGCGATTCAGCTTTAAGTGCTGAAGACTACCATTTGGGAATTATTTTTAATGTATTTTTTCAGAAGGCAGTTAAGCTCTAAGGGCTAAAAACTGCCTATTTTGAAATGATTTTTCATTTTTTTCATTTCAGAAGGCAGTTCCCCTTTAAGGGACCGGTGCTGCTTTATAAAATGACAGACTAGTTTTAAGATAATGCTGTTCTTGCTCAAAAGACGCTACGGCCACACCACACTTGGGCCTTCTGCTGAGAGTAGTGCTGGGAAAAGAGGTAAGTTTAGTGCTGAGCTAATTTAATTTAGCAGGCAGCACCAAAATATTTTAACAGCGGCCCATGATGGCACCGGCAGGTTTTTAGCATACTGGAATTTCTAGGCCCATATGTTATCCTGGTCTTCAACCCACAGTGTTTACTGTCAATCTGCTTCCAGAACTTTAATCTCTCAGATGTTCCTTACATATATGGCAACCCTTCCACTTTTCCTATTCTCTGTGTTTTTCTTGAATAATCTGTACCATTGTAAATGATATTCATTCCATCATCCTGATTAGATTCTTATGACATCATAATTACTGCTTGCCATCATGTCTCTGATTCACCACTTTAATTTTTAATGGTTCTGGCATTCGTGCATATACATCTGATTTTCATTTTTGACCCTTTAACCTTTCTATCTGGTTGTTTAGTCTTGTTGTCTAGGCAACATGATACTCCTTGCAATGCTGCATTCTTGGCCCTGTCCTGATCACTTCCATTTTCTTGTCTCACACGCCGTGCTGACCCCACTCTGCTCTCTCACCCTCTCATTTAATTTAAATGGAGTCTAATGTAAACAGCTGAGCATCAAGGAAAGGTAACAATTGGAGAGATTGTTGGGTGACAACTGATTTGCTACATAGGCAGGTCAGAACAATCTAGCGGATTGCTTGGCCACGCAACCACAGCTTAGAATCAGGCTGCATAATAGCAATACCTGCTAGTGGAGAGGGTTATTCCCTGTACTTTAGTGACTATGACCATTGAAGTCAAATTCTTGGTTGGCAAATTAAATTAAAACACATATGCATATGCCCATATTCCCCAAGACCAAATTAGAGACTTGTATCAGCAATATCAAGAAAAAGTTGAGGATGCACGACAAAATCCTTGCCTTTAGGATATTGAATCTCACAAGCAAGAAGATTAGATCAACAAATTGAATTTAAAAAATCCTTTTTGCTTCATAGAGACTGTGGATAACAGGTATCATGCAGACTCCTAGGAATTTAAATCATCTTAAGTGACTATTAGGAAGGGAATTCTTCATGAATGTTTAGTGTGATTGGTTGCCATGGGCATGGTTTCTATTTTTGGAATGTAATTGATTTCCTACCCTAATATTAAACCTGATATGAATCATGAATGTTTTTGAAAAATAATCTGAAGGGATCTGAAACAAATAATAGCATGACGCTTCCATGCAGTGACATTTTGTTCTCTAGCTCTGCTAGCTTTATTTCTTAAATATCTTGGTTTCTTCTAATAACAGGTTGTAGCAGCTTAATCATGGGAGCAAATAATAAAGATGTCAAGGGTATGCCTGTTTTACACTTGTCCAAATCACATGTGGGGCAATATGATCCCAATGTCAGTATTAAAAGACACCCATTTAATCTAATGGAGCAGTTCTGATAGCATGCCTTCAAACCCAGGTACCAGGATTTAGCTGACACTTTGCAGTCACAGTTCAATATTGAGATTGGTCTGTAAGAGGCATACCACAATATTTTTATGTATGATAAAGAGAGAGAGAGAGAGAGAGCTGCATTGCTCCATCTTTCAAAGAAAGTAACGCTACTAGTTATTTATCAACACGTATCTACAATAATTGCAACCCTACTGAGACATATTTTATAAAAAAAGAGAAAAACATCAGATTTAGGTATATTGCCCAGTTAGAGCCTTTAAAAACTTGTTTAACTTTTCAAAAATTAGAACACGAAAGTGCAGTCTGTGTATTTTGAGGAAAAAAGTGAGAAGTCGCACAACACCAGGTTATAGTCCAACAGCTTTATTTGAAATCACAAGCTCTCGGAGTGGCTGCTCCTTCGTCAGGTGAAGTGAAGAAATACATATGGGCACAGCATATATAGTCAGAGAACACTGCCAGATGACTACAGTTAATCTTTCTAACTGCCCTTTATCACACCTTGGTAGAGAGACAATCACGGCAATCAAAGGAGTGGATGGTGTCCAAACACCTGTGATTGCCGTGATTGTCTCTCTGCCGAGGTTTGATAAAGGGCAGTTAGAAAGATTAACTGTAGTCGTCTGGCAGTGTTCTCTGTCTATTTATGCTGTGCCCATATGTATTTCTTCACTTCACCTGACGAAGGAGCAGTGCTCCGAAAGCTTGTGATTTCAAATAAAGCTGTTGGACTATAACCTGGTGTTGTGCGACTTCTCACTTTTGTCCATCCCAGTCCAACACCGGCATCTCCGCATCATATTTTGAGGAAGAGGCAGCTCTTTCAAGTAACTCTGTGTAAGTAGGCAATAGTGAGTATCAAACATTTTGTAATGTGATCTGTCATTTGATGCCCCGACAGATAGTGGTGGGTGCTATAGTCCAATGCTTCTTCTTTAAGACAAAAGCAAGGAGACGGCTGGATTTTGAATTATTGAGCTTCCATAAGTCCTAGAATTTACTTTGTGTCTCGTGGTAGGTAGCTGTGTCGCTATCAGCCCAGGTGAAAATTTGCCTCCCTTGCCGAGATAGGGTCTGTTCATAAGTCTGCACCACCACTAGAATTTTCAGTTTTGAATTTTCAAATAATATTTTATAGAATCATATTTTTTTATCCATCATACAGGAAATTATTTGGCCCTATGCAACAGCTATTTATTCTCCCCAGTGATCACTGGAAAAACCTCTGCAGTTTTGTTCATGGCCAACAACTGACAAATTCAATACCCAGTCACCTCGTATCCCGGTCCTAGGCTGTGACTTGGAATATTTGCGATACTGACTTGGAGACTGATAGGAGCAACATGTAATGTTGAAGCAGATTTTTTTGGCTGATGAGTCTAACGGCCTCGTTCATTGCCGTAAACTTGGATCATTCCACAATCTAATACAATAACCAGTTGGGTTTTGGGCATCAAAATCTATTCATGAATAAGAATAATAAGAACATAAGAATTAGGAGCAGGAGTAGGCCATACTGCCCTTTGAAGCTGCTCCGCCATTTAAGAAGGTCATGGCTGATCTTCGACCTCAACGCCACTTTCCTGCCCAATCCCCATATCCCTTGATTCCCCTGGAGACCAAAAATCTATGGGTTAGAAATTCATGTACTTACCGATACTCCGTAGCACCATGAAATGGTGATAAAATGGCGGCTGCCTGCTCTTTCGCCAGCTGGTGGCGGGTCCTGTGGTGGCCTCCAATTTCCTCCCTCCCTTTGCACTGCCGGTAACTGGAAGCGACCTGGATAAAAAATGGCGGTGTGGTGACGTCAATCGGCATGCAACGCCGACTTAGCGTCACCAATGCAAACTTCGACCCGAGGTTAACCTGGCTTACAAGCAGGCTGTCAGTGGCAATGTCTGCAGCTATTAAAGGGACACACACATCATTTAGGTAAGTTTGAATTTAAGGGTTTGGACTGTTTTTTTTAATTTTATTGAAGTGGTGGCTTGCTGCAATAGATGTGAAATTTTTTGAAGTGTGTAGGGAGTGCTGCTGGATGCTTGCAAGGGCTCGGATAGTAAATGAAGGCCTTTGAGAAGAAAGAACATGCTGCAAATACTCAGCAGGTCACGCAACCTCCGTGGAGAGAAAAATAGAGTTCACGTCTCAGGTTGACATGCTGCCTGACCAACTGAGTATTTCCAGCATTTTATGCTGTCATTTCACATTTACAGCATTCGCTTGCAGAGGGATGAGGAAGATGCAGAAGAGGAAGTCGCAGAAGAGGAGGAATCAGACGGAAGGATGCATCCCAGACAGCCCCTTTGTGGCCGGGATATCCGGGATGGAATCGTCCGCCTGCGGTCCCACTGGCTGGACAGGCTGCCTCTTCTTGTTGACCCGCTGGCTGGGCAGGCTGCATTTCTTGGGTTTGTGAAATGAGGAAGGCACAAGGGTGGAGTTGTGCTGACAGGATGGCGGGAAAGCGAGAGGTGCATGCCAGAAGGAGGATAACGTACGAGGATACCCGCATCTTGTATTCTTTCAGCCCCGTCGCTGGCCAAGGGCTTACCCTTGCCCCTGCCAAGAATGGCCTGCACCGTCTCATTCAAGGGGGTGAGGTGAGGCTAGGAATGGGAGATGTGCCTCGTCATTGGTGCAGATTGTTGGTAGGTGAGTGATTGGGGGTTGTGCATTGAGCAGTGTGTGAGGCTAGTGGTGCAGTTGGTAGGAGACGGCTTTTGAAGATGCATTCACTGACCTTGACCAGTGGTCTGAGGTCATTAAGCTTCTTTGGGCACTGGAGCCAGGTGGTGGGGGTGACACTGCTGGCAGTGACGTCCTTCGTGATGTACTCCCACATTGTTCTCTCTGGAGGGCCTCCTGGCCCCTGTGGGTAGAGGGCCGCTCTTGTAGTGTTGACCCCCTGCACAAAGCTGGAGTGCTGCGTGTGGGACCTTCAGTGCCACTTCCCTGGCTTGTTGAGCCATTTGTGTTAGTGCTGAGGTAGTTTTCCCATTTGTTGAGGTTAGGAGGGTAATTCAGCTTTAAGAGCTAAATATTCACATTTGGAACTTCCTTTAAAAGTTGAATATTTTTTAAAAGGCAGAAAGGGCTGAAAAATGTATTGATTCACTGCATTTTATTTTGTATTGCTTCAGTGTGCGTGGCCCCTTTAAATCTCAGACCTCTTCATTGTCCACAGTTCCCTGCGAGCTCCACAGCTTCGCTCCCATTGGCTGTGGGAAGCTGCAACGCTGGACCTGGACAGAAACTTCATCCCGGATCCCTCCAGCAATGCCACCAGGATGGCACTGCATGGCAGGTGAGTGCTGTGCCACCTATCTCCATGCCCCCAGACCAATTTCACTCAGTTAGCGCTGCAGCCATTTCCAGCGGCCGTTAACTGCAGTTGCCGGTGGCGGCAACTTTGTTGGCAAACATGAATTTTTCCCCCTTTGTGTCCTCCTCACAGCTAACTTTCCCACCTAGCTTTGTATCGTCAGCAAACTTGGATACATTGCACTCGGTCCCTTCATCTAAGTTATTAATATAGATTGTAAATAACTGAGGCCCAAGCACTGATCCTTGCGGCACCCCACTAGTTACAGCCCGCCAACTGGAAAATGACCCGTTTATCCCTAATCTCTGTGTTCTGTCCGTTAACCAATCCTCTATCCATGCTAATACATTATCCCCAACCCCATGAGTCCTTAGCTTACATAGCAACCTTTTTATGTGGCACCTTATCGGATGCCTTTTGGAATCCAAATTTATAGAGTCAGATTATACAGCACAGAAAGAGGCCCTTCGGCCCATCGTGTCTGCGCCGGCCATCAAGCCCTGTCTATTCTAATCCCATTTTCCAGCACTTGGTCCGTAGCCTTGTATGCTATGGCGTTTCAAGTGCTCATCTAAATGCTTCTTGAATGTTGTGAGGGTTCCTGCCTCTACCACCCTTTCAGGCAGTGAGTTCCAGATTCCAACCACCCTCTGGGTTAAAAAGTTTTTCCTCAAATGCCCCCTAAACCTCCTGCCCCTTACCTTGAAACTATGCCCCCTGGTTATTGACCCCTCTACTAAGGGGAAAAGTTCCTTTCTATCTACCCTATCTATGCCCCTCATAATTTTGTACACCTCAATCAGGTCCCCCCTCAGCCTTCTCTGCTCCAAGGAAAACAACCCCAGCCTGTCCAGTCTCTCTTCATAGCTGAAGCGCTCCAGCCCAGGTAACATCCTGGTGAATCTCCTCTGCACCCTCTCCAATGCAATCACATCCCTCCTATAGTTTGGCGACCAGAACTGCACACAGTATTCCAGCTGTGGCCTAACTTGCATTTTGTACAGCTCCATCATAACCTCTCTGCTCTTATATTCTATGCCTCGGCTAATGAAGGCAAGTATCCCATATGCCTTTTTAACCACCTTATCTACCTGTTCTGCTGTCTACATGCACACCAAGGTCCCTCTGATCCTCTGTCCTTCCAAGAGTCCTAGCATACTATGTCCACTGGTTCCCCTGTTAGTTACATCCTCAAAAAACTCTAATAAATTTGTTAAACATGATTTCCCTTTCATAAAACCATGTTGACTCTGCCTAATCATATTATGATTTTCTAAGTACCCTATTACCACTTCCTTAATAATGGTTTGCAGCATTTTCCCAATGACTGATGTCAGGCTAACTGTCCTGTAGTTCTCTGTTTTCTCTCTCCCTCCTTTCTTGAATTGTGGGGTTACATTTGCTACCTTCCAATCCGCTGGGACCTTTCTAGAATCTAGGGAATTTTGGAAGATGACAATAAATGCATCCAGTATCTCTGCAGCCACCTCTTTTAGAACCCTAGGATGTAGGCCACCAGGTCCAGGGGATTTGTCAGTTTTTAGTCCCATTAGTTTCTCAAGTACTTTTTCTCTACTGATATTAATTACTTTAAGTTCCTCACTCTAATTAGGCCCTTGGTTCCCCATTATTTTTGGTGTTTTTTGTGTCTTCTGCTGTGAGGACAGATACAAAATATTTGTTTAAAGTCTCTGCCATTTCCTTATTCCCCATTACAATTTTACCTGTCTCAACCTCTAAGGCACCAATGCTTACTTTTGCTACTCTCTTCCTTTTTACATACTTGTAGAAGCTCTTACAAGCTGTTTTTATATTTCTTACTAGTTTAATGAAGAGTAGATTAAAAATACCCTACCCAAAAGTGTATCCAATACTGGGAAATCACTAGGCCATGTGATGGTATGTTTAGCCATTCCTGAGAAGATGCCTGAGGAGGCAGGAAGCTTAGAGTTTCGAGTCATGCGCACAATTGGTGTCATCACTGCCCTCCTCTATATAACATATAAATCTAGATAAGAAGCAAGGGCTAAGGACAAGTTAATAATGGATTTGGGAGAGTTACTTTGAGGGTGGGATATACATTAAGGAATTTTACCTCCTCGACTACAAATTTTCCTACAGCAAAAATATTGGCCCGGATTTTCCTGGGGACTGGCGCATCTACAGTGTAGCGACTTGCTAATGGCACAAAGGAAAGAGGAAATTATGGAGTAAGTGACACTTAATTATGCCTCTCCATATTTCCCTGGGACTTTGTAACGTAAGGTTCAAAGGAATTTGTACAAGGAACAATTTTAGGATAATCCCTTTAAGTATTTCTGTCATCATGTGAGCAGTACATTAGAAGGGAAGATTTCTTGCTTCCTGAAAAACTGTTTGGCAATCGTGGTGGGGAGGGGCGGAGGGGTGGGGAGAAGAACCAGGAAAGCTGGATAAAGGAAGTCATCATATGCAAGTGACATGGTGATGTATTTCAATGGGTGTGGGCATGAGGGTAACCCCCACAGGGAGCTCAACATGAGGCCCGGGCCATTTTAACACCCAGGTCTCGTTTAAATATTTCAATACTGTCCCCGTGTGAAACTGGCAGGACTGATGTCAGGGCCGGTGGGCGGGAGCAGGAAATTGGGTTGGGAGCCTTAGGATGCTGGGGACCAAAGGAAACGGTCCTTGGCATAACGTCAGCGCTGGGCAAGGAATTGGCAGCCGGCTCCAGTGCACAGAGGGAGAGCCCAGGCTGGTGAGCCCTAGGACTCCTTGCAGGGCCTACGGGGCACGGGTAACAGTCTTGCTCCCCCCAGCAAAACTTGCCTTGGCCTCTCCTGGCCAGTCAGCGCCTCCCGCCGAGGTTCGGTTGTTGGGTTTTACACCGTGCGGGCCTCCCCGACTTGTCGTTAAAATCACGTTGTGGCGCCGATGATGTCATCAGGTTGTGACTTTTGAACTTAGAGTCGGCCTCCATCTGCTTGTAGCAGGAGCCTCGGTAAGACTTGCAGGTTGGCGAAGATGAAATGGTGGGCGGGAACGGAGCAACCTCAGGTCGGTAAGTGCACTTGGCCTAATCTTAACCCCCCCCCCATGTACCACTCTCGCTGGGTGAGTGGGGTTAAAATCGAGGCCAATGTGTCTGAGGCTGTCACTTTGTGAGATAGTAAACAAACAAAAAAGTGTTGCCAAACATTTTCTGATGAAAATAGCACCCATTTAATAGTTTAATACAATACTGTTAAATATTTGTTCACAACCCGATAAAAATAAAACATTTGTATTCTCTTTTATTTTAGCTGCTGTCGCTCATCTCCAGACAAGGGCATTGCATGTCTGTCTCTATATGACTGATGCAGATTCTTAGATACCCAAGCTCTGCAGAGCAGACAGTGCACCACAGTCCACTGGTCATCTTGGGAGACATGTCAGGGTAAATTTGGTACAAGTTGTTTGATGGATTTAAAATAATATTTCCAGCCTTGGATGGTAAAAATAGCTCCCAAATACTGTGGTAAGGTTCCCCCAAACAAAAGAAAACGATCATATTGGCTGGAGGCTGCTGTCTTCTGGGCTGTATGAGCTCTTCCGTACAATTGAGTAGCATAAACTTCATTAGAGAATAGGCAATGAACATGAAATTGGAAGAAAATTGACTAGTTCTAATTCATCTTTAAAACAGGACTGTTCTCCAAAATTGTCTGTCGTGAATTAGACCCCAAATTACCATCACTCTTTAGTGTTTCTCTGTGTGGAGTCCCTTTCTGACTGCACAGTTTGGGCAGTTAAAAAAAATACTAAGTATGAGATGTTTTACTTAACAGGAATAACAGCGCCAATAGAGTACATATTCACCTCTTTTTATTCAGTGGTAGAATTCAATTCCTCCCAGTCAGCTTTGGTAGCTCAAATCTCCACGACACTGCTTCACCAATGATCATCAGCCCCAACCATTGAGAATCATCACCTACTGCAGGAGGAGAGTTCTAGTCTCCAAGTCAGTTACCCTCATGACTTTTATGCATGCAACTCACTATTTAAGAGGATTGATCTTTTAGTCATTCTCTGATTTTGGATCTAAAATTCAGATACTCAGTAAATTCTATGAGGCTGATTCTAAAAGTGTGAAAATGTGCTGAAATAGACCTGGAAATATTAAAGAAATACCAGCATTGGACTCCAGGGGCCAGAGATGCAGCAGGGATGAAGTAAGAACCTGCGCAACTGGACCAATATGGATGGAACACATGTTGCCCTCCCCTCCCAACACTCTACTACCATTAGACCACATGCTTCTTCACTAGTTAACCAGGAAAACAAAATAAGAGCATAAACATTAAATCGCTACAAAGAAACAAACAGACACTACCACAAAACAGGAGATTTTGTTTTCTGTACACATACTGCATCATTTAGAAACAATTTACAGTATACTCCTTTTATGATTCAATTGGCTAAATCACTATTCCACTTTAGTTGTAAGTTTGGGTTGGATTCTGTTTTTATAATTAGTCTCAACAAGTGTTAATACATATGAAAAGAAAAAAAATTAAACACAATATTATCCCAAAACTCCCTTAAACTATTCCTATCAAAATATAATAAGGAATTAATGTAGTTGACTGAAAGGAGTCCGAAAAAAAACTAAATCAGGATAGTCTGAATTTCCTTTAAACTACAATTCCATTTAATTCCCATTTTCACTTGTTTCCACATGGACATGAGTTTAAAGAAATGTACGCTGTCTGAACTGTGCCAAACTCAAAGGGGTAGAAATTTGTCTCGAGCAGTCGCGTAGAACGGGCGCTATTGCACAGTTTGTCTGTTATACGCTCCTTCTGATAGTGCATGACATCAATAGAACTGACTATCACCCAGGATGAATTTCTACCCCAAAGTCTTTTTACCAATAGCCTGAATTGGCCCAATTTGGATTTCTGATCTGGTGATCAATTCTATCACCTAACACTAATTAGTGTTGAATTAGGAACAGATTTGTACAATGAATTCAGAGTCATTGGGAACAGAATTGAGACTGGTTCTATCAAGGGTGATAGAACCAGTCTGAAAGCATAAATTAGATTTATTAATTAATATAAGACACTTTGCCTGCAAGGGGGAAAAACTGACATGATCTGCAACATTGGTGGTTAGTAAATATTATTTTATCCAACTGCAGAGAACTACTGTGAATTAATGCAATGTGCAGTGTTCTAATAAATGATGAAGTATTCAATGATTTTACATTGTTAAGGGAGACAGTAGCAAAAGGATGTATCAGCATATTGTGTGTCTCTTCAGAAAAGTATATATAAATACAAATTGTTTAGAAACGTAATTCAGAAGTATGTGTATGCTTTCAAGAGGAAGGTGGTTTGCAGTCATAATGTTGCTTATCAATTAACATCACATATATTGCGATGGTGTAGAGCTCAAAAATTTTGCACAGCTGCATAGGTTGTTGTAGTAGGATAATTATCATCATGTTTAACCAAAAAATAGTTGGATTAGTATGTATTGAGAGTCAGACTAGTCATACTCACTGCCTAAAACAAAAAGTGCATTAGTTGTATTGCTAGATCCCTGAGACTCTGTGCTTTCAGGTGGCTTTAAACAGTTTTACGCAGCACATCTCTTACAAATGTATCATGGCACTATTGTACTACATCTAATGGAGGAGTGAAGCGCCTGTGCTAAGGTCATTCAACCTTGGAATATGTATTACCAACGGATGCTGGATTATCCCACAATGATCTTCGCTACAACAACTGCCAACTTGGGTCTTTATTTTGCTCTGTGTAAAGCTAAAAGAAAAAAAATATTTTATTAAACTGGGGAGGATTATAATGATTTGATAAAGGAATTTTTCTTTACACACCGAACAAAATATCTCCCAAGTAGGTTGTCGCTGTCACAAAGAATAAATTATGTCCCCTGGCGAACCTTTGTTTAGTATGTTTCAGTAGGTGACTGGAATTTATAACCAGAGTTAGCTTGACTAAGAGGGTAGAGTTGATACTCAGTTCATATGTGATTTTCTTGAAGCTCTTCAGCAGCTTGTAAGAACAGTTTTCCATTTAAAATTCAGATACAGGCACTTATATGCAGCCATTTTGCCCAAGAAGCTCTCAGCAATTCTTAATCAATGTTACCAAGATACACTTCCACAATATATAAGCATAATAAAACAAGAAAAAAAACTGTTGTTTCATCAAGCTTGCTCCTTGTGCCTGATCATGGGCCCTGCCTCACCCACTTAATTTCCTGAGAAACAAGTTCTGTTTAAGTATCTCCAGATCCCCAAATGTAGTTTGCAATTGTAATATTGACAACTTCGCAAATATTTTGAGGGTGAAGTGCTTGAGTACTTTGCAAGTTGGGCATTGTGTATATGTTATCAGAGCAATGGTACAATCAGCATAAATCCAGTGTTAGACTAGTCAATCAGAATATTGTTCAACTTCACATTTTTCACTATTTAACCTTGGCTTACTGTCAATCAATATCTATGTAATATATGTGGGTAGAACAAATAAAGGACAGAGACAGGATGAGTTGCCAATCCATGTGCTTGTTTTACTAGGCCGGAGCGAACTGAGCATGCTCATACTAAACCATGTGACAAACCATATGATAATACACTGCTTTCCCCTTAAAAAAAAAAATATGTATTCCCCTCTCAAATACAACAAAACTATGGTCCCACCTTTCCCAGCATTACATGTACCACAGAACAAAAGTTCTTGGCTTGTTTTCTTTTAAATGAGCTACAAATTCTACAAATGAACGACAAATTCAGTTTAATAACAGGTTTGCGGAGCCTACCTGATCTCCTTATAGAAGGTTTAGGTGTTGAACCAATTTTCGGGCTGTTTTGTTTTGGTTCCGAACTCAAAGATGATCCTGTTTCTATCTCAGACTTGTTTGAACCCGGTACTTCAGTTTCTGAACTGAGTCAAACTCCTGTATGTGTTCATGATCAAGTGATTCAAGATCACATCTTGGTTCATCTCTAGCAGAGATCATTTGATCTACAGGATCACTTCGGATGTTGTCACCAATTTCAACCAAGTGTCTCTTGGTTCCACCAACCTCTACTATGGTTCCTACTTGTGTGAACTCGACTTGCCAGGGGAACTGAGAACACAAACACACTCGTTTTGTTTGAAACTGCGTTCTTTCTGATTGCTGTCATAATAACGTTTCTGACTCAACTGTTTCTGTTCAACTCTTGAGGCCAAATTTGGTTGAACAAGACTCAATCATGTTCTCAATCTCCTCTTTCATCAATAGTTCTGCTGGGATATATCCAATTGTAGTGTGCGGAGTAGTTCTGTGGCTTTGGAGCATTGATGACAGCATCAACCTTTTCTTTCACTGGTTGCAAACCATTTGCATCAACTTTCAGACCAAGGTACACAACCTCGGGCTGCACAAAAGCACATTTGCTCCTTTTCAATTTCACATTGTGGGCATTCAACCTTTAAAGCACTATATCTAACATGTCTAGATTTTCTTCCTCGCTGCTTGTTATGATCAGCACATCATCTTGATTGCAATTTGGAACTCCTTGCAAAATCTTATCCATCGTAGCCTGGAAGATTTTGGGGGAGGACTTTGCACCATATGGCAATTTGGTGTATGAGTACAGTCCCTTGTGTGTGTTGATGGTGAGATACTGTTGATTCTCTTTGTCAACATTCAGCTGAGCATAAGCATGTGACAGGTCAAGCTTGGAGAAAACCTTTGACCCAGAGAGTGCTGCATATAAATCTTGCGATGTAGGTAATGGGTACTGTTCATCGTTAACTGCTTGGTTGATAGTAACTTTGTAGTCACCGCACAAGCGTACAGTTTTGTCTGCTTTGGGCACTACCACAATCGGGGTAGCCCATTCACTTTTGTCAGTTTTTACTCGCACTCCATTCTCTCTGAGCTTCGCTAGCTCTTCCTCCACCTGACTTTTCAATGCATAGGGGACCGGCCTTGCCTTACAATAGACAGGCTTCGCGTTGGACTTGATGCGGATATGTGCGTCATACCCAGTGATGCCCTCATAACTGTCTGTGAACATGCTTTCGTACTTGTTAAGCATTGTGTCAAGTCGCTTCTTTGAAGCATCTACACTGAAGATGTTTTTACAGTCTAGTTTTAACTTTCTCAACCAGTCTTTGCCCATGAGGGTTGGCCTGTTGTTGTAGCTCGCTACAATAATAGGCAGCTTTACTGACTGGCCATTGTGCTGAACTGTACATTCCATTTGTCCACATGTCTCTAGGATTTCTCCGGAGTAGGTTTTTAATCTACAGTACTCTTTGTAAGTGGTATTTGATTAAACTTACACTCATATGCGTCCTTACTTATGATAGAGCAGTTCGCCGCCGTGTCGATACACATATCAATATATTACTTGTTGATCAAAAGTTTTGTACAGAAGTCTTTCTCATGACTGCTTGCATTGCCGCTAGTGGCATAGATACTGTAGATACCTAGTTCTTCAACATCTGGTGTGTTCACTTCAATATTGTGAACTCCTCCCTTTTGTTGTCGCTGCTTTGCATTGCCACTAGAATGGTTCTTACTTCCTGCTTTCGATCTAGCTCTGCAAGCTGTTGAAATATGGCCTTGTTTCTGGCAGTGAAAACACTTCGCATTTTTGTATTGGCAGGATTGTGGTGAATGATTTCCACACAAACTTATCTCGCAACGCACGATACAAAAATGTGCCAAAGTTACAATGCAAGGACAGGTTCTTAAGAGCTACAATGTACTCATTGATGGTTTCACTTTGTTTTAGGTTTCTGGTACCAAACTTATAGCTCTCTGCTATTTTTAATGGCTTTGGTTCGAAATGGTCCTCGAGTTTCTCGATAATGTCTTCAAACGACGCATCCTTCGCTTTCCCTGGCACGAGTAGGTTTGTCATCATTCTGTAGACCTCTGGCCCGATCTCCGTTAAAAAAATTGCTTTCTTCCATTCATGAATTACTTCATTTTGAGCTTGAACATTCTCATCTGCACCTTTGGTCTCAATAATGTTATTCGCCTTAAAAAACATCTCCACCTGCTCAATATAAGAACTGAATGGTTCATGAGCTCGTTCATACATGCCGAGGCTTCCGATGATTCCCGCAGGCGCGGCCATGATTATCCTGATCCCATCGAACAGTGGCTCAGCACGCTACCTGCGTACCTGTGAGAATCAACGCCGCTGTTGCTGTGTATGCATACACGCGAAGGCAAAGCACAGACAATTCTGCATCAGCATTAACGGTAAAACATCGCAAAAAATCAGTTTAGGTGTCACAAATTCACCTTAAACTTTTCCACTCGAAGGTTGAACACTGTCCTTCCATGATCCCTAAAAATGGCTTTGGAATCCCATGCTCGTTGCCAAAATGTAATATATGTGGGTAGAACAAATGATGGACAGAGACAGGATGAGTTGCTAGTCCATGTGCTTGCTTTACAAGGCCAGAGAGAACTGAGCATGCTCATATCAAACCATGTGACAAACCAGGTGATAATACATTACAGTCTCCATCTCCCCAAAGATCCATTGTACCCACAGAGTATCTAATCATTTCACTCTATTCCTATCCTTATAATCCCGAAACTCATTCCCAACCAGATAATTATGCAGCTTCTTTTTAAATATATCAATGTCTAATCCTCTATAGCTTTAACAATGATAGGGAGGAGCAGAGAGTGGATTCATTGTTTGACATTACTATTACATAGCCCATATTGCTACTATCTGATAATCTTGCAACATTGACCTTGCTGTCTTGGTTGAGACTGTAGGATTCAAGCCTTCCATTTCGATGCCACACATCACCAGCACTACACCACAATTGCACATCATGATGCTGTTACAGGTGTCATATTAATTCTCAAATAAAATTTGTATCTGTCTCAAGCATTACTTTCTGTGAGCATAAACCAATTAATTCCACACAAGAGAACCAGCCCTAATTTTAAGCCAGGTATTTAGACATTTGACTCACATATAAATATGGTTCTCACAGTACCGTCTCTCTATTAATGATTCAGTAGGAGCTGTAGATATCTTGAAGAGTGGATGCTAAAATTGTTACGCTAATCTGAAAAATATATACTTTATGCTCCTCCCCAGTGAGCAGTATAACATTGTCTTGTTTAGTATAACTGCCCTAACACCCTTAAACCAAGGGTTCGTCATCACACTGCTTGCTGGTGGGAAGAAAAAGGAAAAGAGAAAACACTTGTATATAGCAGAGACATCAATGGTTACTCAAAAGTTCATTCTGAGTCAGTAATCCAGGAGCACCCATGAAGAGAGACATGTTAGTATCTCAAGATGGACAATTATGGCTGCCCAATTTGTGCTTCATTTGTACTTTCTTTAATGCTACACCACTAATACCAAATGGAGAGTTCTTATTTTAAAATTATTTTAGGATTCATTAAAATCAAATATAAACCTAAGATGTAGGGAGCAGAGAGAGAAGGATAGAGGATACAGTTAGTTGTGGAGAATAGGTCTTTAGAGTTGATTCTAGTCTCCTAATTTTGAAGTAGTAAGTATCCAGGGAGAGGGAACAATGGTAAATCTTGAAGTGTTCAAGTCAGATCTGGCAGAGAACTGCCAGGTCATTTCACGCTAGATACATTTGAGCTTATGGCCTGCAGATTTAAGGCCATGGAGGTGCCTGTTATACTGGAGGAGTGACAGGGATGGGAGACCAACCAAGATCTAATGGGGATGAGAGCAGTAAAGGTAAAAACAGGGCAGTAATAGAGGCATCAATGTCATTGGATGTAGCAGGGCAGAGAAGAGAAAAGTTGGAGTTTGAGAGGGCACTAGTGAGAAAGTGGGAGGTAGTTTATTTCAAAGAGCAGAAAGTGAAAGTGGAGGGTATTATGGCTGTGAGGGAGATGAGAAAGTGATCTCAAATAGCTCGAAAAATGAAAGAAATCTTGGTGGTTTTGAGGTCCCATGCTATGGCACTCAATTGGCCGGAACAAAACAAGGCACTTATTGAAGTGAGGGAATGTTTAAAAAAATGCTCATGCTATATCACTTCATTACTAAATTTGAATGGAGCTAGTGGTATGTTTTGATGTGTCAGTTTTTAAATATATAATGGAGGTTTTGTCATTCACTACCTTCTCAGAGCAATTTCACACTTGCAGAAGATACTTGTGCTGATGAACTGTCATTATTAATATTTCTGATTCATCTTACATATTTTTCACAAAGTTGAAAAACTGTGCTTTTACCCCCAGATAAAATTTCTTCACTACAGATTCTAATCCATATGTTGCACTAATATGTAAAAAAAACAATTAAAAAAAAATGCCCTGACCTTGGGCAATACCAAGTGTGACAAAAATGAAATATGTTTGCCTCTGTTAGTTTATCGATTGGTTTCTTTAATGTTGGTCACAGTAGACACAAGATGAATTTTGGTTTATGTTAACCAGTCTGCAAGGTACAAGAATACATACTTCAGTTGGGCAGGTCAAAAGCTAATTAATATGTGTCTTGAGTTCTGATTCCTCTAACTAATAGAGAAGCTAAAATATTAATTGTTTAAATGGCCAAGCTTTTCATTTTGAAGCTTCTGAACCATGAAGGCTCCAGGCTTGTTCCTCAAGTATTGCCTATGTCTGAATACTACAACATGGCAGCCAGTCTATTTAATTAAAGAAGCTAGTTTATTAACATCTTTTGTTCTGACTAGTCTTCATAGGATGAAAAGGGGCAAGGTTGATGATAGTCTACAGTCTTTTGATGGACAACTCTGTGACCAGAAGTCTCTGACAGGAAGTTAATCTGGGATTCTCTAAGTCCAGCAAGTCAGTCTAAAGCCAGCAGAAATACTACTTCACCATATAAAAAGAGAGCAACAATTTTCAGCTGTTCTGATAAGCATCTTTATTGTCATATATATATGAAAGAGAGCAATATATACTGTAAATACACTGTATCGCAATGAGTACTGTTCATTTACCTCTTCTTTGTTAATAAATTGCCTGTTAGTTTATAGCCTGAATCTAGGTCTGATAGATTGTATATTCAATCCACCTTCTAAGGTTAAGAAGAATTATTTGATGCCAAGTGGTACCTCCCAGTAAGCTCCGATATAGTAGCAAGGGTTCAATCCCTCGGTCTTCCTATTCTTTACCAATATATTGAGCAGGTAAAGACACATCCTGGATCATAGGGGATATGGGGTCCACTTATGGATTTGTCAGTTATGCTGAACATAAGTAGAATATTTAGCATAATACCCAGAAATGTAACACAAGTGCCCTTCAGATAATAATCTTGTGCATTGTCTTTCCTCAAATAAAATGCTTTCTTTGAAGGCTGTTATTTTGCATAGTGCTAATATTTTGAGATTTCAAAGGAATTAAGAAAGTTAAAATAAAGTTTGTTTCCCCTTTCTCTTGATGAGATTAACTGTTGCTGTCTGTGCACTCAGAACATAACCATACTGAAGCTCACCTGCCCCCATGCACAATTATTTCCCCATATCTGCTAATTAAATCTGTGTTCTGAATCCTTTATTGTGCATAAGTGATGCAATCTCAGCCTCTAAATGTTTTATCATGAACAGTAAAGGTTTACAACAATCATGCTGCTAGGGAATGGAAGGATGTGAAGTTGTTCTAAGGTCTTCATTGGTGTTTGGTACACAATGGAAGAGAGTCAGATTTAGCTTGGGTGTACCATTGCTGGCAGTGGATTCTGGCTAGCAATCAAACAAAAGCACTCAACTGGTTGAGCTATCTGCTTTCAATCTTAAAATCACAACTGCTTTTCAGTTTCTTTTCTTGTCAGTTTTTTTCCCCCACCAATTCTTCCCTCCTTTCCTGTGGGAATTGATTTCTTGCCTAGATACAGTTCCACAGGTGTCATTCGTCTTCTGATACTTATCCCAGGTGGCCATTACTTACATGTGAGCCTTTGAAAGTGAATGTTGTTAGGTTATTTTAACATATGTATCATTATGGTCGAGTCTGATCCCGTTCTTATCCACACACACAGATGCAATCAATTAAGATTGCTAGATTGTTGTTGTTTTCATATCTTCAGACTTTTTCCCCTTGGACAATAGTATGAAGTAGTGGAAGGAATTGCAGGCTGATTAACAGTCTGAAAGGACATGGTGTGAACGTTCCATCCATGGCCATAACCATCATTATACCAGTCGATAGGGTGGTTAGTCCTATATGGCGGGAAGGTTTTATGTGCTCCCACAACTCATACAATGAGGGAGGGGGGGGGGGGGCACACCCACCCCACTGGATGCGAGTATCCCGCTGGATGTTAACCCAGATTTCAGAACTAGAGCTCCAGTCTTCACTCTCCAGGACTGTCTGGAGCAGGCTTCGAACCCTACGGGCTGGATTTTGTCAGCCCCGAGGAGACGGGTATGGAGGCAGGACTGCCGGTAAAGTTGCAGAAAGTGGGGGCGGATGGCAAACCCGCCCCCAACCCGCCTCCGTGCCCTTTTGCCAGGAGGCGGGAAGCCGTCCTGCCCCGGGTCCCGTCTCCTCGAGGCGGGAAAGGGATTAAAGCCTCCGGGAACCCCGCCAGGGTGTAGGAGACGAGTAAGAGGTCTGCGGGGGTCTGAAAGTGCAATGTAGAGGTGAGTGATGGGTGCAAGTGTGGAGTGGTAAGTATGTAAGGTGAGTGTAAAGTGTTAGAAAATGTTCACTTACCTTTGTTTCTGCCTACAGCCTTAAGCCGGTGTGGAGCCGGAGTCCCCGACATCTCTATTGTAGATTTCACAGACTGGCTGTTAGATCCTCCGAACCAACAGCCAGGTGATTTCTGCAAAGTTGAAAGGTTTGATGAGTCCTGAACACAAGGACTCATCAAACTACACAGAATGTCAGTGTTTGACAGCTTCACAGAGCTGTCAAACGCTGACATTTCTTCTTTCAAGGGTTCTTGACAGATGGGATGTCAGACGTTGACGTGCTCTGTCACTGACTTCCCCCTAATTGGCCTGCTGAGCCCGCTGGGCTCTTCCTTTGTTGCCTAATACCAATGAAACAAACTACTTTCCTTGCGTGTAATTTTAAAGTGAAATCTGAATTTAAGGATGTAGAACAATTTCAGCAGGGGTCCATCAGGGGAAAATCCCACTGGTTGGCCAGAAGCTGATGGAGGTGGGATTGAAAGCCGGCAAGCAGCAGTCCCGCCTCCAAAAGCTTCCCATTGAGAAAATCCAGCCCTACGTCTTTTGACTCGGAGGTGGGATTGCTACCATTAAGCCAAAGGCTCATTCCTGCTGGATAGTGATCAAGAGCAAGAAAGCGGCCTGATTTTCCCCTTTCTAACTCAGGAGATTTCGACCAATTGTCGAGTGATTGCTACCACCCCTGCTGAAATTGTTCTACATCCTTAAATTCAGATTTCACTTTAAAATTACACGCAAGGAAAGTAGTTTGTTTCATTGGTATTAGGCAACAAAGGAAGAGCCATTGTAGTAAAACAACACGCCACCCCAACAGGTTTAGTGGATGAGCATAAATAAGATTACATCAGTAATTTAGGTTGTGGGGTTGACTGTAGTTTTAAATTTTCAACTCATTCACTGTAATGCCACAACAAACATTAATACCACAGTAATAAAATTATTCAAATGTCAGGGACCACTACTGAGACAGTTTTAAATGAAAATTAAATTTCAAACACTTCTGCTTACCCTATCTTCATTTCCCTCAATTTCTCTTCTTTCTCATTCTTTCTTCTATTTTTACTAAACTACAACATAACAGGTTTTAGACTTGACTCAGTGTAGCACGCTCACCTCTGAGTCAACAGGTTATGGGTTCAAGTCCCACTCCAGATATATAAGCACATAACCAAGGCTGACACTCCTGTGGGGGAGTGCTGCACTGCCAGAGGTGCCATCTTTTGGATGATGCATTAAACCGAGGCCACGTCTGCCCTCTCAGGTGGATATAAAAGATCCCATGGCACTATTTTGGAGGCAGTTCTCCTGGTATTATAGCCAACATTTATCCCTCAACCAGCACCTACAACAGATTAACTGGCCATAACCTCATTGCTGTTTGTGGGAGCTTGCTGTCCACAAATTGGCTGCCGCATTTCCTACGTTACAACAGTGACTACACTTCAAAAGTACTTCATTGGCTGTAAAGCGCTTTGGGACATCCTGAAGTCATGAAAGGCGCTATATAAATGCAAGTCCTTCTTTCTTTCTTCTTTCTTGTCTGCCCTCCTCTCATGTGGATGTAGAAAACCCCAGGACACTATTCAAAGAGAGCAGGGGGGTACTTCCAGTGTCCTGACCAACATTTATTCCTCGACCACCAGCACTAAAACCGATATGATTGCTGTTGGTGGGACTTTGTCTGCAAATTGGCTGCTGCATCTCTACATTGCAATAGTCACTACATTTCAAAAGTACTTCATTGGCCAAGACACACTTTGTAACATCCTGAGGACATGAGTGGCACTATATAAATGTGAGTTATTTCTTCCATCTAATTCTGCTTGTTTATTTGGAGTATAATAATAAAATCCTGTTCCTTTGGAAACAATTTTACCTCATAAAATTATTGAGTGCATAATAGTTCAACTGTTTGAATACTGGAGTGGGGGTCAGAGGGCCCAGAGTTAGAATCCTGTACATTTTTCTACTTTCTGAGGTGGCTAAAATGAGCATCACAACTTAGGATGTGGAGAAAAGCAGCAGGTTATGGGGAAGGTGCACAGTTCTTGTCACGATTTCACAAGTCCTTGAAGGGATAATTACTAGTCCGAGCCCCTTTAGGGCTACCCCAGATCAGGCGTATTCCTCAGACGTTCACTTTCAACTAAAGTTTGAGGTAGCCGAATCCTAAAGATGCTTAACTGGGTCTAAAGGTCCGGGCTATCTCTCCCTAAAGGAAAGGAACAACCCGAGAATGTTACTGTCCTCCAGATAGCACTTTTAATAAGTTTAGCTAGACGGTAACGTTCCGGATATTATGAGGGTCCGGAAAACTCCCTCAGAATTCTGCAACTCCTCACCAAAGAGTGTACAGAGATTGAGTTCGCGAGTTTTTGATACAGAAGTCTTTTGTGAGACAATTCTAAAAATATATAGATTTATTAAAGAACCGACATGTAATTTACAGTTGGTGAATCAGTCAATCGCAACATTAACAGTTCCAAAAAGAGAAAACTTACAATCTTATTATTAACAGAGAATTTTACTTTTAAATCTTAACTTCACTACAGTATGTGTTTTACAGGATATCCACCAAAATCAAATACCTTTGATCCCCGAGGTACAAAGAGTTGGAAACTTACAGAGCTGCCTCTGAAGCCGAGAATCGCTTTGCCCGATTAAAGCGAGTCTGTTATCCCATTTGAGAGTTCAATATTTATACCTTTTTCCAGTGGTATTTCTTTTAAGGTTTTCTGCTGATGCAAGTTAATTATCTCTAGTCATTTTTCTGCCGACCTCTGCAACTCTTACAGCCACCTCAGCTGGTAGCATTACAGAATCATGTCTCATCTCCAGGTGTTCTAAGTTTACCATATAAAAAATGGTGTGACGGTAGGTGTTCCTTACTTTATGTCATCTTTACGAGGGCAGATGTTCCTTATCTTATGTGCCTCTCTACGAAGTGTAAATTAGAACACCTTATCCAGGGTGAACCATTGTTTTTGTTCCCAAAGGTCAGCTTGTTGGAGCCCTTCACCTTCTGTTTCAATAAGGTTATTTATTCAGGGTCAACAACTGTCTTTTCTCAATAGCCAGAATTCTTTCACAGCTATTTCATAGTTAGGTTTCTAAATTTCCAAACCCAGTTTGTCATGTTTTAATAAGGCCAGAATTCTTTCATAAGATAGTGTATTTTTCTGAATAGGTTATATGACTTATTCCTTCACATGCTGTCTTCAGATAGTCCTGGCTGTCAGAAGTATAAGTGCAAATCAGTATTGCCTCACATTACCATTTGGTGGGAATGAGATTTTGTATGGGTTGTATTGCTGTACTGCACAGCATTACTGTAATGAATAGTATTGTTCTGTGCCGATGATCACCTATCAGCTGGGCATTGATGGAGTAAAATCCTTTTCTGTTTATGTATGACATGGCATTGAGCACAGGGGTGTGAATGACAACTTGGGTGCAATCAATAATTCCTGTCATATTGGGAAGACAGCAATGCAGTAGAAATGTTGCCCTGATGCAGTTAGTCCATACTGAACTGGCAGTATGTGTTTGCATGGCAGAATAAGGTATCTGTGATCTTCGTGATGTATCTGAGGTCGGCAAACTGAGTGACATGACGGGCTGAATTTTGCCGGCGCTCAGAGAGCGGGTTTGGAGGCGGGTCCACTGTCAATCACAAAGATTGACAGCGGGTCGGTATCCTGTTGTAAACCCGCCTCCTTGTCAGTTTCCCAAGTGGCGGGTCAGCCAATTTAGATAGTTAAAAGCTTATTAAAAGGTAGCTAAGAAACATTTTCCCATGTACCTACCATTTTACCAGGTTTTCAAAGAGGTTCCCGGAGAGCGGCTATCATGTCAGGTAAGTATGTCGGGTCCTCAATGACAGTGGATTGCTGTGAATAGGTGAAAGCTGCAAAAGTGGTCTAAAAGCTACCATTTCACAGCTGGTCACTTTCCAATCTTAGAAGCTGGAGCATTAATGATTTGGAATCCACCTTTGAGCTTTATGCACTTTTGCAGTGTTTGGAGTAATCTCTCTCTCCACTGTCACCTCCTTGGAACAACCTATCTCAACATTGACAGATTACTTCTGTCATCTCAACCTCAGCTGCCATCTATTCCATCAGCATCGGTGCCCTTGAAAAAATCTCACCTTGGTCCTCAAAATCCCCACACCAGCAGCACCAACATCCACACCAGCCTTCTCCGCAATCAACTGATGCTGCACTGGACACAGGGCATCATCACCCGAGCACATTGCTGCCCAGGATGCCAGTGATGGCCTCACCATATCCAGATTTGCTTCACTTAACACTGTACACCCTGGCTGCCACATGATGCACCAGGTTGGCACCACCCCACACCAACACCATAAAGCATCCCTACAATGCCCAAGCCATTCCTTTCACACTCATCACCATTGGGGGTGGGGGGACGTTATGTCTCAACATTCACTGGAACTCACTAACACACTTTCAAAGGTGCACACAAATCTGTCCAAGAAGGCAAAGTGGTGACAATAAGGATTTCAATGCTTGACAACACATTAACAGAAAGTTTACACGACCATTGGCTAAAACACCCCAAGTGCCTACCCTTGTGTGTTGTTAGTTGGTATGATTCGAGTAGGATGAGGGTGAGTGTGAGGAGTGGCTAGTGAGATGGGGAAGTGATAATATAGTTAGAGAGGGATGGGTGGAGGTGCAAGGTAAGTTGGTGTGAGTCAGGATGTGCAGGAGTAGGGTAGGGAAGGCAGAGTGATGGGGATGTGATGAGTGGCACAGCAGGGTAAGTTTGAGTGTGGCTTTACAGTAACTTTTCGTGATCTACTGAGATCATTGAAAGGTTTGTGCCACTGCAGCCTGGTCCTCCTGACGACATCCCTGCTTGTGTCCTCCTGTGCAATGTGCAACCAGGCTGTGTTGATGTCCTGGGGAGGTCTCTTCTGCCCATTGGAAGGGAAGAGGACCTCTCTGCATGCTGTAACTCCCTCGAAAAGCATATGAAGGGAGTCATGGGAGAGCCTGGGTGCAGCCGTGCACCTTTGTGCAGTGCTTGTCAGTGTTTGCAGCACCTCAGTGGTGTAGAACACTGACAGTACAACTGTCAAAATGAATTTGGATATGGCCCCTTTAAGCAAACCGGCTGATGATGCGTCATTAGATGACGTTATCAGACCCCTTTCCTTTTAATTGGCCAGGAACCTTGCAGGGCGGGCTTAACAAGCCCAATCATGGCAAAATCACTTGGAGGAGGCGGGATGAAGACGGGTGCGGAGTTTGCGGCCGCTGTCTGCTCCGGCCGCAGCGGACTCCCCACGGCTGGCGAAATCGCGGCCGACATATGTAATTGATGGTTGACTGAAATGACCCATTGCCTAGCAGTTCATTGCACAGTGCCTACTGATTTTCACTGTTACTTGTAGTGCCCTACGGATACTGCAGTATCTGTGAATCTTCCTGCTGCAGACAGCATAGATCTGCACACTGAACTTCTATGCAACAGTCATTCAGGCAACCAATGGTTACATATGTCGTGTCACCCTGTTTCCTGAGCATTCATAAGGCCACAGAGGTCTGATTCTGCCAAGCAAACAGATACATCTAGTTCTGTCAAACAAGTGCTGCTTTCACAGAAGCTCAGTCACGACTCCGCTGTCTGTCAGTCAACTGCAACCATTAATGCAGCACCAGTTTTAAATATGCCTTCTAAATGTACAACATGTGTGAAGTGTGAGATAAGGAATAATGGACAAAATAATTTTTAAATGAAAATTGTCGCTGACTTACTGAACTGAACTATACTTACACACAAACTCTAGAGGAGTATAGAAAGTGCAGGGGTGCAATTAAAAAGGAAATTAGGAAAGCAAAGAGAGAGCATGAAAAAAATTTTGGCAAGTAAAATCAAGGAAAACTCAAAGATGTTTTATAAATACATTAAAAGCAAGAGGATGACTAAAGAAAGAGTAGGGCATATTAGAGACCATAAAGGTAATCTGTGTGTGGAGGCGGAAGACGTAGGTATGGTTTTTAATGAATACTTTGCATCTGTTTTCACAAAAGAGAGGGGCGATGCAGACATTGCAATCAGGGAAGAGGTGTGTGAAATATTAGATGAAATAAACATAGTGAGAGAGGAAGTATTAAGTGGCTTAGCAGCTTTGAAAGTGGATAAATCCCCAGGCCCGGATGAAATGTATCCCAGGCTGTTATGAGAAGCAAAAGAGGAAATAGCAGAGGCCCTGACCATCATTTTCCAATCCTCTCTGGCTACAGGTGTGGTGCTGGAGGACTGAAGGACTGCTAACGTTGTACCTTTGTTTAAAAAGGGAGAAAGGGATAGACCGAGTAATTACAGTCCAGTCAGCGTTACCTCGGTGGTGGGAAAATTATTGGAAAAAGTTCTGAGGGACAGGATAAATCTTCATTTAGAAAGACACGGATTAATCAAGGACAGTCAGCACGGATTTGTTAAGGGAAGGTCGTGTCTGACAAACTTAAATTAATTTTTTGAGGAGGTAACAAGGAGGGTCGATGAGGGTAGTGTGTTTGATGTAGTGTATACGGATTTTAGCCAGGCTTTTGATAAGGTCCCACATGGCAGACTGGTCACAAAAGTAAAAGTCCATGGGATCCAGGGCAAAGTGGCAGGTTGGATCCAAAATTGGCTCAGAGGCAGGAAGCAAAGGGTAATGGTTGATGGGTGTTTTTGTGACTGGAAGGCTGTTTCCAGTGGGGTTTCGCAGTGCTCAGTACTGCATCCCTTGCTTTTTGTGGTATACATCAATGATTTAGACGTATATGTAGGGGGTATGATGAAGAAGTTTGCAGATGATACTAAAATCGGTTGTGTGGTTGATAATGAAGAAGAAAGCTGCAGACTGCAGGAAAATATCAATGAACTGGTCAGGTGGGCAGAACAGTGGCAAATGGAATTCAATCCGGATAAATGTGAGGTAATGCAATTGGGGAGGGCTACCAAGGCAAGGGAATACACATTAAATGGTAGGACACTGAGAAGTGTAGAGGAACAAAGGGACCTTGGAGTCCACAGATCCCTGAAAGTAGCAGGCCAGGTAGATAAGATGGTTAAGAAGGCATACGGAATACTTGCCTTTATTAGCCGAGGCATAGAATATAAGAGCAGGGAGGTTATGCTTAAACTGTATAAAACACTAATTAGGCCACAGCTAGAGTACTGCATGAGATTGCTCTAGAGAGGGTACAGAGAAGATTTACAAGGATGTTGCCTGGACTGGAGAATTTTAGCTATGAGGAAAGATTGGATAGGCTGGATTTGTTTTCTTTGGAACAGAGGAGGCTGAGGGGAGACCTTATTGAGGTGTATAAAATTATGAGGGGCCTAGATAGAGTGGATAGGAAGGATCTATTTCCCTTAGCAGAGGGGTCAACAACCAGGGGGCATAGATTTAAAGTAATTGGTAGGAGATTTAGAGGGGATTTGAGGGGAAATGTCTTCACCCAGAGGGTGGTGGGGGTCTGGAACTCACTGCCTGAAAGGGTGGTAGAGGCAGAAACCCTCACCACATTTAAAAAATGCTTGGATGTACACTTGAAGTGCTGTAACCTACAGGGCTCTGGGATTAGGCTGGATAGCTCTTTGTCGTCCGGCGCGGACACGATGGGCCAAAATGGCCTCCTTCCGTGCTGTAAATTTCTATGATTCTATGAAATTCTACATTATGTGCACAGTGACTTAATGTAGGGAAACATTTTTGGAAGCTTCAATAAAAATGGGAAAAATTATTACTATAATGCACTTCTGCAATTCCCCTACTTTTACACACAATCAGAATGTGTGATAAACGCAACAACTGGAGAAATTACCAGGCTATCGATGTACAACATATTGGCGAGTTTAGCTCTTACCTTTCAATCATTCATGTGCCATATGGGCTGAGTTATTCAAACATAGAATTGTCAATAATATATAATCTGTGATGCGAAACCTTTCTAAATCCTATTTAACTAGCAGGTTTCATTTTCAAACCTGGATTTTAAATAGCACTATGCTACTCTGTTTAATTTAGATGCACAGAAAGCCATTATAGAAGAAATTGTTCAAGTGAAACAATGAAGCCAGCAGTAGTTTAGGCACAATCATTTTAATAAATACAATCCTCACAGTTGTCTTCGGTGTATGTTCAATATTGGTTGCTTGTTATCTCGTATGAGTATGAAAGGAAATTATAGCATCAAAGCTCATTCATCATGTTTCCATTCAGCTTCATTGCCAAGTGCATAGGTTTTGTTCTGAAGAAAATTATTTGGGGGGTGGGGGGGGGGGAAGAAAGATAAATTTTGAATGATTTCTTGACAAATGAGAGTTGGCATGTAACTGATTCAACAAATATCATCTTCATTCTTCCTTCAGAATGAAGCAATCTGCAAAATTTAAAAAAAAAAATGAAATCTGTATAAGAGCCAAGAACTCAAAGAATAAATGTACATTATAATGGATTTGATTTTGGAATATCTTCAAATATTTGGGATTATGAGGAAAGATTAAAGCTCAAGCTTTACTGTCCAGGAAGAAAGGAGTTAAGAGGGGACCTCATCAAAGAAAAGAAAATATTCAATGGTAAAGATCAAGTAAACCCAGAATATTACATCAAACTAAGCCAGGAAAGTTGGATCAGTGGGCATAGATTTAAGTGAACGATAAATGGTTAGAATAGTCTGTTGGCCGGGGTTGTAGAGGCAAGAATATTGGGGATATTCAAAGTGCAGCTAAATGCTATAATGGAAGAGTGAGGATACAAGGGGGATGAGTGGGATTGTATGGGCTTTTTGCATCCTTGATCTTTTTCTTCTTTTCTGTTAACAAAAATATCATTGATACTTGTTTGCTATTAAATCATATTTTACATTTTCTCGTGGTCAAAGTAATTTTTGCTTGTAAAAAAGCATAAAGTAGTTAGGTCATCTTATGATACTAGATCCAAAAATGTGCGGGTTAGGTTGATTTGGCTATGATAAATTGACCCTTAGTGTTAGGGGGGGATTAAATATGTGGGGTTATGGGGATAGGATGGGATATGTTAGGGGGAATTAAATACGTGGGGTTACGGGGGTAGGGTGGGATATGTGTACTGTGGGGGTTAAAGCAGGGACAGGGTACTGGATTTGGATGATCAGCCATGATCGTATTGAATGGTGGAGCAGGCTCGACGGGCCGAATGGCCTACTCCTGCTCCTGGATTCTATGTTTCTATGTTTCTATGTTTCTAGATTGTTCTCCAGTAGACTGCCACTGAAACTATAAAATATTTGATGATTACTCATGTGCGTTACCTCTATGGGAGGTGAAGACACGTTAAAATTGTATTTATATCATGCTTCAACTTGTGTTCCAAGAGACCCGAAGCAAAACAACTCATTTTAAAGAAACTGTCATTTAAAACAAACTATTACAGATACAAAACAACAACAGAAAACGCTGGAAAAACTCAGCAGGCCAGGCAGCATCCGTGGAGAGAGAAACAGAGTTAACGTTTCGGGTCGAAGACCTTTCGTCAGAACTGGAAAAAAGCAGGAAATGAAATAGATTTAAAGCAAGGATAAAGCTGGGCCTCCTCTTGCCTTGATTATCTCTTAATGTCTCTCAATGTCTCTTAATCTCTCCTTTTGTTCTTTCATCCCCTCCCCCTTTTCCCAGCTTTATCCTTGCTTTAAATCTATTTCATTTCCTGCTTTTTTCCAGTTCTGACGAAAGGTCTTCGACCTGAAACGTTAACTCTGTTTCTCTCTCCACGGATGCTGCCTGGCCTGCTGAGTTTTTCCAGTGTTTTCTGTTGTTATTTCGGATTTCCAGCATCCGCAGTATTTTGCTATCGTATTACAGATACAACATGGATAAGATCACTGTAGCTTGGTGGACAGTTCTCTCAAACTTCTCATGTTCTTGGTCAGACAGCAGCTTCCATAAGCAGAGGCGAGTCCCTCACAAACCAAAATTGCATCTTTATTCTCTGCTGTGTACAGGTTGGCCTAATGAAGTTTAAGAACTCACTCCAAATCATCTCTTACTGGAGAATACACGGGCTGCCCGGTACCTTTTCCCATCACGTCCGAAAGCATCAAATAACACGTCACTGGACAGTACAATCTAAAACTACTTGATTTATCTGGTCTTTTTTCCTACTCTTTTTAATCTTGCATTAAGAACCTAGGGGGGAGAAATTCAGTATTGCCCCATTTGGGGCGCAATTATCGGCCGGGCGCAAAGATTAGCGCCTGGCGCTAATTATCGCCACCGACTGCAAACTTGACTTTTATCGCCCCTGGAGGTGATTGGCGCGCTAAATCAGGCGCTTCACACCTGTCTTAAGACGCAAAGGCCGAGGAGCGAGGCGCTACCTCAGAGCGCTGGCGAAGCTCATGTGATGTCAGTCAGCAATGGAACACAAACACAATGGCACGGGCCAGTTCTTAAAGGGGATGGTTGATCTTGCTTTCCATCCACATCCTGCTCATTGCAGCCTTGAATCTCAGCCTGGAGAGACCTGCACATCAAATCTGCTGGAAAGAACAATGGAGAGTACCAGGGAAAGAGCTCAGAGTGCAGCCCCCACAGTCTCTTCTAAATCGATAGAAGGAAGGGCAAATCAAAATGAACCTGCAAAGTGCTGCTCAGTACCCAAAACTCCATCACACAGCATTGAATCTCTCCAGCAGTCTCTCTCTCTCTCTCTCTCTCTCTCTCTCTCTCTCTCTCAGAATGCGTGGTTCAAAAATGGCACCAACAATAAAAGGCAGGAAGCGGTCGCCTTTAAATAGCGCTCCCCCAGTCCCTTCATGACTGCAAAACGCTCCCCTCAACCTGTCGTTGCTAGCGTCAGGCGGTAAGGCAGGGGGCGCCACTCAATATCCACTCCGGGGCGATACCGGGGCGTTGTGCACTCGACTGACGTCACGATCTGCCGGCGCAGGAGATCGTGGCGGTAGTGTTTAGCCCCGCCGCAAAATGTCTAGTTAATTTCGCGAGTGGCGCAAACATTGCCGCGCCTGGGCACTAGATGCTTTGCGCCCCATTAGCACCCTCTTAAGGCGCTAACGGGAGGCGCAACCAACTGAATTTTTCCCCCTAGGTCCTTCGCCTAGGCTTGGCAATTAAAAAAAAATCTGGAGGAGTTTTCTACATGGCTGAGATCAGCACTCAGAATCTGCAACTGTAATCCATTAGGATTTGTGTAATATTATCTAAAGGGTAGGTTGCTAACAGTGGGCAATGCTAATACATTAATAATCTGCTTTGATTCCTATGACTGTTGCTCATAATAACTTTAGGTGAGGGATGAGAAAGTTTAAATTAAACAGAAGTAATAAATATATAATGCAACTTGTCTTTATAACCCTATCACATATTTCTCACCCAAACAAAATTACAATATGAATAGAAAATACAGTTGGTTTCAATTGATATATTTTATTTATTTAAAAAAAACCTGAATTCCGGCTCCTCTGTTGGTAAATACACTGTTCAGTGGGGAACTGAACCTATAGACCAAGCAACTCCCAACTTTGATCTTTGGTTAGCTGATCTCTGATGAGTGAGCAGTTGGAGGGCTACAGTTGCCTTCATTTCCCATAGGTTGAAGAAGAAAGAAATGAGGTAGCTTTCACACTCCCAATCACTATCTATGATGTGGAGATGCCGGTGTTGGACTGGGGTGGACAAATGTGAGAAGTCGCACAATACCAGGTTATAGTCCAACAGGTTTATTTGAAATCACAAGCTTTCGGAGCGCTGCTCCTTCGTCAGGTGAAGTCAATCACTATCTAGTAATCGAGGTTGGAAAGTGCATATATGTGAATGTCAGTAAAGAATAAGATCAGCCTCATAGAGATAAAAGGGCAATCTACCAATCCCACACTCACAGCAGGAGCCACACTCTAAGAGATCATGGATTGGGGATGATGCTACAACACTGGAGTGCCAATTTTTGACCCTTCACATATGACTCCCCATTGGAGGCTCAGAATCAGCGAATGCTGGAAACATGGGAAAATAAATTCTGAAAGTATACAACAGATTCGTCAGCATCTGTAAAAAGAGGAAAGGCTCGTTCATGTTTTGGGTGTGGACCCATCACCAGAACACATTTTGTTCTGACAAAGGGTATACACCTGAGAAATTGACCTGCTTTGGAAAGAACGACTGAACCTGCAGTTATACAGTGCCTTTCACATCCTCAGGATGTCCCAACGCGCTACATAACCAATAAATTACTTTTGCAGTGTAGCCATTGTCGTTATGTAGACAAACACAGCAGCCAATTTGCACACAGTAAAGTCTCATAGCAGTGAGATTAATAACCAGACAATAATAAGTTTTAGTGGTGTTGTTGGTTTTAACCTACCTAATTACAGGAGTGGAATTAACTGTGATATCCTCCATTGTAGAATATCCTGCCAATACTGACTCGCCTAAATCTTTTGATAAAGGCTGATCATGGCCAAATTTCTTCATCACCAATATGTACTTGGAAAGTTACCTCCGCTGTCTAATCTCGCATGTTACTTGAGCAAGTTAATAGGGGTTACATAGCATCAATAACCATAATGTTCACCGGTACGAAAAAAGCTAAAAAGAACCCTCTGAGTAGCTTCTACTTTATCATGCCTATGTGATTATGGACAAATGCTGTGTTCAGTTGAATAAAATAACTTGTACAATTGAGTATTTATTTTGGATTTGATATATTCACGTTGCTGTATGTAAATGTTGTATGAAAACTATGCAGGACAAGTTCGAGTAGAGCTGGAAACTGGCTCGATGCGGGCAACAAGTCAGACTGTGCACCTGATCATCCGAGGGAGAGGCACGGGTGAAATTGTTGCTCATGCCTCATTTGATTATGCCGGTGTTGGACTGGGGTGGACAAATGTGAGAAGTCGCACAACACCAGGTTATAGTCAACAGTTTTATTTGAAATCACAAGCTTTCGGAGCGCTGCTCCTTCGTCAGGTGAAGTGCAGATATCTCTGCACTTCACCTGACGAAGGAGCAGTGCTCCGAAAGCTTGTGATTTCAAATAAAACTGTTGGACTATAACCTGGTGTTGTGCGACTTCTCACATTTGATTAAGTTGGTGTAATTGGTGCTGCAACAGGTGACTTGGCTCCGTCACAGCATTCCTTGTGAAGTGGAGCTGGCAGACACCACACCCCTCAGTTAAGTTGAGGTAGGATGTTCGATTCCTAAATACCCACAAATTTTAAGCCACTGCCTGCAGATGCCCCTCTTAAGTCCCGATGAAAAGGTTTTCCACACAGCTGGAGCAAACAACAAGCCAAAAAGGAGGCCTAATAGCCCGCCTGCAGCTTAGAAAGACTAATCAGAGACTTACCTGAATGCAGCTGACGATCCCTTTAAACAACACTGTTGCAACCTGCTTCCCAACAGTTGGCACCAAGTCTTACTGGGTGGGCTTAAGAATCAGTGAATCCGGCGCTCTGACAGTTCAATTTTGGAAAAGGGTCCTTAGACAGATCCAGGACCCTTTTAGGCCCTGAAATTCGCCTCTCCGGCTTGCCGCGGGGGTAAGGATCGCGCGCGTACTTACCTACCGCGCCTGCCGTTGTGTTTTGGGCCCACAGGAACTTCAGCTCCTGGGCCTGCTCCAAGAGCCGGTGCGCAGTGCTTGCGTGTCCCAGGGGCGCAGTTAGTGCGATGTGTCCCCTGGGATCACGTGGGCCATGGAGAGCCAATGGCAGCAGACCATCTTTCATTCATAGATTTGACGGGAAGACCTGTCAAATCTGTGAATTGAAATCGGCCCCAAAAAAACAGCTAAACTTAAAATAAATTTTTTAAAAAACCATCACATTTATAAAATAACTATAGTTAAATAAATTAACCACTTTAAACAAAAATTTAAATTTTTGAAAAAATTTAAATACTTTTTAACAGTGCTAAAAATAAACTTACCTTTCTTTGAAGTATCAAAAAAAATAAACCTGTTGAAATTTTTTTTAAATTATAATTAATTGACCACTTACCTTGTTGAAAATGGTTCTTGCGCCTCCTTTTTAAATGTGCAGGTTCTTCAATACTTACCCTCCCGTAGAAACCTGAAAAAACCCCTAAGTTTGCTGCGTGCGCGCAGCCTCTACCGCGCACGCGGTTCAACTCTGAACCGCCCCCTTCACCAGACCGGAAGTTCCAGTTTCCCACGCATGCGCAGTGCATGCAGGAAACCAACACTTCGGGACGCCTTACGGGTGAGTACGGACTGTGTACTCACCCGGGAAGGGCCGAATTTTTGGCCCAATATTTTAATAAGCCCCCCACTGCTGTCAGGCAGTCGGCTGGGGTCAGTAAAAATCACCTGATCCAACATGGCGGCCACTGTGCTGCTGAGGGAGATTGTGAGCGGGAGCTCGTGCCCTGAAATTTATCATCCTAACGTCAATTTTACACCCAAAAAAACGGGTCGAAACCAAATTGAATTTCTCTCCTATTTTGACTAGAAGTATTTCTCCCTTCCTCCATCTGATATATTTGGGCAAATTACAGTATAGTATCACACTTCTAGCTAGCTGTTTGGAAATAATTCTCTGTAAGACAGCTGTTCTTTCTGAATTGAGCTAGTAAAACATTGTAATTTGCTGTATGGAAATAAAAATCTTCCTTTCAGCTTTAATTCCATAAAGAAGCTTAGGCAGCATATTAAAAAAAAAAATCACTCAGCCTATTTCAGCTTATCGGGTGGTGAGGTGGTTTGGCAATGCACACAATCTCAGTGACTTTTGGCAGAAAAGCTCCTTTAGTTAATGTCAAACTAAAATAATTTTCTGACCAACCACTTGTTCAAGTACTGCTGCAATAAGCCACCCAATGACAACTATTCAAAATTATCGGCCTAACTAGCAGAATTAAGGCAACTGACCTTTGTAATTGGACATAGCTAATGGTGCTGTGGGGTAAGTGCAGACAATGGTGACTGCAGAGAAGTTCGTGCAGAGGTCACGTTCGTCAGCTCATCAAAAAACTTTTTGCTCTAGAAAATCATTGAAAGGACTGGGTTATTACAGCCCATTAAGTTCATAAAACTGCTAATATTATATGCGATATAGAAGATAGGAGAAATGTGCCAACAATCATATGCATGTTGCTTGCATGAAGCAAACCCATAGCGAAAGGCAGTGAATGTCTCAGAAAAACTTCTGGCCTGGGGCAAAGGGTGATCATCACTTTTATTCTTATTTGCTGGGTGAGGACACCAACACGCTTGACAGTTTAGATTCTGTACATGATAGATGCATTTAAAAAAAATTGTTTTAATCTTAATCTTCTATGCCTTTACTTGTCCAGCCAATAAGGAAAAAATGGATAACAGCATGAGCACTGGTAAAGTGTTAACATTTGTCCTGAAATTATGATTTAGGATAGTACTAAAGCCCAATATATTCTTGGGATACTCGTTCTATTATTTTAGTGGAGACATTAACCATTTTTTTTAGTTTTGCGAACACTGAGAGCTTTGTCAAGGGGTTCTTTGTAGCCAGTCTTTACAGGCCTTGTTAGCACAAGGGTACACCCTGAGATGTAGACTCAAACCATAATAAGCTTTAATTTATAACTGTGATCCCTTAATCATATGAATACAGCTAGATTGTGCAATGATCCCAGCCCTAGCAAACTCGCAGTTTTCTATTACTTTTTAAATAATCAGCCTTTTATTCAATTTGTGCATTAATCTGTACTAATATAATATTCCAAGTGTGTAACAGAGTTGCCAAGTGCGGTTGAAAGTATTCATTGTGGTGTAATCGCAGGACAGCTAATCGTGTGGCATTTGATTACGTGACATCCGAGCATGTGACACCGGATCACATGATGCATGCCCGCAGTTTGCAAATGTTATTGCATTTACCTTGTGAAGGTTGGGTCCCCTGAGTGTCTTTGCTCATGGTTTCGTGTTAGCAGCTGTCGCGCAAGAAGTTCTGAGAACCAGGAGACCAGGTTGCGAGCAGCAGTGCCAGAAGATTCATCTTCTATTCTGGGAGACTCCCGGATATTCCGAAAGACCTCCGGGTGGGTTGGCAACCCTGCAAAGGGTCAAATAACCGATCGACATTCACTGTCCAGGCTCACACACAAAGAATGGTTATTAGGCCCGGTTACTGAGGGAAGGAGGGAACAGTTGACACCTGTGGGTCAGCGTATCCAAAGGGGAAAAACATTTCAAAGAGATCAAGATAACAGTCAACAGGAATTTGTATCTCTGTTACCAACTGAGATTAAATACACACGGAATATATTTACGATTTAGGCACATATTTATAGTAATCCCTCCCTAACTGTGGGGGATACGTCCCTGAAAACCCCCGTGGTTAGTAAAACCCCGGTTGGCAAATACAGTATAAATGTTCAAATAACACAATAAAAAAGAATATAAAAGCAATAAAATCATGTTATTTACCTTAATCCTAAATTAAAAACCGCGTATACGCAAAATTCACTGCCGCGGTTGGCAAAAGTTGTCGTAGAGAGGAAACTGTGTATACTTGAAATCCGCGTATGGTAAAACCACGGTTGGGGCGGGATTCCTGTGTGTGTATATATATGTATATATCACCTTAGGAATTTGAAATATTAGACAGAGGCTCCACACAGCCTCAAAACATGTTAATTTTTCTCTTTCTGCTGGTCTGAACAGGAACAGGCTGCACTTAATACCAAAGAGCCAGTCACAGAGCACATGCATAGAAAGCCATTGAATCGTACACAGGAGAAACCCCCACCCATGCTATCCAATCTTACAGTCGTTCTGATTTCCTTTCAGAGGAGCGAAATTCAGAACTGCTGTAGAGTGGACAGCATGGCATGTTAGAAAACAGAATTCCAGGCAGAGAGGACAGAAGTCAACTGTTTGCAATGACAAGTTTGCGCATTTCTTTTCCAAAAATGGCATCGGAGAAAGAGAGCCAATCACATAATATAGTATGAGTGGACAGTCAAAGGAAAATGCCTCATTTTTTAAAGAAAGAGAATAAATTTGGAACTTCTGAAAAGAAAATGTCTTCCACCGACAGCTATTTTCTTGATGGAGCTTAAATAATTTGATCCTGGGAGTGATGCCCGCGGCAACACATGCCAGTGATCAGTATGATGGCAGTGCGCAAATCCTGCAGATGAATTGTTCTCCACATTTACATGAGTGTTGTTTCCATGATCCAGAGTACTGGGCACAACAGATGGCCATGCATTATAAACCACAGGAGCTGTTCTAGTTACCCAATTATAATGCTGTTTTACCATTGTTAGCTAGCGGCAAAAACAAACGAATGTTACGAAAGTTGCATGAATGACCTTCAGTTGAACTTCATAATAAATGAGTAGGAATCAGTAATAATCATGGTCTGCAGCCAAGTAATTATTCATATCTGACAGTGCTAGAATTTTGCCATGAGCAGTACAAGGTGAAAGAGATACCATTTCACACCACTGGCGCAGGGCTAACATTTGTTAAATAATACATGACATACAATGGCTGAATTAAAACTGTAGTTGGCCAAATATTTGGCTAGCTTGACTCTCTTGGGAGTAAAGATCATTCCCTCAGTATTCAATAGATCTGGTGGCCAAATAAATAACACAAAAATTGCTTTATGTATTTTATGAACAGAAAATGCATTACTGAACGGTGAAAAATAAAGGTTCATTTAGATCTGTAAAGATCTGTTTACCAGTCTGTGCTGAGTAAGCAGACCTCAGTTATGCAGCAATAGAGGAGTTACAATTATCTTCAATGACCCGGGGATGGGGGAATCATAGCTACAAGGACAGTTTTCATTAGGCCTCCCTGAAAGATTGCATCTCTGCAGTTTCTGTGTTTATATACTGTGTAATATTGTAGATTCACTCATTGTACCTTTACCTGACGAAGTGGCGACAGCTCCGAAGCTTGTAATTTTAAATAAATCTGTTGGACTATAACCTGGTGTTGTGCAACTTCTCAGTTTTCATTAGAGCAAAGGAGGTTGAGGGGTGATTTGATAGAGGTGTACAAGATTATGACGGGTTTGGATAGGCTAGATGGGGAAAGGCTGTTCCCACTAGTTGATGGTGCAAGGACTAGGGGACACAGATTTGAGGTTTTGGGCAAGAGATACAGGGGGGATGTGAGGAAAAACTTTTTTACGCAGCGAATGGTGAGGACCTGGAACTCGCTGCCGACGGAAGTGGTGGAAGTGGAGACACTCAATGTTTTCAAGGGGAGACTGGATAGGCACTTGAGTGAAATAAACTTGCAGGGCTACGGGGATAGAGCGGGGGAATGGGACTGACTGGATTGCTCTATAGAGAGCTGGCACGGACTCAAAGGGCCGAATGGCCTCCTTCTGTGCCGTTATGACTCTATGACCCTGCGTTAGGGAAGGGTAAAACCAGGTGGGGATCCCAATCCTGATCGCTATTATTTGACTTCTGATGGAAAATGTGTGTATGAGGATATTAGATGAGGAAAGGAACGGGTTCAGCTCTAATGCCCTCTGTGGTTGAATGACCTGTGATGTTCATGGTCTAGGCCTTGAAATAAAGTAACCATTGGGCTTGTACATGATGGCTACCAGCACCTGTAGAACCAAACCTCAGTATGAGTCAGCACCTTTGGGGGAGTGGATGACAAAATTGGAGGGAAATTCTAAATAACCAATAAAATCATAAGAGAATGAAGACTTTCCTCTGCAACAAAATAAAATCTGTTTTCATTGTTACTTATTGGGTATTTCTGCAATTGTGCCTGTTGTACTTGTGTTTCATTTCCAGAATTTGTCGAAACATCCGAAAGCAAAATGAAGGCCACGATTTCGCTGACCGAGGTGGGTTCGGGGTGGGCCGGGGTCGGTGTCGCGGTCCCAGCCCGCTGTCTACTGCAGCCCACACTCTCCAAGTGATTTTACATTGATTGGGCTTGTTAAGCCCGCCCTGCGAGGATCCCAGCCAATTAAAAGAAAGCGGGTCTGATGACATCATGAGGTGCTGCAAACACTGACATGCACGGCTGCACCCAGGCTCTCCATTACTCCCTCCATATGCTTATGGAGGGAGTCACAGCACGCAGGGAGGTTCTCTTCCCTTCCCATGGGCAGAAGAGACCTCCCCAGGACACCAACGCAGCCTGGCTGCACATTGCACAGGAGGGCACAAGCAGGGATGTCGTCAGGAGGACCAGGCTGCAGTGGTGCAAGCGTTTCAATCATCCCAGTAGATCACGAAAAATTACTGCCAAGCCACACTCAATCTCATCCTGCTGTGCCACTCATCACATCCACATCACTCTGCCTTCCCTCCTGCACATCTGGACTCACACCAACTTACCTTGCACCTCCACCCATCCCTCTCTATCTATATTATCACTTCCCCATCTCACTAACCACCCCTCACATTCACCCTCATCCTACTGCAAGCATACCAACTAACAACACACAAGGGTAGGCACTTGGGTGGTTTATCCAATGTTTATGTGGAGTTTCTGGTAATGTGCTGTCAAACATTGAAACCTTTATTTTCAGCACTTTGCATTCTTGGACAGATTTGTGTGCACCTTTGGAAGTGACTTAGTGAGTTGTAGTGAATGGTGAGACATAAGGGTAACCCCGCCCAACCCCCCAATTGTGATGAGTGTGAAAGCAATGGCTTGGGCATTGTAGGGATGCTTTATGGTGTTGGTGTGGGGCGGTGCCAACCTGGCGCATCATGTGGCATCCAGGGTGTACAGCATCAAGTGAAGTAAATCTGGCCATGGTGAGGCCATCGCTGGCCTCCCACGTAGCAATGTGGTCAGGTGTTGATGCCCTGTGTCCTATGCAGCATCAGTTGATTGTGGAGAAGGCTGGTGTTGTTGTTGTTGCTGCTGGTGTGCCTGGTGATGCTGGTGCTGGGGCTGATCGTGGTGGCATTCTGTGGACCAAGGTGAGATAGTTTCAAGGGCAATGATGCTGATGAAATAGATGGCAGGTGAGGTTGTGATGACAGAAGCGATCTGTCAATGGTGGGAGAGGTTGTTCCAATGAGGTGGCACTGGATAGAGAGTTGGCTCCAAACACTTGCAAGCTGCAGAAAGCTCAATATGTCTTCCAAATGCAGTAACCAACAGTTTCTGAGATTTGAAAGTGAACAGCTGTAACATTGGATCTTTTATACAACTTTGACAGCTGTCAGGTCATGAGATAATTCAATGCTGAATCCACTCATGACATGCTGAGCTGACGCGTTCCCCGAGCAGCGGGTAACCCATGGGGGAACACGTAAAATTGAAATGTAGGCTTAAAATAACAGTTAATTGTATGTTAACAGCCTGTTTAATGATGTGAATTGCCTCCCCCGTCGCTTGGTGTTGGGTCTGTTCAGCGCCGACAGACCCAACATCAGCTGACCCACCCTCTGAGCGCCGGCAAAATTCAGCCCGAAGTATTTGTTTTTGGAGCTGGATGAGGTTTATTGTTAGGGGAACCTTGCATCCTGGCTGATCATGAGTGTCATACATCACTAAGCAATGCTACCTACATATTGCTAAATTCAAGATGGAAAGAGGTTCCATTCTTCAGCCCTGTCACTTTTCAACTTAATGAGCACATTTACTCATGATGGCTATTGTTTTAGATGTAATTTTATTACTGTGGACTCAGTTATAGGATTTACTGTCCCCGCCATGTGAAGTTATTAATACCTGTGTTAAAAAGACATGTCACAGGTAGATTTTTAAAAATTCATTCACAGGATGTGGGCATTGCTGGCAAGTCCAGCATTTATTGCCCTTCCCTAATTGTCCTTGAGAAGATGGTGATGAACTGCTACAGTCCGTGCGGTGAAGGTACTGCCACAGTGCTGTTAGGTAGGGAGTTCCAGGATTTTGACCCAGCGACGATGAAGGAATGGCGATATATTTCCAAGTGAGGATGGTGTGTGGCTTGAAGGGGAACTTGGAGGTGGTGGTGTTCCCGTGCACCTGCTGCTCTTGTCCTTCTAGGTGGTAGAGGTCACGGGTTTGGGAGGTGCTGTCAAAGAAGCTTTGGCGAGTTGCTGCAGTGCATCTTGTAGATGGTACACAATGCAGCCATGTTGCGCCAGTGGTGGAGTGAGTGAGTGTTTAAGGTGGTGGATGGGGTGCTGATCAAGTGGGCTGGTGTCGAGCTTCTTGAGTGTTGTTGGAGCTGCACTCATCCAGGCACGTGGAGAGTATTCGATCACACTCCTGACTTGTGCCTTGTAGGTGGTGGAAAGGCTTTGGGGAATCAGGAGGTGAGTCACTCACCGCAGAATACCCAGCCTCTGACCTGCTCTTGTAGCCACAGTATTTATGTGGCTGGTCCACTTAAGTTTCTGGTCAATAGAGACCCCCAGGATGTTGATGGTGGGGGATTCAACGATGGTAATGCCATTGAATGTCATGAGGAGGTGGTTAGTCTCTCTCTTGTTGGAGATGCTCATTGCCTGGCAATTGTATGGCATGAATGTTACTTGCCACTTATCAGTCCAAGCCTGGATATTGTCCAGGTCTTGCTGCATGTGGGCACGGACTGCTTCATTATCTGACGAGTTGCGAATGGAACTGGACACTGTGCAATCATCAGCGAACATTCCCACTTTTGACATTATGATGGAGGAAAGGTCATTGATGCAGCAGCTGAAGATGGTTGGGCCTAAGACACTGCCCTGAGGAACTCCTGCAGTGATGGCTGAGATGATTGGCCTCCAACAACCATAACCATCTTCCTTTGTACTAGTTATGACTCCAGCCAGTGAAAAGTTTTCCCCCTGACTTTCATTGACTTCAGTTTTACTAGGGTTCCTTGGTGCCACACTCGGTCAAATGCTGCCTTGGTGTCAAGGGCAGTCACTATCCCCTCACCTCTGGAATTCAGCTCTTTTGTCCATGTTTGTTGTTTCCAAGCTCCATGAAGAAGGTGACATTGCTAGTTGGAAAAGAAACTCAGATTACTTGGAATTTAAGGAATGAACCAAATGCTTTATAGATTAAAACAAATAAAACTAGACCTAAAGTTAGCAAAAAAGTAACACTGGCATTTATATAGCATCTTATCACACCATTGAAGCGTTTCACACGTCGGAGTCCAATGACCGTTGCGAGGTAGGTAAGTGCTGTCACCATTCTGCATCAGAAGCATCCCAGAAAACAACAGTGAGACAAATGATCAGTTAATCTCCTTCCTTAGTGGTTGAGGGAGTGAAGAATGTTGGACTACCTGTTCTTCTTTTTTTTTTGAATAGTGCCATGGGATATTTTAACTTCTACCTCAAGAGAGAGAGAAACTATTCAATATCTCATCTGAATGGTGGTACCTCCAACAATGCAGTACTGTCTGGCTGGATTATAAACTCAAGGCCTGGTAAGGGGCTTCAATTCAAAATCTCCCAACCCAGAGGCAAGAATGCTCTCAACTCAACCAAGGTAACACATAAAGTAGTTAGAATGCAGTCAATATGAAGTCAAAGTGATGTGAGACTACTTCTTTGAGATGTTTCAGAACATTTACTAAAATGCGAAATACTGTCAGTTCAACTTCACACTTCTACCAATGTGAAGTCAAAACCACTTCACATCAAATAGACTATATGTAACATAACTGGCTTAGAATAGAAACAAATTTGACATGTATAACTACTGATTTGAATTACATACTAAGCAGACTACTTTGAAATTTCATATTGTTAAAAATGTTATCTGTGACATTAATTTCCAAATGTACATTTATTCATGTTAGTATGATGGAAAAAAGGAGCAAAGTATAGTTGAAAACATGAACTATTTAAGAAAAAGTTCATGACAAAATAAAAGTAGAGATATCGGGCCAAAAATTCAGCCCTTCCCGGGTGAGTACACAGTCCGTACTCACCCGTAATGCGTCCCGAAGTGCCAGTTTCCTGCATGCACTGCGCATGCGCGGGAAACCGGAACTTCCGGTATGGTGAAGGGGGCGGTTCCTAGGTAAACCACGTGCGCGGTAGAGGCTGTGCGCACGCAGCAAACATAGAATTTTTTTCAGGTTTCTCTGCGAGGGTAAGTATTGAAGAACCTACGCTATTAAAAAGGAGGCGCAAGACCCGTTTTCAACAAGGTAATTGGTTAATTAAGTATAATTTAAAAAAAATTTCAACAGGTTTATCTTTTTTAGATACTTTAAAGAAAGGTAAGTTTATTTTTATCACTTTTAAAAAGTATTTTAATTTTTTCAAAAATTTAAATTTTTGTTTAAAGTGGTTAATTTATTTAACTATAGTTATTTTATTAATGCGATGGGTTTTAAAAAAAAAATATTTTAAGTTTAGCTGTTCTTTTGGGGCCGATTTCAATTCACAGATTTGACAGGTCTCCTGTCAAATCTATGAATGAAAGATGGTCTGCTGCCATTGGCTCTCCATGGCCCACGTGATCCCAGGGGTCGCATCGCACTAACTGCGCCCCTGGGACACGCAAGCACTGCGCGCCGACAGTTGGGAGAGGCCCAGGAGCTGAAGTTCCCGTGGGCCCAAAACACAACGGCAGGCACAGTAGGTAATTGTGCGCGCAATCCTTACCCCCGCGGCAAGCCGGAGAGGTGAATTTCTGGGCCAATAGTAGAATTATGAGTCAAAGTACAAGTGGAATACAGATCAGCCATGATCTAATTGAATGGCGGAACAGGCTTGAGGGGCTGAATGGCCTCCTCCTGTTCCTATATTCCTAGTACAAGTCAACTATGGATCACATAGAACTGAATTGAAAACATAAAGTGCTGGACATACAGAGTGATCCCATCAGCATTGGAAATTGAACAGATTTATAATGCTTCAGGTACAGACCCTTCATAAGGACCCATCAGTTCTGAAGAAGGGATTCTCGCCAAAACATTCACCTGTTTTTTTTCTCTCTTTGGATACTGACAGAGCAGCTGGATATTTGTCACATTTTCTATCAAAGGCGGCGATTTTAACTAGGGCTGTCAATTATTTGCAGGTATCTTCTGCGATTAACGCGCTAATTCTTTTAGTCGATAATTTGTTTTAAGGCGTTCCCACTCAGAGCCTGTGATTGACACATGAGTCCACAGCTGGGAAAACGTGAGGTGGTGTGGTGCGGTGATGCTGTGCAGGTGACACACGCAGTAAAACCACGTGGGTTTGATTTGATTTGATTTCCAGCATTTTCTGAATGCCAAACTGATAGAAAAATGTGGTTCTTATTTTTAAGATGTCAAAAAGGTGTCAGAGGAAAAATCCCTCCAGCCACTGTATGTAATGACATTGTAAGTGTATTCATGAAGATTTACTTTAAATAGTATTTCTAGGGCAGTCAAAAAGATTAAAGACATTTTTAGCTATTGTCTGCATTAAATCCTCAGGAAAACAGTAACATACTGGGAACATTTCCTGGAGGAATAGTGGTCAGAGCAGTTTGGTGCCTGACTTGTCCCTTCACATGTGTGTTGCCATTGTCCCAATCTTGATACAAGTCTTGAACAAGTCACAACAGATTCCTGGGTTAGTGAAAGGAAAATCTTCCAGGGTTCTCATTGTTGATTTGCTATTCAGCAATCTCTGCTAGAAGTGTGATATCCTTCACAGCCAAATAGCCTTCCATCACTCACTGTCAAGGCTGGTACATGAATAATGTCCAGAGAGGGATTATATGCATTCAGGAGAGGATGAGAAGGGAGAAAATTGGTGCAGCAAAATGGAAAACCCTTTTTGCCTACATTAAGGAACGTGGATACCTGTATACTGTGACTTTCAGATTCACCTGAATGAGAACCTCTGACGCCAATTAACCTGAATGTTTCTCCAGCACTCAAATCCATGAGTTGTTTGAACTTACTAGTCCAAACACAAAAAACACAACCAAATGATTCAAGCAACATCCACAATGAGCATTCTAAAATAAATCAATCTAAACTACTCTTGTGATCTTCTAGTAAAGGGCCACTAATGAGAGAGTTCAACCGTGAGTACATGTGTGCTGCACATATATCCTGTAGCCAGACCCACATGTATACAAATCTGAAACTGTAGAAGCAAATGCTGCATTAAGAAATCTTTTCCTATGTCCTGATTTAAGACTGAAATACATGCAATGACTGGCTCCTATGTTTCCACATATAATCATTACCATATTATTTCCAGGTAAAAAAAGCCACCATATGCGTAAAAACTACAGTGGCCATATATTCAGTCCTGTTACATACAAGCTTGATGACAGGAAATGGTGTTCTTCATCTTGATCTATAGCTTGTTACGGAATTGCACTCCCCTAATATTAGTGTATATGCAGCACATTTGTATATGAGGAACCTTTATCAAAATGTGATCTCCCCCGGATGCCTAGTAAATAAAGACACTGGCCAGTGTATTGCTAACCCATACAGACCAGAAGGTGCCAGGTTTGATTCCCAGCAATTGGAGTGCTACAATTATTAAGAAGGGAACAAGTCAGTCGGCATTTCCTGTTCTTGAGTGTGAGCCCCTGCTGGTAAGTGCATGTAGGTGGATATTGGGTAGGACAATTTTCGGCTCACTGTCGTCACCATTCACCATTGAGTAGCATGCTGACACACTCAATGTCTAGACTCACATATGAAGTATAATGGCCAGTCGGAAAAGATACTAGTAAGCTATTCGTTCCATGTGGAACTTCGCCCAGCAAGAGAAAAGGCATTCAGGAGAAAGGGAAAAAATAACAATGAAAATTGAAAAGGAAACTGGTATAAAATGCTCTTCACAGTAGTGCGTGACAATAGTTGGTGTTCACTCTCTGATATTTGCTTGCACAGCATTTCTGCTTCTTACTGTTTTAACTGTGATACCCTTCACTGTTATCACTTAGTCTGCAGTTTTTTTTGCTTTTGTAAGCAGATAAAAAAAATGCTGAGCCTGATTTTATGAACTGTCTTGCAATTAATGCACTGATATCACTCTCGTGGGCGGTGTGGTTGAAATTTCTCACGAGGCACGGAGCTCTAATTTCAACTTTTTTACAAAGGTCAGAATTATCCTCCTGTTAGCTTTATATCCACAGTGGGGAAATCTGGTGCCTATTATAATCCAAGCAACTCAACAGTGTCATGTGCTAGTAAAGACAATAAATCAAACTAACGTTAACTTCTGAAAGGCAAACTATAACAAAGAAATTTATTGGAATTTTTTGAGATGTGACAGAGTTGGTGCATAACCAGAATATTGTGGCTAATATATATATTCAAAACAAAACTGCTGGAAAGCATAGCAGGCTGATTAGCATCTGAAAGAGAAAGATAGGTTATTGTTTTCTGTGGCCGTTCTGGTTATCAGCCACAGAAATGTTGACCAATGTGTTATTGGCATGTGGGCGATGCTGGCAAGTGATTGTGGGCTTTTTCCTTCAACCACTGCAGTCCTTAAGGTGAAGGCGTTCACATAATGATGTTGGGTAGGGAACTTATTTCAGGCGCGAAAATGAGCTGAAATGAATTTCCACCCCAGTGAGTAGTAAAAAAATGATTTGGAATTGGTAGTTAATTGGTTGTTGGTAGAACCAGCAACAGCCAATGAAACGAGAGTTTTAGGTTGTATCAGTAAATTACTAAGTCTATAACCCCTGAAAACAGTAAAAAAAAAAAATTGCTCTCATCAGTTTTCCATCTGCAGCCTGCATGAATCTGCGTTGAGATTTTGGGAACCAATGGCGAAAAGAGTGTTTTCCTGATGTTTTTGCTTTAAAAAATAGAAGGCAATGCAATTCGTAGTATGGCCCCTTCTGTGCTTCACTAGAATTGTGGCCTTCTCTGTGGCATCAGGTTCAAACCCCTGTAATGGGAAATGATTTGCATAATAACTACAGCTTAGACACTAATGTTGGGGATCATAACATAGGAACAGGAGGAGGCCATTGAGCCCCTCAAGCCTGTGCCGCCATTCAATGAGATCATGGCTGATCTGCGAGACCTAACTCCATATCCCTTAATATCTTTGGTTAACAAAAAGCTATCAATCTCCGATTTTAAATTAACAATTGGCCTAGCATCAATTGCCGTTTGCGGAAGAGAGTTCCAAACTTCTACCACGCTTTGTGTGTAGAAGTGTTTCCTAATTTCACATCTGAAAGGTCTGGCTGCAATTTTTAGACAATGCCCCCTGTCCTAGAATCCCCAACCAGTGGGAATAGTTTCTCTCTATCTACCCTATCTGTTCCCCTTAATATCTTGAAAATTTCGATCAGATCACCCCTTAACCTTCTAAATCCTAAGGAACACAACCCTAGTTTGCGTAAACAGATAAGAGATATATCCTAAATAACAACAGAAAACGCTGGAAAAACTCAGCAGGCCAGGCAGCATCCGTGGAGAGAGAAAGAGAGTTGACGTTTCAGGTCGATGACCTTTCATCAGAACTGGGAAGAGCTGGAAATCAAATAGATTTAAGGCCAGGGTAAAGCTGGGAAAAGGGGGAGGGGATAAAGGAACAAAGGAGGAGATGAAGAGACATTAAGAGACATTAAGAGATATGCAAGGCTAGAGGTGGTGTTAATGTGACAGATTAAGGCTGAATGAAGTGTGAAATCCACTGGCAGAATGGAGGACAGCTGCCAGCTTCTAGGAGGAAAAAAAAGGTGGGGGGGACAAATAAAAGGGTGGATAAAATAAAATATAAATGTGATTGGAGCTGAGGTTATGATCTAAAATTGTTGAACTCGATATTGAGTCCAGAGGGCTGTAGCGTGCCTAAACGAAAGATGAGGTGCTGTTCCTCGAGCTTACGCTGAGCTTCCGTGGAACAGTGTAATAGGCCGAGGACGGTGAGGTCAGAGTGGGAGTGAAGCGGTGAATTAAAGTGACAGGCCACCGGGAGCTCGGGGTCCCCCTTACGGACTGAACGGAGGTGTTCCGCGAAGCGGTCACCCAATCTGCGTTTGGTCTCCCCAATGTAGAGGAGACCACATCGTGAGCAGCGAATACAGTATACTAAATTGCAGGAAGTACAAGTAAATCGCTGTTTCACCTGGAAGGGGTGTTTGGGGCCCTGGACAGTGGGAAGAGGGGAGGTATAAGGGCATGTGTTGCATCTCCTGCGCGTGCACGGGAAGGTGCCGGGCGAAGGGGAAGGGGTGCTGGGGGTGGTAGAGGAGTGGACTAGGGTGTCGCGGAGGGAGCGGTCCCTGCGGAATGCTGAAAGGGGAGGTGAGGGGAAGATGTGTTTGGTGGTGGGATCACGCTGGAGGTGGCGGAAATGGCGGAGGATGATCCGTTGAATGTGGAGGCTGGTGGGGTGAAAGGTGAGGACAAGGGGAACCCTATCGTGGTTCCGGGAGGGAGGAGCAGGGGTGAGGGCAGATGTGCGGGAGATAGAACGGACACGGTCGAGGGCCGTGTCGACCACGGTAGAGGGGAATCCTCGGTTGAGGAAAAAGGAAGACATGTCAGAAGCACTGGTATGGAAGGTGGCATCATCAGAGCAGATGCGGCGGAGACGGAGAAACTGGGAGAATGGAATAGAGTCCTTACAGGAGGCGGGGTGGGAGGAAGTGTAGTCCAGGTAGCTGTGGGAGTCGGTGGGCTTGTAGTGAGATATATCCTGTTGCGTATCATAAGGATCTCTACATTATATATTGAGGGTAGGTCTATAACTATGCCACTATTTTTAAATTGGCTGCTGCTTCATGGGAGCTGCCACGCTACAGGGAATATACAAATGGTTATGCCAGGATTCCTAGATCAATGGCTAATAGCTATTTAATTGTGTGCCTTTTAGCTTTCTTTTCTTCCTTGATCTCTTTGATTGCATTTGTGGGATGAGCAGTTGTGTGGAATGATAGTTCTCTTGTCCTATTGCTCAACAAGCAACAAAAGACTCCTAGATCACTCAGCAGATCGAAATAATTACAATCCTCACTGGGCTATGATCTTCTCATAGGTAATTACATAGAATTTCAATGAATTTCAATATAGATAAATGTGAGGTAGTACATTTTGGTAGGAAGAATAAGGAGGCCACATGCTGCTTGGATAATGAGGGCTGGATTTTAATGAGCAGGAGCACGTGGGTTTGGGAGCAGGTGAGGTTATTCAATTTGGTAGGAAGAATAGAAAAACAGAATATTTTTTAAATGGTGAGAAACTATTAAATGTTGGTGTTCAGAGAGATTTAGGTGTTCTCATACAGGAAACACAGAAAGTTAGCATACAGGTACAGCATGCAATTAGGAAAGCAAATGGCATGTTGGCCTTTATTGCAAGCAGGTTGGAGTACAAGAGTAAGGAAGTCTTACTACAATTGTAGAGGGCTTTGGTGAGACCACACCTGGAGTACTGTGCACAGTTTTGGTCTCCTTATCTGGGAAAGGGCATACATGCCTTAGAGGCGGTGCAGCGAAGGTTCACTAGATTGATCCCTGGGATGAGAGGGTTGTCCTATGAGAAGAGATTGAGTAGATTGGGCCTATACTCTCTGGAGTTTAGAAGAATGAGAGGTGATCTCATTGAAACATCTAAGATTCTGAGGGGGTTGACAAGGTAGATGTTGAGAGGTTATTTCCCCTGGCTGGAGAGTCTAGAACTAGGGTTCATAGTCTCAGGCTAAGGGGTCAGCCATTTAAGACTGAGATGAGGAGGAATTTCTTCACTCAGAGATTTGTGAATCTTTGGAATTCACTGCCCCAAAGGGTTGTAGATGCTCAGTCGTTGAGTATATTCAAGATTGAAATAGATAGATTTTTGGACTCTAGGGGAATCAAGGGATATGGGAATCGGGCAGGAAAGTGGAATTGAGGTCGAAGATCAGCCATGATCTTATTGAATGGCAGAGCAGGTTCGAAGGGCCGTATGGCCGACTCCTGCTCATAGTTCTTCTGACAGGCAACAGCACCGGCAACAGCAGCAGCAACAGCCTGCTGATCACAGAGCTGTAGATCCACAGGAGAGAGGGGAGCAGCAGAGAGGTGCAGCTCGCAGGAGGCCATACCTGGCACACAGGGTCTACAGGCAGAGGATAAGCTTCCTTGACATGTCTGAATACCAGTATCTCAGGAGGCTCAGGGTGTCCCATCAGGTGGTGGCAGACATTTGCAGCCTGCTGGAACAAGACCTACTGCCAGCTGGACCTGGTGGCCATGCTTTACCAGTGGCTGTCAAACTCACCACTGCCCTCAACTTTTTTTGCCTCTGGATCCTTCCAGGGCTCTGCCAGAGACATTTGTAGGATCTCACAGTCGGGGGCCCACAAATACATAAGACAGGTGATTGATGGCTTCTTTGCTAGTGCTTCAATTATGTCAACTTTGACTGTGATGACGCCAGTCAGAATGAGCGGGCGCTCAGGTTTGCGGCTCTGGCTGGCTTCCGACAGGTGCAGGGCATCATCGATTGCACACAGGGGTAGCATTGCTGGTAAAAGAGGGGATAAATGCAATTGAAAGGAAGGATATTAACTCAGTTAATACAGAATCTATATGGGTGGAGCTAAGAAATAGCGAGGGGCGAAAAACATTAATAGGAGTGGTATATAGGCCTCCAAATAGTAAAATAGAGGTTGGGGAGGGCATCACGAGGGAAATTAGAGAAGCGTGCAATAAGAGCACAGCTGTCATCATAGGTGACTTTAACTTACATATAGATTGGACTAGTCTAATCAGTAAAAATAATGAGGAGGAGGAATTCCTTGAGTGTTTAAGGGATGGTTATCTGGATCAATATGTCGAGGAACCAACTCGGGAACAGGCTATATTGGACTGGGTACTGTGCAATGAGAAGGGACTAATTAGTAATCTTGTTGTACGGGGACCCTTGGGTCAGAGCGATCATAACATGATCGATTTCTCACTCGAAATGGAGAGCGAAGAAATTGACTCAGAGACTAAGGTCCTGAATTTAAACAAGGGGAATTATGATGCCATTAGACGGGAACTGAGTAGGTCTGATTGGACAACGTTCCTGGGAGGACTGGAGGTAGATAAACAATGGCAAGCATTTAAAGATAGAATGACAAAATTGCAAAAATTGTTTATACCAATCTGGCATAAAAGGAAATCTAAAAAGGTGACTCAACCGTGGATAACAGGGGAAATTAGAGACAGCATAAAATCCAAAGATAGGGCGTATAAAATAGCCAAAAAAAGCGCCAGAGCGGAAGATTGGGAACAGTTTAAGATAGAGCAAAGGAGGACAAAGGGCTTAATCAAGAGGGGCAAAATAGCTTACGAAAGCAAGCTGGCGGAAAATATAAAAACTAACTCCAAAAGCTTTTATAAGTATATCAAGAGGAAAAGACTGGTGAAAACCAAAGTTGGTCCATTGCAGTCAGATACGGGGGAATATATAACGGGAAATAAGGAAATGGCAGACCAACTAAATGCATACTTTGGGTCAGTCTTTACGAAGGAAGACACAAAAAACCTCCCTGGGATATCGGGAAAAATAGGGACATTGGCAATAGAGGAACTGACGCAAATCAATATCTCTAAGGATATGGTGTTAAGGAAGCTAAAGGGATTGAAGGCGGACAAATCCCCAGGGCCTGATAACATGCATCCTAGGGTACTGAAGGAGGTGGCCCTAGAGATAGCGGATGCACTAAGTATGATTTTTCAGAATTCATTAGACTCGGGAACAGTGCCCATGGATTGGAGGGTAGCTAACGTTACCCCACTATTCAAAAAGGGGGGTAGGGAAAAAGCAGGTAATTACAGACCTGTAAGCCTTACATCAGTTGTGGGCAAAATGCTGGAGTCCATCATTAAGGATGAAATAGCGGAGCACTTAGCAAATGGGGACAGGATAGGACAGAGTCAACATGGATTTACAAAGGGTATCTATTGGAATTTTTTGAGGGAGTAACTGGTAAAATAGATGGGGGAGAGCCAGTAGATGTGGTGTACCTGGACTTCCAAAAGGCCTTCGATAAGGTCCCACATAAAAGATTAGCAGGGAAAATTGAAGCTCATGGGATAAAGGGGAAAGTATTGACGTGGATAGAGAACTGGCTGTCAGATAGAAAACAGAGAGTTGGAATAAACGGCTCATTTTCTGAATGGCAGGCAGTAACAAGTGGGGTACCACAGGGATCTGTCCTGGGTCCCCAGCTGTTCACAATTTACATTAATGACCTGGATCAGGGAGTCGGATGCAGCATTTCCAAATTTGCAGACGACACTAAACTAGGAGGGGGGGTGGGCTCAGAGGAGGAGACCAGGAAGCTCCAGAGCGATTTGGACAGACTGGGTGATTGGGCGGATAAATGGCAGATGCACTATAATGTGGACAAGTGCGAAGTTATCCACCTTGGGTGCAGGAACGGGAGGGCAAATTATTATTTAAATGGCAATAAATTGGGAGAGGGGGAAGTACAGAGAGACCTGGGTGTTCTTGTACACCAGTCACTGAAGGCGAGCATGCAGGTGCAACAGGCGATCAAGAAGGCAAACGGTATGCTGGCCTTCATAGCAAAAGGGTTGGAATACAGGAACAGGGATACCTTGCTGCAGCTGTACAGGGCACTGGTGAGACCACACCTCGAGTACTGTGTACAGTTTTGGTCGCCTCATCTGAGGAAAGATGTTCTTGCCATGGAGGGGGTGCAGCGGCGATTCACCAGGCTGATACCAGGAATGGCGGGATTGACCTATGAGGAGAGACTATGTAGTTTAGGGATGTACACACTGGAGTTTATAAGATTGAGAGGGGACCTCATAGAAGTGTATAAAATTCTGACAGGTCTAGACAGACTAGATGCAGAAGGAATGTTTCCCTTGGCGGGTGAGAACAGAACTAGAGGACATAATTTAAGGATAAGGGCTAAACCATTTAGGACAGAAATGAGGGGGAATTTCTTCACAGAGGGTGGTGAACCTGTGGAACTCATTGCCACAGAGGGCAGTGTACGCCAGCTCATTAAATATATTTAAGAGGGAATTAGATATATTTCTACAGGCAAAAGGGGTTAAGGGTTACGGAGAGAAAGCGGGGACGGGATACTGAATTGGAGGATCAGCCATGATCTCATTAAATGGCGGAGCAGGCTCGAAGGGCCGGATGGCCTACTCCTGCTCCTATCTTCTATGTATCTATGTATCTATGTATTAAGACATCTATAGATCATCCAAGAGTGTTCGTCAACCACAAGGGCTTCTACTCCATCAATGTGCAGCTGGTATGCAACCACAAAAAGATTTTTATGCAGATGTGCACAAGATTCCCGGATGGATGTCATGATGCTTTCGTCCTGCGGCAGTTCACTCTCCCAGATGTCTTCACACCTGGAAGCAGAGATACATAGAAACATAGAAGATAGGAGCAGGAGTAGGCCATTCGGCCCCTCGAGCCTGCTCCGCCATTCAATGAGATCATGGCTGATCATCCAAACTCAGTACCCTGTACCTGCCTTCTCCCCATATCCCTTCATACCTTTAGCTTTAAGAAATATATCTAACTCATTCTTGAATATATTTAATGACTTGGCCTCAACTACCTTCTGTGGTAGAGAATTCCACAGGTTCACCACTCTCTGGGTGAAGAAATTCTTCCTCATTTCTGTCCTAAATGGCTTACCCCTTATCCTTAGATTATGACCCCTGGTTCTGGACTCTCCGACCATCGGGAACATTCTTCCTGCATCTAGTTTGTCCAGACCTGTCAGAATTTTATATGTTTCGATGAGATCCCCTCTCATTCTTCTAAACTCCAGCGAGTATAAGCCCAATCGACCCAATCTCTCCTCATATGTCATTCCTGCCATCCCAGGTATCAGCCTTGTGAATCTTCGCTGAACTCCTTCCATGGCAAGAACATCCTTCCTCAGATAAGGCGACCAAAACTGCACACAGAGTACTCAAGGTGTGGTCTCACCAAGACCCTGTACAACTGCAGCAGGACATCCCTGTTCCTATACTCAAACCCTTTCGCTATGAAGGCCAACATACCATTTGCCTTCTTCACCACCTGCTGCACCTGCATGCTTACCTTCAGCGACTGGTGCACAAGGACACCCAGGTCTCGTTGCACACTCCCCTTCTCCCAATCTATTGCCATTCAGATAATAGTCTGCCTTTCTGTTTTTGACACCAAAGTGGATAACCTCGCATTTATCCACATTATATTGCATCTGCCACACTTCTGCCCACTCACCCAACCTGTCCAAATCATCCAGGAGTTTCTCAATATCCTCCTCGGAGCACACACGCCCACCCAGCTTTGTGTCATCTGCAAACTTGGAGATATTACATTTAGTTCCCTTATCCAGATCATTAATGTATATTGTGAATAGCTGGGGTCCAAGGACCGAACCCTGCGGTACCCCACTAGTCACCGCCTGCCACTCGGAAAAAGACCCATTAATTCCTACTCTCTGCTTTCTGTCCGCCAACCAGTTCTCTATCCAACTCAATACCTTGCCCCCAATCCCATGTGCCTTAACTTTACACGCTAATCTCTTATGCGGGACCTTATCGAAAGCCTTTTGAAAGTCCAAATACACCACATCTACTGGTTCTACCTTATCTATTTTCCCAGTTACATCCTCAAAAAATTCCAGTAGATTAGTCAAGCACGATATACCTTTTGTAAATCCATGTTGACTCTGTCCGATCCTGTCACTGTTTTTCAAGTGCTCAGCTATTACATCTTTTATAATGGACTCTAGCATTTTCCCCAATACCGATGTCAGGCTTACCGGTCTGTAATTCCCCGTTTTCTCTCTATCACCCTTTTTGAATAGTGGGGTAACATTAGCTACCCTCCAATCCATGGGTACAGTTCCAGATTCCATCGAATGTTGGAAGATGATCAGCAATGCATCTACTATTTCTAGGGCCACTTCCTTAAGTACCCTAGGATGTAGATTATCAGGCCCTGGGGATTTATCGGCCTTCATTCCCATCAATTTCCCTAACACCATTTCCCTGCAAATACTAATTTCTTTCAGTTCCTCCCTTTCATCAGACCCTATGTTCTCCAACATCTCTGGGAGGTTATTTGTGTCCTCCTTTGTGAAGACAGAACCAAAATATGCATTTAATTGGTCTGCCATTTCTTTGTTCCCCATTATAAATTGCCCCGCTTCTGACTGCAAGGGACCTACACTTGATTTCACTAATCTTTTTCTCTTCACATATCTATAAAAGCTCTTACAGTCAGTTTTTATGTTCCCTGCAAGCTTACTTTCATATTCTATATTCCCCTTCTTAATTAATCCCTTTGTCCTCCTTTGTTGAATTCTAAACTGCTCCCAATCCTCAGGGTTACCGCTTTTTCTGGCCAATTTATATGCCCTCTCCTTGGATCTTATGCTATCCCTAATTTCCCTTGTGAGCCACGGTTGAGTCACCCTTTTTGTTTTATTCTTATGCCACACTGGGATGAACAAATTCTGTAGTTCATCCATGCAGTCTTTGAATGTTTGCCATTGCCTATCCACCGTCAACCCTTTGAGTGACATTCCCCAATCAATCCTACCCAATTCGCGCCTCATACCATCGTAGTTTCCTTTATTTAAATTCAGGACCCTAGTCTCTGATTCAACTACTTCACTCTCCATCCTAATGAAGAATTCTATCATATTATGATCACTCTGACCCAAGGGGCCTCGTACAACAAGATTGCTAATTAATCCTTTCTCGTTACATAATACCCAGTCTAAGATGGCCTGATCTCTGGTTGGTTCCTCGACATATTGTTCCAGAAAACCATTCTGTAAACATTCTAGGAATTCCTCCTCCACAGTATTTTTACTAATTTGGTTAGCCCAATTTATATGTAAATTAAAGTCACCCATGATGACTGCTGTGCCCTTACTGCATGCTTCTCTAATTTCCCTTTTAATGCCATCCCCAACCTCCGTATTACTGTTTGGAGGTCTATATACCACTCCCACTAACGTTTTCTGCCCCTTGTTATTTCTCAGTTCTACCCATACAGATTCCGCATCATCAGAGCTAATATCCTTCCTTTCAATTGTGTTAATCCCCTCTTTAACCAGCAATGCTACCCCACCTCCCTTTCTTTTTTGCCTATCTTTCCTAAATATTGAATACCCCTGGATGTTGAGTTCCCAGCCTTGGCCACCCTGGAGCCATGTTTCTGTAATCCCAATCAAATCATATTCATTTACCTCTATTTGCGCAGTTAATTCATCCACCTTATTCCGAATGCTCCTTGCATTAAGACACAAAGGGTAAAAATTCAGTTGGTTGCGCCTCCCGTTAGCGCCTTAAATGGGCGCTAATGGGGCGTTAAGGCGCTAACGCCCGGGCGCGGCGCTGTTTGCGCCGCTCGAGAACTTAACTTGAGATTGTGCGGCGGCGCTAAAACTTACCACTGCGACCACCTGCGCGCGCAGATTGTGACGTCAGTCCGTGGTGCAACGCCGTTGGGGCGCCCCGGAGCGGAAATTGAGTGGCGCCCCCTGCCTTACCGCCTGGCGCTTCCAACGACCGGAAGACTGGAACGTTATCAATCGGTCTGGGGCTGGGGGGGGCGCTATTTAAAGGGGGCCTCTTCCTGTCTTTTTCTGTGGTCGACATTTATGCACCACTCGTTCTGAGAGAGAGAGAGAGATTCGGAGAGAGAGAGAGAGAGACTTCTACATTGACTCAACGCTTTGTGAGGTAGTTTTGCCTAGTTCATCCTAACTTTGCTGCTACTTTCGTTGCTGTACCTCATTACTTTTCTGGCAAAGAGAAGATGGGGGCTGCAATGATTGGGGGCGTCGTCCTGCTCCAGCTCAATCGGAGCAGAGTGAGACGCAGACAGAGAGTGGCAATGATGGCCAGACGGAGGAGGCCCATCAGGCGCATGTACAGGAGAGCTTACCCTCCCAGGGTATATCGTGAACAGCTCTCCTACATCCACATGTCCGAGGAGCTGTGTTTGCGAAGGCTGCGATTCAGCAAGGAGGTGGTCACTGAGCTCTGCCACCTGCTGCAGCCAGATCTGCAGCCTCAGCTGAGGTCCAGGACGTCTCTGTCGGTGGCAGTGAAGGTCACAGTGGCCTTGAACTTCTACGCCACTGGCTCATTCCAAGCTGCTGTTGGGGACCTCGCCAATATCTCCCAGTTTGCGGTGCATCGCTGCATCCGGCAGGTCACCAATGCCCTCTTCACAAGGAGACGAGACTTCATCTCCTTCCCTATGACCCCAGACAAGCAGCATGACCGTGCTATGGGCTTTGCGAGGGTAGCGGGCTTCCCCATGGTGCAGGGCGCCATTGACTGCACGCATGTGGCTTTGCGTGCTCCGCGAGAGAATGCAGAGGAGTTCCGGAACAGAAAAGGGTTCCATTCCTTGAATGTGCAGTTGGTCTGTGACCACAGACAGGTGATTCTCGCTGTCAATGCCCACTATCCGGGCAGCTGCCACGATGCTTTCATCCTGCGCCAGAGTACTGTGGCAGAAATTTTCGAGGCACCGCATCAGCCAGTCGGTTGGCTTCTGGGGGACAAGGGGTACGCATTGAGCACCTGGCTGATGACACCGCTCCGTGCGCCAAACACCCCTGCTGAGCTGCGGTACCAGGAAAGCCAACAAGCAACGAGGAACATTATTGAGCGCACAATCGGCGTGCTCAAACAACGATTCCGCTGTCTGGACCATTCCGGAGGAGCCCTGCAGTACTCGCCTGAGCAAGTTTCCAAATTCGTAGTGGTGTGCTGCATGTTGCACAACATGGCAATCCTCAGGACGCAGCCAATGCCACCAGGCCTTGCAGCACCACAAGAGGAGGAGGAGGAAGAGGAGGAACTGGCCGAGGACGATGATCAGCAGCAGCACCAAGGCAGGAGGGCGGCCCACAATGGTCAAACTGCAAGGGCCGTCCGTCAACGACTAATAGCAAGCCGCTTCTAGGGCCCCTGCCAGTGCTACAAACACGAATCAACCCAGCACGCAACCCCTAAGCCGGCCAAGGCACCAATAATTCCAACCACCAGCCATGTATATTTTGAATACAGAAACTTATTTATTGTACAAACTCTGTGTGTGTCAATTCCTCATGACAAACTCATAGAAATAAACACAAAAAAACAGTCAATAACATAACTGGTTCTCACAACCTGGAGATAATGTCCAAAACACTAAACAAAAGTTGGGCCATGAACCTCGGCCTTTAATAAAAAAATGACCAGCATTTTGGCACACCTCCTACTTTTTGCCCTTCGAGGGTGATCTCCTTCCCTTGCGCACTTCCCCCCTTCTAACCCTACTGCTCCTCCATAATGGGACCTCAGTGGCTGCAGCAAGGCTGGTGGAAGGCTGCTGCTTGTCAGACCCTGACACTGCAGATGCCCCTGAAGGATGGCCTCGACCACTTCTGGGCCTGGAGGGCCCGGCTGCAGACTGCACCAACTCTGCATGGGCGGCAGCAGTCTGTCCTACAGGCGGTGGCAAGTGCAGTGGAGAAGTGACAGTGTTGGCAGCAGGAATGCTGTCATCGTGAGAGAGGACAGCAACTCCCTGCTCGCCCGACACACTGGCACTCCCACGGGGCAGCACTTCAGCATCCGGAGCAATTTGCCTGAGAACAGATTGCTGGCCTGCTGCGGCGCGGTGACAGCCCCGGGGACATGTGCACGAACCATCGAGGATGGCAGCAGTCAGTGCTCGCGTGGCCTCAATCTGAGTCTGCATGAGAGCAGGCTCAGATGGGTTCCTGGCAGCCAGTGACTGAATTGCAGCAGTAAGCTTTAGTGTGGCATCCGCCTGTGCTACAGCGAAGTGCTCCACACTCCTTGCCAGTGCCTCAATGCATTCGGGCACCCTTCCCACTGCACCCATGAGCTCAGTGTGCATGACCACCGCCTGGCTGTTCATTTCTGCAATCAGCCGCTCCTCCTCTGCGTCCATTGCATTAGGAGTGTCTGGCATACTCTCCCTCTGGGGAGAAGGCTCCCGTTCTTCCCTCCCCCCCCCCATGGCGTTGCTGCAGCCCGCTGGGTCCTGGAACTTCACCATCATCAGCCCCTTCCCCCCTGCTCCCCTCCGGGGAAGGCGTGTTCCCAGTGTGGCCATGGGCTTCCTCGGGAGAGGGTGGCACTGATGCTCCGGCTTCCTCTTCCTCCTCAGCTGCAGCATCACTCCCAGTGGCAGCTTCAGGGACCATCTCCTCAGCTGGTGAATCACCATCTGAAAGCAGGGAGGTACAAGAGTGGCTTTAGCGTGAGGACAGGGTGGCAGTAAGGGAGGAATAAGTGCAGCGAGTTAGCAAGTTGGATTGAAAGTGTCAAAGGCTGGTATTGTGAGGGACAAGTGGAAGGACAGAGGACAAAAAGGTGATGACCTTACCATTGCTGTCCACAACGGGGTCGGCGTCTCCAGTGGCGACGGGACCGATCACCCGGCTTGCCACAATCCTGTGGACGCGCTCCTCCAGATCGCTGAGGGGTTGCAGCTGAAGCCGCCCTCCACCCGTCCGTTGCTGCTGTCTCCGATTATGAGCCAGCTTAGCCTGCAAGAAAAAGGACAGCATCTGAGTCAATATACAGCCATGGTCTTGCCTGATGTGCCTCCCATAGGTGAATAGCCCTTACAATATACAGCCATGGTCTTGCCTGATGTGCCTCCCATAGGTGAATAGCCCTTACTGTATGCAAAGTGTGGAATGTGTGTGTGTGTTTGATGAAAGGGCCATAGGTGTTGGATGAGTGTTGTGCATTGGGGTTTTAAGACCCTCTGGCCATAGAGTGAGGTTGAGATGGAGGGATGGAGAGGTATTGAGAAAAAGCCACTCACCCTGACGACCCGAGTGAGGTCGTTGAACTTTTTGCGGCACTGGACATGGGTCCTGGGCACCATGCTCCTGGAGGAGACGCTCTGAGCCACCTCCCTCCACACTCTTCTGAACTCGCGTGGCAAAGGCCTCCTGCCACTCTCTGGGAACAGCATGCATCGTCTGCGCTCCACTGCGTCAACCAGAGCATCCAAGGCCCGCTCGGTGAAGCGATGAGCGCGTTCTCTCACCCTCTCCATGCTTGGCAGCAAAATGGATTACAGGTCTCTCCAGGCTGAGATTCAAGGCTGCAATGAGCAGGGTGTGGCTGGGGAGCAAGTGGCCCCCCCCGCTTTAAGAAGTGTCCGGCGCCAGTGTGTCTGTGTTCCCTCGCTAACTGGCAGCAGCTGCGCTGCGCTCGTGCGCTGAGTTAGCGCCTCACTCCTAGGCCTTTGCGCCTTAAGAGAGGTGTGCAGCGCCTAATTTAGCGCTCCACTCACCTCCCGGGGCGGTAAAAGTGAAGTTTCCTGTCAGTGCCGATAATTAGCGCCAGGCGCTAATATTTGCGCGCGGACGATATTTGCGCCCCAAATGGGGCGCGACCTAATTTCTACCCCAAAGCCTTCAGGCTTGTTTTTTTAACGCTCTCAGAACTATATGAATTATTATTTACTGTGACCATGTTTGATTTAAACAGTTGAGTTCTTTGCCTTCTACTTTTGTTTTTCTCCTTCCTGTCTTTTGCTTTTATCCTTGTTTCCCTTTCCTCTGTCTCTCTGCTCAGGTTCCCAAAACCCTGCCACTTTAGTTTAAACCCTCCCCAACAGCACTAGCAAACACTCCCCCTAGGACATCGGTCCCAGCCCTGCCCAGGTGCAGACCGTCCCGTTTGTACAGGTCCCACCTCCCCCAGAACCGGTTCCAATGTCCAAGGAATTTGAATCCCTCCCCCTTGCACCATTCCTCTAGCCACGTATTCATTTGAAATATCCTCCTATTTCTACTCTGACTAGCACGTGGCACTGGTAGCAATCCTGAGATTACTACCTTTGAGGTCCTCTTTTTTAATTTACCTCGTAACTTCCTATATTCTGCTTTTAGGACCTCATCCCGTTTTTTACCTATATCGTTGATGCCTATGTGCACCATGACAACTGGCTGTTCGCCCTCCCCCGCCAAAATGTTCTGTAGCCGCTCCGAGACGTCCTTGACCCTTGCACCACGGAGGCAACACCATCCTGGAGTCTCGTTTGCGGCCGCAGAAACGCCTATCTATTCCCCTTACAATTGAGTCCCCTATCACTATAGCTCTTCCACATTTTTCCTCCCAGCCTGTGCAGCAGAGCCACCCATGGTGCCAGGAAGTTGGCTGCTGCTGCCTTCCCCTGATAAGTCATCCCCCCCAACAGTATCCAAAGTGGTATATCTGTTTGAGAGGGGGATGGCCACAGGGGACCCTTGCACTACCTGCCTGCACCTCTTACTCTGCCTGGTGGTCACCCATTCACTTCCTGCCTGTACATCCTTTGCCTGCGGTGTGACCAACTCGCTAAACGTGCTATCCACGATGTTCTCAGCGATGCGCCAGCTCACCGGCTGGCTGCTTGGAGACAAGGGATACCCACTTAAAACATGGCTGATGACACCTCTCAGAAACCCGTGGAATGAGGACTAGTTGCGCTAAAATGAATGCCATATGACCACCACATGCGTCATCGAATAAGCCATCAATATGCTGAAGATGCACCTCAGGTGCCTGGATATGTATGGAGGCGCTCTTCAGTACGCACCAGCCAGGGTCTCCAGAATGGTCATGGTGTGCAGCACTCTGCACAACATTGCCCTGCAGCGAGGTTTGAACCTGCAGGAGGACCAAGGCGCAGAGCCTTTTGGAGGATTCCAAGGAGGAGGAGGAGGAGGAAGACGCAGAGGTGGAAGGTGATAAGGTTAATGCACCACCAGCAATGCACAATACTGCCCGGGGATGCCCTCGTTATTGTGAGGTTCACTTAGGTTGCACCAGTGCACCCATCTCAGAATCTCACACAAAAGGCACTTTTGTGCCCCACCCCCCAATGTCAAAGCAGTCCTGCAAACAACCAAGCATCCGTTTCACATCCCCCCCATTGGTCGTCATCAATTCACGCTGACTTTTTTAAATTGCATTTTCTGTTTCTAGATGCTGTGGAACACACTGGGGGCGATTTTGTGAATGGCGGCGAGTTGGAGGCGGGATTGCTGCTTGTCAGGTCGATGTCCCGCCTCCATCGATTTGTGGCCAACCCACGCTATTTTCCCCTGATTGTCCTTGTTTAGTCCGCCCAGCAGGCTTAGCAGGCCAATTAAGGGAAAGCCGGTTGCAGAGCACGTCAACGTATGATGTTTCACCTGTCAAACATTTTGACAGATGAATTGTCATCGTTTGACAGCTCTGTGAAGCTGTCAAACACTGACATTCTCTGCAGTTTGATGAGGTCTTGCATACAGGACCTCATCAAACCTCTTTCTTTTACAGAAATGAGATGGTTGTTGCATCTGAGAATGCAACGTCCATCTCTCATCTGCAACACGGAGATACAAGAGCATACAAACCGACTGAAGCCTGCAGGAAGAAACAAAGGTGAGTACACTTTTTAAAACACTTTCCACTTACCTCATATACACCACACTTTTGCACCACCCCCCCCCCCCCACCAACTCTTGCAGACCCCCTACTCGCTGAGCTGAGCTGGCGTGTTTTGGAGCCTTCGGGAAGCCCGCACTTGTGAGGGCAAAAAAGGGATAATCCTATTTTCAGTTCATCGGCTTTAATCCCTTCCCGCCTCCAAGGAGACGGGACCCGGTGCGGGACGGCTGCCCTCCTCCTGGGAAGATGGCATGGAGACGGGTTGGGCACCCGCCCCCAAAATCTGCCATTTTCCCGGCAGACCCGCCTCCATACCTGCCTCCCCAGGGATGGCAAAATCGCCCCCACTATTTGCTGTGAAATTTGACCAAATTCTACCATCATGCTTCGCGAGGACAAAGACTGGTTGCTGTGAGAACTTTGCAAAGTAAACTGTTTGACTTGTAAGCTGTAAAAGCTGCCAATTGTCTTTCAACAGATATGGAAAACAAGCTTATTGAAGTTTTGTGGGAACAGACTATTGACTGTGAAATCAGTGCAATAAAAGAAACATCTTCAGACTATGGAATGTACCTCGCATTGAAGGCCCACAGTTGCCTAACGGACTAGTGATAAGAGGGTCTGAGAAACAACTGCCGACCATTATGCCGTGTAGTTAGGGACACGTATGCAGTGGGAGGGTTGCCAAATTTTGGGGTATAAAAGGTATTGTTTCAAAACATTTGGGGCTGCAGTCGGGGCTATAGTCGATGGTGACCTGGTCAGTTGCAAGTTAAAGTTATGATGCGGAGATGCCGGTGTTGGACTGGGGTGGACAAAAGTGAGAAGTCGCACAACACCAGGTTATAGTCCAACAGCTTTATTTGAAGTCACAAGCTTTCGGAGCGGCTGCTCCTTCATCAGGTGAAGTGAAGAAATACAAATCGGCAAAGCATATTTAGACAGAGAACAATGCCTGTGCAGCGTACAATGTCAGATGACTACAGTTAATCTTTCTGACTGCCTTTTATCACACCTCGGCAGAGAGACAATCAGGTCAGTCAGGAAAGCATTATATCAAAGACATAGCAAAATACAACTAATACAATGAGGTGGGGTCACAGGGGTCTAATGTGTCAGATGCTGCAGTCTGTATGGAAAACCATAAACTTTAAACTTTTTACTTTTTTTACTGGAAATCACATCTGTGAACAAGCCAACGACAACTCGAAGTTAAAGTTAGTCATACGTCTAACATCGTTAAATTGACCTCTCATCTGGTGAATAGTGTGTATGTGGTTTTGCTTATAATCACCTGAGCTTAAAGTCAATGATTTTCAATGCTTGCTTGTGATAAGTACATGAGTTGAGCACAGTTTATATTCTGGTAATTACTTGTAATCTCTTGTTGATTTTTAAGTAAAAGAAGTTTCACAGATTCATTGGGTTTTGTGCTGTCTGTTCCACGGCTCTGAACTCTATAAACTGTCAGACAATCAAGAACATCTTACAATGCTTTTTCATCATTTCTTTCAGTATAGATCTCAGTATATTTCCTAAGCAATCTATTTAATTTGCTCTTGTAGCAGGCCTTTAAAGGACCACTTGCTGTGATTTTAGTCTTGTCAGGGAGTCCTGTTTCCAGCCTCATATCACTGCTTTGTCTTGAAGATGTGTGCATTGCTTGTCTGCATTCTGAGAGACAACCCTAATACATTTGAATCTACTTTGACTGACTGTTGTGCTTTAGTGTGTAGAATACCTTTTGATTTTTTTTGTATCAGCTTAACAGCCAAGAGAAAGAGAAAGATATAACTTTGCATGATAGCTCTTGTTTTTCAGTTTTCTTCTTGCTGTACCGTTATATGGGTGAAGGTTAATAAAGGACTCCATGAATTGTCTATTTTACATAAAGTTATTTCATTAAGGGTGCAAGTTGTGAAAGTTATTGCAGACAACTGCTAAAGTTTGAGAAATGTATTGTTTTGAAAAAGACACTCCAAGCTAAGTGATGTGTTGCAAACCAGCCAAATCGACTGTTTTCTCTTAATGCCGCTGCTAATTTTGCTCCTTAATACAAACGATTGTAGTTATTAACCTGAAACATATGGATTGCCAGAGTATTATTTGTCCATCACTCTGAAAGATCAGAATGTACAGTGAGATCCCAGACCATTTTCAGTGCGTAACTTAACAATAAAAAGGATTTGCTGGTCACTTTGCAGTTCGCTATCCCAGATGACTTTGTACATAAGTTCCTGTTTAGATTCATAGGGAATGCGGGCCTTTCGTTGGGAGCGGTCTTTTGCGTGGGGCATGAGGAAAAGTATCCGCAGAGTGCTGCAAATTGTAACCGTGATATTAGTGAATTAATACATTTCTCTGACTGCCATTTTAACTCCAGAGTTACTCCATTTATTTTAAGTGCACAAAGGCCTCTGCTAAAACAGTAGATAGGGAAATATGATCTGAACATGTGAAAAATTCATATGCTAATATTAGCAGCAGTAATTTCTAGGCTTATGTTGCAATATACCATATTGGACTTTTCTGCCTCTCCACCACAGGAAATATAAACCCCAATGTGGCTACAAAATACACTTATCAAATATTTATTTTTTACAATTAATGTTTTTAATCATGAATGCAGCGTAGCTGTTGCAATCAGAATTCTAATATAAAAGCTATTGAATATTGCTGTACCATGCATGAAAGTGCTAAAGCTTCAAATAGAATCAAACCTCTCCTCTTAAGGCAATACCAAAGGCAGTGTCAGTGTCTGGATTTGGTTCATTGCTGAGTGAATGCTGTTCTGTGATTTGGATATTATAGTACAGGCATGAGCATGTTCCAAAACCGATTGTATGTGACTGGAGCTTATTCCCGCAGGAGGTCAGGGGGAAAAAAGCATGAAATAGATCATTTACTGATCTGGAATGTCCCACTGTCAGGCCCCATATGTGACAGGATTTCATACAGCTGTGGACCTTCTGGCATCTTTGCATGCTGTGCTCCTTCCTCTTACACTGAAGGGTAAATATATTACATTAAATATCTAATGTCACCTAGCAAGCATTTATTTTTCTAGATATGGAGCAGTAAATTGGTATAGCTAATTATATGTTTTTCAAATGGCTTCAATCAAGAATTCAATTATTTTCATCTGGGAAAGTGCTAACGGTGCAGCAGCTCACAAACCAGATATTAAACTCTTATTTCCTCCTCCCTTTGTGAAATGCGTTCTTTGTATTTCCAGAGACATAAAATGCAAAAATGATAATATTTCCAAATATTATAGAGTAAAAAATTCTGATTGGCAAATTTCATGTATGAACACTTAACCTGTTTATTTTAATACCTATTTTTAATTGTTAACACCTGCATAACAAACAACATAAACACAGGAATGTCACATGAAGCATTAAATGTTTATGCCTGAAATTCACTGATTGAAATATCTTATAGCTTTTTATTTGAGAAAATTAAAAGCTGCAGTATCACAGGACATTTTGTTGTTTTCTGTAATAACGCTTGTGGATTGAAAGCATTCAATTCAGTATTAGCATACAATCGTGTTAATAGGTTTGTGTGCTAATATCACATAGTGCGATTTCACCCCATTGCAATGTAAACTCGGGGTGAAATCGGCCTGTGCAATAGTAACATACAAATGCATTGATTCATTTGTACAAAATTCCCCATGTCTGATACCTTAAATGTTAGCGATTTAGCATGCAGGTACAGCAAGCAATTAGGAAGGCAAATGGCATGTTGGCCTTTATTGCAAGGGGGTTGGAGTACAAGAGTAAGGAAGTCTTGCTACAATTGTACAGGGCTTTGGTGAGACAACACCTGGAGTACTGTGCACAGTTTTGGTCTCCTTATCTAAGGAAGGATATACTTGCCTTGGAGGCGGTGCAACAAAGTTTCACGAGATGGATTCCTGGGATGAGAGGGTTGTCCTATGAGGAGAGATTAGTTTGGGCCTATACCCTCTGGAGTTTAGAAGAATGTAAGGGGTGACGTGTGGCTCTGTGCTTAGCCTGAGTGCTAGTGCGGGGTTAGGCCTTGTTGCCTGTTCTGGTCTCCAGCCAGCCTGGTAACACTAGACACCTGTGAGTGGTTCGACCCACTCGCCCTTACGGTTCTGACACTGGACTTAGGTGCGAGAGCAATAATGCAGAGAAAACTCAGGTAGACCCGGTTGAATAGTGTGAAATGGAAAATCTTTATTGCATATTATTCAAGATTACGAGATACATGTCATAAGCACAGATTAATGACAGTACAATCTTACACACAGTTAGGAAACTAATTTTAGGGAAACGAGGAGCGCATGACACATCGTAAAAGGGGACACACATTATAATTATCTTAAAACTTAAACCCTCCCCTATCAATACCTGTCCTAATCTAGATTTGTAGGATCGAGACTCATGCTCACCACTCGTGATAACTCAGAGAATTCCGAAACTCTGCTCGGATGTTTTTACCGCAGCACCTGACTATCCACGTGTTGAACAGGGGTCTCTGTACCCCACTTGTTTACTCGCTTCTGCTCCGGCTAGCAGGCTGGACCGTCTGCTGTCATGAAGATCTGTGTTGTCCTCGGAGTTCTGATACTACTCAAAAAAAAGAGTCTTCCTGTGTCCTACACCAGTTGCCTGTAGAACTCGAAGAATAGTCTTCTCGGGCCAGTTGTGGAGTAGCCGATAGAATTCGAAAATGGCCCGTAGATTTTTAGGCGCGGTCGGGGCTTACTGACCGTGGCGACACGTGTAGTCGTCTTCTCATCTCATCTCATCTCATCTCCTCTCGGGCCTTCGGTTCCAACACCGTTTACCGACTCCTCGGGATGGTGCGCCCGCCTCCAGGCCTCACAGCCCGGTTCTCCACAGATCTTCGCGACAAGCCACGAGGTTGATCCTAGCGGATCAGAGTCCAGAGTCGTCAGGCAAGGGAATAAAAGTTCAGCAGCCTTCCAGCGAGTCAAAGCAGCAAGAGAGAGATGGACGGTTGTACTTTACAGTTATAGTGCTGTAATTCCTCTTTTCCCGCCCAATCTTAATGTCTATCTTTTGTCAGGTTTTTGTGCTCAAACTTCTTGTATGGGGTGATCTCAGTCTTTAATGGGTTTCGGTGACACTTGTAACTGTCTGAGTACCCGTTAATATTTCTCCCATTGTGGAACCGGCTAGTAGTCTCCCTGGAGGGGTTTTGGGGCTTCCAAATGCTTGCTGTGAGTACCCGCGAACGGCTCTCTCATCGTAGAGCCGTGGGGATTTTGCATATTAATGTCTTTGGATGGGTCCTTGATCGCTCAGTACAATAGCCCTTGTTTGCACCTGGGGGACCGATTTCAGTATTTATGTTTAAAATGCAAACCCATCATGTCTTGTCAATTATCTCAAATGTGCTGAGTCCTGTTCGATCTTGCTGAAATGTTTATTGAAACGCCATCTTGTCTGCCTACTGAAAGTCTAGAACTTTCTGCCACGAGGCGTGGCGGCCATTTTACAGGCTGTTTGTGTCCGTTTTGAAACCTGACAGCATTCTGCTGAAATAAAGCTGTTTATACGAAACTTTATGTCTCCTTCTTATTTTTATAAAATCGCGATAATTTTGCGAATTCTACAAGAATGAAAGGTGATCTCATTCAAACATGTAAGATTCTAAGGGGGATTGACAGGATAGATGCTGAGAGATTGTTTCCCCTGGCTGGAGAGTCTGGAACTAGGGGGCATAGTCGCAGGATAAGGGGTCAACCTTTTAAGACTGAGATGAGGAGGAATTTCTTCACTCAGAGGTTTATGAATCTCTGGAATTCACTGCCCCAAAGGGTTGTAGATGCTCAGTCGTTGAATATATTCAAAGCTAAAATAGATAGATTTTTGGACTCTAGGGGAATCAAGGGATATGGGAACTGGGTGGGAAAGTGGAGTTGAGGTCAAAGATCAGCCATGATCTTACTGAATGGCGGAGCAGGCTCGAGGGGCTGTATGACCTACTCCTGCTCCTAATCCTTATGCTCTTATGTTCTTATTCATATTGTAATATTACAGTGTCATTTTATGGCAAATAGTTTACACTGTTTAAAATCTGATACAAAGCCTCCTGCCATTTAAAAAAAAAACTAGGCCACTACAGAGCCTGTTACAGGGATTCTGGGGCATTATGAGCTTTCTGATGGTGCATATCATTCCATTTTCCTGTCTCTGCAAATGGCATGTTTGTTTCTAAGGGTTTGTTTACACTGAAAGAGTAATACACAGAAGAATTGACTTTATTAATACAATAAGCAGTGCGAAAGGCATGAGATGAAAAAAAGAAATAACAACAGAAAACGCTGGAAAAACTCAGCAGGCCAGGCAGCATCCGTGGAGAGAGAAAGAGAGTTGACGTTTCAGGTCGATGACCTTTCATCAGAACTGGGAAGAGCTGGAAATCAAATAGATTTAAGGCCAGGGTAAAGCTGGGAAAAGGGGGAGGGGATAAAGGAACAAAGGAGGAGATGAAGAGACATTAAGAGACATTAAGAGATATGCAAGGCTAGAGGTGGTGTTAATGTGACAGATTAAGGCTGAATGAAGTGTGAAATCTACTGGCAGAATGAAGGACAGCTGCCAGCTTCTAGGAGGAAAAAAAAAGGTGGGGGGGACAAATAAAAGGGTGGATAAAATAAAATATAAATGTGATTGGAGCTGAGGTTATGATCTAAAATTGTTGAACTCGATATTGAGTCCAGAGGGCTGTAGCGTGCCTAAACGAAAGATGAGGTGCTGTTCCTCGAGCTTACGCTGAGCTTCCGTGGAACAGTGTATTAGGCCGAGGACGTATTAGTGTTTGGTTCACTGCCACCTCTCTTCTTGGAATGCCTACCTTGAAGAAGTTCTGCTCTTCTCTTCGACGGGATTTCCGTTTGGCTCTTCAACCTTGTTCATCTTCATTGATTTCAGTTTCCCTTCTCGTGTTTGATCGGGTATCTGCCAAGACTCGGTTTCACAGCCACATTACTTTCCTCAGCAACTGTCTCCGGTTCCGACTTATCCCACGTGGATTCCAACTAAACTTCCACCCTTCGTGTTTCGGATCCACCCAGGATTACAAATATCTCCAAGATATTCATCGTTCCTCGAACTACTGCTCTCGCCGCATCTTGAGATCCACGCTCAATGCCATGCGGCGCCACATGAACACTCTCGACATCTCTCTTCAGCAGCACCGACGCACTCTATCTCAAAGCTGTCCGGGTCCACAGTTCCATTTCATTCTTAGACTCATCCGACGCTTCAACAAAAAACTTTTCTTCTTCCTTTCCGATGTCAAGGATCGCAAGCTTCAACAACTCTTGGACACTAAAGCCCCTCCGGAACCTTCTTCCCCTTCACTTTCCTCTGACCCCCCTTCTCCCAATCTCACCCCCTGCCGCGTTTTCACTATCCCCTCTGACCTTCCCCTCTCTGACTCCGAACGATCAGTCCTCAGCAAAGGCCTGAGCTTCATCCCCTTACGCCCCCATCTCAATGAATTTCGAGCTCGGCACGATGCTGAGCTCTTTTTCCGCCGCCTCCGTCTCCGTGCCCACTTCTCTGGCCAGGAGTCTTCCCCCCGCACGGCTGACCCTTTCTCCCGCTTTCAGAATTCTCGTTCCACCTGGACCCCTCCCTCTGGCCTCTTACCCTCTCTTGATCTTTTCATTGCTAACTGCCGCCGTGACATCGGCCAGCTCAATTTCTCTGCTCCCCTCACTCACTCCAACCTACCTCCCTCTGAACTTGCAGCACTCCATTCTCTCCGATCCAACCCTGACATTGTCATTAAACCTGCTGACAAGGGTGGCGCTGTTGTTGTTTGGCGAACCGACCTCTACCTAGCGGAAGTTGAACGCCAACTCTCTGACACCTCCTCCTACCTCCACCTGGACCATGACCCCACTACCGAACATCAAGCCACCGTGTCCAAGACTGTCACTGACCTCATCTCCTCTGGAGATCTTCCCCCCACGGCCGCCAACCTCATAGTTCCCCAACCCCGCACAGCCCGCTTCTACCTCCTTCCCAAGATCCACAAACAGGACTGCCCCGGTAGACCCATCGTTTCAGCCTGTTCTTGCCCCACGGAACTCATCTCTTCCTATCTCGACTCTATTTTTTCTCCCCTTGTCCAGTCTCTTCCCACCTACATCCGCGACTCTTCCGATGCCCTCCGCCATTTTAACAGTTTCCAGTTTCCCGGCCCCAACCGTCTCCTCTTCACTATGGACGTACAATCCCTCTACACCTCCATTCCCCACCAGGATGGCCTGAGGGCGCTCCGCTTCTTCCTTGAACAGAGGCCCAACCAGTCCCCATCCACCACCACCCTCCTCCGCCTGGCTGAACTTGTTCTCACATTGAACAACTTCTCCTTTGACTCTACCCATTTCCTCCAAATTAAAGGTGTTGCTATGGGTACCCGCATGGGTCCTAGCTATGCCTGCCTTTTCGTGGGATATGTGGAACACTCTTTGTTCCAGTCCTACTCGGGTCCCCTCCCTCACCTCTTTTTCCGGTACATTGATGACTGTATCGGTGCCGTCTCCTGCTCTCGCCCTGAACTAGAACATTTCATTCACTATGCTTCCAATTTCCACCCTTCCCTCACCTTCACATGGTCCATCTCCGACTCTTCTCTTCCCTTCCTCGACTTCTCCATCTCCATCTCTGGGGATAGGTTATTGACTAACATTCACTACAAGCCCACCGACTCCCACAGCTACCTGGACTACACTTCCTCCCACCCCGCCTCCTGTAAGGACTCTATTCCATTCTCCCAGTTTCTCCGTCTCCGCCGCATCTGCTCTGATGATGCCACCTTCCATACCAGTGCTTCCGACATGTCTTCCTTTTTCCTCAACCGAGGATTCCCCTCTACCGTGGTCGACACGGCCCTCGACCGTGTCCGTTCTATCTCCCGCACATCTGCCCTCACCCCTGCCCCTCCCTCCCGGAACCACGATAGGGTTCCCCTTGTCCTCACCTTTCACCCCACCAGCCTCCACATTCAACGGATCATCCTCCGCCATTTCCGCCACCTCCAGCGTGATCCCACCACCAAACACATCTTCCCCTCACCTCCCCTTTCAGCATTCCGCAGGGACCGCTCCCTCCGCGACACCCTAGTCCACTCCTCTACCACCCCCAGCACCCCTTCCCCTTCGCCCGGCACCTTCCCGTGCACGCGCAGGAGATGCAACACATGCCCTTATACCTCCCCTCTTCCCACTGTCCAGGGCCCCAAACACCCCTTCCAGGTGAAACAGCGATTTACTTGTACTTCCTGCAATTTAGTATACTGTATTCGCTGCTCACGATGTGGACTCCTCTACATTGGGGAGACCAAACGCAGATTGGGTGACCGCTTTGCGGAACACCTCCGTTCAGTCCGTAAGGGGGACCCCGAGCTCCCGGTGGCCTGTCACTTTAATTCACCGCTTCACTCCCACTCTGACCTCACCGTCCTCGGCCTAATACACTGTTCCACGGAAGCTCAGCGTAAGCTCGAGGAACAGCACCTCATCTTTCGTTTAGGCACGCTACAGCCCTCTGGACTCAATATCGAGTTCAACAATTTTAGATCATAACCTCAGCTCCAATCACATTTATATTTTATTTTATCCACCCTTTTATTTGTCCCCCCCACCTTTTTTTTTTTCCTCCTAGAAGCTGGCAGCTGTCCTTCATTCTGCCAGTAGATTTCACACTTCATTCAGCCTTAATCTGTCACATTAACACCACCTCTAGCCTTGCATATCTCTTAATGTCTCTTAATGTCTCTTCATCTCCTCCTTTGTTCCTTTATCCCCTCCCCCTTTTCCCAGCTTTACCCTGGCCTTAAATCTATTTGATTTCCAGCTCTTCCCAGTTCTGATGAAAGGTCATCGACCTGAAACGTCAACTCTCTTTCTCTCTCCACGGATGCTGCCTGGCCTGCTGAGTTTTTCCAGCGTTTTCTGTTGTTATTTCGGATTTCCAGCATCTGCAGTATTTTGCTATCGTATCAGATGAAAAAAAGAACTTACTGCTGAAAACTTCAATCAAGCTGTAGTTGTTAGATGAACATCGTTAATACCCTGTGACTCTTGGCACTGTTTGGAAAAATGCACAGCTGAAGAACAGAACCAGACAATATACATTTCCTTTCAAATAACCCAGTCTCACCAGTACTATTAATTCTTTCGCCCAAATATAACAGAAGTAGTTTATAGCAGAAGTGGTTTATAGTCATATCATAGTCACATCTCTTGATGATGGCATGGAGAGTATGATAGATTCCTGCGAGGAAATCACTGAGGCACAAGGCAATTGTGAAATTCTGATGACACCATAAACCATGAGAATGAAGAGTAAAGTGGAATCATAAGTTTAGAATGTACTGTCATGGGAACACCATCACCTTCAAATACCTTTCCAAATCACACACCATCTCTTTTGGTCAACAAGCCCTCATTGACTCCCATTGCACAGATGTGCCACATTGGGGTGGGCGGGTTCATCCTTTGCCTGTAGTCAATGTCGCAGGATTTAGCATGTATTTTAGAATGGATGTCACTTATCGATGCATGTCTGACATACAGCCCAAATTCTGGCCTGAACTAGAATACTTTTACGGCAGAAAAGAAATTAGGATTTGGGCCGAGTCTTCATCAACATGTTTTGTTATTTGTGCAATCAGATATGCTTAGAGGTGCTACAATGCTGCTTTTGCCAGTCTCATAGCTTCTAATGAAGTCCTAAAACTGAATGGAGAAAATGGAAATAAAGTTCTGCAGCTATCAAGGTTAAGTGTCCTTGTCTGGGATTCTTAAGCTTGGTGATTCAGCTCAATTTTCTCCTTGGCATTCCTTCTGACATTATTAAAAAACTTGTATTGCAATAGATTTCTTTTACATTTATTGAAGCTAAAATTCACAGCAAAATGTTAAAATAAAAAATATAAACACATTATTGTTAAAACACTGCTGATATAAAAATTAAATACAAAATGTGATTAATTGTTCAATAAATAACTTCATTTCTCACAACTCTGAAAAGAATGGTCAGTACTATAGATTGAAGAAGATAATTCGACTCTTCAGGAGCTGGATTTTTCCAACCTCGGCAGGTCCGGGGCGGGCGACGGCGGTGGCATGTGGGGACCTCGCATCTGTGTCAATCCTTGCCTCCAACAAGATATTCCCATGATTGGGCTTGTTAAGCCCGCCCTGTGAGGTTCCCAGCCAATTAATAGGAAGCGGGTCTGATGATGTCATTTGATGACGCGTCATCAGCCAGTTTCCTTAAAGGGACCATGTCCAAATTGATTTTAACAGTTGTGCTGTCAGAGTTCTACAGTATTGAGGTGCTGCAAACACTGACGAGCACTGCACAGAGGTGCATGGCTGCACCCAGGCTCTCCCATGACTCCCTCTATATGTTTATGGAGGGAGTCACAGCATGCAGGCAGGTTCTCTTCCCTTCCCATTGGCGGAAGAGACCTCCCCATGACACCAATGCAGCCTGGTTGCACATTGCACAGGAGGGCACAAGCAGGGATGTCGTCAGGAGGGCCAGGCTGCAGTGGCGCAAACCTTACAATGATCTCAGTAGATCACGAAACATTACTGCAAAGCCATACTCAACCTCATCCTGCTGTGCCACTCATCACATCCCCATCACTCTGCCTTCCCTACCCTACTCCTGCACATCCTTACTCACACCAACTTACCTTGCACCTCCACCCATCCCTCTCTCTCTATCTACATTATCACTTCCCCATCTCACTAGCCACCCCTCACCCTCACCCTCATCCTAGTCCAATCATACCAACTAACAACACACAAGGGTAGGCACTTGGGTGTTTTAGCCAATAGTCGTGTAAACTTTCTGTTAATGTGTTGTCATGCATTGAAATCCTTATTTTCACCACTTTGCCTTCTTCGACAGATTTGTATGCACCTTTGAAAGTGTGTTAGTGAGTTCCAGTGAATGATGAGACATAACGTCGCCCCCCAACCACCGCCCCCCCCCCCCCCCAATGGCGATGAATGTGAAAGGAATGGCTTGCACATTGTAGGGATGGTTTACGGTGCTGGTGTGGGGTGGTGCCAACCTGGTGCATCATGTGGCATCCAGGGTGTACTGCGTCTACTGAAGCAAATGTGGACATAGTGAGGCCATCGCTGGTGTCTTGGGCAGCAATGTGCATGGGTGATGATGCCCTGTGCCCAGTGCAGCATCAGTTGATTGCAGAGAAGGCTGGCGTGGATGTTGGTGCTGCTGGTGTTGGGGCTGATCACATTGGGAATCTGAGGACCAAGGTGAGATTTTTCAAGGGCACCGATGCTGATGGAATAGATGGCAGGTGAGGTTGAGATGATAGAAGTAATCTGTCAATGTTGAGATAGGTTGTTCTAAGGAGGTGACAGTGGATAGAGAGATTACTCCAAACACTTCAAAAGTGCATAAAGCTCAAAAGTGGGTTCAAAGTCATTAATGCTCCAGCTTCTAAGATTGGGAAGTGAACAGCTGTGAAATGGTAGCTTTTAGACCACTTTTGCAGCTTTCCCCTATTCACAGCAATCCACTGTCACTGAGAACCCGACACACTTACCTGACGTGATAGCCGCTCTCTGGGAACCTCATTGAAAACCTGGTAAAATGGTAAGTACATGGGAAAATGGTTGTTAACTACCTTTTAATAAGCTTTTAACTATCTAAATTGGCTGACCCGCCTCTTGGTGTCGGGTCTGTTCAGGGATGACAGACCCGACACTTAGGAAACTGACAAGGAGGCGGGTTCAGTGCGGGATACCGACCCGCTGTCAATCTTTGTGATTTTGACAGCGGACCCGCCTCCAAACCCGCACTCTGAGCGCCGGCAAAATTCAACCCACAGTGTTTGATCAATAATACTACTGACAATACTAAGTTAATCAGTTACTGTGTGGAGAGCGGTGCAGGATTCATTTAACACCAATCTGTATTTCAATCCTCTAAAAGCCATAGGCGCCACTGCCAGAAGTCACATTTGTTTCAGATTGCATTAGTGCAGTGTTTGGCAAATAGCTGGAGTGGAGCCTTTGTATTTCTGTAGACATTAAGGGTTTTTTGCTGTGCCATCTAAAAAATTCCCTTCAAATAGCTCGCTTATACCAGTTTATTGCATCTCAGGGTGATTCTTCCTGCACATTGCACACTGCAACACATGACTTAATTATAGATCAGGAGAGGGGACTTGGCTTTCTACGTATCACTCCTCAATCCTGGACATATTGGTGCATCTCATTTCAATTCCAACTTTCCCAAGAGTACCATCCCATCATGTTGCCAAATTGTCTGAAATCAAACTTCTGGGATGAAGGAAGATCCAAAGAGTCCTCACCGTCTGCTTGGATACAAAATTAGAGATTATACAATTAAGCATCCTAACACCAATTAAACGCCAATTAGAAAAACAATACATTAGACACTGAAGCTCATATCCCAGTTGTTATTAAATTCAATTCAAAACAATATTAACCAAACATATGCTCAATGTTCCTAAAGGTGACAGATAATTTTACCCAATTTCACTTCCTTGCATTTCGGTCCCACAGGATAATCAATTGCAATTTTTATTTTAAAAAAATCAAATTAAACAATTGTACTGTTTACTCTAGGTATTCCAGAGAAGGTACATCTAGACAAAAAGAAAATACTGCAGATGCTGGAAATCTGAAATAAAAACAGAAAATGCTGGAGATACTCAGCAGGTCAGGCAGCATCTGTGAAGAGAGAAACAGAGTCAACGTTTCAGGTCGATGACCTTTCGTCAGAACTGGAATAAAGCAGGAAATAGAACAGATTTTTAAGCAAGTGTAGGGGCTGGGAAATGGGGGAGGGGATGAAAGAACAAAAGGGAAGGTCTGTGATATGATAGAAGGCAGGAGAAGTTAAGAGACATTAAGAGATATTCAAGGCAAAAGGAGATGGTAATGGGACAGGTTAAGAAACAAAGGATGGCTCGAGATGAAGTGTAAATTGCGCTGGCAGAATGAAAGACAGCTGCCATGTGGGAGAGAAGAACAGACACAAACAAAAAGTGTGGATAAAAAATATATATATGATAGGGGCCGAGGTTATGATCTGAAATTGTTGAACTCTATGTTGAGTCCAGAAGGCTGTAAAGTGCCTAATCGAAAGATGAGGTGCTGTTCCTTGAGCTTACGCTGAGCTTCTGTGGAACAATGCAAGAGGCCGAGGACGGTGAGGTCTGAATGGGAGACCCCGAGCTTCCAGTCCATAAGGGGGACCCCGAGCTTCCGGTCGCCTGTCACTTTAATTCACTGCTCCACTCCCACTCAGACCTCACCGTCCTCGGCCTCTTGCATTGTTCCACGGAAGCTCAGCGTAAGCTCGAGGAACAGCACCTCATCTTTCGATTAGGCACTTTACAGCCTTCTGGACTCAACATCGAGTTCAACAATTTCAGACCATAACCTCGGCCCCTATCATATATATATTTTTTATCCACACCTTTTGTTTGTGTCTGTTCTTCTCTCCCACAGGGCAGCTGTCTTCCATTCTGCCAGCGCAATTTACACTTCATCTCGAGCCATCCTTTGTTTCTTAACCTGTCCCATTACCATCTCCTTTTGCCTTGAATATCTCTTAATGTCTCTTAACCTCTCCCGCCTTCTATCCTATCACAGACCTTCCCTTTTGTTCTTTCATCCCCTCCCCCATTTCCCAGCCCGTACACTTGCTTAAAAATCTGTTCCATTTCCTGCTTTATTCCAGTTCTGACGAAAGGTCATCGACCTGAAACGTTAACTCTGTTTCTCTCTTCACAGATGCTGCCTGACCTGCTGAGTATCTCCAGCATTTTCTGTTTTTATTTAAGGTACATCGAGAGGTTGACTGTGAACTATTCACTCTTTGATCTATTTTGTGTAGTCAGTTTTTCTTTATGTAAAATAGTTTGTTTGAAATTAATATTTTAAGGGAAAGTTCCCTCATGAAATAGTTAAGCCTATACATTCAGGCAATGTCAGTGAAAGGGATCCCTGTGGATTGTGTCTGCTGTCAAGCATAGTTATTTCAATCCTATTGTTCTGTTTGTTGACCAATTGGAAACTATTTTCTAAAAACAAAGTTGTTATTGGTTTTTAATAAATATTGCAAAATGTGGGATTCACAATGAAGGAATGACAGATCCAATCAATTTGAAACCAGGGCTAATAGAACCATTGCTAGTGGCACCTTTTTATGAAGAAAAATGCATTACCTAAATGGTAACTTACCACATAGGATATATCAAAGATTAGGTTATCAACCTTCAAAGTATTTATTCCTGTACTTAATCTTCTGCTGTGGTCACTGTTGAGCCAAACGAACACAAATAGCTGCAAAGAGTAAACTAAAACCTAGATACCATGATGCGGAGATGCCGGTGTTGGACTGGGGTGGACAAAAGTGAGAAGTCGCACAACACCAGGTTATAGTCCAACAGGTTTATTTGAAATCACAAGCTTTCGGAGCGCTGCTCCTTCGTCAGGTGAAGTGAAGAAATACAAATGGTCACAGCATATATAACATATATATGTTCTCTGACTATATATGCTGTGACCATTTGTATTTCTTCACTTCACCTGACGAAGGAGCAGCGCTCCGAAAGCTTGTGATTTCAAATAAAGCTGTTGGACTATAACCTGGTGTTGTGCGACTTCTCACTTAAAACCTAGATAGATTTGGGAAGTGGGGAGCTCCCCAACATGGTACAGCACATACCATGCAACCAATAAGGACACTAATGCCCCGATTTAAACCAGGGGTGTGAGTCCGGTGTGTGGGGGCCGATGCAGGCGGCAATCCATCAGGCCCTCCGCGGCACATTTTAACTCCCAGGCCTCATTTAAATGAAACTCCTGCCCGAAGCGAAACACACTCACTGGCCTAAGTTTCAGGCTCTGGGTATTTTACTCATGAGCTTCATTTAAATGTTGACCAGTCCACCGGCTGCTGAACTGCTTCAGCCTGGCGGGGAATCCGTGACGGCTTCCCGGCTCAGGTTCCAATTCAAACGTCTAGCCGGCCCGTCCTCCACTGCCAACACCAGCGGTGTTAAAATCGGAGATGGCCAGGAACGGGGTGTGAAATGGAGCGGCTTCATTTTAACTGCTGGTCCGCTCCATTGCCGCTGAGCAACGCTCCGTGAATATTGTCCCTTTTTTTTGACTGAACGAGACAAAGAATCGCAAATGATTGTCACCATCAATCTCGGAAGCATAAGACAGGGAAATAAAAGAAGAAAACCTTCTAGATTATTTCCTCCTTTTCCCTGTAAATCATCTGACAGGCTCCTCAAAGATATTATTCAAATAGGGGCATCTCCCTACAAGTAATAAATGAGGAGGGTAGCAACTAGTGATGGCTCTGCCCCATCCCCTATCAGGCTGTGAGAGGCTCCACTCCTGTTAAAGTAAAATACAATTTCCATTTCATTATGCTGTAACTCCAATTGACTGTGGTCACAGTGCTAGACTAATGCTCAGATAATTAGATCTCTGTCATCAGGGCCGAGTGAGAAATTAAGTAGGCAGCTGAGCCGATTTATACAGCAAAATAGTTTATTAAATCAAACAAAGGGAAGCAACTGATTTTCTGTAGTTTGGAGTTTTATCCTTTTCTGTACTCATTGAAGGAATTAAATCACATTTTGTTCTTTATTCACCAGCTTTATTTCTGACACGCTACTCCCAGTGAGCGCTAAAGTCAGTGAACGCAAATTTAATCTCCACAGAAGCAAAATGATTTGCAATGTCATGCGCCACCCTACAATATGGCCACCCTGCTGATATCACTGCACAAAAGGTAGGTGAGCTGTTGGGTGTTGGGCCTTACGGTTACTGTGGTCTCCTGACCTCCTTGTGATCCCCTTCAGGGTCGGAGAGGAATTTTCCAGAATTAATTTTCCCTGAATTGGCCGAGGGTTTTTTTCCCCCCCTTTTTGCTGCTTCCAGGAGATTACATGGCTGCCCCTGGGTGGGAGCATTGAGGGTCATAATGCTTAATTGCAACGTGATTCTGTGGGACAGGTTCGATGGACCAGCTGGTATTTTCCTGTCCATCATTTTCATATGTTTATATACTCTCTGTTCTATTTTAATTTTCAGCTAGCAAGAGCAGAACCTCTCTCTCTGCAGGTCCTTTTCGCTGGGGCTCTACAAAAATGCCTGTAATGTAGACTATACAAACTACAAAGGTGAATCAATAAAACTACAAGTATTTTTATAAAATACTAAGACATCGTGGGACTGAAATTCCTGGGGTGGGAGATGGAGCAACTTGGGCAGGCGGTGAAGGCCAGGAATTTGGATCTTCTAAGTTTCTGCCTCTGGAATGTTCTGGCCTAAATTATGATGGGATGGGGGGGGTGGCGGGGGGGGGGGGGGGGGGGGAGTCTTCTGCCTGGTCCCTATAAATCTATCTGAGTTTTGGGGGTGTGTGCAGGGGCAATCTTGGACTATCCCAACATTTCCAACCAATAATGCATCCAGTGGAAGCCATTTTGGACCGCCCTTTAAGGCTGTACAAAGGTTTCCTGACAAAGGTAATTGATCCCACAGGGGAGCAATTTTCTGAGAATATTTCCTTTCAGGGAAAATGTGATTTTTTTTTTTTTCCAATCAGTCTTTGGCCCAATTCGGGACCCCCCACCATCAGAGCGGCAAGGTGCTGCTCTGGTTTTCTACCAGGCAGTTGGTTGGGTGCCTCTCTAGTGCCTGTACGGGCTGAGGCCACCAATCCCAATTATTTTATTGAAGGTGATGGCCTTTGGGGGTAGCAGACTGTAGACAAATGTTGACCATCCCTGGGCTTTGGGACTCGGGTTCACATCCTCTCCTGCAGGTAGCTGGGAGTCTCACTCTGCCGCACTTCCAACAGTGGAGCAGGGGCCCCAGAGTTTCGGGCCCTTAATGAATATAAACCTGTACCACTGGAAGAAAAAGCAGTTTGTCATTTAGCAAATTAAATGAGGCGTAAGGTTAAACAGAATGTGCAAACCCTTAAGAAATAGGAGTTCAGTCTATTTAAAGGTGCAGTTGCATGCAAGAAATATTCTTGGCCTATTGCATATAGCAGAGATTTAGCACGGTACCAATAGTATCATTTAAACATGTGTATGCCAAATTCTAAGAAAATAACATCAGGATATATTTTTTAAATATTTACATCCCAAACATATTCATATTCAACCGACATATTCCGACCTCGTGAGCCACATTTTCCGGTTTTTTAGGTACCACAATAGAACCGAATAGTTAGCGATTCCAAACCTTCAGCCCTGCATGTAAATAATAAATCAGCCATTCTCTAACACCACTGAGGAACCATCAATTCTTCTAACACCATTGACTAAGCACTCAATTAAATGTGGCCACTTAATGCTGTGGTCTCTAGAGTATAAATAAATTAAATAAAAAAAGTTGCATATGCACTACCTGAAATGGAAAGGTCTCAACCCAAATCCTTTTTTTAGATGGTCAACATTTGTTTATAGTCTGCTACCCCAAAGGCCATCACCTTCAATAAAAAGGACTTTGTGGTAGATTTTTAACTCCGGCTGGGTTTTGGGATGCCGTGGTCAGGAGGTATGAGTGTAAAAATTGGAGCCTGACCGGGAAAACTACCGAGGATTCCCTGCCAGGCTGAAGCAGTTCGGCATTTGTGCTCCTCCTGGCCCCACAAGGGAAAGTAAAAAAAACTTGGCTGTTTGGGAATTTTAACCCCAAAAAAACAGGCGGGTTTGGGTTGGGTGGGAGGTTAAGGTGCTAAAAATCTGAACCCCGACACCAACCTGCCTCCAACGCGCCCACTTCCGGTTCTAATGGAGCCGGGACTGGGGGGCGGGCAGCCAACCTGCTGCCAGGAGGCAGGTTGGCACTTTAGATATGATAATGAGGCTGGGAGCCTTGGATTTAACCTGCTTTGCAGGGTCTCAGGAATCCCGGCAGCTGCACCGAGACAAGGGCAGCCTCGGGGAGCACTCCTTGTAGGCCGGGAGGAGCAGGAGTGCTTCCCCCCCCCAGCCCCCCAAACTCCCCCACCATCAGCCACCCCCCTCCATAAAAATGACCCCTGGGATCGGTGCCCCCGGGGTCATGGCTTGGGTCCTCGCGGGGTCAGTGATTGGAACCCACCCACCCTGGGATCAGGGCTCGGACCTGCCCGACTGGAAGCCCAGACTGTAAATCAGGCTGTCTTCTGCGCGGGGAACCTGTCGGTGACGTCACACGCACGCTGTGAAGTTAAAACACAGTGTGCAGGGAGACCCGGACTTCCGGGTTCCCCGCACGCTACTGGGCCCCTCCTCCGCCCCTGGCGGGCCCAGAAGTTAAAATTCCCCTCTTCATGTTCCAGGCAGGTCCCAACTCTCTTCAGCCTGGAGGGAAAGCCATGGCAACTTCTCCGCTCAGGCCTGTGTTAAAATCGCAGCCGGAGCCTGATGACATCATTGGACCCCAATCTGCATATTTAAAGAAGGACCTCGCCTGCTTCGGGTAGGCGTTTAGCCGCCCATCTAGAAGCCTGAGTAAAATCACAGTTGGTGGGTCCAGGCGGCTTGCTGGCAGGTAAGTAACTTTAGAATTGCCCACCCTCCCAGTTTCACTGGGCAGGTAGGGTTAAAATTAGGGCTGTCAAGCGATTAAAATAATTAATCACAATTTAACAGTTAAACATTTTAATCGCAGTTAATCTTGGTTCAAATTTATATTTAATTGATACAATTACTGCATCCATCTCATTCAAGTTTGTTTTATTCCTGATGCCCAATGTAATTCTTTGCACAAGTTGGAATACATCAGCATTCACACAATAAATTCAGTCAGTTGTGTTTTTTTGGGAACGTGGATCCAAATGTACCTGAATGCTCCTTAATACTACAAGACTGCCCATAGAAGCCTGGATCAATTGATTGGCCTTCAAGATACCAAATCTCAAAGGTGTTACCATCTCTTTTAAATTGGTACTCTGGTAACTTGATCAATCAGGAGAAAAATACATCTCCATCCACAGAGCAGACCAAAAGATATTTCTGTGCATACTGATGATTCTATCATCTCAGAAAAAAATATTTTCAAATCTTGCCATGGTAGAAATAAAAGTTAGAACTGAGAAGGTTCAGATGCAATTCTTAACTTGTAATCTCTAACAGAGAAAGATGCTAGGTTATTGGAAGAGACCAGAAGCACAGCGAGGAAACCAATGATCTGGAAGTACAACACTTGATATTCCAAGCATCTTCCCAGCTCCAGCAACACCTTCCCACCTTCATATCCACATATTTGGCAACTTTTGCTACATGAGAACCAGATATATGCACAATTGACATACCAACGGGTAATTTTCACAAGTCGTTTAAAAATTCTATAAAGTAGCGCTTCTAAACTGGTTCTGGATCTGGAGAGGTCGAAAGTTGACAGTTAAATCTGGGGCAGGAGTTTCCACTCGGTTCCGCTGGTTTTTTAGACGTAATGCGACCAAAACGGGCGTAACCGTGCAAAAGATCGCGGAATTTTAAGCACAAATTACATTCATCGCAAATCGTGTTTTACGTTCGTCGATATGCAAATGAATTTGAGTGGAAAGTGGAGAAAAAAAACACTTTTCAAAACAGGTGCAATCTGGGGTGCAGTTTGCCGATTGCGCCCAAAGCGGAAACTCTACCCTGTGGTGTTTTTCTGTCCACAAACCTCAGCGACTCCCTGGTGCACAGCAGCATCCTCATTGTAACCAGGAGACGTTGCCCGTCCCACAACAACATGGGCCGGTGACATGAAAAGGCTTTCAACATATAATCACATCGAATGTACAGCACAGAAACAGGCCATTCTGCTTAACTGGTCCATGCCGGTTTATGCTCCACGCCAGCCTCCTCTCACCCTATTTCATCTTACCCCATCAACATATCCTTCTATTTCTTTCTCCCTCATGTGTCTATCTAGCTTCCCCTTAAATGCGTCCATGCTATTCCCCTCAACTACTCCTGTGGTAGCGAGTTCCACTTCCTAACCACTCTCTGGGTAAAGAAGTTGCTCCTGAATTCCCTAGTGGATTTATTAGTGACTATCTTATATTTATGACTTCTAGTTTCGGTCTCTCCAAGAGTGGAAACATTGGGCCTGAATTTGCGATCGGAGGCTTCCCACGGGCGGATGCCTCCGATCATCAAAAAATCTACGCATTTACCTGGTGGTCCGGGAGATATGGAGGCTTGTGATCCTGGGCCTCTCCTTGTAGAAATGCGTAGAGGCCCACGTATCCCAGGGCGCACGCGGTTCGCAAGCGCCCCTGGGATCACGTGGGCTGGCTCAACCAATGAAAGAAGGGAATCCCCATTCATACTTATAGAAACATAGAAACATAGAAACTAGAAGCAGGAGTAGGCCATTCGGCCCGTCGAGCCTGCTCCACCATTCAATACGATCATGGCTGATCATCCAAATCCAGTACCCTGTCCCTGCTTTCTCACAGAATCCCCATCGAGCCTGCACCGACACAGATGATTCCGTATGTACGGAACTGTCATAAGTATGAATGGGGATGACTTAAAAAATACATGAACACATGAAATAAATGTTTTTAAATTACATATATAAAATTAATTAAAATGGCATTTAATTAAATATTTTAAACAAAAATTTAAGTTTTTGAAAAAAAAATTTATGCGGGAAAAATTAGGTGGATGCAAAGCCCCTAGCGCCTGGGCGCAGCGCCGCTAACACCTCCCGCGAAATTCAATGGGAGGTTAGCGGCAGCGGTAGCCGGTATCGCCCCGCGGCGCTGTGCCTCGGCGATGACGTCATCGCAGTGCGCTGCGCCCCGCTCTCACCCCGGCCGACAGGGTCAGGTTGGTGTTTTTGCGGCCGCGGCGGCGCAAATTAAAGGGCAGGTGCCGGGTGGCCTTTTTTTTGGCCAACTGCCAGCACCTGTCCCCTTCCACTTTTTGTATGCGGGATGCCGGCCGCAATCGGTCAGCCCGGCACTCCTCTTGAGTGCCAGGCTGTTTTCCCGGCACCCCGCTCCCCGGTGGTCCAGCAGGGCCCCGGTGTGTGCTGCACTAGGCCCCTCCCCTTTAATCAGGGGAGGGAGGCCTGCAGTACCGCGGCGCTGTTGCACGTAGCGCCGCGATATTCAATGGTAGCGCCTCAGGAAGGAGGTGGAGCGCTTCCAGTAGCGCCCTGCCTCCTGCTTGGGGCGCTAACACTGAATTTACGCACGGGGCACTAAATTTTTCGGGGCGCTAAAAGTAGCGCCCCGGCGAAGTTAGCGCCCCAAAGGGGGCACCACCAAATTTTTCCCCCTATATGTTTTAACAAGGCTAAATATAAACTTACCTTATTGGACAGGGATTTTAATGTAAAAGTGAGTGATAAAATTTTATTTTTCTATTTTTTAAAACTCTTATGCTGGTAAAAGCAGACCTTTTACCAGGCGTAAGAATTCCACAGCCTTTCAGCGGGCGGAAGTTGGACAAATAGCGCAACTCTCCACCCGCAGAGGCCCTTTTCCTGGGGATGCGTAGGATCTGTCAAGAAGATTCTTGACAGATCGCAAGGGCCGGGTTTCAGCGCATGCGCTTCACATGCCTAAACCTGGAACTTGCACGGCCCCTACGGGCGCGTGCGCACCTCGTACGCACCTGTAGGGGTCGCAAAATACGGCCTATCTTCTCTACGTCTACCTTATTAAATCCTTTAATAATCTTAAAGACCTCTATCAGGTCACCACTCAGCCTTCTCATTTCTAGAGAATGAGCCCCAGCCTGTTCAATTTTTTCTGAGAGGCTAATTCTTTAAATATATTCAAGAAGGAGATAGATATATTTCTTAAGGCTAAAGGGATCAAGGGATATTGGGAGAAAGCAGGGACAGGGTACTGAATTTGGATGATCAGCCATGATCTCATTAAATGGCGGAGCAGGCTCGAGGGGCCGAATGGCCTACTCCTGCTCCTATCTTCTATGCTTCTATAGCCTCTCAGTTCTATATCAGTTCTATATGCCTCTATATCATTTTTGTACTATAGGGGAACCAGAACAGTACTCCCAGTATCGTCTAACCAATGTTCTATACAAGTTTAACACAACTTCTCTGCTTTTCAATTCTATCCATCGAGAAATGAACTCCAGTGCTTTGTTTAGTTTTTTATGGCCTTATTAACCTGTGTCACTACTTTTAGTGATTTGTGCATCTGTACCCCCAGATCCCTTTGTTTCTTTATCCAGAGCACATTAATTAAAGAAGTGAGGAAAAAAATACTGGAAGGAAATGAAGCCGCCCACAGCTCTGCCTACCCTTCAGCCTGGTTCCCGATCCCATCACAGCGGATTCAGTGTACCTGGTACTCGCCCCCCCCACCCCCACGCCCACTTAGTACCCAGATTCATCAGATCGAGCGAAGCCTCAATCACCTGGTGTCTACTTTGTGGATGATGGCCCCGGTCACGCAAACGCAAGGCCCGTTGCCCCCGGCGATGCTGCCGATGGGGACGGTACTTAGCGTGCGGGCTATTGTGCCCATTCTCCGGGACATGTCAAACCCAAGTGGCTTTACTGGGTGCGTCACCCGCACTGCATCACTGCACCGCCTTGCCTCACATATTCACTGCTGTAGACTCATGTGTCAATCACAGGGTCTGTGTGGGAATGCCTTAAAAAATGATCGGCAAAAAGATTTAATCACAGAAGTTAACTACGAATAATTGACAGCCGTAGTTAAAATCGCCGCCTTTGATAGAAAATGTGACAAATGCCCAGCAGGTCTGTCAGTGTCTGAAAGAGGAAAAGACAATTAATTTTAGGTAGAGATTTCTTTACAAACATTTATATTGTTTATAAATATATGTCATGCTGATGTGCTCTTAGGCTAGTGTATTCCACTCCCTTTAATCAAACCAGCTGTCACAAAACATCAAATTCCTTACATTTCCATATAACCTTTATCAGTAAAGCTAGGTAGAAAGAGATTTAGGCACTCTTAGGCTGGCCTAAAGTGCTCTCACACAAATTGTGTGCGCGTCTATTTAAATATTAAAATGCATGGTAATGTTAGTATAATAACCACAAGTGTGATTCCACAATCTTCTTTATAGGCTCAGTTTGCCCATATAAAACAGGTATCGAGGATTAGATTGACTCCGAGCAGATGGGAACTAACTGCTTTAAAGGTGGACCAGCTGCAAGTGTTCTGTGATTACTTTAAAAAATGATTTGAAGAGTGGGTTTCTAAGAGCTGAGTTTCTCACTGTTTCTTGACTTTGCTGCCTGGATTTCTTTCTGCCTGGATTTTTGGCAGATATTTTTCATTGTTCTGATGAAAATTTATGTGAGAATTCTTTGAGAATGTCACTTGCTTTGCGTTATTTGGAGTAAAGAAAGAACTTACATTTATAGGGAGCCTTTCATATCCTCGGTCCTTTACAGCCAATAAATTACTTTTGAAGTGTAGTCACTATTGTTTAGTGGGAAAGTATTGTTAGAGATTTATTAATTTTCAAGAATAAGCATAGCTTCCCACCAAATGTAGGCAGTATAAATAGGAGCCTACCTTTCCTGACATTGACCCACCAGATGAATCACAAAAAAGAAAAAGAAAAACTTACATTTATATAGCGCCTTTCACGACCTCAGGACGTCCCAAAGTGCTTTACAACCAATGAAGTACTTTTTGAAGTGTAGTCACTGTTGTAATGTAGAAAACTCAGCAGCCAACTTGCGCTCAGCAAGCTCCCACAAACAGCAATGTGATAATGACCAGATAATCTGTTTTTTAGTGATGTTGATTGAGGGATAAATATTGGCCAGGACACCGGGGATAACTCCCCCTGCTCTTCTTCGAAATAGTGCCATGGGATCTTTAACATCCACCCGAGAGAGCCAATGGGGCCTCGGTTTAATGTCTCATCCGAAAGACATCACCTCCAACAGTGCAGCACTCCCTCAGTACTGCACTGAAGTGTCAGCCTAGATTTTTGTGTTCAGCTAACATAAAAGGGAATCCAAAAGTCTTCTATAGGCATATAAATAATAAACAGGTAGTAAGAGGAGGGGTGGGGCCGATTAGGGACCAAAAAGGAGACCTACGCATGGAGACAGAGGGCATGGCTGAGGTACTAAATGAGTACTTTGGCCCTGTCTTTACCAAGGAAGAAGATGCAACCAAAGTCATAGAATCATAGAATGGCTACAGCACGGAAGAAGGCCATTTGGCCCGTCGAGCCCATGCCAGCGGGCCCAATGGTGAAAGAGGAGGTAGTTAAGATACTGGATGGGATAAAAATAAAAAAAAAAGGATTTGTTTTTTGTTCTTTTTTTCATACAGCGCAGAAGGAGGCCATTCAGCCCATCAAGTCCGGCCGGCTCTCTGTAGAGCAATCCAGTCAGTCCCATTCCCCTGCTCTATCCCCGTAGCCCTGCAAGCTTATTTCCTTCAAGTGCCTATCCAGTCTCCCCTTGAAAACATTGAGTGTCTCCGCTTCCACCACTTCCGTCGACAGCGAATTCCAGGTCCTCACCACTCGCTGCGTAAATTTTTTTTTCCTCACATCCCCCCCTGTATCTCTTGCTCAAAACCTTAAATCTGTGTTCCCTAGTCCTTGTACCAGCAACTAGTGGGAACAGCCTTTCCCGATCTAGCCTATCCAAACCCGTCATAATCTTGTACACCTCTATCAATCACCCCTCAACCTCCTTTGGTTTACATAGATACATAGATACATAGAAGATAGGAGCAGGAGTAGGCCATCCGGCCCTTCGAGCCTGCTCCGCCATTTAATGAGATCATGGCTGATCCTCCAATTCAGTATCCCGTCCCCGCCTTCTCTCCGTAACCCTTAACCCCTTTTGCCTTTAGAAATATATCTAATTCCCTCTTAAATATATTTAATGAGCTGGCGTACACTGCCCTCTGTGGCAATGAGTTCCACAGGTTCACCACCCTCTGAGTGAAGAAATTCCCCCTCATTTCTGTCCTAAATGGTTTAGCCCTTATCCTTAAATTATGTCCTCTAGTTCTGTTCTCACCCGCCAAGGGAAACATTCCTTCTGCATCTAGTCTGTCTAGACCTGTCAGAATTTTATACACTTCTATGAGGTCCCCTCTCAATCTTCTAAACTCCAGTGTGTACATCCCTAAACTACATAGTCTCTCCTCATAGGTCAATCCCGCCATTCCTGGTATCAGCCTGGTGAATCGCCGCTGCACCCCCTCCATGGCAAGAACATCTTTCCTCAGATGAGGCGACCAAAACTGTACACAGTACTCGAGGTGTGGTCTCACCAGTGCCCTGTACAGCTGCAGCAAGGTATCCCTGTTCCTGTATTCCAACCCTTTTGCTATGAAGGCCAGCATACCGTTTGCCTTCTTGATCGCCTGTTGCACCTGCATGCTCGCCTTCAGTGACTGGTGTACAAGAACACCCAGGTCTCTCTGTACTTCCCCCTCTCCCAATTTATTGCCATTTAAATAATAATTTGCCCTCCCGTTCCTGCACCCAAGGTGGATAACTTCGCACTTGTCCACATTATAGTGCATCTGCCATTTATTCGCCCAATCACCCAGTCTGTCCAAATCGCTCTGGAGCTTCCTGGTCTCCTCCTCTGAGCCCACCCCCCCATCTAGTTTAGTGTCGTCTGCAAATTTGGAAATGCTGCATCCGACTCCCTGATCCAGGTCATTAATGTAAATTGTGAACAGCTGGGGACCCAGGACAGATCCCTGTGGTACCCCACTTGTTACTGCCTGCCATTCAGAAAATGAGCCGTTTATTCCAACTCTCTGTTTTCTATCTGACAGCCAGTTCTCTATCCACGTCAATAATTTCCCCTTTATCCCATGAGCTTCAATTTTCCCTGCTAATCTTTTATGTGGGACCTTATCGAAGGCCTTTTGGAAGTCCAGGTACACCACATCTACTGGCTCTCCCCCATCTATTTTACCAGTTACTCCCTCAAAAAATTCCAATAGATTAGTCAAGCACGATTTACCCTTTGTAAATCCATGTTGACTCTGTCCTATCCTGTCCCCATTTGCTAAGTGCTCCGCTATTTCATCCTTAATGATGGACTCCAGCATTTTGCCCACAACTGATGTAAGGCTTACAGGTCTGTAATTACCTGCTTTTTCCCTACCCCCCTTTTTGAATAGTGGGGTAACGTTAGCTACCCTCCAATCCATGGGCACTGTTCCCGAGTCTAATGAATTCTGAAAAATCATACTTAGTGCATCCGCTATCTCTAGGGCCACCTCCTTCAGCACCCTAGGATGCATGTTATCAGGCCCTGGGGATTTGTCCGCCTTCAATCCCTTTAGCTTCCTTAACACCATATCCTTAGAGATATTGACTTGCGTCAGTTCCTCCTTTGCAAATGTCCCTATTTTTCCCGATATCCCAGGGAGGTTTTTTGTGTCTTCCTTCGTAAAGACTGACCCAAAGTATGCATTTAGTTGGTCTGCCATTTCTTTATTTCCCGTTATATATTCCCCCGTATCTGACTGCAATGGGCCAACTTTGGTTTTCACCAGTCTTTTCCTCTTGATATACTTATAAAAGCTTTTGGAGTTAGTTTTTATATTTTCCGCCAGCTTGCTTTCGTAAGCTATTTTGCCCCTCTTGATTAAGCCCTTTGTCCTCCTTTGCTCTATCTTAAACTGTTCCCAATCTTCCGCTCTGGCGCTTTTTTTGGCTATTTTATACGCCCTATCTTTGGATTTTATGCTGTCTCTAATTTCCCCTGTTATCCACGGTTGAGTCACCTTTTTAGATTTCCTTTTATGCCAGATTGGTATAAACAATTTTTGCAATTTTGTCATTCTATCTTTAAATGCTTGCCATTGTTTATCTACCTCCAGTCCTCCCAGGAACGTTGTCCAATCAGACCTACTCAGTTCCCGTCTAATGGCATCATAATTCCCCTTGTTTAAATTCAGGACCTTAGTCTCTGAGTCAATTTCTTCGCTCTCCATTTCGAGTGAGAAATCGATCATGTTATGATCGCTCTGACCCAAGGGTCCCCGTACAACAAGATTACTAATTAGTCCCTTCTCATTGCACAGTACCCAGTCCAATATAGCCTGTTCCCGAGTTGGTTCCTCGACATATTGATCCAGATAACCATCCCTTAAACACTCAAGGAATTCCTCCTCCTCATTATTTTTACTGATTAGGCTATTCCAATCTATATGTAAGTTAAAGTCACCTATGATGACAGCTGTGCTCTTATTGCACGCTTCTCTAATTTCCCTCGTGATGCCCTCCCCAACCTCTATTTTACTATTTGGAGGCCTATATACCACTCCTATTAATGTTTTTCGCCCCTCGCTATTTCTTAGCTCCACCCATATAGATTCTGTATTAACTGAGTTAATATCCTTCCTTTCAATTGCATTTATCCCTTCTTTTACCAGCAATGCTACCCCTCCTCCCTTTCTTTTTTGTCGATCCTTCCTAAATACTGAATACCCCTGTATGTTAAGCTCCCAGCCCTGCTCACCCTGCAACCATGTTTCCGTAATCCCAATTAGATCATAATTATAATTAATGAAAACAAATCCAGCTTCTCCAACCTGTCCTTGTAGCTAAGATCCCCCATCCCCAGAACCATTCTGGTAAATCTCCTCTGCACCCTCTCAAGGGCCTTCACATCCTTCCTAAAGTGTGGTGACCAGAACTGGATGCAATACTCCAGTTGTGGCCTAACCAGCGCTTTATAAAGCTTCAGCATAAGTTCTCTACTTTTGTATTCAATACCTCTATTTATGAAGCCCAAGATCCCATATGCATTGTTAACCACTCTCTCAATATGTCCTGCCACCTTCAGGGACCTATGCACATTAACTCCCAGGTCCCTCTGTCCCTGCACACCCTTTATAACTGTGCCATTAAGTGTATATTGCCTCTCCCTGTTCCTTCTGGCAAAATGCATCACCTCACACTTCTCTGTATTAAATTCCATCTGCCACTTGTCTGCCCATTCTGCTAGCCTTTCTATGTCCTGTTGCAGTCGATTGGGATCATCCTCACTCTTTGCCACACCCCCAAGTTTTGTGTCATCGGCAAATTTAGAAATTCTACTCTGTATTCCAATATCCAGGTCATTTATATATATCAAAAAAAGCAGTGGCCCCAGCACTGACCCTTCGAGAACACCACTGTCTACCATCCTCCAGTCTGAAAAACAGCCATTTACCACAACTCACTGTTTTCTGTCCTTAAGCCAATTCCTTATCCAAGCTGCCACTGACCCACCTATTCCATGAGCCTCAATTTTGTTAACCAGCCTTCTATGTGGTACTTTGTCAAACACCTTCCGAAAATCCATGTAGACAACATCCATTGCATTCCCTTCATCAACCCTCTCTGTTACTTCATCAAAAAATTCAATTAGATTAGTCAAACACGATCTGCCTTTTACAAATCCGTGTTGGCTGTCCTTAATTACTAGGATTTTCCGACACCCTTTCTTGAGCAATGGTGTCACATTTGTCACTTTCCAATCCTCAGGCACCTCCCCCGCATCTAAGGAAGATTAGAAAATTATGGCAAGCCCTTCCGCTATCTCCTCCCCCAATTCCCATAGCAACCTGGGATGCAAACTAGAAAGGCTCGCTGTACTTAAAGTAGATAGTCACCAGGATTGGGTGGGATGCATCCTAGGATGCTGGGGGAGCTAAGGGTGGAAGTTGTGGAGGTACTGACCATAATCTTCCAATCCTCCTTAGATACGGGGTTGGTGCCAGAGGACTGGAGAATTGCAAATGTTACACCCTTGTTCAAAAAAGGGTGTAAGTGTAAACCCAGTAACTACATACCAGTCAGTTTAACCTCAGTAGTGGGGAAGCTTTTAGAAATGATAATCCAGGACAAAATTAACAGTCACTTGGACAAGTGTGGATTCATTAAGGAAAGCCAGCACAGATTTGTTAAAGGCAAATTGTGTTTAACTAACTTGATTGAGTTATTTGATGAGGTAACAGAGAGCGTTGATGAGGGCAATGCGGTTCATGTGGTGTACATGGACTTCCAAAAGATGTTTGATAAAGTGCCTCATAATAGGCTTGCCAGCAAAGTTGAAGCCCATGGAAAAAAAAGGACAGTGGCAGCATGGATACAAAATTGGCTAAGTGACAGGAAACAGAGAGTAGTGGTTGAACAGTTGTTTTTCAAACTGGAGGAAGGTATACAGTGGTGTTCTCCAAGTGTCGGTACTAGGACCACTGCTTTTCTTGATATATATTAATGACTTGGACTTGGGTGTACAGGGCACAATTTCAAAATTTGCAGATGAAACAAAACTTGGAATTATAGTGACCAGTGAGGAGGATAGTGATAGACTTCAAGAGGACATAGATAGGCTGGTGGAATGGGTGGATACGTGGCAGATGAAATTTAACGCAGAAAAGTGTGAAGCGATACATTTTGGTAGGAAGAATGAGGAAAGGCAATATAAACTGAAGGGTACAATCTAAAGGGGGTGCCTGACAGAGAGACCTGGGGGTATATGTGCACAAATCATTGAAGGTGGCAGGGCAGGTTGAGAAATCGGTTAAAAAAGCTTACGGGATCCTGGGCTTTATAAACAGAGGCATAGAGTACAAAACCAAGGAAGTTATGATGAACCTTTATAAAACATTGGTTCGGCCTCAACTGGAGTATTGTGTCCAATTCTGGAAGGATGTCAAGGCCTTAGAGAGGGAACAGAAAAGATTTACAAGAATGATTCCAGGAATGAGGGATTTTAGTTATGTGGATGGACGAGAGAAGCTAGGGTTGTTCTCCTTAGAGCAGAGAAGGTTGAGAGGAGATTTGATAGAGGTGTTCAAAATCATGAGGGGTCTGGACAGAGTAGATAGAGAGAAACTGTTCCCATTGGCGGAAGGGTCGAGAACCAGAGGACACAGATTCAAGGTGATTGGTAGAAGAACCAAAGGCGACATGAGGAAAAACTTCTTTATGCAGCGAGTGGTTATGATCTGGAATGCACTGCCTGAAATGGTGGTGGAGGCAGATTCAATCGTGGCTTTCAAAAGGGAGTTGGATAAGTACCTGAAGGAAAAAAAAATTGCAGGGCTCCGGGGAAGTGGGACTAGCTGAAGTGCTCTTGCAGAGAGCCAGCACAGGCTCGACAGCCTCCTTCTGTGTTGTAACCATTTTATAATTCAAGGTCTCTGGAGTGGGACTTGAACCCACAACCTTCTGACTCAGAGGTGAGTGTGCTACCAACTTCTTTTTATTATTTATTGAACATTAAAAACATTTACAACAACTGTGATCATTCCATTGTATCATACAAATCCATTCCGCCGCTCTACACAGCCATTCCTCCACCACATATTAACATCAAAACCTGAAGTTTAATTTGTCTCCCATAACATATACTAATCTATTGTACTTTAAAAATTGATCAGTAATCATGGCTCCGCATAAGGGAAGTGTGCCTGATAATCCCCCCAGCATTCAATCTGCGGCCCTTCCCTCCTCTCATGCTCCTTCCCAACTTTTCTGGACAGCTGTTGCTTTCTCCTGCATCCTCCGACTCTTTTTCACCTCCTGTTTGAACCTTCCCTGTAGTTTCAGCCTCTTCCTTACATTAGGTTTGGGCGGAGGAGCTGCCCCTTCTCCTTCCTTCTGCCCCACACTAACCTTTCCCTTTCCACACGATGCCACCCACCCCCCCTCCCCCCCCACTTCCATGTCTCTGTCCCCCTCTGACTCCTCACTCTCAAGCTCTTCTGTAACCTCCTGTCCCTGGTCCCTGGCAGATAAATAATCTCCCTTAGAGAGTCTTTCTGCTATCACGGTTTCTCCAACAGTGCCACTCCCTTTAGCCTCATCTCCACCGCTGACCCTTGCTCCCCGTTTCTTTTCTTTCTGGGACAATGGCGTATCTGCACCTAGCTTGTTCCCTTCTGGTGTCTTTGTCTCCCCGCTCCCATCCTGCTGCCCCTTTAAGGCTCATGCCTCTTGCCCCCTCCTGCTCCCAGAGATGTCCGACTCCTCATCTTTCTTTGGAGTAGTTACACTTACCCTGCACCCCGCTCTCATCTCCTCTCCCCCCCCCCGCGGACACCAGATTCTTCAGGGAGAGCCGAGCCGTATTATGGCTCGACTCTACCCTCGACCCGTGCTGCCCGCTGCTACCTTTGTCCTTTTCCACCGTACTTAGTGTGTTTTCCACCATCTCTATCCTGTTCTCTGCTCCACAATTTTGTGCCTCTTCCTGCGCTCTTTTCTCCTTCCATTCACCAGCTGTGTCCTCCGCCTGCTCCGCTCCTCCAGCCGCTCCGCTCACACCTCCTGCTCCTGCTCCTTCTCCTTCTCCCATCTCCTCGTCACTCAATGGGCTTCCTTCTGCTGCACGCTCACAGTGGGTGAGACCTTTGTGACACACCCCACAGCTCTCCGCCTTGCAGCTCCGAGCGATGTGTCCAGACTCGCCGCAGTTATAACAGTACAAGCCTGGACAGCTTCTTACAAGATGGTCGTGTCCAAGACAATAATAACAAACCTTCACTTGGTTATCATGCAGTGTAGGACTTTCTCCTTTCTCCTACTACTGTTCGGACCTCGAGAATTACAAATAAGTGTAACAATGACAGATAAGTTTGTTATAAATAAAATGATCTTTATTCACACTACAGTTTAAAAATTCAAGCGTACATGGAAGCACCCTTGGCAATGTATATGCCCACAGTTTAATAAGTCAAATGTACATAAAAGTATCCCGAGCAATATATACAAGAAATAGGAGCAGGAGTAGACCAATCAGCCCCTCGAGCCTGCTCCGCCATTCAATGAGATCATGGCTGATCTGATCCAACCTCAAATCTAAAGAACACAAGAAGTCGGAGCAGGACCAGGCCACTCGGCCCCTGGGCCCGCTCCGCCACCCACAGGGCCTTGACCGATCCGAACTCAAACTCATGTCCAATTTCCAGCCCGCTCCCCATAACCCCTAATTCCCTTTACTTCTAGGAAATGGTCTATTTCTGTTTTAAATTTATTTAATGAAGTAGCTTCCACAGCTTCCTGGGGTAGCAAATTCCACAGACCCACTACCCTCTGAATGAAAAAGTTTCTCCTCATCTCGGTTTTGAAAGAGCAGCCCCTTATTCTAAGATTATGTCCCCTAGTTCTAGTTTCACCCATCATTGGGAACATCCTCACCGCGTCCACCCGATCAAGCCCCTTCACAATCTTATATGTTTCAATAAGATCGCCTCTCATTCTTCTGAACTCCAATGAGTAGAGTCCCAATCTACTCAACCTCTCCTCGTATGTCCACCCCCTCATCCCCGGAATTAACCGAGTGAACCTTCTTTGTACTGCCTCGAGAGCAAGTATGTCTTTTCTTAAGTATGGACACCAAAACTGTATGCAGTACTCCAGGTGCGGTCTCACCAATACCCTATACAACTGCAGCAATACCTCCCTGTTTTTATATTCTATCCCCCTAGCAATAAAAGCCAACATTCCATTGGCTTTCTTGATCACCTGCTGCACCTGCATACTAACTTTTTGATTTTCTTGCACCAAGACCCCCAGATCCCTTTGTACTTCAGTACTTTCCAGTTTCTCGCCATTAAGATAATAACTTGCTCTCTGATTTTTCCTGCCAAAGTGCATAACCTCACATTTTCCAATATTGTATTGCATCTGCCAAATCTCTGCCCACTCACCCAGCCTGTCTATATCCCCTTGTAGGTTTTTTATGTCCTCTTCACTCTCTACTTTCCCTCCCATCTTTGTATCATCTGCAAACTTTGATATGTTACACTCGGTCCCCTCCTCCAAATCATTAATATAGATTGTAAAGAGTTGGGGACCCAGCACCGACCCCTGCAGAACACCACTGGCTACTGGTTGCCAGTCCGAGAATGAACCATTTATCCCAACTCTCTGCTTCCTGTTAGATAACCAATCCTCCACCCATGCCAGAATATTACCCCCAATCCAGTGATTTTTTATCTTGAGTAATAATCTTTTATGTGGCACCTTGTCGAATGCCTTCTGAAAGTCTAAATACACTACATCCACTGGTTCCCCTTTATCCGCCCTGTACGTTATGTCCTCAAAGAACTCGAGCAAATTTGTCAGACATGACTTCCCCTTCATAAAGCCATGCTGACTTTGTCCTATTAAATTATGTTTATCTAAATGTTCCGTTACTGTCTCCTTAATAATAGACTCCAAAATTTTACCCACCACAGATGTTAGGCTAACTGGTCTATAATTTCCAGCCTTCTGCCTACAACCCTTTTTAAATAAGGGTGTTACATTAGCAGTTTTCCAATCTGCCGGGACCTTTGCTGAGTTCAGGGAGTTTTGGAAAATTATTACCAAAGCATCCACAATTCCTACTGCCACTTCCCTCAAGACCCTAGGATGTAAGCCATCAGGTCCAGGGGATTTATCCACCTTGAGTCCCATTATTTTACTGAGTACCAATTCCTTAGTGATTTTAATCGTTTTTAGCTCCTCCCCCACTAGAGCCCCCTGTTTGTCCAGTGTTGGGATATTCTTAGTGTCCTCTACCGTAAAGACTGAAACAAAATATTTGTTCAGCATTTTTGCCATCTCCATGTTTCCCACCATTAATTTCCCGGTCTCATCCTCTAAGGGACCTAAGTACAAGTAAATCGCTGTTTCACCTGGAAGGGGTGTTTAGGGCCCTGGACAGTGGGAAGGGTAGGAGGTAAAAGGGCCGGTGTTGCATCTCCACCACCGTGTTTTCTTTTCCAAACCTCCTTGGGTCCCGGCCCAAATCATTGGGCCTTTTTTTCTCCTTTCCCCCAAAATTTTCTCCCCTGATTAAATTCATCCTGGGAGCATTGTCCTCTGAGGGGCCCAGCACTCTGGACCCCTCAGCAGCCATCTGGCTGCTGTTTAAGGATAAGAAAGGGTCTAAAATCTGGAAAAAAAACCACCACCAACTTTTTACAAACTCACTCCAACTCACTGCAGTAATCAAGCATCCAGCAGCACCTGCTCACTCCTAGCCCCGCCCACTTAGAGAGTGCTACGCACTGAGCCACAACTGACACTACAATTTTTGTATTCACTGTATTTTTTGTATTGACGTGTCTCACTCCCTACCTATTCTTTCCATCTTGAATTACCTTTCCTATTCATCAATTCCTCCTTCCACCCCATTTCCATCTGTTTGCAAATGTCCCAGTCAAACTCTGAAATAGTCGAGGAAAAAACAGTTTAAGTAGCTTTCCTTTAGAATTGTCAGGCAGAGCCTAAAAGTTAATGCTGCTGACCTTATGCTGCTGACGAGCATGCCAGCAAGATGGGTCACTGATTGCAATGGCCTGGAATACAGAAGATTGTGTTGGTGCAGTGTGTTGCAAACAATTTACCAATACCGGCCAGATGGGATGAAAGAATTGTCCGTCTGTTGTATGCAGGGGGAATTTACAATGGGATCTCGCAATACAGGCTGGAAGACAATAAATCAAAATAGCTTGTGCTTAACTTTAATCAACAACAAGTTACACTTTTATATAACACCTTTAACATAGTGAAACATCACAAGGCTCTTCATGGGGAAGGGTTCAGACACCAAACAGGAACTCAGAGATGTGTTAAAGAAGATGAATGAAGGTGAGATCAAGGCTTTAAAAAGGTTTTTGAAGGTAGGAAGAAATGTAACAAGACAGAGGGCTTTAGGAAGAAATGGCTGAAGGTTCTGCCACAGATGGTTCTATCAATCCAGCCAAGTTTGGGTTGGTTTAGTTAGTTGTCTCCAATCTGTGGTATTTTTTATAATCTTGAGGGAATTTTAGGAGCTTGAAAAACCCACAGCACACAGGTATCTCAAAACATCTCAAAATTGAGACGATTAATGAAAATCATTGGACTACAATTCCAAACCTGAACATAAAATCATTGTTGCTGGAATTAATTGCCAAACCTCAGAGGTACAGCATTATCCAGCCACTATGTCCCTGCCCTTTAGAACTCTTTTCAAAAACAATTCTGTCTTGCTACCTCTTTCCCTGCTTTCTGAAATCTCCCTAAAATTGATTTCTTCAACCATGCCTTTGATCTCTCCTGTTTCACCCTTCCCCCCGTCCCCAGTGCCCCGCCCACCCAAATTGCTTTACTTATGCTTATCCACTTCTCCCCCATGTAAAGATCTGAGGTATTCTTTTACATGAAAGGTGCTGTGTATACGGGAGTTGCTGCCTGATTTCTACTGAACAATAAGTACTAAGTTGATCTCCCTAAACAGAAATATAGGGCTCGATTTTGCCATTGGGGTCGGGCTGGGGCGTGTCAGGTGGTTTTCGTGTCAGGACCCCGACTCCGGTGTGAAGTGGGAAAAAAGTGCGATTTTTCCCCTAATTGGGCATTTGATTTCCAACGTGTGGGAACCCCTGGCCCAATTAGTCTTTCCACCCTGAAAGTCGCCTCCGATGACGCCATCAGTGCTGCTGGATTTAAGGCCTGCAAGCAGCCTTGCTTCTTCTGGAGACTGGAAACGCTTTGGACATTGTATGAAGGACTTCATTTACCGACCATGTCCACCAGCAAGCAAAAGTGTGCGCCTCGCTTTGATGAGCCCTCCCTCCAAACTCTGGTGCAGGGAGCAAGATCTAATAAGGAGGTGCTCTTCCCTTCCTCAGGGAGAAAAAAGCCACCCCTGCAGACTAAAGCTGTGTAGCTGCAAGTTGCCCAGGAGGTCAATGCCATCTCTATGTGCCACAGAACCTGGCTGCAGTGCAGGAAGAGGTTTCATGACCTTCTCTGCACAGGAAAAGTGAGTATGACTTTCTCATCACCCTCAATCTCATCCCCATCGCCTCTCCTCACCAGCACTCTGCTTTGCCAACCTCTTCCTCCACATCCCACTTGACACTGACATCCCTGCACCCTTATCCATTCCCTCTCTTTCTATGGTCACATTCACTTAACTATTCGACCATGCAGCCCTCACACTCCCTATCACTGTGACGCAATGACAACAACTTCCAACACACAGGGAGGGCCCTTTGTCTCCTTCTAAGCATCTATGCTATGGATTCTCTACATTCACTCCTTCATTCTCACTCAAACTCCACTTGTGTCCCTCATTGCAGGAAAAAAGAGCCCACAATAAGTGGGAAAGAGCAAGAACAGAAGGAAGGCCACCCTCAATAGTCCAGCTCACCACCTCAGAGGAGGCGGCCCTGGAAATTGCCGGGATCGAGGAGGATTCCCAAGTGGGGGACGGACACGTGGGCGCATCACAGCAAGCCGGTGACAGAATGGCTTGGCATCTCTCTCATTGACATTGCATGAGTGACTGATAATGATTCTGATGCTCTAACAGATTGACTTATGATCATCTGCACAATTCAATCTGCATGCAACCTTTACCTCACATCTCTAACTCTTTCCTTTACTCCCTCACAGGACCATCGAGAGCCCCCATCCCCACTGTCCAGGAGGAAGAGCCTGAACTTCCAGACTCCTCAGAGGAAGCTGCAACCTCTGAGGGCGCTCCGTCAGCAGAATTAAGCTCACCCTGCACCAGCGCAGACACTCACACCTCAGTGGGACCTTCGGGACATAGAGTAGAGTTGTCACCTGGTGTATCACAGCTCACAAGTGAGCATCAGCAGATGGTGGAGACAGGGACAGCAGTGGAGAGTCCTCGTCGCAGTGGAGAGGACGCTCCCAGCTCGGCTCCGCTGCATGTCGACCCTGTGCCTCCGGGTCCATCCAGAAGGAGAGCAGTGCTGGAACTCCAGGAACAGGTGCAGGAGTCTCTGGCAGGTCTTGTCTCCAGGGTCGCTGCGAGTGTGGAGCGAATGGAGGAGTCCATCGCTAACATGAGCAGAGCCTTTGTGGAGGTGTTGGCGCATGAATGCATCACCACGGAAAGGATGGCAACCTCCTTGGAAAGGATGGCTACCTCCATGGTAAGGCTGGCTACTGTAGTCACTTGGGTGTAATGTTGTGTTTAATTTTGAAAAGCCATCAGTTGCTTATTGTCATAAAAAATTCTGATGGCAAACTGTTGCAATTGTGGCGTGTGTCATTTCGCTAATGGGACTTCCACATTGAGGGCTTAGGGCGTCTTGCAATTGTTAATATGGTGGTCAGAGTGATAGGAATCTGCAGGTTCTTGGCCATTGTTGATGGTCTGATAAGAAGGTGCGAGGCAAAAGTGTTTGATTGTGCAGGCTAAGCAAATCTGGCCAAGATGAGTGCGTCCCTTGCATCCCGGGCCGCAATGTGGTCGCGTGCTGGCGCCTTCTGGCCTGTGCAGTTTCAGGTGGGTGAGCAGCAGCTTGGAGCTCCTGTTGTTGCTGCTGCTGTTGGTGGTGCTGTTGTTCATGGTTCTGCTGCTGCCACGGCTGGTCTTCATCCCAATCTGATGTCCAGGAGGAAAGGAAATAAATGGTTCCCATGCTTCTGGTATATGCCTCAGTTGAGAAAGCGCTCAGTCAAGGTGGCGAGAGTGGTTTCCCAGGAGGTCACTCTGGAGATGGGTGTCAGGCTCCAAACTTCCACAACAATGGGTATGCCTGCTAAAAGTTCCCCCAGACCTGAGACAACAAAGTTCTGCCACCTGCAAATGATGATTGCTGAAAACTCCTTTTTAATGGTGGAGCTGCAGCTGTTACTAAGCATTCCACTTGTGAGGCCGCCAGGATTCACTGGCGTGTTCCAGAGGAGACGTGCAGGACGTGGGAAAAGTGGTAAAATTAGAAAGGCCTCTCAAAATGGGATTATAGAGGCACTTAACTGGTTGTTAAGGGCCTTAAGGGCCTATCCCGCCTCTTGGAGGTGGGATGGAAATGGGGTCAGAAAATATGCATTTGGGAAAATTGCTCGGAGGCGGGATGGAGGCGGGATCGGGCCCGCCCGCCATTTTTTGCGATTTTTACCACCTCACACGCCTCCAATCCCGCCTCCTCAGGCCTGGCAAAATCGAGCCCATTGGGCCTGATTTTGCAGTCAGTGTCTTCCCGCGGGCGGATGCCACCGAACCGCAATAATTCTCCGCACCTACCTGATGGTCCTGGAGCCACGGAGATTCGCGCTCCTGCGCCTCTGCGCGTACGCATGCGTAGAGGCCCACGTATCCCAGGGGCGCAGGCGGTTCGCAAGCGCCCCTGGGATCACATGGGCTGGCCCAACCAATCAGAAAGGGGATTCCCATTATGCTTATGGAGATTCCATTTACATACGGAATCCCCATAAGCTTAATAGGAACCACCTAAAAAATAAATTTTAACAGCACTTAAATAAAAAAATCATTGCATTAAAACAAAAATTTAATTAAAAAAAATTAATTTAAACATTTTTGAAGAGGCCAAAAATAACACAAACTTGAGACAGGGCCCACACAAGCAGCCTTCGAAGAGGTGCCAATCAACCTGACGCTCATTCTGAAAAATCTTAAAGATAATTGCTTACAAATAAGATGGTGGCTTTTATTCAGTGTTAGAGCCATGTTGCTTGACTTTATTGCCTTTTTTTGCATTTTGTTTGTTGGTTATCCAACAGCTTAGCATCCCACGAAGCACCACTTTGTATCTTCAGTGTCGCTACTGACTACAGCTTTGCCTTGCAGGCTACAGCCGCCTTTAAAAACGGGTACCTAGAATGCAAGGTAATCAATAACTTTGAGATTAATTGAAATACTTTTCACCAGTCCAGCTCTCTGGAGCATACCATAATGAAGGTCGTAAAATCTGCTCAGAATTCAAACCGCAATCTGCCTACTTTCAGAGTTCTGGGAATTCACATCGCTAAATGGCAGTACCTGTGAGGGTTTTAGCAAAATGTTAATATGCTGTTTAAAAATAGCAAAGGTAAAATACACAGCCAACAGATAAAACATATTTGTATTTTAGGAAGAGAGGGAAGTGATTAAGGGCCAAAAATGGTTCATTTGTGTATTTTTTTCCAAGTTTCTGCTTCCATTCCTTTCGTTGATCATTATATGAAGCAAATTAACGATGCCGTACTGGTTTTCAGTGCCAAGCCTGAATGGAGTGCAGTGAGTCTCATGGGAGTCCTTCCAAGGGCACAGTCAGGAGATTAGCATTTTATTTGAAGTTGCTTTCACAGAAGCCTGCAGCTTTCATCTGAATATAACAGACCCGTTCCGCACTAATAAACATGCACCTACACACTGGCTCCTGTAATCTTCCTTCTCACTTAGTTTTTAATAATGACATTTCACATTTTTTGATCCTGTTAAAGAAAAATCAAAATGAAAATTCCCTAATTCAGCTGTTTTAAGACTTGGTTTCAATTTATTCAAGCCAAACTCCTTTTTTTTATATAATGGAATGTTAATGTGAAGGGAACATAAATTATTGAATAAAAATGAATAGTATTCAGAAATGACATTGAAATTCTTAACAGACACCATACTTTGTCGAAATATAGAAAATATGGCCTAGAGATGGTGAAGCCTGGCGCTCTCCAGTTACTGGGCCTCGGGCCTCACTTCAGTGTTGCCGGTGAAGTGTGAAGAACCTCCCGTTGAAGAGGAGTCCAAGTTTGGGCCACTGCAACGGTCAGCGCAGCCCTCGTGTAAGTTTCTTTGGGGATCGAGACCTGAGTCGGTGATCGCGGGGGTTGGTATCGGGGATGGCGGTGGTTGGATTGGGAGCAGAAGGGAGATCGGGGCCGGGGATTGCTTTGAGTTGGGAGCGGCGGCAATCGGGGCGGGAGTTGGAAGTGGCAATCTCGTCCCTTCTACGTGGGGTCGGGTGCAGCGCGCCTGCTCCTCCCAACTTTACATTCCGATACGTTACTTACCTTAAATAACAACAGAAAATGCTGGAAACACTCAGCAGGCCAGACAGCATCCGTGGAGAGAGAAAAACAGAGTTAACGTTTCAGGTCTGTGACCCTTCATCAGAACTGGAAAAAGTTAGAGATGTAACAGGTTTTAAGCAGGTGCAGAGGCAGGAAAAGGGAGGAGGGGAGGAAAGAACAAAAGGGACAGTCTGTGATAGGTGGAAAGGCAGGAGTGGTTAAATGTTGCAAATGGGGTTGGCAGAGCCATCAACAGCTGTTGCCTGAAAAAATAGGGGCAGAGGTTATAGTCTGAAATTGTTGAACCCAATGTTAAGTCCAGAAGGCTGTAAAGTGCCTAATAGAAAGATGAGGTGCTGTTCCTCGAGCTTATCTTGAGCTTCATTGGAACAGTGTAAGAGGCTGAGGTCAGAGAGGTCAGTCCACTATAAACCCACTGACTCCCACAGCTACCTGGACTACAGTTCCTCCCACCCCGTTTCCTGTAAGGACTCTATTCTATTCTCTCAGTTTCTCCGTCTCCATCGCATCTGTTCTGACGACGCCACCTTCCATACTAGTGCTTCCAATATGTCTTCCTTTTTCCTCAAAGGAGGATTCTCCTCTACCGTGGTTGACATGGCCCTCGACCGTGTCAATTCCATTTCCTGCACTTCTGCTCTCACCCCTTCCCCTCCCTCCCAGAACCACGATAGGGTTCCCCTTCTCCTCAACTTTCACCCAATCAGCCTTCACATTCAACGGATCATCCTCCGCCATTTCCGCCACCTCCAGCGTGATCCCACCACCAAACATATCTTCCCCTCTCCTCCCTTTCAGCATTCTGAAGGGACCGCTCCCTCCACAACACTCTGATCCACTCCTCAATCACCCCCAACAGCCCCTCCCCTCCCCACGGTACCTTCCTGTGCAAGCGCAGGAGCTGCAACACCTGCCCTTTTGCCTCCTCCCTTCCCACTGTCCAGGGCCCCAAACACTCCTTCCAGGTGAAACAGCGATTTACTTGTACTTCTTGCAATTTAGTATACTGTATTCGCTGCTCACAATGCAGTCTCCTCTACATTGGGGAGACCAAACGCAGATTGGGTGACCGTTTTGTGGAACACCTCCGTTCAGTCCATAAGGGTGACCCGAGTTTCCGGTCACTTGTCACTTTAATTCTCCGCTCCACTCCCACTCTGACCTCTCTGTCCTCGGCCTCTTACACTGTTCCAATGAAGCTCAATGTAAGCTCGAGGAACAGCACCTCATCTTTCTATTAGGTACTTTACAGCCTTCTGGACTCAACATCGAGTTCAACAATTTCAGACTATAACCTCTGCCCCTATTTTTTCAGGCGACAGCTGTTGATGGCTCTGCCATCCCCATTTGCAACATTTAACCACTCCTGCCTTTCCACCGTATCACAGACTGTCCCTTTTGTTCTTTCCTCCCCTCCCCCCTTTCCCTGCCTCTGCACCTGCTTAAAATCTGTTACATCTCTAACTTTTTCCAATTCTGACAAAAGGTCACAGACCTGAAACGTTAACTCTCTTTCTCTCTCCACAGATGCTGCCTGACCAGCTGAGTGTTTCCAGCATTTTCTGATGTTATTTCAGATTTACAGCTTCCGCAGTATTTTGCTATTGTAAGTTACTTGCCTTCTTTGTTGCAGGTGATCCCTCGGGCTGGTTTCCCTGAGTGCAGACGGCGATGGCGCGGGCTGCCTCGGGCAAACCAATCTTACAGAAGGGTGCCTCAAACAGAGGTGAGGCCTCTTATTTGCATGTGCAAAGGGATACTGCCTGTTTCAGGTGCAGGTAAAGGACAGCTCATGTTTGTCCTTACCAATATGGCAGGCGGTGCACTTCTGGTGGACATGGGTGCACACTTCCTGTCTGCCATATTGGGGCCTTAGTAGCCCAAGCAGCGCCCGAAAAACAAGAGCTGCACGGAGAAATTTCTAGGACTACACGTGTTACCTCTCATAATTGACACCCCATCCACCACCTTAAACATTCACTCCCTCCACCACCGGCGTACCGTGGCTGCAGTGTGTACCATCTACAAGATGCACTGCAGCAACTCGCCAAGGCTTCTTCAGCAGCACCTCCCAAGCCCGCGACCTCTTCCACCTAGAAGGACAAGGGCAGCAGGCGCATGGGAACACCACCACCTCCAAGTTCCCCTGCAAGTCACACACCAGCCTGACTTAGAAGTATATCGCCGTTCCTTCATCATCGTTGGGTCAAAATCCTGGAATTCCCTCCCTAACAGCACTGTGGGAGTACCTTCACCACACGGACTGCAGCGGTTCAAGAAGGCAGCTCACCACCATCTTCTCAAGGGCAACTAGGGATGGGCAATAACTGCTGGCCTTGCCAGCCACGCCCACATCCCATAAAAATGAATAAAATGTTTTTTATTTTAAATTACTTGTGTTTTCTGCAATGATTTTCTCAACAATAGTAGCATAAAATCAGCAGTTTATTCATTTTGTACAAGATGTTTTGAACTATGTCTTCATATTGGAAATGTGTATTTACTGACTGCAGCAGTCAGCAGAAAGTAGATCATACAAAATAATGTTTTAACTTGTTTATTGCGTTAGCATTACTCAGCAATAGCCAGCTGAAACTGTTCAGCTTACAGCACTGCTCAAAACAATCTCTCAGAACACTGCCACTGCGGTTCCTTCTCGTTGCATTATTTGCAGTTGTACAATGCTGAGATGTAAATGGCGCTCCTTTGAAGTCTGTTTAACCATTTGTTTACCTTTCCTGTATCCACAATTTCAGGGCTTTTGCAACTTCAATGCAAAGCAATGCCAGCGTTACTTGTGAGTTTAAATTGGGCAATGGCAGTAGCGCAAAACAGGCTGGTAGCAAATTGGCTGCCTGTTTTACACGGCGCCCGATAGTATTTTCCATTGCTTTCAGCCGGTAGGCGGGCGGGCAGGGCGCTGCGGGTTGGGAGTGGGGTGGGTGTGAAACGCACTCACTGGAGAAAATTTGAGAACCAGCCTATTTTAACTCACAGACGTCATTAACAAGTTAGTCCACTTTCCACTGGATTGCATGGAAAGAGGACAGGAAACGACTGCAGGCCTCTGGAAAATCAGGTGGCCAATGGTGGCTTGCCAGCGTGTGAGTCTTGCGGGAGAGAAAGAGGGGAGACAAAGAAAGGGAAGGTCGCAACTTTCCTTGGGGGGGGGAGGGGGCCCAGAGGAGCACTGTTGTTCCTCTTGAGCTCACAAAGGAAAGTATAAAACTTACCTTGTTTGGGCCTCTTCATCTTCCTGGCAGGTCCCAACTTTCTTCAGCATGGCGGGAAAGCCACGGTGACTTTCCCACTCAGGCTTGAGTTAAAATCGCTGTCAGGGCCCGATGATCTGAGTCAGGTAGATGCCTCAACAGCCCAAGAAAAAAGTGGCATTAAAATGGCTGTGGGGCGGTAAAAGAGAAGGAAGTGTATCGCTCGCATTTTAACTCATGTTCCATCCAGTTTCCACCAAGTGGAGGGAGTTAACTTTCCGCCTTTGGAGTTGGTGCAATTTATGATCTTCACTTTAATTGGAGAAAAGATTTCCACAAAGAGTTTATTTTTAAAGAAAACACTTTTTATGGAGGAGGTAATAACTTGTGGTTTTATAAATATTGGCCGAGAAGTCGGCTAACACATGAAAACGGGCGGTGCCGCCGCAGGCCTGCTGATTTTAATGATTGCAGCGCAGAATCTACCGTGCAATGCGCTGTTTCAGGCAGGAGGCCCAATGTAGTGTGGCTGTAGCGTCCCTGGAGCGAGGCTGCGTTTTCTTAAAGCTAGGCTGTCTTTTTAGAAAGCAGCAACGAGCCCTTAAAGGGGAACTGCCTTCTAACATAAAAAAATAAAAAAATCATTTAAAAATAGCCAGTCTTTAGCGTTTAGGGCTCAACTGCCTTCTGGAAAAAAAATTCCAAAACAACAGTCTTCAGCTCTTAAAGCTGTACTGCCATCTGCATGCAAAAAATTGGTAAAAGTGCTTCAGCACTAACACAAATGGCTCAACAAGCCAGGGAAGGGGCACCCAAGGTCTCGCATGCAGCGCTCCAGTTTTGTGCAGGGAGTCAACACTGGAAGAGAAGTCCTCTACCCATAGGGGCCCGGGAGGTCCTCCAGAAAGAAGAATGTGGGACCAGATCACCGAGGCCATCACTGCCAGCAGTGTCACCCCCAGAACCTGGCTCCAGTGCCTAAAGAAGTTTCATGACCTCAGACCAGTAGTCAAGGTCAGTGAATGCATCTTCAAAAGCCATCCCCTATCAACTGCACCACTAGCCTCACATACTACTCAATGCATGACCTCCCCCACCCCGCCCACCGCAATCACTCACCTACCAACAATCTCTACCAAACACAAGGCACACCTCACATTTCTAGCTTCACCTCACCCCCTTGGAGGAGACATTGCTGGCCATTCTTGGCAGGGACATGGCTGAGCCTGTGGCCAGCAGTGGGACTGAAAGAATACAAGATGCTGGTATCCTCATACGTTATTCTCCTTCTCACATCCCACTTCCCCCTCATCCCACAATATCTTCTGATTTACAAGGTGCGCATGGTGTAAGCATGCATCTCTTGCTTCCCCGCCTTCCCCTCACCACAACTCCACCCTTGTGCCTTCCTCATTTCACACACCCAAGAAATGCAGCCTGCCCAGCCAGTGGTTGACCAAGAAGAGGGAGAGGAGAGTGAAGAAGAAACACCCTCACTCGATTTCACACTCCCAGCCACCAGCTCCTCGAGGTCGTCCTGCAAGGGCCATCTGCCGTGTCCCCCATCGAAAGTCAGCAGCTTTCCACCAGCCATGCTGCAGCCACGGGTAACACTGCGTGACCTCAATAGGAGAGGTAAAGGCACACACAAGACAGTCGCTAAGGGAATAAGGGTGATGAGTTGATTTCTTGATGTCATATTGGATGCATATATGGATAAAGTTGGATTGGAAAGTTTGCTTTGTGGTGGCTTTTATTTTAGCATTGTGGCCAAGAGGATGCTGTGATGGTTGGTAACAGAGGGAAGATAAGGTGTGGGACAAATGTTGAAAGGGGAACTGGGGTTATGGTCACTGGTACCGCAGGCGGATGATTCAATCCCGGATATCCCGGCCACAAAGGGGCTGTCTGGGTTGCTCCTTCCTTCCGTTTCCTCCTCTTCTGCATCTTCCTCTTCCACTTCTTCCTCTTCCTCTGTGAGCAGCTTGTCCCTTTTACTGCCTCTGCTTCATATCAATGTGCCCCTCCAGGCCTGTAAGCAAGTGATCTTCTCAGAGGCAAAATACAGCGGATGCTGGAAATCTGAAATAAAAGCAAAGCCTTGCAAGTGTCCAGCAGCACTCCCTGCACACTTTAACAACTTTTTAAATGTATTGCACCAAGCTACTACTTGGATAAAATATAAAAAAACAGTCAAAAGCTGAAGCCCAAACTTACCTGAAAGATGTGTGTGTCCCATTAAGAATGATGCGGAGATGCCGGTGTTGGACTGGGGTGGACAAATGTGAGAAGTCGCACAACACCAGGTTATAGTCCCAACAGCTTTATTTGAAATCACTAGCTTTCGGAGCGCTGCTCCTTCGTCAGGTGAAGTGACGAGATGCATATAGGCACAGCATATATAGTCAGAGAACACTGCCAGATGATTAGAGTTAATCTTTCCAACTGCCCTTTATCACACCTCGGCAGAGAGATAATCACCGGCAATCAAAGGTGTGGATGGTGTCCAAACAGGTCAGTCAGGAAAACATTACATCAAAGACAATGAGGTGGGGTCACAAGGGGTCAATGTGGCAGATGCTGGGGTCTGTATGGAAAACAAAAAACTTTTTTTGCTGGAAATCACAGCAGGTCCGGCCGCATCTGTGTAGAGAGAACAAGCCAACGACGACTCGAGTCTGGATGACTCTACGTCAGGTGGGGTTACATTAAGAAGCACTGACAGCATCTATACAGGGCTGCTACACGCACGATTTTCTGTGCATAGTTAGGACAGGGCGTTATGGTATGCAGCGACGTCCAAAATAGCAGTCGTGGCCTCAAATCAGGTGTTGCACGCCGATTGACGTCACGAACTGCTCATTTAAATTTGAGAGGCCAGCGCTGGCAACGGCAGTAGTGTGGCCCTCACCAAAATGGCGGCCACTGTGTCCTGCGCCGGAAGCAGTGGAAACGAGGTGGCCGCAATTTTTTCAACAAAACCGGCCTTAACGGCCAGGCGCTTCAACGGGAAATTTCTAGCCCAATTACACTCACTATGGGCTAGAAATTCGATGCATTTCGGGGTTAGCGCTCTAAGAAGGAAGTGGAGCGCTTGAATTAGCACTCCACCTCCCTCTTGGGGCACTAAAACTGAAGTGAGCGATAGCCGGCGCTATTTTTTGTTGGGCGCTAAATTTAGCGCCCAGGCGATGTTAGCGACCCAAAAATGGTCGCTAACAAATTTTCCCCCCCATTGTTGCCTGTTTCTCAACTGTACAGTTTCAAGACAAAGGAAACACTCAAACATTATCAAAGTTTTTGTAGACTGGAGATCCAAAAGATAATATGGTGTTTGAATATGTGCTGTTGTCTCTGTACAATGTATTGAATCAATATGTGTTGAATGAATAATACAACAGTTCCCTTTCCTTCAGTTTTACTTTATTTCAACTGATATGTAATGTTTTGTGATTTCTGACTCACCACAGATGAATCTCAGTATCATTTATAGTGAAGTGCTATTAATAACTTAATTTAGCTCTTAATGGGTTTAATTCACTGAATGGAAGTGCTGGGAGATGTGTACGTGTATGCCGACAAACCATTTCATGAAATGGTGCCTCTCACATTGGCACTTCAACTTTAGACAAGAGAAGTCATTTACACCTTCCCATGGGCCATCTACAGTCATTACGTTAAGATAGTCTATTTATTTGAGCTCTGCGGGAGCCAGTTTCAAGGAACCTCCATCTGGGGAGGGCAGTATCTTGTTTAATTCACAGCCATGCTGGGCAGTCCCCAGATAAGTAGAGCTGGCAGAGGTTTGGAGGTCGAGCTGCTGGAACAGAGGACAGGTGAGCACATAGCCTGGTTCAGTTGTGTAAAATCTGGTAAGGAAGACACAGGGAGTGAGCAGATTTTAATTTTAAGATAGAGCCAGTCGGGTCAGAAGAAGAACGAATCTGATGAGTTATATTTAGCTTGTTATCAAGGACAGTGTGGCATGCTTGTGGTTCGGTGTCAAATTTTGTTTCATCACGCCCCTGTGACGCGCCTTGGGGCGTTTTACTATGTTAAAGGCGCTATATAAATACAAACTCTTGTTTTTTTTAGTCTGCCAGGACATTGGTTGTGTTCCCTTTTTTCAATAATCCAACCAATGTTTTAAACTCCAGGATAAAGGGCTTCAAAATGAAATTGGAACACAGCTGCAAGAGCTGAACTTTGGAGCAACCTCACAACTGTCTGAATTCTGTGAAGAATTTCGTGCATGTTGAACTACAGAAAGAAAAAGAAATCCCTGGCAGGATCCAGTGGGGAAACATGAGCAGCTGTTGGTTGTCAGTAGAGGTAGCAGAGGACAGTTGTGTTTCATTCCTAAAGGAGATACTCGAGAAGTTCACTGATCTTTCATCAGGAAAAGACTGAAATGAAGAAGTGTTTATAAAACACCTTGCATGCCCTCAGGGCATCCCACAATGCTTCACATAAATTACTCTTGAAATGTTTCTGATTAAATTTAAGTTGTTTTCATTTAACATACAGCATTAATCTTTAGACAGCCGATAGGTCAGAGAAATTCAAGACTCATTCAGCCAGAAATGTATTAAAATTTTTCAGCCCTCACAAGTATCTTTATTCCTGTAATATTAAACCTAGTTGTAAATTGTAAATAAAAACTGTAGCATTTTAAACACTTCACGTACCCTAGCTTCCATTTTTCCCCCTTCTGACCTAATCTATCCAGTCGAATGCTTTTTCGCTTCGAGAAAACTTTTAAACACTTTCTTTATCTGTCTTTTCCTTCATTTCAGCTCTCACATGCAATTTGGAAGTGCAAGCACATTCTGAAAAATTGATTTTCATTGGACTTAAATGCTAAGAGTGTAAAGACTGGTACAATAATATCACAGATACTACCAATTCAATCCTTGATGCATTTTCACATCAAACCAGAAAGGCCTGCCTTAGACAAGCTATCTTACTGTTGGCCCCCAGAGACCAGTTGCACCAGAAAGAGATAAATCAGGGGACAAATTGGCCCACATTGCGTCCGAAATTCTGGGCGCTAAGTGAATGTTCGGGGGATGAATTTTGGGTGGCGGTATCCTGCGTCCGATCTTCTAGAGTGTGCTCTAGAAGACTGACCTCCTCTTCCTCTGATCCACGGGGATCTCTATTTCTGCTGGACATGGAAAGGGAAGACAGGGACAAGGGTTAGCAGTTAATGGCAAGGGTAAGCAGAGCGAGATGAGTGTCAGCTCAAAGCAGTATCACTTTGTCATGTGTATAGGGAGAGATTTCAGTGAAAAGAGAAAAAGAGCATGAGAGGGACAAATATCCGGCTGAGCAGATCCCCCAGCTTCACAACTCGCAAATCTTGATGCGCCCTCTGTCCACAATATCCATGAAAGGTCGTGGATAAATGGTCTCCGCCCCGCCTGTCCATGCCTGATCCCTGTTGATGTGTTCCAGCTTGACATCCGTGAAGAAAAGGACTGAGTCAGTGTGTTGGCCGGTGAAAGGTTGTGAAGATGTGTCTGTCAGGGTAGAATAGAGTTGCTGGTGCATGAGAGATGGCACAAGTGTAAGATACTGAATGGTAAAGGGTGTGAATGTGAGAACAGTAGAAGGTACAGGGTGTGCCAATAGCAGCCGAAGGAGCTTTTTAAACATTTGTTTATGGGATGTGGGCGTCGCTGGCAAGGCCTGCATTAATTGCCCATCCCTAGTTGCCCTTGAGAAGGTGGTGGTGAGCTGCCTTCTTGAACCGCTGCAGTCCGTGTGGTGAAGGTACTCCCACAGTGCTGTTAGGTAGGGAGTTCCAGGATTTTGACCCAGCGACGATGAAGGATCAGCGATATACTTCCAAGTCAGGATGGTGTGTGACTTGGAGGGGAACTTGGAGGTGGTGGTGTTCCCATGCGCCTGCTGCCCTTGTCCTTCTAGCTGGAAGAGTTCGCGGGTTTGGGAGGTGCTGCCGAAGAAGCCTTGGCGAGTTGCTGCAGTGCATCTTGTAGATGGTACACACTGCAGCCACGGTACGCCGGTGGTGGAGGGAATGAATGTTTAAGGTGGTGGATGGGGTGCCAATCAAGCGGGCTGCTTTGTCCTGGATGGTGTCAAGCTTCTTGAGTGTTGTTGGAGCTGCACTCATCCAGGCAAGTGGAGAGTATTCCATCACACTCCTTACCTGTGCCTTGTAGATGGTGGAAAGGCTTTGGGGAGTCAGGAGGTGAAACACTCGCCGCAGAATACCCAGCCTCTGACCTGCTCTTGTTGCCACAGTATTTATGTGGCTGGTCCAATTAAGTTTCTGGTCAATGGTGGCCCCCAGGATGTTGATGGTGGGGGATTCGGCGATGGTAATGCCATTGAATGTCAAGGGGCTGTGATTAGACTCTCGCTTGTTGGAGATAGTCATTGCCTGGCACTTGTGTGGCGCAAATGTTACCTGCCACTTATCAGCCCAAGCCTGATGTCGTTCAGGTCTTGTTGCATGCGGGCATGGACTGTTTCATTATCTGAGGAGTTGCGAATGGCACTGAACACTGTGCAGTCATTGGCGAACATTCCCATTTCTGCCCTTATGTTGGAGGGAAGGTCATTGATGAAGCAGCTGAAGATGGTTGGGCCGAGGACACTGCCCTGAGGAACTCCTGCAGCGATATCCTGGGGCTGTGATGATTGACTTTCAACCACCACAACCATCTTCCTTTGTGCTAGGTATGACTCCAGCCAGTGGAGAGTTTTCACCCGATTCCCATTGACTTCAGTTTTACTAGGGCTCCTTGATGCCACACTCGGTCAAGTGCTGCCTTGATGTCAAGGGCAGTCGCTCTCACCTCACCTCTGGAATTCAGCTCCTTTGTCCATGTTTGGACCAAGGCTGTAATGAGGTCAGGAGCCGAGTGGTCTTGGCGTAACCCAAACTGGGCATCAGTGAGCAGGTTATTGGTGAGTAAGTGCCGCTTGATAGCACTGTCGATGACACCTGACATCACTTTGCTGATGATTGAGAGTAGACTGATGGGGCGGTTATTGGCCGGATTGGATTTGTCCTGCCTTTTGTGGACAGGACATACCTGGGCAGTTTTCCACATTGTCGGATAGATGCCAGTGTAGTAGCTGTACTGGAACAGCTTGGCTAGAGGCGCGGCTAGTTCTGGAGCACAAGTCTTCAGCACGACAGCCGGGATGTTGTCGGGGCCTATAGCCTTTGCTGTATCCAGTGCGCTCAGCCGTTTCTTGATATCACGTGGAGTGAATCGAATTGGCTGAAGAATGGCTTCTGTGATGGTGGGGACCTCAGGAGGAGGCCGATATGGATCATCCACTCGGCACTTATGGCTAAAGATGGTTGCAAACACTTCAGCCTTGTCTTTTGCACTCACGTGCTGGGCTCCACCATCATTGAGGATGGGGATATTCATGGAGCCTCCTCCTCCCGTTGCTTGTGTAATGGTCCACCACCATTCACGACTGGATGTGGCAGGACTGCAGAGCTTTGATCTGATCTGTTGATTGTGGGATCGCTTTGGCCTGTCTATAGCATGCATGTAGTCCTGTTTTGTAGCTTCCCCAGGTTGGCACCTCATTTTTAGGTACGCCTGGTGCTGCTCCTGACATGCTCTTCTGCACTCCTTATTGAACCAGGGTTGGTTCCCTAGCTTGATGGATAAGCCGGGCCATGAGGTTACAGATTGTGGTGGAATACGATTCAGCTGCTGTTGATAGCCCACAGCACCTCATGGATGCCCAGTTTTGAGCTGCTTGATCTGTTCTGAATCTATCCCATTTAGCACGGTGGTAGTGCCACACAACATGATGGAGGGTGTCCTCAGAGTGAAGACGGGACTTCGTCTCCACAATGACTCTGTGGTGGTCACTGCTACCAATACTGTCATGGCCAGATGCATCTGCGACAGGTAGATTGGTGGGGACGAGGTCAAGCAGATTTTGCCCTTGTGTTGGTTTTCTCAACACCTGTCACAGGCCCAAACCGGCAGCTATGTCCTTCAGGACTCGGTCAGTAGTGGTGCTACCGAGCCACTCTTGGTGATGGACATTGAGGTACCCCACCCAGAGTACATTCTGTGCCCTTGCTACTCTCAGTGCTTCTTCCAAGTGGTGTTCAACATGGAGGAGTACAGATTCATCAACTGAGGGAGGGCGGTAGGTGGTAATCAGCAGGAGGTTTCCTTGCGCATGCTTGACCTGAAGCAATGAGACGTCATGGGGTCCAGAGTCAATGTTGAGGACTTCCAGGGCCACTCCTTCCTGACTGTATACCACTGTGCCACCACCCCTGGTGGGTCTGTCCTGCCGGTGGGACAGGACATACCCAGGGATGGTGATGGAAGAGTTTGGGACATTGGCTGAAAGGTATGATTCTGTGAGTATGACTATGTCAGGCTGTTGCTTGACTAGTCTGTGTGACAGCTCTCCCAATTTTGGCACAAGTTCCCAGATATTGGTGAGGAGGACTTTGCAGGGTCGACTGGGCTGGGTGTGCCGTTGCCGTGTCCGTAGCCGGTGCTGGGTCATCCGTCCGGTTTCATTCTTATTATTGTGTTTCGTAGCAGTATGTTACTGAGTGGCTTGCTAGGCCATTTCAAAGGGCAGTTAAGAGTCAACCACATTGCTGTGGGTCTGGAGTCACATATAGGCCAGACAAGGACAGCAGATTTCCTTCCCTAAAGGACATTAGTGAACCAGATGGGTTTGTTACGATAATCTGATAGTTTCATGGTTATCATTACTGATGCTAGCTTTTTATTAAATTATTTATTTAATTAACTGAATTTAAAGTCCCCAGCTGCCGTTGTGGGATTTGAACTCAAGTCTCGGGATCATTAGTCTAGGCCACTGGATTATAGCCCAGTGACATTACCCCTATGCTACCGTTCCCATGAGTTAAGTCTGCTGCTGTGATTGGAGGAGTGTGATGAGAAACGGGGCAGAGAAAGCTTGTTAGTGCTGGGGCTGCAGGTGGTGCAGGGCTAAGGAGAAAGTAAAAGAGATGTGAGTAGAAGTCTTACCGTAGCAGCTGTGGTGAGATCATTGAATTTCTTCTTGCATTACAGCCAGGTCCTGGGTGCAATGCTGTTGGCATTCACCTGCTCCACTGCCTCTGACCAGTGTTGCTGTGAGACTTGCCTTGGCACCCTTCTGCCATCAGGAGGAAATAGCTGCTCCCTCCTCCTGGCAACCTCCTCTCAACCACACCTCCAGCGCAGCATCGGAGGATGAGGGGGCCCTTGCTGCAGCGCCACTGCCTGTCAATTTTGACTGTGCAGCGGAAAATCAGCTCAAAACAGCCAAAGTGCATCTCCCCTTTAAGAGATATAGGCTGTCTTTAAATTACATCACTGGCCCCCATTTTCTCCTCCCCACTAATCAGCAAGCTGCCGATGAACAGCACGAGGAAGGTTGGCAGCTCGCTAATCATATTAAAATGAGGCAAGCGGTCTAATTTTGAGTGTGCCTCTCACCAATGTCACCGCCTTCAACGCGACATGGATTTATTTAACAAAGATCCTATTCACACCATACACGCTACTATCACCAGACTGTGTTTTGCCATGATTAATCTCCCTTATTATCCTTGCCCTACCCCTACCCAGTCCCTGTCTTACTCATCTCCAGGATACTCCTCCCAAAAAGATGGTACGTAATCCAGCCTGCAGCATTCTCAGTCTATTTTTAACATTAAGCTGCAGGGAGATTTACCACTGGGCACATATTACAATAAGTATCTAATTACAAATGAAAGAATGCTTGATTATATACGTTTTGGTGCATGCTGCGCTGAACCTAACCCATCCTTGCGGGGTGTGGAAAAAAATGCATCTTGGAGATCTGTACAGAAACTATTCCCACAGGAGATTAATAGAGTCAGGTGTACCGAGCACCAGCTAGTCACAATGCAAGTTTATCGACAGTATTGTAAGCAGTCGGTACAGCACGGGCACTGGACTGAGATTGGTACTTGTATGGAGTAACCTGCAGCTGACAAACCAGAGTTAGACTGGTGGCTGCGTGCTGCACTCTACCTGGTGACAATAGAATCACACAGATGGTTATTTTTTTCAGTTAGAAGAGATACAGCAGTGAAAGCAATAAAAGCATTAAAACTCTATCATGTATTAAAATTCTGTAGTAGGATGTATGCCCAATTGAAAACACCCACATAAAAATATCCCATAGAAACTCCACTGTTAAACTGCCCACACATAACTGTTTTACATCTGTTAAATTTCCCTGTAACATCAGTGGATATGTGCTCATAGGATTTTCAATGTTAATCCAGTCACTGATCTGTCACAGCTCGCTGTCACATCACTGAATGGTGTTGTGCAGCCTGCTAATCTCCTGCCACTTATTCTTCTCAGCAGCTACATCCTCTCATTGATTCCTCCTCGTTTCTCTCACCATTTTCAGAGCCTCACTGCTTCTCACATCCCCTTCCACTGACGAATCAGATCTTCTCATGACCTCTCATCAATGTGCAATGTTCCTCTGGCTCCAGTTTTAATTTTACTGCCTAACATTTTGCCAGAAACTGTACCTGGCGAGTGTCATAGAATCATAGAAAGGTTACAGCATGGAAGAAGGCCATTCGAAATGTCGAGCCCGTGCCATCTCTCCCTTGGCACTTTCCACTCAAGCTCCCACTCCCCAACATGACCATTAACCTGCACTTCTCATTTCTCTATGGTTCCTCTTCTCTTGATCCCAGGCCCTGTCCTTGGGCTTGCTGCCTTCTTTGTCCTCTCCTGGGGCTTGCACCCAAGTTTCCTCTCCTGTTCTGTACATTTTCCACTGTCTGACATCTCTCTGCCTCTTCTGCCTCTTCTCACTCCTCTTCACCCCTTCTCTGAGGCCGCAACCAATGTCCTCCATTGATCCCTGCAATAACTTTTAAACAAAGCCTTCAGCTATCCCGATCCCAACCCCTGCCAGTTCCACTCCAATGTCTTTCTGGCCTCCTCTTGCCCTGGTCTTCTTTTCTCGCTCCTCTTCCAGGACCTACAGCTGACATCCTCTCCCGATTGCTACAGTATGTTTATACAGGAAAAGAGACAGAAACATGAAGGTAATCCAAAACTCACTGTGAATAACAACATTTGGAAAATTACTATTTTTCTTAAATTCCGCTCTTCTCCTCCCCTACTCTACTATTCCTAATTTATATCTATCCTCACTTTGTCCATTGCAGAAAACGGCAGTGAAAATAATGGATGCAACTTCAAGTGGATCAACGGTGACAACAAGAAGAGCGGCAAACTATACATAGATCTAAGAACAAGCGACCAAACGACACACGGAAGTAACTGTAAATCAACATAAAAGAACTATCAATTGACAGACACACAATCAATAACCCGGACACACCACTGACAACCCAAAGTAACACACAGACCATACTGTGTGACTTCCTATGAGTAATGCCATGAGAGATTCAGTAGTGTAAAATAAAGGTCACTCATTTACAGTTTTCACAGAATAATGGACAGAGAGTTGTGGAATTCAATCCCCAGGAAAAATCTCAGCGTACCATTTCCTGGAATGTGACTTATTCAGTCACAGTAAATCAGGGAAGCTGATCTAATCACCTACATGGCATAAACAACCTTATTCTTACAAAACAGTGACTCACTATGAGCAACACTGTGGGAGATCAACTTGTGAAATTTAAAAAGTTGCCAGGCATTAGAATACAAAGCTCAAGCAGTATAAGACTTGCCTTCACAGACAGTCATTGCCCTCTGCAGCATTCTCCACTTTTCTTTTTGCCTCTCCCAGGAGATTGTGGTGCCTCGAGGTGGGTGAATGGTTTACAAGTCTGCACCATTGAATGGAAAGACTTGATGGGCCAGGTGGCCTTTTTCCGTCGTACTTTTCATTGCTCGTATGTGGAAATCAAATTGCTGCCCTAACTCCGAAGTTACACTGCTGTTTTTGCATAAAACTGTTGAATAATGATAAACAAGAATGCTGTAGTTTTCTCTCTCACTTTTTTTACGCTATAAAACTCTTTCAGTTTTATAGCATAAAAAAAGTGAGAGAGAAAACTACAGCATCCCTCCAGAGATAAGGTGTAGTTCAAAACTAGTCTTTTCAAATTGGGGTCAGCAGATACTTGGGGCTCTGCAAGGAGAGCCCAGGGGTTCACAAGGTCATCAGATTTCTGCCAGTTAGAGGTTGGCTATACCAGGTGCCGTGAACTCAGTGTCTCGAGAATTCTGAAATCTATAGGTATTCTGTATTTCTTGACTGATGTTAGTCCTGTCACTGTATGCAAATGGAAAAAGATAAGAATCTGACTCACATGCTTCTACTGGGGGAAAGGGAAACACAGATTCCAAGTGGAATAGAGCTGAGGCTGTAAAATGCAGAAGATCTTTCGGAATTAGTTGCTGGTAATTAAGCTGAAGAGAGCTCTTTTGTATAAACTTCTTACAATGGCAGGAAATTCTTTGAACACATTTTCTGCTCCCCTCTCCTGAAGGGAGCACTGGGTTATGGGCATCAGGAGCCAACCAGTCCCTTGCCCAAGTGGCTAACGTTTCTCCTCCATAGCCTGGGACACTGAGGTGAATTGTGTTACTCCACTGCTGCTTTGATTGAGATCAGCTAATTCAGTACCGAACCAAGCCTGGACAATAAAATACTTCAAAATAGTTACTTTCTTAAACTTTCTATGAAATAATCAAAAATGGCCCAGAAATTCTCCTCTCCGGCTTGCCGCGGGGGTAAGGATCGCGTGCGCACTTACCTACCGCGTCTGCCGTTCTGCTTCTGACCCACGGGGACTTCAGCTCCTGGGCCTGCTCCAAGTGCCGGCACGCAGTGCTTGCGTGTCCCAGGGGCGTAATTAGTGCGATGCGTCCCCTGGGATCACGTGGGCCATGGAGAGCCAATGGCAGCAGACCATCTTTCATTCATCGATTTGACAGGAAGACCTGTCAAATCTATGAATTGAAATCGGCCCCAAAAGAACAGCTAAACTTCAAATAATTTTTTTTAAAAAACCATCACATTTTTAAAATAACTAAAAGTTAAATAAATTAACTACTTTAAACAAAAATTTTAATTTTTGAAAAAATTAAAATACTTTTTAACAGTGCTAAAAATAAACTTACCTTTCTTTAAAGTATCTAACAAAGATAAACCTGTTGAAATTTTTTTTAAATTATACTTAATTAACCACTTACCTTGTTGAAAATGCTCCTGCGCCTCCTTTTTAAAAGCGCAGGTTCTTCAATACTTACCCTCCCGGAGAAACCTGAAAAAAAACCTAAGTTTGCTGCGTGCGCACAGCCTCTACCACACACGCGGTTCACCTAGGAACTGCCCCCTTCACGAGACCGGAAGTTCCGGTTTCCCACGCATGCGCAGTGCATGCAGGAAACCGGCACTTCTGGAGGCCTTACGGGTGAGTACACAGCGCGTACTCACCCAGCAAGTGCCGAATTTTTGGCCCATTATGTTTGCCAGTTCTCCAGTTTGCTGTGGTGTTATAGCTGTAATGTTCGGCTATTCAAATGTAGGAATACTACAAATCAACCCAACTGACATTTACAAGCGTGCATTTTCAAGAAGAGGTCCAGGAACATGAACTATAATTATTTTTTTTCCTTCCAGTAAACTGTAGTGGTCCCACTTTCACCCTGGCTGAGATCAACTGATTCGATGCAAGCCAGGGATTGAACACAAGAATTTCCTGTTGAACATGACTTGGTATCACATCAGACGGTACAGTTACCCATGAAATGCACTTTTCCCAAAAGGTTAGTATTTATTGAAATAGATATGCCTGGTTTTCTGGGAGTAGTAATTTGCAGTAAAACTTCTTCCTGCGCATCAAATTTAAACATCATTAAAAAATTATGTAACAGGAAACACAGGACTGAAAAATACAGCAGAATTGGATTTCAGAAAGAATTTTAATTTTATCATTTTCTATGAAACAATCAGTTACTTTCAACCTGCTCACCACTAAAGCCAACATTTATATAAAATATAAGAACATAAGAAATAGGAGCAGCAGTCGGCCATTTTGCCCCTTGAGCCTGCTCCTCCATTCAATAAGATCATGGCTGATCTTCTACCTCAACTCCACTTTCCTGCTCTATCCCCATAGCCCTTGATTCCCTTAATATCCAAAAATCTATCGATCTCTGTCTTGAATATACTCAATGACTGAGCCTCCACAGCCCTCTGGGGTAGAGAATTCCAAAGATTCACCACCCTCTGAGTGAAGAAATTTCTCCTCATCTCAGTCCTAAATGGCCGACCCCTTATTCTGAGACTGTGGCCCCTGGTTCTAGACTCCCCAGCCAGGGGAAACATCCTCCCTACATCTACCCTGTCAAGCCCTGTAAAAATGTTGTATGTTTCAATGAGATCACCTCTCATTCTTCTAAACTCCAGAGAATATAGGCCTAGTCTACTCAATCTCTCCTAATAGGACAATCCCCCCATCCCAGGAATCAGTCTGGTGAATCTTCCTTGTACTCCCTCTATGGCAAGTATATCCTTCCTTAGGTAAGGAGACTAAAAATGTGCACAATACTCCAGGTGTGGTCTCACCAGGGCCCTATATAATTGCAGTAAGACATCTTTACTCTTATCCTGAAATCCTCTTGTAATAAAGGCCAACATACCATTTGCTTTACTTATTGCTTGCTGTACCTGCATGTTAACTTTCAGTGATTCATGTACAAGGACACCCAGGTCCCTCTGAACATCAACATTTTCCAATCCCTCACCATTTAAAAAATACTCTACTTTTCTATTTTTCCTGCCAAAATGGATAACTTCACATTTCTCCACATTATATTCCATTTGTCATGTTCTTGCCCACTCACTTATCTTGTCTATATCATCTTGAAGCCTCCTTGCATCCTCCTCACAACTTACATTCCCACCCAGCTATGTATCATCAGCAAACTTGGATATATTACATTTGGTTCCCTCATCCAAATCATTGATGTAGATTGTGAACAGCTGAGGCCCAAGCACTGATCCCTGCGGTACCCCACTAGTTACAGCTTGTCAACCCAAAAATGACCCGTTTATTACTACTCTCTGTTTTCTGTCCATTAACCAATCCTCAATCCATGCTAGTATATTACCCCCAATCCCATGAGCCTTAATTTTGTTTAATAACCTCTTGCGTGGCACCTTATCGAATGCCTTCTGAGAATCCAAATTCACCACATCCACTGGTTCCCCCTCTTCTATTCTGCTAGTTACAACCTCAAAAAACTCTAACAGATTCGTCAAACACGATTTCCCTTTCATAAATCCATGTTGACTCTGCCCAATCCTATTATTATTTTCTAAGTGCCCTGTTACCACGTCCTTAATAAGAGATTCTAGCATTTTTCCCTACTACTGACGTCAGGCTAACTGGTCTGTAGTTCCCCATTTTCTCTCTCATTCCTTTCTTAAATAGTGAGGTTACATTTGCTGCCTTCCAATCCGGGGGAACCGTTCTAGAATCTATGGAATTTTGGAAAATGACAACCAATGCATCCACTATCTCTATAGCCACCTCTTTTAAAACCTGAGGATGTAGGCCATCAGATCCAGGGGATTTATTGTCTTTCAGTCCCATTAATTTCTCCAGTACTATTTTTTTACTAATACTAATTTCTTTCAGTTCCTCATTCTCGCCAAAACTTTGACAGAACTTTTACTGTAGTTTTCTCTTGAGATGACACCAGAGTATTTTCCCACAAATACCACATAGCAACACTCTTACAGTCTTCTCTTCATAAATGATTGGTTAATAAAAGTGTCTAAAGCCAGTAGGAATCAACCGCATTTCCTACATTACAACAGTGACTGCACTTCAAAAGTACTTCATTGGCTGTAAAGCGCTTTGGGACGTCCTGAGGTCATGAAAGGCGCGATATAAATGTAAGTCTTTCTTTTTCTTTTAACAGAGAGGTGCAGACAGATAATTTACATCAATTACCAACATTAATTAGATATTCTTTGTTTTAAAAATATTGACTCAATTGGCATAAATTATTCAGTTGTATTTTACTGTATTTTCATTTAAATGATTGATCACTCTGGCTCTTACCTAGGTCAGATGAAACACTTAATTGCTCCAAGTTTGAATCTTGATGTTTACTGAACAAAACGTTTCTTAAGCTCTCAACTTTCTCCCTCACCATTTGTGATATACCAGTGCAGAATTTACACCTTATTCAGAATTTGTTGTCAGATCATTAAGCATGCTCTGCTTGCTCATTCAGATTTTTCCTCATGTATACCCTTCCAATAGCACTTGCAGTGAATTGTTCGATCTTATATGACAAATTTATGTTGCAGAGAACAGTTTTTACCTTCATATGAGCACAAACTGTACAGTATTTGGATGTAACATTGACCGAATTGCATTTAGGTAATGTAATATGTAACTGAGTATGAAAAGATATGGATGTTCCCTTTAACAGCAATATGTCTCCAGGTTTCAGTTGAGCAAGCAGATTGGTTAGACGTAGATTGGAGGAGTCAGTCTGGAAGATGGTGTTTGTGTGGAGAAGTGTTGCTGCTGAATGTGATTTGTTTAAAACCATAATAAGTATAGTTGTTTTTCCATTGTCATTTAATGCAGAATTATTGGAATCCCTAATAGAAGTATAACAACAAAATGGACAAGAGGTGCAAGGTTGCCTCAAGGAGCTAGTGTGAGGCTCAGTGTCGAGACAAGACGGTGAGTACTTCTAATCACTTTCGCGGGCTTTTTTACAGAGGCTTACCAATCTCGCAGACCGGCGGCGGCGTTCCAGAGCCACGCCACAATTCACGGGCAAGAGGAAGCAGCTGATTGGGTGAGTACAGCCAGGTGAGTATTTATACTACTCTATAGTTTGACAGTTAAGATTAATAGTTTATAAAGTTTAGATTGTCTTAATTTTTGTGGTTATAGTTTCTAAGGTCTCTGTTGTGTAGCGGGGAGTGCTGGTAACCAAGGGCCCTTGAGTATATCATTTAATTGTAGTGTATTTAGTGGCTTTGATTTGATTTACTTTAAATTAATTAAAGGGTAAATCATGGCAGCACAGCTCGGCCCCGTGGCATGCTCCTCCTGCGCTATGTGGGAACTCAGGGACACTTCCTGTGTCCCTGATGACCATGTGTGCGGGAAGTGTATCCAGCTGCAGCTACTGGCAGACCGCATTGCGGCTCTGGAGCTGCGAATGGAAACATACTGGAGCATTCGCGATGCTGAGGACATCGTGGATAGCACGTTTAATGGGTTGGTCACACCGCAGGTAAAGGCTGCACAGGCAGGAAGGGAATGGGTGACCACCAGGCAGAGTAGTAGGCACAGGCAGGTAGTGTAGGGGTCCCCTGTGGCCATTCCCCTCTCAAACAGATATACCACTTTGAATATTGTTGAGGGAGATGGCTTATCGGGGGAAGGCAGCAGCAGCCAACTTCCTGGCACCATGGGTGGTTCTGCTGCACAGGACGGGAGCAAAAAGAGCGGGAGAGCTATAGTGATATGGGATTCTATTGTAAGGGGAATAGATAGGCATTTCTGAGGCCACAAACGAGACTCCAGGATGGCATGTTGCCTCCCTGGTGCAAGGGTCAAGGATGTCTCGGGGCAGCTGCAGGGCATTCTGGAGGGGGAGGGTGAACAGCTAGTTGTCGTGGTGCATATAGGTACCAACGATATAGGTAAAAAACTGGGATGAGGTCCTAAAAGCTGAATATAGGGAGCTAGGAGGTAAATTAAAAAATAGGACCTCAAAGGTAGTAATCTCAGGATTGCTACCAGTGCCACGTGCTAGTCAGAGTAGAAATAGAAGGATATTTCAGATGAATGCGTGGCTAGAGGAATGGTGCAAGGGGGAGGGATTCAAATTCCTGGGACATTGGAACCGGTTCTGGGGGAGGTGGGACCAGTACAAACTGGACAGTTTGCACCTGGGCAGGACCGGGACCGATGTCCTAGGGGGAGTGTTTGCTAGTGCTGTTGGGGAGGGTTTAAACTAAAGTGGCAGGGGGTTGGGAACCTGTGCAGGGAGACAGAGGAAAGGGAAGCAAGGAGAGAAACAAAAGACAGGAAGGAGAAAAGCAAAAGTGGAAGTCAGAGAAATCAAGGGTGTAAATCAAACAGGGCTACAGTAAATAATAATTCTAAAAGGACTAAGGGGTAGAAATTAGGTCGCGCCCCATTTGGGGCGCAAATATCGTCTGGACGCAAATATTAGCGCCTGGCGCTAATTATCGGCACTGACTGGAAACTTCACTTTTACCGCCCCGGGAGGTGAGTGGAGCGCTAAAGCAGGCGCTGCACACCTGTCTTAAGGCGCAAAGGCCAAGGAGTGAGGCGCTAACTCAGAGCGCTGGCGAAGCTCATGTAATGTCAGTCAGCAATGGAACACACACACAATGGCACGGGCCAGTTCTTAAAGGGGATGGTTAATCTTGCTTTCCATCCACATCCTGTTCATTGCAGCCTTGAATCTCGGCCTGGAGAGACTTGCACATCAAATGTGCTGGAAAGAACAATGGAGAGTACCAGGCAAAGAGCTCAGAGTGCAGCTCCCACAGTCTCTGCTAAATCGATACAAGGAATGGCAAATCAAAATGAACCTGCAAAGTGCTGCTCAGTACCCAAAACTCCTTCACACAACGTTGAATCTCTCCAGAAGTCTCTCCCTCTCTCTCTCAGAATGCGTAGTTCAAAAATGCCACCAACAATAAAAGACAGGAAAAGGCCCCCTTTAAATAGCGCCCCCCCCAGCCCCACAGTGATTGATAGCGTTCCAGTCTTCTGGTCGTTGGAAGCGCCAGGCGGTAAGGCAGGGGGCGCCACTCAATTTCCGCTCTGGGGCGCCACAAGGGCGTTGCACCATGGAATGACGTCACAATCTGCGCGCGCAGGTGGTCGCAGCGGTAAGCTTTAGCACCGCCGCACAATCTCAAGTTAAGTTCTCGAGCGGTGCAAACATCGCTGCGCCCGGGCGTTAGCGGCTTTGCGCCCCATTAGCGCCCTCTTAAGGCGCTAACGGGAGGCGCAACCAACTGAATTTTTACCCCTAAGAGTGTTAAAAAAACAAGCCTGAAGGCTTTGTGTCTTAATGCGAGGAACATTCATAATAAGGTGGATGAATTGGCTGTGCAAATAGATGTAAACAGATATGATATAATTGGGATTATGGAGACATGGCTCCAGGGTGACCAAGGCTGGGAATTCAACATCCAGGGGTATTTAATATTCAGGAAGGACAGGCAAAAAGGAAAAGGAGATGGGGTAGCATTGCTGGTTAAAGAGGAGATTAACACAATAGTAAGGAAGGATATTAGCTCTGATGATGTAGAATCTGTATGGGTAGAGCTGAGAAATACCAAGGGGCAGAAAACGTTAGTGGGAGTTGTATACAGACCCCCAAACAGTAATGCTGAGGTTGGGGATGGCATTAAACGGGAAATTAGAGACGCATGCAATAAGGGCACAGCAGTTATCATGGGTGACTTTAATCTACATTGGGCTAACCAAATTAGTAACAATACTGTGGAGGAGGAATTCCGAGAGTGCATATGGGATGGTTTCCTGGACCAATATGTCGAGGAACCAACTAGAGATCAGGCCATCTTAGACTGGGTATTATGTAATCAGAAAGGATTATTTAGCAATCTTGTTGTGTGAGGCCCCTTGGGGAGGAGCGATCATAATATGATAGAATTCTTCATTAAGATGGAGAGTGAAGTAGTTGACTCAGAGACTAGGGTCCTGAATTTAAATAAAGGAAACTATGATTGTATGAGGTGCGAGTTGGCTAGGATGTATTGGGGAGCATTTCTTAAAGGGTTGATGGTGGATAGGCAATGGTAAACATTTAAAGATCGCATGGATGAACTACAGAATTTGTTCATTCCTGTTTGGCATAAAAATAAAACAAAAATGGTGAATCAACCATGGCTAAAAAGGGAAATTAGGGATAGCATAAGATCCAAGGAGAGGACATATAAATTGGCTAGAGAAAGCAGCAAACCTGAGGATTGGGAGCAGTTTAGGATTCAGCAAAGGAGGACAAAGGGATTAATTAAGAGGGGGAAAATAGAATATGAGAGTAAGCTTTCAGGGAACATAAAAACTGACTGTAAAAGCTTCTATAAATATGTGAAGAGAAAAAGATTGGTGAAGTCAAGCGTAGGTACCTTGCAGTCAGAATCAGGGGAATTTATAATGGGGAACAAAGAAATGGCAGGCCAATTAAATACATACTTTGGTTCTGTCTTAACAAAGGAGGACACAAATAACCTCCCAGAGATGTCGGGGAACATAGGGTCTAATGAGAAGGAGGAATAGAATGAAATCAATATTTGTAGGGAAATGGTGTTAAGGAAATTGATGGGATTGAAGGCCGATAAATCCCCAGGGCCTGATAATCTACATCCTAGGGTACTTAAGGAAGTGGCCCTAGAAATAGTAGATGCATTGCTGGTCATCTTCCAAAATTCTATAGACTCTGTAATAGTCCCCATGGATTGGAGGGTAGCTAATGTAACCCCACTATTTAAAAAAGGTTGTAGAGAGAAAACGGGGATTTATAGACTGGTAAGCCTGACATCGGTAGTGGGGAAAATGCTAGAGTCCATTATAAAAGATGTAATAGCAGAGCACTTGGAAAACAGTGACAGGATTGGACAAAGTCAACATGGATTTACAAAAGGGAAATCATGCTTGACTAATCTACTGGAATTTATTGAGGATGTAACTGGTAGGATAGATAAGGGAGAACCAGTGGATGTGGTGTATTTGGACTTTCAGAAGGCTTTCGATAGGGTCCCACAGAAGAGATTGCGTACAAAGTTAAAGCACATGGGATTGGGGGTAAGGTACTGACTTGGATAGAGAACTGGTTGGCAGACAGGAAGCAAAGAGTTGGAATAAACGGGTCTTTTTCCGAGTGGCAGGCAGTGACTAGTGGGGTACCGCAGGGATCGGTGCTAGGACCCCAGCTATTCATAATATATATTAATGATCTAGACGAGGGAACTAGATGTAATATCTCCAGGTTTGCAGACGACACAAAGCTGGGTGGGCGTGTGTGCTGTGAGGAGGATGCAGAGAAACTCCAGTATGATTTGGACAGGTTGGGTGATTGGGCAGATGCATGGCAGATGCAGTATAATGTGGATAAATGCGAGGTTATCCACTTTGGTAGCAAAAACAGGAAGACAGATTATTATCTGAATGGCAATAGATTGGGAAAAGGGGAAGTGCAACGAGACCTGGGTGTCCTTGTGCACCAGTCGCTGAAGGTAAGCATGCAGGTGCAGCAGGCGGTTAAGAAGGCAAATGGTATGTTGGCCTTCATAGCGAGAGGGTTCGAGTACAGGAGCAAGGATGTCTTGCTGCAGTTGTACAAGGCCTTGGTGAGACCACACCTTGAGCATTGTGTGCAGTTTTGGTCGCCTTATCTGAGGAAGGATGTTCTTGCCATGGAGGGAGTGCAGCGAAGATTTACCAGACTAATACCTGGGATGGCAGGAATGACGTATGAGGAGAGATTGGGTCGATTAGGCTTATATTCGCTAGAGTTTCGAAGAATGAGAGGGGATCTCATTGAAACTTATAAAATTCTAACAGGACTAGACAGACTAGATGCAGGAAGGATGTTCCCGATTGCGGGGGAGTCCAGAACCAGGGGTCACATAGAAACATAGAAACATAGAAAATAGGTACAGGAGTAGACCATTCGGTCCTTCGAGCCTGCACCGCCATTCAATGCGTTCATGGCTGAACATGCTACCTCAGTACCCCATTCCTGCTTTCTCGCCATACCCCTTGATCCCCCTAGTTGTGAGTGTTATATCTAACTCCCTTTTGAATATATTTAGCGAACTGGCCTCAACAACCTTCTGTGGAAGAGAATTCCATAGATTCACCACTCTCTGGGTGAAGAAGTTCCTCCTCAGCTCAGTCCTAAATGGCTTCCCCTTAATCCTGAGACTGTGACCCCTGGTTCTAGTTTTCCCTAACATTGGGAACATTCTGCCCGCATCTAATTTGTCTAAACCAGTCAGGATTTTAAATGTCTCTATAAGATCCCCCCTCATTCTTCTGAACTCCAGAGGATACAAGTTCAGTTGACCCAATCTTTCTTGATATGTCAGTCCGGCCATCCCAGGAATCAATCTAGTGAACCTTCGCTGCACTCCCTCAATAGCAAGAATGTCCTTCCTTAAGTTAGGAGACCAAAACTGCGCACAATACTCCAGGTGTGGCCTCACCAAGGCCCTGTACAACTGCAGCATCACCTCCCTACTCCTGTACTCAAATCCCCTTACTATGAAGGCCATCATTCCGTTTGCTTTCTTGACTGCCTGCTGCACTTGCATTCCCACCTTCAGTGACTGATGTACCATGACGCCCAGGTCTCGTTGCACCTCCCCTTTCTCTAATCTGCCACCATTCAGGTAATAGTCCGCCTCTCTATTTTTACCACCAAAGTGGATAACCTCACATTTATCCACATTGTACTTCATCTGCCATACATTTGCCCATTCACCCAACCTGTCCAAGTCACTCTGTAGCCTCCTAGCATCCTCCTCATTGTTCACACTGCCTCCCAATTTAGTGTCATCCGCAAATTTGGAGATATTACATTTAATCCCTTCGTCTAAATCATTAATATATAATGTAAACAGCTGGGGTCCCAGCACCGAACCCTGCGGTACCCTGCTGGTCACTGCCTGCCATTCTGAAAAGTACCCATTTACTCCTACTCTTTGTTTCCTGTGTGCCAACCAGTTCTCAATCCACGTCAACACATTACCCCCAATCCCATGTGCTTTAACTTTGCTCACCAATCTCTTGTGTGGGACCGTGTCGAAGGCCCTCTGAAAGTCCAAATACACCACATCTACTGGTTCCCTCCTGTCCACCCTATTGGAAACATCCTCAAAAAATTCCAGAAGATTTGTCAAGCATGATTTCCCTTTCACAAATCCATGCTGACTTGGACCTATCATGTCGCCACTTTCCAAATGGTCTGTTATGACATCTTTAATAATTGCTTCCATCATTTTACCCACGACCGATGTCAGGCTGACCGGTCTATAATTCCCTGCTTTCTCCCTCCCTCCTTTTTTAAAAAGAGGGGTTACATTGGCCACCCTCCACTCCATCGGAACTGATCCAGAGTCTAAGGAATGTTGGAAAATGATCGTCAATGCATCCACTATTTCCAAGGCCACCTCCTTAAGTACTCTGGGATGCAGACCATCAGGCCCCGGGGATTTTTCAGCCTTCAGTCCCATCAATTTCCCCAATACCTTTTCCCGACTAATAAGGATTTCCCTCAGCTCCTCCTTCTTACCAGATCCTCTGACCCCTTTTATTTCCGGCAGGTTGTGTGTGTCCTCCACAGTAAACACCGAACCAAAGTACTTGTTCAATTGATCAGCCATTTCCTTGTTCCCCATTACGACTTCCCCTGTTTCCGACTGCAGGGGACCTACGTTTGTTTTTACTAACCTCTTTCTTTTTACATATTTATAGAAGCTTTTGCAGTTCATTTTAATGTTCTCTGCAAGCTTCCTTTCATATTTTATTTTCCCTGCCCTGATCAAACCCTTCGTCCTCCTCTGCTGAGTTTTGAAGTTCTCCCAGTCCCCGGGTTTGCTGCTACTTCTGGCCAATTTGTATGCAACTTCCTTGGTTTTAATACTATCCCTGATTTCCCTTGTTAGCCATGGTTGAGCCACCTTCCCTTTTTTATTTTTACGCCAGACCGGGATGTACAATTGTTATAGTTCATCCATGCGATCTGTAAATGTCTGCCATTGCCCTTCCACTGATAGCCCCTTAAATATCGCTTGCCAATTTAACCTCGCCAATTCATGCCTCATACCCTCAAAGTTGCCCTTATTTAAGTTCTGGACCATGGTCTCTGACTTAACTGTTTCCTTCTCCATCCTAATGTAGAACTCCACCATACTATGGTCACTCTTCCCCAGGGGGCCTTGTACCACAAGATTGCTGATTAGTCCTTCCTCATTACACAACACCCAGTCCAGGATGGCCTCCCCTCGAGTTGGTTCCTCAACATATTGGTTTAGGAAACCATCCCTTAAACACTCCAGGAAATCCTCCTCCACCGTATTGCTTCTAGTTTGAGTAGCCCAATCTATATGCATATTAAAGTCACCCATGATAACTGCCGTGCCTTTTTTGCACGCACCTCTGATTTCCTGTTTCATACCCTCCCCCACCTCACTACTGCTGTTTGGAGGTCTGTACACAACTCCCACTAACATTTTCTGCCCTTTGGTGTTCTGCAGCTCAACCCATATTGATTCCACATCCTCCAAGCTGATGTCCTTCCTAGCTATTGCATTAATCTCCTCTTTAACCAGCAATGCTACCCCACCCCCTTTTCCTTTTATTCTATCCTTTCTGAATGTTGAATACCCCTGGATGTTCAGTTCCCAGCCTTGATTGTTCTGGAGCCACGTCTCTGTAATCCCAATCACATCGTATCCGTTAACATCTATTTGCACAGTCAATTCATCCACCTTATTACGGATACTCCTTGCATTAAGACACAGAGCCTTTAGGCTTGTTTTATTAACATCCTTTGTCCTTTTAGACTTATGATTTAGTATGGCCCTTTGTGTTTCTTGCCTTTGTTTACTCGGCCTTCCCCTATTGTTTCTCACCCTTCTAACATTTGTTTCTGACTGCATATTACTTCCCCCTGTTTAGCTACATAGGTTCCCATTCCCCTGCCATGTTAGTTTAAATCCTCCCGAACTGCTTTAGCAAATATTACCCCGAGGACATCGGTTCCAGTCCTGCCCAAGTGCAGACCGTCCCTTTTGTACAGGTCCCACTTCCCCCAGAACTGGTTCCAATGCCTCAGGAATTTGAATCCCTCCCTCCTGCACCACTGCTCAAGCCACGTATTCAATCTCACTATCCTGTTCTCTCTATTCTGATTAGCACGTGGCCCTGGTAGCAATCCAGAGATTACTACCTTAGAGGTCCTACTTTTTAATTTAGCTCCTAGCTCCCTAAATTCTGCTTGTAGGACCTCTTCCCGCTTTTTACCTATATCGTTGGTACCTACATGCACCACGACAGCTGGCTGTTCACCCTCCCTCTTCAGAATGTTCTGCAGCCGCTCCGAGACATCCTTGACCCTTGCACCAGGGAGGCAACATACCATCCTGGAATCTCGGTTGCGGCCACAGAAACTCCTGTCTATTCCCCTTACAATTGAGTCCCCTATCACTATAGCCCTACCACTCTTTTTCCCACCCTGCTGTGCAGCAGAGCCAGCCATGGTGCCATGAACCTGGCTGCTGGTGCCTTCCCCTGGTAGGCCATCTCCCCCAACAGTATCCAAGGATAAAGGGTAAGCCATTTAGGACTGAGATGAGGAGGAATTTCTTCACCCAGAGAGTGGTGAACCTGTGGAATTCTCTACCACAGAAGGCAGTTGAGGCCAACTCATTAAATATATTCAAGAAGGAGTTAGATATATTTCTTAAGGCTAAAGGGATCAAGGGATATGGGGAGAAAGCAGGGACAGGGTACTGAATTTGGATGATCAGCCATGATCTCATTAAATGGCGGAACAGGCTCGAGGGGCCGAATGGCCTACTCCTGCTGCTCCTATCTTCTATGTTTCTATGTTTAAATAAATATGATGCTTCAGAGCTTTCACAAGTTCAGCTTTGACCCTTTTAATCTGAAAAAATAGCAGAAAGTTCTGCCATTTCTCTTCCAACATAAACATTTACCCAAGACTCAGATGCAGAGTTCTTTTTATTCCCCTATTGAGAAAGTGTAGAGCTAAGAGTATAATTTGTGTTTCCTGCTTCAGCATGTACAGGTCTGCGATAGGTACCTGTAGTATAATGGCACCCTTAGTTATTCTTACCTACTCTTTGACTTTTACCGTTAATCGAGAGACAAGGAAAGTTAGAATTCACTCCACTGATCATAACTGATGCAAGAAATAACTCTGACATTTGCCAGTAGATCATCTAGGTCGTATTTAATTATTTCTACATGAAAATGCATTAATGTAATTGTAATATTGAATGTTCTATAGTATAAAAAGAGTACGGCATTAAATTTTTATACAGTCAGATCATGGAAAATGGTAAGCTTATGTGATGCATTGAACTAAGTGAGGTAGACTCTTATTCCATTTAAGAGTGAAATTAACCTGCTTTGGAATTGTGTCAAGAGGGGAGGGGGAAGACTGGGAGGGTCGGGACAGATGAAGCAAAATTCTCAGAAGCCAATAATGGTAATGATACGGTGTAAGCAGTTGGAGATGTTCCCTTTGTTCAGTGAAGTGTCCTGTTTTATGGAGGCGAGTTGGGGCGGCTTCAAGTCATCAATGTTATCAGGTCAACTACAAGCATCCCTAGAAGGAGGGTATCACTAATATAAAAAAAAAGGCAGCCTGTTCAAATTAAAAGCGCATGGTTGTAACATTAAATGACGATTTGGTAAGTTGTGTTAATGAAGCAATCACTTTCCTCTGGTGCCGAGCATTTGCAAAATGCTTTAAGCAAACTAGTGGACATTGTGTGATCGTACACCATGGTCACACGAGTGTATACTAGAATCAAAACATGAGCATGCAGTGGGATAAACCTATCTCTCTGTTCCATTGCATCCTTTCAGTTAAGTCATAGAGCCATAGGCCGCGATTTTGCAGGCACTCGGGGCGGGTTTGGAGGCGGGTCAGGTGCCAAAATTGAAAAAAATGACGGCGGGTTCCAATCCCGCCGTCAACCCGCCTCCGTGCAACTTTGCCAAAGGCGGGCTCCCAGACTCCCGTTTGGTCCCGCCACTTGTTAACTGCCTGGATAATGCCATTTTGACAGTCGTTCTACATTTTACCACTTTTTCAGCGTGTTCCACGCCGTTCCCAAACCACGCCAGCTAATCGTGCCGGGTTCACAAGTGGCTGCCTTCTTGACAGCTGCAGCTCCAGCATAAAAACGGAGCTCTCAACAAGGATCAGGTGCAGGTGGCAGAACTTTGTTTTTTCAGGTCTTGGAAAACTTTTTGCAGGTCGACTGATCTTGGAAGTGCTGAAGCTGAGATCCATCTCCACTGTGACCTCCTGGGAAAACCCTCTCCCCACATTGACTGAGCACTTCTTCAACGGAGATATCTACCAGCAGCATGGGAACCATTTATTTCCTTTCATCCTGGTGATCAGATTCAGAGGACGAGCAGCCGCAGCAGCAGCAGAACCAGGCACAACAGCAGCATGAACAGCAGGAGCGCCAAGCTCCTGCTCACCCACCTGATGGTGCACAGGGCAGAGGGCGTCAGCGCAGGGCTGCACCTCGCCGCAGGAGATAACCCCAACACAGGGTTTACAGGCCGAGGATGACCTTCCTCAACATGACTGAGCAGCAGTGCCAAAGGAGGCTGAGACTTTCACGAGAGGTAGTCGGTGACATCTGCGCAATGCTGCACCAACACCTGAAGCCCAGAGGAGCGGGTGGACACCCCTTACCAGTGGCTGTCAAAGTCACCACCGCCCTCAATTTTTTTGCTTCAGGGTCCTTCCAGGGATCATCAGCAGACATCAGCGGCATCTCCCAGTCGGCCGCACACACTTGCATCACGCAAGTTACCGATGCCCTCTTTGCCAAGGCGCACAATAACATACACTTCTCCACGGATCAAGCAAGTGTAACGTGCGGTTGGCTTTGCAAATATGGCAGGCTTGCCAAGGGTGCCGTGCGTCGTAGACTGCACACATGTGGCCCTTAGGGCACCCAATCACAACCCAGCTGTTTTTGTCAACCGCAAGAGCTTCCACTCCCTTAACGTGCAGCTGGTGTGTAATCACAGGAAGGACATTTTGCATGTTTGCGCGAAGTACCCTGGCAGTTGTCATGACGCGTTCATCCTGCGGCAGTCTAGTGTGCCTCCGCTCTTCAATCCGCCAAACCAACTTTCTAGGTGGCTACTTGGAGACAAGGGCTATCCCCTGAAGACGTGGCTGATGATGCCGTTGAGGAGGCCATCGAACGAAGCTGAGGAGCGCTACAATGTCAGCCACATTTTGACCAGATCCATTATCGAGCAAACCATCGGCTTGCTGAAGATGCGATTCAGATGCCTTGATAGATCTGGTGGAGCCCTACAGTGGAGCCCTACAAGTGGCTCAGCGCATAGCCTCCTCAGATGAGGAGGAGGAGGAGGAAGACCTTGTGGAGGCGGATGCGCCAGTTCCAGCAGCACGCAAGCACATTGCTGCCCATGATGCAAGGGATGCACTAATCTTTGCCAAATTCGCTTAAGTAGACAAATCAAACAAATGTGGCTGGCACCTTCTTAACACACCATACACAATGTACAAGAACCTGTGGGTTCCTACCCTTACAACCCTTGCACCCTTAACCATTCCTCTCTCTCTCTGTACACAATCACTTCACTATTCGACTCTGCTGCCTTCACACTCACTATCACGGTTATGCAATGCCAACAACTAACAACGCACAGGGAGGGCCCTTGGTATTGGCACCTCACTCCATCATTACAAATGCAAGTCGCCCTGAGCCCTCAATGTGGAACATTTCTGAGATCACATAGGCCAGAACTTCAGCTGTTTGCCATCACTTCTGTTTAATCCATTCACAAAAAGATGACAATGTCAAAAATTATAGACAACAGAACAGAACACCCAAGTGACTACCCTTGTGATTAATTGTGCTTTATCTTCCTCTTACATGTGCTTCTACGTGGTGCTTCCCCTGTGACTTCAGCAGATGTGGAGGCACCTTGCTCACTTTCATGCTGCTCCTGCTTCGACACCTTTGGCGGGCGTCCTCTGGGTTTGCGAGCCTGTGAGGGCTAGGCAACAGTTAGCTCCTCCTGCATCTGTGCAGGGGCTGAGACGCCCATCTCAGTTGGGTGAGGACTCTGGTGGGGCTCTGACCAAGGGCTACTCAGTGGCATGGGTGTGTGAGTGCTTGGAGAGGAGCCCCCACTTCCTTGTTACCTGCCACCAACATCCCTCTCATGGGTCAGCCCCACTTCAGTGCTAGCAAGTGGCTTGACAGCACCTTGCTGCACATCAGGGGGGCCATGAGGACCCGTATCTGCACTGGAAGTCCGACTCAAAAGGACTTCCATGAAGCTCTGGTTTCTCTGCTCAATAGCTGCCCATCGCTCCTCAAGAGATGTCAGTCTATTCTGAACATTCACCATGTTTACCTGACTCTGGCGACTTATTTCCTCATGGCCGTAGCCAGCCTTTCTACGGAGATTGCCATCCTTTCCATGGTGGTGCGTTCATGCGCCATTGTCTCCACAAAGGCTCTGCTCATGTTAGACATGAACTCCTCCATCCTCTCCACACTCATAGTGACCCTGGAGACAAAACCTGCCAGAGACTCCTGCACCTGTTCCTGGAGTTCCATCACCGCTCTCTTTCTGGATGGACCCGGAGGCACAGGGTCGACATGCAGCGGAGCTGAGCTGGGAGCATCCTCTCCACTGTGATGAGGACTCTCCACTGCTCTCCCTGTCTCCACCATCTGCTGATGCTTACTTGTGAGCTGTGATACACCAGGTGACAACTCTACTCTATCTCCTGAAGGTCCCACCGAGGTGTGCGTATCTGCGCTGGTGCTGGGTGCGCTTAATTCTGCTGACGCTGCGCCCTCAGAGGTTGCAGGTTCCTCTGAGGAGTCTTCTGGGGAGAGGGGCTGTCGATGGTCCTGTGGGGGAGTAAAGGCATGAGTTGCACATGTGATATTAACGTTGCATGCAGATGGACTTGTGCAGATGATCATAAGTCAATCCGTATGAGCATCAGATATTATATCAGTCACTCATGCAATGTAAATGAGAGAGACGCAAATCTATTCTGTCAGCAGCTTGCTCTGATGCGCCCGTCTGTCCGTCCCCCACTTCCAGATCCTCACTGGCTCCAATGATCTCTCGGTCCGCCTCCTCGGCGCTGGTGAGATGGGCTATTGAGGGTGGTCCTCCTCCTGTCTTAGCCCATTCCCTCTTATTGTGGGCTCTCTTTTCCTGCAATGAGGGACACAAGTGGAGTTTGAGTGAGAATGTTGGAGTGAGTGTAGAGAATCCATTGCATAAATGCTTAGAAGGAGACAAAGATGGAGTGAGCTGCCAATACCAAGGGCCCTCCTTGTGTGTTGTCAGTTGTTGGCATTGCATAACAGTGATAGCGAGTGTGAAGGCAGCATAGTCGAATAGTGAAGTGATTGAGTACATAGAGAGAGAGGAATGGTTAAGGGTGCAAGGGATGTAGGGGTAAAGTGGGATGTGGAGGAGTAAGTTGACAATGCAGAGCGCTGGTGATGAGAGGAGATGGGGAGCAGATTGAGGGTACTGGTGATGTTATACTCACTTTCCCTGAGCAGACCAGGTCATTGAACCTTTTTCGGCACTGCACCCAGGTTCGACTTCACATCGATGTCGAGCTGACCTCCTGTGCAATTTGCAACCACACAGCTTTGGTCTGCTGTGGTGGCTTCTTCCTCCCAGAGGATGGGAAGAGTATCTCCTTGCGCCCTCTGACTCCCTCCACAAGAGCATGGAGGGAGTCAGCAGCAAATCGTGGTGAGGCCTTGGCCCTTGAGGTTGCCATGTCAGCAGTAGTCAGCAGAGTAGTCAATCCAGAAGCAAAAAATGAGAGAATGAACCAAGGCTGCATGGGCCCCTTAAATGCAGCTGGTTCACAGACCTCAGCAGAGGCGAGTTCCAGACCCAAAACACTAATTGGCCCGGGGAGCGCACACGCAGGGACTCAGTTGCCCAGTTAGGGCAAAATTGCTCATTTTTACCGGCTGAAAGCGGAGGTGGGACCGGGACCCGCCGACCACCTGACCCGCACCCACCCCGCCACCAATGACAAAATCGCAGCCATAGAGTCATAACGGCACAGAAGGAGGCCATTCGGCCCATCAAGTCCGTGCCGGCCCTCTGCAGAGCAATGGAGGTTGAGAGCGTGCATGTGGCGGCGCATAACATTCAGTATGGAACTAAGGCTGCAGCGAGAGAAGTGGTTTGAGGAACGCTGAATATACTGGAGATATCTGTAATCATGGGTGGATCCGAACCACGAAGGGTGGAATTTCAGTTGGAATCCAAGTGGAATAAGTCGGAGCCGGAGATAATTGCTAAGGAAAGAGATGTGGCTGTGAAAGCGAGTTTCGGTAGATGCCTGATCTAACACGAGAAGGGAAACAGAAAGCAATGAAGGTGAACAAGGGAAAAGAGACAAACGGAAATCCCATCGGAGAGAGAGCAGAACTTCTTCAAGGTGGGCATTCCTGAAAGAGCAGTGGCCGAGAATTAAACATTAATACGAAAGCAAAATACTACAGATGCTGGAAAACTGAAATAAAAGCAGAAAACACTGGAAACACTCAGCAGGTCAGGCAGCATCTGTGGAAACAGAAACAGAGTTAATGTTTTAGATTGATGATCTTTCGTCAGAACTGGAAAAGGTTATATGTAACAGGTTTTAAGCAAGTACAGAGGCAGGGAAACTGGGGAGGGGAGGAAAGAAAAGGGGAGGTCTGTGATGGGGTGGAAAGTAGGAGAGATAAAATGACAAAAGGAATGATGGAGCAAGGCAAAAGGGAGTGGTAATAGGACAAGTAAAGAAACAAAAGATGGGTCTAGAGGAGGTGTAACTGGGAATATCAGAATCATCAGCAACAGCTGCCATCTGAAAAATGGGGGCAGAGGTTATGGTCTGAAATTGTTGAACTCAATGTTGAGTCCAGAAGGCTGTAAAGTGCCTAATAGAAAGATGAGGTGCTGTTCCTCAAGCTTATGCTTGATTGGAACAGTGTAGGAAGCCGAGGACAGAGAGTGGGGGCAGACCAGAGAATTAAAGTGACCGAAGTGATTATTTGCCGTTATTTGACTCCCTCTGCGCATGCGCGCCAGTGTTTCAGCCTTGACTCTGTGATAGACACTCTCACTTCGGAATCAGAAGGCTGTGGGTCCAAGTCTCACACCAGAACTTGAGCACATAATCTCAGCTGTTACTTCAGTGCACTACCAATGCACTGTCAGAGGTGCCGTCCTTCAAATGATATGTTAAATCGAGGATCCCATCTGCCTTCTCAGGTGGATGTCAAAGATCCCATGGCATGATTCGAAGAAGATCAGTGGAAGTCTCCCATTGTCCTGACCAACATTTATCCCTCAACCAATACCACAAAAACCCAGTTTCACTGGTCATTAATCTCATCGCTGTTTGTGGGAGCATGCTGTGTGCAAATTGGCTGTTGCATTTCCTACATTACAACAGTTGCTGTACTTCAACAGTATTTCATTGGTTGTGAAGTGCTTTGGAACTTCCTGAGGTCATGAAAGGCGCTATATAAATGCAAGTTTTTCTTTCTTTTTCATTTCAGTTAATAATTTAGAGATATTCCTTTAAAAATCGATATATGACATAGCATCAATTAGAAAAGCAGTTTGATCTAAACTGTTCTAGCTAGTAAGTTTGGAAAAAGCAGTTTTCTAAGGAGAGACTGAACTGCTCAATACAGGAAACTTTCGTTTATCCGGCACCCAAATATCCGGAATTCTCGCTTAACCGGCAAAAATCATCCTCCGAAAACTCCTCTCAAATAACCGGCAATGTTGCCGAGTCGCAGTCGAGTCTCCGCGAACGCCGAGTACTCCGAAAACTCCTCTCAAATAACCGGCAATGTTGCCGATCCCGAGTTAGAGTCCGAGTCCGTGAACGCCGATTTAGTCAGTAGGGGTAGTTTTCAAAAGTACCCAAATACTGTATACTGCACATTTCTTGATTTATTTATTTTTCTTTGTTAAAAATAGCCTCGGTAGATATAACTCTCTGTTATCCGGTACTTTCGCTAAACCGGCACCACGCCGGTCCCGTCGGTGCCGGTTAATAAAGAGTTTCCTGTACTTGTTTTAAACCTTAAATTTAAGTTATTCCTTTTTCATTTAATCATGGATTACAAAGTTAAAATAAGTTCAATCTTAAAACAAGTTCAAAATAACATTACTAAGAGAATCTAGCAAGTCTACAATTAAGTTTTTCCTACACTCTAAACCAAACGTTAGTTGATTGTTTGACTGGCAATGTTTTAGGTGTTGGAGTCTCGTGATTCATCAGTTAACACACACACACGCTGACATATTATAATAGCCTCTCCATTCCACCCCATGGCTCATTCTATATAATCAGCACAACCTTACTAGTGCCCTGTCCCTACCCTCCATCATTGTAGCAGTATGCATGCTTCAATTGCACATCACAGCATAACAACCATGCATTTAAATTCCAATATGTTCGCACTTAACAAAATCTTTTGTTTCCTTAGTATTAAGTAAAAACAGTCAGTAATTTCAAAGCCATGAGCAAAAGAGATTATGGAAACTGGGAACATCTTGGAACAGGAGAAAGAAAAAGTTTGGGGAACTGGATCAATAAATATGTGGAATGAGTGATGCAGAAATATGGTTTTGTTTATAGTTGTGTTTGTTTGTCTGTTATCTGTGCATATATTGGATACCATCTTTGAACGGTGATAGTAATGTAAAGGAATTGGGATATAAGGAGAACCTATATACAACTAGGATATAGAGTCATAGGGCTCGATTTTGCCAGGCCCGAGGAGGCGGGATTGGAGGCGTGTGAGTTGTAAAAATCGCAAAAAATGGTGGGCGGCTCCGATCCCACCTCCATCCCGCCTCCAAGCAATTTTCCCACATTCGTGGTTTCAGACCCCGTTTCCATCCCGCCTCCAAGAGGCGGGATAGGCCCTTAAGGCCCTTAACCACCAGTTAATTGCCTCTATAATCCCATTTTGAGAGGCCTTTCTGAATTTAGCACATTTCCCCCATGCTGCACGTCTCCTCTGGAACACGCCAGTTAATCCTGGCGGCCTCACAAGTGGATGGCTTACTAACAGCTGCAGCTCCACCATTAAAAAGGACTTTTCACCGATGAACATTTGCAGGTGGCAGAACTTTGTTGTCTCAGGTCTGGGGGAACTTTTAGCAGGCCTACTCATTGTTGTGGAAGTTTGGAGCCTGACACCCATCTCCAGTGTGACCTCCTGGGAAACCCCTCTCCCCACATTGACTGAGTGCTTTCTCAACTGAGGTATATACCAGAAGCATGGGAACCATTTATTTCCTTTCCTCCTGGACATCAGATTCGGACGAAGACCAGCGCGGCAGCAGCAGAACCCTGAACATCAGCAGCACCAACTGCAGGAGCAACAACAGGAGCGCCAAGCTGCTGCTCACCCACCTGAAACTGCACAGGCCAGAAGGCGCCAGCGCATGGAAGCACGTCGGTGCAGGAGATACCCCCAAAACAGGGTTTACAGACAGAGGATCAGCTACCTCAACATGACTGAGCAGCAGTGCCAAAGGAGGCTCCGACTTTCGCGAGAGGTAGTGGGTGACATCTGCGCAATGCTGCAGCAAGACCTGGAGCCCAGAGGAGCAGGTGGATACCCCTTACCAGTGGCCGTCAAAGTTACCACCGCACTCAACTTTTTTGCTTCAGGCTCATTCCAGGGATCAGCAGTAGACATCAGCGGCGTCTCCCAGGCGGCCGCACACACTTGCATCACACAGGTAACCAATGCCCTCTTTGCCATCACGCACAATTACATCAATTTCTCCAAGGATCAAGCAAGTGTAACCGCGCGTGCGGTTGGGTTTGCCAATCTGGCAGGCTTTCCAAGGGTGCAGGGCTTCGTTGACTGCACACATGTGGCCCTTAAGGCACCCCATCACAATCCAGGTATTTTTGTCAACCGCAAGGGCTTCCACTCCCTCAACGCACAGCTGGTGTGTGACCACAAGAAGGAAATTTTGCATGTTTGCGCCAAGTACTCTGGCAGTTGCCATGACTCATTCATCCTGCGGCAGTCGAGTCTGCCTCCGCTCTTCAGTCCTCCAGACCAACTTTTCGGATGGCTACTTGGAGACAAGGGCTATCCACTGAAGACGTGGCTAATGATGCCATTGAGGAGCCTTTCCAATGACTTTAAGGAGCGCTACAACTTCAGCCACATTTCCACCAGATCCATAATCGAGCAAACCATCGGTTTGCTGAAGATGCAATTCAGATGCCTTGATAGATCAGGTGGAGCCCTGCAGTACTCAGCAGCCAGGGTCTCCAGAATCGTCGTGGTCTGCTGTGCACTTCACACCATGGCACAGCATCGTGGCTTGCAGCTGCCTGAGGTACAAGTGGCTGATCGCATAGCCTCCTCAGATAAGGAGGAGGAGGAGGAGGAGGAGGACACCAACAACGAACAGGTTGTGGAGGCGCATCAACCAGTGGCACCAGCACGCGAGCACATTGCTGCCCGGGATGCAAGGGACACACTCATCTTGGCCAGATTTGCTTGGCCTGCACAATCAAACACTTTTGCCTCGCACCTTCTTACCAGAGCATCGACAATGGACAAGAACCTGCAGATTCCTTTCAATCTGACCTCCATACTGACAATTGCAAGTCGCCCTAAGGCCACAATGTGGAAATCCCATTTTCAAAATGACACAGGCCACAACTTCAACAGTTTGCCATCAAATTTGTTTATCATCTCAATTCACGGATGGCTTTTCAAAAATAAACACAACAGAACACCCAAGTGACTACCCTTGTGACTACTTGTGCTTTATCTTCCTCTTACGCGTGCTCCTACGTGGTGCTTCCCCTGTGGCTTCAGCAGATGTGGAGGCCATTGCTCACTTTCTTGCTGCTCCTGTCTCGACACCTTTGGCGGGCGTCCTCTGGGGTTGCGAGACTGTGAGGTCTCGGCAACAGTCTGCTGCTCCTGCGGCTGTGCAGGGGCTGAGACGACCATCTCAGTTGGGTGAGGACTCTGGTGGGGCTCTGACCGAGGGCTTTGCAGTGTCATGGTCGTGTGAGTGCTTGGAGAGGAGCCCCCCACTTCCTTATTCTCTGCCACCAACATCCCTCTCATGGGTCAGCCCCACTTTAGAGCTAGCAAGTGGCTTGACAGCACCTTGCTGCACTTCAGGGGGGCCATGAGGACCCGTTTCTGCAGTGGAAGTCCTACTCCAGAGGACTTCCATGAAGGTCTGGTTTCTATGCTCAGTAGCTGACCATCGCTCCTCAAGAGATGTAAGTCTATTCTGAACAATCACCATGTTTTCAATACCCTAGCGACTAAGCTCCTCCATGGCCATAGCCATCCTCTCCTCTACCGTAGCCACCACTCCTCTACGGTAGCCAGCCTTACCATGGAGGTAGCCATCCTTTCCACGGAGGTTGCCATCCTTTCCATGGTGATGCATTCATGCGCCAATGCCTCCACAAAGGCTCTGCTCATGTTCGCGATGGATTCCTCCATTCGCTCCACACTCGCAGCGACCCTGGAGACAAAACCTGCCAGAGACTCCTGCACCTGTTCCTGGAGTTCCAGCACCGCTCTCCTTCTGGATGGACCCGGAGGCACAGGGTCGACATGCAGCTGAGCCGAACTGGTAGAGTCCTGCGCCCTCCGACGAGGACTCTCCACTGTTGTCCCTGTCTTCACCACTTCTGATCTGTGATACACCAGGTGACAACACTACTCTATCTCGCGAAGGTCCCACCGAGGTGCGATTGTCTGCGCTGGTGCTGGGTGCGCTGAATTCTGCTGACGTTGCGCCCTCAGATGTTGCAGCTTCCTCTGAGGAGTCTTCAGGCTCAGGCTGTTCCTCCTGGACAGTGGGGACGGGGGCTGTCGATGGTCCTGTGGGGGAGTAAAGGAAAGAGTTAGAGATGTGAGATAAAGGTTGCATGCACATTGAATTGTGCAAATGATCATAAGTCAATCTGTTAGAGCATCAGAATCATTATCAGTCACTCATGCAATGTCAATGAGAGAGATACTAAACTAGTCTGTCACCAGTTTGCTCTGATGCGCCCGTCTGTCCGTCCCCCACTTGTGTATCGTCCTCCACTCCCACGATTTCCAGAGCCGCCTCCTCTGCAGTGGTGAGCTGGGCTATTGAGGATGGCCGTCCTCCTGTCCTCGCCCTTTCCCTCTTATTGTGGGCTCTCTTTTCCTGCAATGAGGGAGACAAGTGGAGTTTGAGTGAGAATGACGGAGTGATTATAGAGAATCCATAGCATAGATGCTTAGAAGGAGACAAAGATGGAGTGAGGTGCCAAGACCATGGGCCCTCCCTGTGTGTTGTAAGTTTTTGGCATTGCATCACAGTGATAGGGAGTGTGAGGGCTGCATAGTCGACTAGTTCAGTGAATGTGAACGTACAGAGAGAGGGAATGGGTAAGGGTGCAGGGATGTAAGGGTGAAGTGGGATGTGAAGGAGGAGGTTGACAAAGCAGAGTGCTGGTGATGAGAAGCGATGGGGATTAGATTGAGGGTGATGGGAATGTAATACTCACTTTTCCTGTGTGGAGAAGGTCATGAAACCTCTTCCTGCACTGCAGCCAGGTTCTGCTGCACATTGAAATCGCATTCACCTCCTGTGCCACTTGCACACCGATTTAGTCTGTTGTGGAGGCTTTTTCCTGCCTGAGGAAGGAAAGAGCACTTCCTTGTTTGCTCTTGCTCCCTCCACCAGAGCTTGGAGGGAGGCCTCATCAATTCTAGGTGCACAGTTTGGTCTAGAGCTGGACATACTTGCAGAAGGAATCACTCAGAACAATGGTCACAAAGTTGAAAGGCTGAAAAAGAAGTAAGGCTGCTTGCAGGCCTTAAATCTAGCAGCATTGATGACGTCATCGGAGGCGAGTTTCTGTATGAAAAGGCTCATTGGGCCAGGGGTTCCCACACACTGGAAATCAAGTGCCCAATTAGGGCAAAATCGCAATTTTTTCCCACTTTACATCGGAGTCGGGATCCTGACACGACGACCACCTGACACGCCCCCAGCCCGCCCCCAATGACAAAATCCAGCCCATAGAGTCATAGAGGCACAGAAGGAGGCCATTCAGCCCATCGAGTCCATGCCGGCTCTCTGCAGAGCAATCCAGTCAGTCCCATTCCCCCGCTCTATCCCCGTAGCCCTGTAAGTTTATTTCCCTCAAGTGCCTATCCAGTCTCCCCTTGAAAATATTGAGTGTCTCTGCTTCCACCACTTCCATTGGCAGCGAGTTCCAGGTCATCACCACTCGCTGCGTAAAAAAGTTTTTCCTCACGTCCCCCCTGTATCTCTTGCCCAAAACTTTAAATCTGTGTCCCCTAGTCCTTGTACCATCAACTAGTGGGAACAGCCTTTCCCCGTCTAGCCTATCCAAACCCGTCACAATCTTGTACACCTCTATCAAATCACCCCTCAACCTCCTTTGGTTTAATGAAAACAAATCCAGCTTCTCCAACCTGTCCTTGTAGCTAAGATCCCCCATCCCCGGAACCATTCTGGTAAATCTCCTCTGCACCCTCTCAAGGGCCTTCACATCCTTCCTAAAGTGTGGTGACCAGAACTGGATGCAATACTCCAGTTGTGGCCTAACCAGCGCTTTATATGCATAAGTCTGATTCCATCATGCTAAATCTAAATCTGGTACCCATTTGGATCACCATGGGACATCTCTGTTTGCTATTGTTGCCAAATAGAGGAAAATATATTCCTAAATGTTAAAATCCTACCTTTACCAGGATTCTTAAATTCAGCCAGACTTACCTTGGTCTCATTACATAATGAGCAGCGTTGCCATGGCTTGTTTGTATTTAGTCCATAGGTGTAGAGAAAATTCAGCTCCTTTGCGCCTGCCATTAGCACCTCCTGGGGGCGAAAAAAGCGCCTCCTGAGAAATTCGGTGGGGCGTTGCTGAGGCGCTACCCAATAGCGTCATGCCACCCAGGGTAGCGTCCCGGGCCGCTGCGTCACCAGCGATGACATCATCATCGTGTGCGGCGACCCCTTAGCTCCCCACTACCGCCCCGCGACAGTAATTTGGCTGTGCCCCGCAAGGCTGCCGCGGGCGTTATCAGCACCAGCCTCACGGGTCGCGAACTGGGCTGACCTCTGCGGGGCAGTATTTAAAGGGGAGGTGCGACCGCGACCTGCGCCGCCATTTATTTTTTTGGCCAACCTCCAGGTCGGCCCTCTGTGGTGGGCCATGGTGTGGTCCTGGCCGCCATCGCACAGCCCAGCACCGTGTCTCGGTGCCGGGCTGTGGCCGCGGCACCACGCTGCTTCCTGGTGGCCTAGTTGGGGCCATCGGAGGCCCCGCAGAGTGCGCAACGGCCCTCCCCTTTAACTGAAGGGGAAGGGCGTTGAAACGCGGCAGGCCTCCGCGGAGCGCTGCCGATCGCGCCCCGACATCACCTCGGTTACCGCCCCACGAGGAAGTGGAGCGCCCGAGATTGCGCTCCACTTCCTGTGCGGGATGGTAAGCCGAATTTAGCGGCTGGGGCAGTACTTCCGAGCCAGGCGCTAAATGTCTGGCCGTAACTCAGTTACCGCCCCCAAACGGGGCGTAACCGAATTTCGCGCCCTGAAGGTTCAATTTTCACTTTGGACACGGCTACAATGCTGAAAAAAATGTAATGATCTTACACTTGACACTTTTACTCAATGTAGGAATTATTTCTTGTCATGACTTCTTCTCTGCAACACAACTTACCACATCGCTTATCCTTCATAACGTCTCAAGCACTTCCATTCTCCTCTGTACCTGTTTATACTCTAATGAGCAACGGGAACTAAGCTTTACCTCCACAATTATATAACTCTTTGTGAGGACATTCGTCCCCTACCACCTCTGGTCCACTAGCTATTTCCAGAGGTACAGAGAGTACAGAGAGCTTCCCCCAGTAAGGCTACCACCAATTCTTGCCTGCATTCTTGCAATATCATGGGGGCACCATTACCTCTACATTCCCTCCAAGTCACACACCATCCTGATTTGGACAGATATCACTTTTCCTTCAATGCCACTGGGTCAATATCCTGAATTCCCTACATAAAGCCATTGTGGGAGCACCATCAACACAAGGACAGCAACGGTTCAAAAAGGCCCACCATCACCTTCTCAGGGTACTTAGGAATGGTGAATAAATGCCTTGCCAGCATTGCTCACATCCAGTGATTAAGTGATTTGCCAACTTGGCCTGTTCATTATAATGCATGTTATCTTAAACAGATGGCATTCTACATATATTTAGTTATATGTCTGCGAATTTGGTTAACTAACTGCAATTTCTCCTATAGTTCCATATTGTCACATAATGGCATGAGCCATAAAGGAACGGAAAGTTTAGCTGGCATTCCCCAATTTTATAATTACATTATGCTTCCATTTGTGCATGATGTGCTCAACTATTTCATGATACAGATTTCCGTGGCTTCTGTGATGATTCATTCATAATTGCTGAATCATCTCTTTATATGGTATGGCTTTGCGATGACGGCTTCAGTCACTTTTTTCCCCCTTAGGGCATACCCTATTTGCCAGCTGTGGTTCTAACAACAGGATTCTTTTAACTCTATTGGCTGAGTTAAAAATAGTTCTCTCTGCATTATCTTGCACAGTGCAGTATGCAGTTTCCATCGGAATCACTTACAACGACAACAACTTGTATTTATATACTGTCTTTAACGTAGTAAAATGTCCCAAGGTGCTTCACAGGAGTGTTATCAAACAAATTTGACACCGAGCCACATAAGGCGATATTCGGGCAGGTGACCAAAAGCTTGGTCAAAGAGGTAGGTTTTAAGGGGCATCTTAAAGGAGGAAACAGAGGTAGAGAGGCGGAGAGGTTTAGGGAGGGAATTCCAGAGCTTAGGGCCTAGGCAGCTGAAGGCACGGCCGCCAATGGTAGAACGATGAAATTCGGGGATGCTCAAGAGGCCAGAAATGGAGGAGCGCAGATATCTCAGAGGGTTGTAGGGCTGGACCCTGGTGATTTTCTTGATGTCACCAAAATTCTTGTGCTCCTCATTAATTGTTCTAGTTTTTGACATGCATTGGTGCTGATAATGTGTGAAGGGGTGCATCCTGTATTATGTAATATAAAGGCCTGAGACTTACAATGAACCCAACATGCTCTGCATCGCTCATTGCAGGCCCAAAGCAATGCTGGTCCTCGGAGTCTGTGCACACTTTTGTGTAAGGCCTACAATATGCTGAAGGGGAGGGCCACATTTAATTTAGATGGAAGATGGTTGTCTCCATAGTTGTCAACTTTTTTAACCATAAATCTACAAATACCCACAAAGGGCCCTAAATCTGCACCACGTTTGGGGCCCAGGAGACTTGTGTGGCCAGCATCACTTCACTGACTTAGCAGCTATGTAACCATCCAGCCCCAACCCTCGTGCGTGCTGCGTGCTGAGTGCCAGGATGACCCCAAAACTATTTAAATGAGCAGACCTTGCATTATACTGTGAGGTCAGTTCATCTGGGCATAGACACAGCCAGTGTCTGATGTGTAGCAGTCCTGGCATGACTGCATCAGGTGCACATTATCATTGCCACTGTGTCACCCCTTTCAATGCACAAGGTTAGCAGGCCAACATGAAGATCAGCTGCTGGGTAGCCAGAACTTCAACAATAACAGACTGTCACTGAAACAGATTATCCTTCCACAGAAAAGTGCCAATAGTATTTTCGATTCCTCCACTGTGCATAGTTAGAATCATAGAATGGTTACAGCAGAGAAGGAGGCCATTCGGCCCATCGAACCCGTGCTCCATGAACACAATTATGAGGCTATTAAGACACTTAATAGGTGTGGAATTTTTTGGTGCTAAGTGAAACCACCTCAGGCTCGTATCAGACGCTATGCTCACTTGTCTTATTAGTTGCACTGCCATCATATACTCCAAAAATGGAGGAATTAGCCCATTACTAAGTGTAACCCATAGAAAGAAAGAACTTGCATTTATATAGTGCCTATCATGACCTCAGGGTGTCCCAAAGCATTTTACAGCAAATTAAATACTTTTGAAGTGTAGTAATTGTTGTAATGTAGGGAAACCCAGTAGCCAATTTGCACACAGCAAGGTCCAATAGCAATCCAACACAAATATCAATGAAATAATGACCAAATAATCTATTTCTAGTGACGTTGGTTGAGGGATAAATATTGGCTGGGAGAACTCCACAGCTCTTCTTCGAATATTGCCATGGGATCTTTTATGTCCATCTGAGAGGGCAGATGGGACCTCGGTTTAATGTCTCGTAGAAAGATTGACAGGATATGCAGCCAGCAGGTGGTTTGACACGTTGGACCCCCTGGGACACATCTCATTGTCTTGGCTATGCTCTTTGATGTGGGAAAGATTTGAATATATTTTGTCTGTGTTTAAATTGTGAATTCTGGGAGATTCTCTCACTGCTAAACTTACCTGACGAAGGAGCGAACTGCTCCGAAAGCTTGTAAAATTAAATAAATCTGTTGGACTATAACCTGGTGTTGTGCGACTTCTCATTTTCGTAGAAAGATGGCATCTTTGACAATGCAGCACTCCCTCAGTACTGCACAGGAGTGTTAGTCCAGATTATGTGTTCAAGTCTCTGAAGTGGGACTTGAACCCACAACCTTCTGACTCAGAAGTGAGAGCCCACTGAGCCAGGGCGAACACCAAAGTATTAACCTATCTTTCTCTGTGAAACCTGTTGTGCATTTCTAGTATTTTGGGGGAGAAATTCATTATAGCCCCGTTTGGGGCGCTAACTTTTAAAAGTTGAGAAACATTTGCGCCAGGCGTTAATGTTTCTCAACTTTTAAAAAATTCAGTTTTGCGCTCCAGGAAGGAAGTGGAGCGTTAAATCGAGCGCTCCACTTCCTTCCTGGAGCACAACAAGGCAGCAGGCGGGGCGGTAGGTGTTGGAAGGCTTCTTCCCGTCTTAAAGGGAAGGGCCATCACTGCAGGCTCTGCAACTTACCTGGTCCCCAACGGCAGCTGCGATGCGGCCCGATCAGTCCCAAGCACTGCAGCATTTGATTATTTTTTCCCTACCTCGGCCACCTCGCCTTTAAGTACCGCCCCCGAAGCGCCCAGTCTCCCGATGAACGCCTCCTGCAGCTGTCGGTGTTTTCACCCGGCGATGCTGCAGGGGGCGGAACCGAAGTTCGGTTCCGGGGCGCAACCGGGGCGATGCGCACGCTGATGACGTCACGATCTCCAGGCGAAGGAGATCGGGGTGCAAGGTCATACCGCCACCGCAAACCTCCCGCCGAATTTAGCGGGAGGCAATATTCTCACCGTGCCCGGGCGGTAAGTGATTCGCGCCCTGTTATCGCCCCCAGAGGCAATAACGGGAGGCACAAAGGTACCCAATTTCTCCCCCTTTATGTTTTTATTTCAGAGTTACAGTATTTCTTTTACTTTATATCCCTACCATAATTGGGTACTTTCTGAGCCAGAGGCGCACTAATATTGGATTTGTATATTAATTCTATGAAACCTATGCTGTTAACATTGAATAGAGTAATATTTGCCTGCAATTGGGCTTAATTGTACACTAGTGGTGACAGCCTCAAGATCCAATTTTTATGATAAACTGCAATTACTGAATACAATTAAAGTCCAATTAAATGCAGAGCCGTTGCATCTAAGTGCAAAACTGAAATGTTGGCGTTTTGAAAGGAGTCACAAAGCTTACGATCCCTGCTCATTAACAATTTCCAATTCTTATCTATCTTTAAGCCTTTGACTCAACAATTGACACATGTTAAATTAGAAATTCTAATAAGGTAAATATCTTAAACATCTGTCTTAGCATCAGCAGCATACTTCATATAATAAACAAAGTGTTGTCACATTTATTTCTGTTTAAGTCTGATTAAAATGTAACAATATGGATAGTTGTCTGTTAGATGAATACTTCTGAAGTCATTCTCACTGTTTTAAATTACTGGATGTGAATCTCTTGTCTATCCAGTAAAATTGAGCCAATGTAAGCATTCTAATCTTTTAAGACTGTTATTGTAGAGATGACAGATTTCCAAATAAACTAGTTTTGCAGATATTTTATATTTCTGAGACATATATAAGTGATATTATATTATACATTTTAAATATTTTGTATTTGTTTTTACTAATAAAAAATGTTGATATATTTATAATGACCATCTCTTGTGGATTCTCTGTAGAAGCCATACAGTCACAAAGGTGAAAAGTAAAACAAATGCAAAGACATTACTGTTTGGATTCCGAGGCCACAAACTCTACTCACCCCAATAACTTCAGTAAGATCGTTGCTACATCACTTGCTGTGGTTATAACAGTATATCCATTCAAATCAAAAATTAAAACAATTAAATGTCATCCTGTCATAGAACAGTACAATACTGCACAGAAGGAGGCCATTCGGCCCATCGAATCTGCACCGTCTAACCAATCATCTAACCAGTCCTGATGCTCAAATCAATTCTGCAGCTTATAATGATGGTGGCATCTACTTGTCATCAAGTCCAGTATGCACTACTGAAAATTTGGATTGGAATGTGATTGGATCATAGGCAAACCAATAGAAATATGAATTTGAAGCCTTTTAAAAGTTATGAAGAAGAATATGAGTTCTAACTGTTTGCATTGTGTTACATTTTAATATATAGTGTAAAATCCAATGTCTGTTTGGCTTAGTTGACAACCCTCTCGTCTTTGTCAGAAGGTTGTTCGTTCAAGCCCCAGTCGAAGATTTGAGTACACAATCTTGACTGAAACTCCAGTGCAGTACTGAGGGAGTGCAGCATTGTCAGAGACGATGGCATTCCAATGAAATGTTAAGCCAAGGCCGTGTCTGCCTCTTCAGATGGCACGATTCGAAGAAGATCCCCTGAAAATTCCCCAAATATGTTGAAAACTATAATTTCTTGCAAAATAATGAATAACTATAGTTGAAAAAAAGTTATTTTATTCAATCAGATTTCTATAACACTCCTCTATACACTGACATCTTAGAGCACTTTACAGGGCAGTGGACAATGGCAGTCACAAAGCAGGTAAGAGAGGAAAGTGTAGTTATGAGGAGGGAAAGTTGAAGGGAAAAGGCCTTTAGGGGGGCTTTAAAGGCAAGCACGAAGGTGACAAGATGGAGATGCTGAGAGAGGGAATTCCAGAGGGATGGGGCATAGCAGCTGAAGGAACAATTGCTGGTGTTGGAGTGGAGGGAGCGGGGGACAAAAAGTACATCAGTGTTAGAGAAACAGAGTGTGCACACATAGTCATATGGTGGGAGGTGATTGCAGAGATTGGAAGGGCAAGATCATGGAGGGGTGTGAAGACAAGGCAAGAATCTTAAAGTCAATTCTCTGGGATGTGGGAAGCCAGTGATGACAGCCAAGGATTGGATTAGTGTGGAATTGGGCCATAGTGCAGGTGAGAACATGGACTTTGCTGTTCTTGATTAGTTGTAGCTTATGTTGGGTGATTGTGAGGAGGCCAGCAAGGAAAGCATTGGCAAAATCCAGCCTCATGGTGAAAAATGATGATGGATAGCCAAGCCAGTCGCTTGCCTATTGCTCTCAAATTTATGTCTCATGCATTTGAGGCTGAAGAGGTGGCTGTTGTAAGAGAGGAGTGGTGGGGTGGGGGCTGCCTGGAATCTAACAGGGACAATGGCATCAAAAGAAGAGACAAGGCAGTTGTAGAGGAAATTGACAGATAAGAAAGCCCAGCATTTTCCCAAAGGTAGAAAGTCCTGTTTTGCGATCACAATATTGTTGCTTGGCAGGAAGGTTTAACTGCAAACTACCTGAACATTATTATGCTTTCTTTAATACAGCTGAGGGCGTCTTTGTTTCTTGAGGCATGGAATGGTTGGTAACAGTACGTATAACATTCAACAGAATTTCTGACTATAATAACGTATTAGAATTTGATTAGTGTATAAATATTTAATATTGCACAATTTAATTAATCGAAGTCATTATGAAGCATTTTCTATTCTTTGATGTGTTTTTGAGGATAATGGACTCTGACAGAGAGACGAAAGTAGTTCAGTGAATGATGTACGGTGGTTTGGAGCACCTGAATGAGAAAATAATTAATCACATTTAAATAAGTCTTTAATCAACAACTGTTTACTACCAGCAGATAGAACTCCAAACCTGATTAATATGATGAGCAAGACAATTAGACCAATCTTAGCTCAGCCAGCTAGAAAAAGTGTGAAGAACTTCCTGACATCAACCCTAAATTTACTTTTCACCACTCGAACATATGAAATGAAGGGCGAGAAAGACCATCAAACCCATCCTATTCAGTCAACAGTGCAAGCTTACACATTGGTCACCCACCCCTAGCAAAACTATCTCCTGAAAGAGGCAAGAAAACCTCAGGAAAAAAAAATCTGCAGCTAAATCAGATGAAAAAAACTCTTGGGAATTCCTTTCTGACTCTCTAAGGCAATCAAACAAGGTCCAGAAGACCATGATTGCTCATGACTCATCACAATGACAACTTACTAGCGACTTACTTGACTATTTACTAGACTTAACTTTTCCAATGCTCTTCTGGCCGGCCCCCCATCTTCCACCCTACATAAACTTAAGCTCATCCAAATCTCTGCTGCCCATATCGTAACTCGCACCAAGTCCCGATAACCCATCACCCCTGTGCTCGCTGAACTACATTGGCTCCCAATCCGACAATGCCTCAATTTTAAAATTAACATCCTTGTTTTCAAATCCGTCCATGGCCTCACACCTCCCTATCTCGGTAACCTCCTCCAGCCCTACAACCCTCTGAGATCTCTGTACTTCTCCAATTCTGGCCTCTTACATATCCCCGATTTTAATCACTCCACCATTGGTGGCCGTGCCTTCAGCTGCCTAGGCCCTTAGCTCTGGAATTCCCCCCCTAAATCTTCCTGCCTCTCTACCTTTCTCTCCTCCTTTAAGACGCTCCCTAAAACCTACCTCTTTGACCAAGCTTTTGGTCATCTGTCCTAAATGGGCCAGAAATTCGGGTCTCCACGGGTGAGTACGTGCTGTGTACTCACCCGTAGGCCCAACGAAAGTGCCGGTTTCACGCATGCGCAGTGCATGCGTGGGAAACCGGAACTTCCGTTCCCTTGAAGGAAGGGGTTCACAGGTCAAACGCGTGTGCTGGAGAGGCAGCACGTACACCTGGAACTTCGGCTTTTTTTTACAGGTTTCTCCGTGCGGGTAAGTCCCGAGCAGCTGCGCGGGGAAAAAGCAGGGGTGTAAGGCCTGCTTTTAACAAGGTAAGTGGTGAATTAAGTAAAATTAAAACATTTTTTCCACAGGTTTATTATTTTTAAATACTTTAAAGAAAGGTAAGCTTATTTTTAGCCCTGTTAAAAACTGTAATTAATTTTTTCAAAAATTTTAATTATTGTTTAAAATAGTTATTTTATGTAACTTATAGTTATTTTAAAAATGTGATTTAAAAAAAAAATTATTTGAAGTTTTAGTTAGGTTTTGGGGCCGATCTCTATTCATAGATTTGACAGGTCTTCCTGTCAAATCTATGAATGGAGATTCCCTGCTACGATTGGCTCTCCATGGCCCACGTGATCCCAGGGGACGCTTCGAACTAACTGCGCTGCTGGGATCTGCGAGCACTGCGCACCGGCAGCTGGAGGAGGCCCAGGACCCGAATCCCACGCGGGCCCACAGCACAATGGCAGGCGCGCTAGGTAAGTGCAGGTCGGGGGCTTGCACCCGCGGGAAGCATCCGACCCGAATTTCTGGCCCAATATCTCCTTATGTGGCTCGGTGTCAAATTTTGTTGGATAATGTTCTTGAAAGCACCATGGGACATTTTACTACATTAAAGGCGCTATATAAATGCAAGTTGTTGTTATTTGTTGTTGCTGTCACCCCTGTTACAAGTTTAGGGTCTGCCCTCAGGTTCAGTGGTGTAAGTCACTCTTCTAAGTGGATTCTACCCTAAACGTAATACCAGATTTTCACAGATGTAGTTGCAGTTCCAGAGAATAAATTTAAATAGTCAACAAATGCACAGGCCTATTACACTGAACAAGACTGTTGGGGTGAAAAGCCTTTCCTCATCACAAATTCTTCTATTACTGTAAGGTTGCAATCTGAAAGGGCAATGTGCTCTTAAATTACCTGTGCTGGGCTCAAATGAATTGAGTCATCTGAACCAGAAGAGGCCTGAACAATCACTGAAATGTCCAAACTAACTTTCATTGTCTGAAGCAGGATGGATGACACTGATCTGAGTCCTTTCTTCCAGCCCTGCTTTCTTGTGAAGTTAACCCCTTGAGACCTAAGTTTAACTCAATAGTAGAATTTTAACATGTATTATACCAAGGTCCTTCCATGGCAGTGTAGTCAGAAATGTGACAACCCCACAACGGGAAATGTTCCCTTCTCTCAGGGATATGTCGAGTTCCCTTTTAATGAACTGTAGCAACTCTATACTCTTCAGATGCCTCAGCAGTTTTCTCCAGACGATGATGACTCTGTTTGAAAATAAATATTTCGTGGCTTCTAACATGACCTCCAGTCCTATCATTTGAAACAACCTATTTAATCAGGCTGTACCTTTTCTTTTCATGTGGAAAACTTCGATGCTACCTTGTAGCCAATGTTCCCTCGAATTTTTTTTTGTTGGTGCGCAGTCCCTTTAAATTTGCTGCACGGCCGCGTGTGTGCGGTATCTTTTCCACGGGCAGCAGGTGCTGAGCGGTCTGTGTGGGACCTCCCGATTGATGCGGGGCCACGTGGCCGCACACCTTAGGGGGAACATTGCTTGTAGTCTGCATTTATCGAAAGTACTTAACATAAGAACATGGCAGGAAGGGACAGAGTGTGTGGAGTAAAAGGTAAAGTGGTAAAAAGTGAAAAAGCAGGAACTAAGTGCCACAAAGCATATTTGAAAGTTCTCTATCTGAATGCACGTAGCATTCGTAACAAAATAGACGAGTTAATGGCACAAATAACTACATATGGTTATGATATTGTGGCCATTACAGAAACATGGCTGCAGGGTGACAATGCCTGGGAATTAAACATACCAGGTTATTTAACGATCAGGAAGGACAGGCAGGAAGGAAGGGGAGGTGGGGTGGCTATGTTAATAAAGGAAGGAATCACTGTAATACAGAGTAATGATATTGGGTCAAAAAATCATGATAATGAAACAGTTTGGGTGGAGATAAGGAATAATAAGGGGAAAAAAACACTAGTGGGCGTAGTCTATAGGCCTCCGAACAGTTGCAACTCTGTTGGACGGAGTATCAATCAGGAAATAGTTGAGGCATGTAATAAGGGAACATCTATAATTATGGGGGATTTTAACTATCATATTAATTGGACAAATCAAATGGGGCAGGGCTGCCTTGAGGATGAGTTCATTGAGTGTATTAGGGATGGGTTTCTTGAGCAGTATGTAACTGAACCGACCAGGGGGCAAGCAACCTTAGATCTGGTCCTGTGTAACGAGACAGGATTAATTAAAAATGTCCTAGTAAAGGATCCCCTTGGAATGAGTGACCATAACATGGTTGAATTCCATATTCAATTAGAGGGTGAGAAGGTTGGATCTCAAACAAGCGTGCTAAGCTTGAATAAAGGAGACTATGAAGGTATGCGAGCGGAATTGAGTAGAGTGGATTGGGAAAATAGATTAAAGGGTAAGACGACACATGATCAGTGGTGTACATTCAAGGAGTTATTTTACAACTTCCAAAAAATATATATTCCACTGAAAAGAAAAGGGTGTAAAAGAAAGGACAGTCATCCGTGGCTAAGTAAAGAAATTAAGGATAGTATTCGACTAAAAACAAGGGCATATAAGGTAGCGAAATCTAGTGGGAGGACAGAGGATTGGGAAAACTTTAAAAGGCAGCAAAAAATAACAAAAAGATTGATTAAGAAAGGGAAGATAGATTATGAAAGTAAATTAGCAAAAAATATAAAAACAGATAGTAAGAGTTTTTATAGTTATATAAAAAGAAAAAGGGTGGCTAAAGTAAATGTTGGTCCCTTAGAGGATGAGACCGGGAAATTAATGGTGGGAAATATGGAGATGGCAAAAACACTGAATGAATATTTTGTATCAGTCTTTACAGTAGAGGACACTAAGAATATCCCAACACTGGACAAACAGGGGGCTATAGGGGGAGAGGAGCTAAACACGATCAAAATTACTAAGGAAGTGGTACTCGGTAAAATAATGGGACTCAAGGCGGATAAATCACCTGGACCTGATGGCTTACAACCTAGAGTCTTGAAGGAAGTGGCGGTAGGGATTGTAGATGCATTGGTAATAATTTTTCAAAACTCCCTGGATTCCGCTAAGGTCCCGGCAGACTGGAAAACTGCTAATGTAACACCCTTATTTAAAAAGGGCAGTAGACAGAAGGCTGGTAACTATAGACCGGTTAGCCTAACATCTGTGGTAGGTAAAATTTTGGAGTCCATTATTAAGGAAACAGTAACAGGACATTTGGATAATCATAATTTAATAGGACAAAGTCAGCATGGTTTTACGAAGGGGAAGTCATGTTTGACAAATTTGCTGGAGTTCTTTGAGGAAGTAACATATAGAGTGGATAAAGGGGAACCAGTGGACGTAGTGTATTTAGACTTCCAAAAGGTATTTGACAAGGTGCCACACAAAAGATTATTGCTTAAGGTAAAAAATCACGGGATTGGGGGTAATATTCTGGCATGGATAGAGGATTGGCTATCTAACAGAAAGCAAAGAATTGGGATAAATGGTTCATTCTCAGACTGGCAATCAGTAACTAGTGGTGTTCCACAGGGGTCAGTGCTGGGTCCCCAACTCTTTACAATCTATATTAACGATTTGGAGGAAGGGACCAAGTGTAACATATCAAAATTTGCAGATGATACAAAGATGGGAGGGAAAGTAGTGAGTGAGGAGGACATAAAAAACCTGCAAGGGGACATAGACAGGCTAAGTAAGTAGGCAGAGATTTGGCAGATGGAATACAACACTGGAAAGTGTGAGGTGATGCACTTTGGCAGGAAAAATCCTAGAGCAATTTATTATCTTAATGGCAAGAAACTGGAGAGTACTGAAGTGCAAAGGGATCTGGGGGTCCTGGTGCACGAAACTCAAAAGGTTAGTATGCAGGTGCAGCAAGTGATTAAGAAGGCAAATGGAATGTTGGCTTTCATTGCTAGGGGGATAGAATATAAAAATAGGGAGGTATTGCTTCAGTTGTACAAGGTATTGGTGAGACCGCACCTGGAATACTGCATACAGTTTTGGTGTCCTTACTTAAGGAAAGACATCCTTGCTCTCGAGGCAGTGCAAAAAAGGTTCACTCGGTTAATCCCGGGGATGAGGGGGTGGTCATATGAGGAGAGGTTGGGTAGATTGGGACTCTACTCATTGGAGTTCAGAAGAATGAGAGGCGATCTTATTGAAACATATAAGATTGTGAAGGGGTTGGATCGGGTGGATGCGGGGAGGATGTTCCCGATGACGGGTGAGACTAGAACTAGGGGACATAGTCTTAGAATAAGGGGCTGCTCTTTCAAAACTGAGATGAGGAGGAACTACTTCACTCAGAGGGTGGTAGGTCCATGGAATATGCTGCCACAAAAAGCTGTAGAAGCTACATCATTAAATAAATTTAAAACAGAAATAGACAGTTTCCTAGAAGTAAAGGGCATTAAGGGTTACGGGGAGCGGGCAGGAATTTGGACATGAGTCTAGGTTCGGATCGGTCATGGCCCTGTGGGTAGTGGAGCGGGCCCAGGGACCGTGTAGCCTGATTCTGCTCCTATTTCGTGTGTGCAATTCTGTTAGATGCAGGAGATGGTTCTGTGATAGATAGTAGATTGGCGGTTAGGATCAGATCAGCCATGATCTTATTGAATGGCGGAGCAGGCTCGAGGGGCCGATTGGCCTACTCCTGCTCCTATTTCTTATGTTCTTATGTTCTTAAGACTCAAACTCTTGGAGTTCCCAGAACTAAACACGTTTATATTTGGTATCATCTTATTGCCCTCCTCTGTACCCCTATGTATGGGAATCTAAACTGGACCCAATACTCCAAGTGTGGGCATGCCAGAGCCTTATATTGCTTAAATATAGCACTCTTTGCTTTGAACTCAGTAATCCTAGCAATAAAGCCTAAATCTCTGTTTGCTTTCCCTATAGACACCTCACACTGCTTGTGTACTTTCAATGAATGATCAACCACTATCCTCAGGTATCCTTTAACAGGTATCCGAGGAAGAATGTCCCTTATCTGAGGAAGGATGTTCCTTATCTGAGGAAGGATGTTCCTTATCTGAGGAAGGATGTTCCTGCCATGGAGGGAGTGCAGCGAAGATTTACCAGACTGATACCTGGGATGGCAGGAATGACGTATGAAGAGAGATTGGGTCGATTAGGCTTATATTCGCTAGAGTTTCGAAGAATGAGAGGGGATCTCATTGAAACTTATAAAATTCTAACAGGACTAGACAGACTAGATGCAGGAAGGATGTTCCCGATGGCGGGGGAGTCCAGAACCAGAGGTCACAGTCTAAGGATAAGGGGTAAGCCATTTAGGACTGAGATGAGGAGGAATTTCTTCACCCAGAGAGTGGTGAACCTGTGGAATTCTCTACCAAAGAAGGCAGTTGAGGCCAATTCATTAAATATATTCAAGAAGGTGATAGATATATTTCTTAAGGCTCAAGGGATCAAGGGATATGGGGAGAAAGCAGGGACAGGGTACTGAATTTGGATGATCAGCTATGATCTCATTAAATGGCGGAGCAGGCTCGAGGGGCCGAATGGCCTACTCCTGCTCCTATCTTCTATGCTTCTATCCCTGAAAGGTGCAGATATCCCTGGAATTTCCTAACTTCAAGTGTATGCCACTGTACTTGTCCACATTATGGATCTATTCACATAAATTATCTAAATCGGCTATCAATCCATGGTTTGTTTCAAATTACTTAGCTCCGTGTACAGTTTCGTATCAAACTGGGTGTCAGCTGGGCTCACTGGTCGCACTCTTATTTCGAAGTTGGTGGGTTAAAGCTCTACTGGCGGACTCAAGCACATAGTCTCGGCTGACACTTCAGTGCAGCACTGAAGAGTGCTGCATTTATTGGAGCTGCTGTCTTTTTGATCAGATGTTAAACTGAGGCCCTGTCTGCCTGTTCATGTGGATGCAAACATCCCCATGGTACGATTTGAAGGAGAGTGGGGAGTTTTCTCAGTGTGCTGACCAACATTTGTCTCACAACCAACATTACCAAAACAGATTAAGTGGTCATTTATCTCGTGCCATTTGTAGGACTTTTCAGTGTGGCTGCTGGATTTTCTTACATAACAGAAGTGACTATACTTCCAAAGTAATTTATTGTTTTGGGTGTTGTTAGGAAGTGAAAGATGCTATATAAATGCAAGTTCATTCTTGAACAACAGTTTGAGCCTTGGCCTGCTGGTATACCTTGAAATAGTGCAGTCGATTTACCATTTGCCATCTTATACACCACTACCAAGTCGCCTCTCAGTAGCTTCCTCTCACTTCTGACAAGTCGAATTATCTCCAGTCTTTCCTCATAACTCAATCTCTTGATACTACTGTCAGGCTTGTAAGGTCTGCTAGTCAGAATGTGATATGTGAGGGATAAATACAGCTGGTAGTCTTTAAATTTACTGCTGCTTTTTAAAAAAAAAGTTGGAGGCAGATGGTAATTTCCCTCTAACCACACAAGAGGATGCAGAGTGACAAATGGGTTTATTTGGTGGAGTGCTGAGAAAATGACAGTTAAAATAAAGTGGTGATATTGCTGCATTGAGGAAAATCCCCGCTGCAGAGGTGAAGCTTCCAGGCTAAAACAAAAGCCAGACACAAGGAGAGATAATTATGAAAAAGAGCCCAAAACCCTTCTGAGCACAAATTGCTAAGAAGGGAATTGCAACTAAAATTATGTCAGTGTCTTCATTGAAACAGGATGAAGAGGACTGTGAAATGAAAAAGGAAAAATTAAAACCATTAAATGGAACCCAGAAGGTGTGCTTATGTGTGTGTATTTTGGTTAGGGGCACGGGTTGGGAACTTTAGTATTATTTTAAAGTTGTCAATGTTAGATTCCAAAGAAAAAGGTTATCATAACTCATACGCAAAAACACAAATATCTGCAGCCGTCAACAATAATGAATATGTTAGTTTAACGCCTTGCATTAAATACATGGTAGTATTTACTGGAAATGCAGTTCAAAGGTTTAAGCTGGGTATAACTTGTACACATCATAGAAGATATAAGCCCAAAGTTTCCTCTATATCGGTTGTGCTGGAAATGACATTGTTCACCAGTAGAACTGCATACATGTTTCCTGGATAAGGTCATTTGCACATGAAATGATGACAATTCTGGTATTCTGGCATTCTAAAAATGCAGTGAGCAGTTTCGGCTGCAGCCAACTTCATTGCAGAAGTGGTGCAGCATCTGTAAAGACTGCAGTCTTCAGTGGAGCACTTGGGGATAACAAGGGGAGGCTGCAGAGATTCTTTCCTTGACCTCTTTGCATTTTATTCACTCAGGGCATCTCCCACCCTCATCTGAAGTGCCTCTTGCCAGAACCATGAGCAGTCACAGGCTAGCTGTGCCCATGAGCACCATGACATCTGGCCAAAGGGCTGTGAATTTTTCACAGGAAGACCTGCCAGCCCTCCTGGAAAAGGTGGAAGAACAGGAGGGACTGACTCCTGGATGATGTTGTACAGATCCTCTGTGTTACCTGAAGAGGATCTGGCTCCAAAAATATTCAGGGCAGTGGTCACTTTCATAGCAACAGACAGAACTATTATGGTAGTGGAGTGAGGCTGAAGATCTTTTCAAAGAAGATCACACAGATGTGCAATGACCGCATTGGGCAATTGCACCCTTCGAACACAGAGCTCCTCTGAGAGGTCCTCCTCGGACCTGCCCTGCCTGTAAACACACTGTGGAGGCTAGTCTTGGTGGGCTGGTGTCTTTTGCCATGCTGCCTTATTCTTTTCGCCTCCAAACGCTGGTGTTTTTTTCTGCTCCACAACATTGGTATAGAGAGGTATGCCCATGGGGAATGCCATTCCTTCTCCAGAGTTGTTCTGGATATGTGGTGGTCCTGGGGGTGGAGGGGTCAGAAAGTGTAGGGGTGGGGTGATGTGCTACTCGTGAGTTTCCTCAATCTTTTTTAGTGTAATAATGGTGTAAGTGCTGAAGTTAAGGAGGAAATTCAAGGCTACAATCTTATAAATAGAAAGGAAGAAAGACTTGCATTTATACAGCACTTTTCACGGCCTCAGGATATACAATAGATATAGGGGGAGAAATTCAGTATCGCCCCATTTGGGGCGCAATTATCGGCCGGGCGCAAAGATTAGCGCCTGGCGCTAATTATCGCCTCCGACTGCAAACTTGACTTTTATCGCCCCTGGAGGTGATTGGAGCACTAAATCAGGTGCTACACATCTGTCTTAAGGCGCAAAGGCCGAGGAGCGAGGCGCTACCTCAGAGCGCTGGCGAAGCTCATGTGATGTCAGTCAGCAATGGAACACACACACAATGGCGCAGGCCAGTTCTTAAAGGGGAGAGTTGATCTTGCTTTCCATCCACATCCTGCTCATTGCAGCCTTGAATCTCGGCCTGGAGAGACCTGTACATCAAATCTGCTGGAAAGAACAATGGAGAGTACCAGGGAAAGAGCTCAGAGTGCAGCCCCCACAGTCTCTTCTAAATCGATACAAGGAAGGGCAAATCAAAATGAACCTGCAAAGTGCTGCTCAGTACCCAAAACTCCTTCACACAGCGTTGAATCTTTCCAGAAGTCTCTCTCTCTCTCTCTCAGAATGCGTGATTCAAAAATGTCACCAACAATAAAAGGCAGGAAGCAGTCGCCTTTAAATAGCGCTCCCCCAGTCCCTTCCTGACTGCAAAACGCTCCCCTCAACCTGTCGTTGCTAGCGGCAGACGGTAAGGCAGGGGGCGCCACTCAATATCCGCTCCAGGGCAATACCGGGGCATTGCGCACTCGACTAACGTCACGATCTGCCGGCGCAGGAGATCGTGGCGGTATTGTTTAGCGCCACCGCAAAATGTCTAGTTAATTTCGCGAGCGGCGCAAACATCACTGCGCCCGGGCGCTAGTTGCTTTGCGCTCCATTAGCGCCCTCTCTAGGCGCTAACGGGAGGCACAACCAACTGAATTTTTCCTCCATACACTATAGAACCAATTAAAGCCATTTAGCTGTAAAGTCCTTTGAGCTATATAAAACATTAACTGTAGTATTTTCCATCTTTCTTCCTACAGCTGCAGTTAGTCCTTTTGAACCCACTACCACTCAAGCAGGCAATAAAAGGGACAATGGGTAGGGATACCAGAGGCACTTGAAGGATGGCTCCATGACTCCTGACAAAACACTAACTGTGCTGGGACAGAGGCCACACAAGTAGCACTCATTCAAGTAGAGGTGAGAGGCAAAGATGGTACTTCAGTCACCTAGATCCTGGGTAGACGCTAGATACGCCACACAGTGCTTCAGGGAGCGGATATAGACCTCCAGTCACACAAATGTGACAATTCTCTCTTAGAATAAAATAGTTGCCTATACAATCATGAAAGACTGGTGAGCGGGCCACTCCTTATCACTGACTGAGTGCTACGTTTCTGTTGAGTCATTTTTGTTGTTCTGATATTATTAAGGACACGAGACTGATGTTCTTAATGAAGTTTCAGATGCTCAGTGAGCTATAAAGGGCTTTAATCTCTTTAATTAATAACTAAATGAGAATTATTAGGTCTTGTCTATGAACAATACTACTGGGATTAGAAACCTACAGGAAAATTTGGTTAGACAACATCAGTGGTCATAATACTAAAACAGTAAGATTTACCATCAGTAGTAACATTGCCCCACCACTGACAGAAGGTAGTGAATCTAGTCTATTATATTCTATAAATGCTCAACACTGTTACTGAACTTATATTGATTTTTTTTTCCATTTCATTGTGCTCATCTTGTGTTGAAGGGACATCTAAATGCTAGTTCTGTGCAAAAAGGCTCAGAAAGGTCCAACTTGATCTCAAGTGAGGGAGTCAGAATGAATCATAGGATAATACAGCACAGAAGGAAGCCATTCGGCCCATCGAGTCTGCGCCGGAAGAATGCATGAGAAAAATCATTTGCTAAATTAAAAAAACTTTTAATCAATAATTATTCACAACCTGAGTGGAAATATTTATATTAGAATGAAATATTTCTTCTGAAGTTCCCAGAATGTAACACTAAGTAATGCAGTGCTTTCTTATTAAAATGGACATATATATATATGGGGATGACCTCCTCTGCACACTATGTCTAGGAACATGGGAATATACAGCGCTGGAAAGTCTTTTAGGGACCATCTGGCTTGTCCGGTATCTGGAAAATATCATATCTTATTTAGAAACATCATAAGTAACTGCAGAAGATTTCTTCTGATCTGTTCTTCTAGTGTAATTGCAATCATGTACAGAAAGGATGGATTTATAATTTAACTAGAATACCAACCAGACGGAATCGTTATGTATTTATTTAAAATGCCACTTTGTATGATGACTGGAGGAAATCATTCTTAACTATGTAACCCATTGTTGTTGTCCACTACCAAATCTCCCATGGAGGTGCCAATTAGTGGTCTGGGATCTAAAATAGGCTTCGTGGGGGAAAAATTGGGTGGCACCCCTTTTGAGGCGCTAATGTCGCCGGGGCGCTAATTTTAGCGCCCCGAAAAAGTTAGTGTCCCTCCGCCAGAAATTCATTAGCAGCGCCCCAAGCAGGAGGTGGAGCGTTACTGGAAATGCTCAACCTTTTTCTTGGGATGTGACAACTGAAGATCGCAGTATTACGTGCAACAGCATGTGCACGTAGCGTCACGTCATTGCTGGCCTCCTCCCCTGATTAAAGAGGAGGGGCCTAGTGCTGCACGCACCGGGGAGCGAGGTGCCGTGAAAACAGCCCTGCACTCAAAAGGCTGAGCGATCGCGGCCGGCACCCCGCGAAAAAAAGGGGAAGGGGGCAGGTTCCGGCAGTTGGCCAAAAAAAAATGGCCGCCTGACACCTGCCCTTTAAGTAGCACCGCCGCCGCTGCAAAAACGCCCCCTGATCCTGTCGGACATATCGACCAGCGATAGGTCAGGGGGCGCAAGGGAAGTTTGCGGCCGGACGCAAGGGGGGCACTGCGCACGTTGATGACATCATCGCCGGCGGCGCTGCGTCGTGGGGCGTTACTGGCTACCGCCACCGCTAGCCTCCTGCTAAACTTCGCGAGAGGTTTTAGCAGCGCTGCGCCCAGGCGCTAGGGGATTTGCGTCCCATTAGCGCCCCCCGGGGGTGTTAACAAGAGGCGCAAATCAACCCAATTTTTCCCCTCATATGTTTAGCAGTTATGTGTCATGTGTCCTGTTTATGTGTAAGGCAGTGACTCAGTTGGTAGCACCCTTGCCTCTGAGTCAGGAGAGTCCAGAGACTTGAGCACAAAAATCTAGGCTGACAATCCAGTGCAGTGTTGAGGGTGTGCTGCACTGTCGGAGGTGCCATCTTTCAGATGAGATGTTAAACCGAGCTCCTATCTGCTCTCTCAGGTGAATATAAAAGATTCCATGACACTATTTCGAAGAAGAGCAGGAGAGTTATCCCTGGTGTCCTGGCCAATATTTATCCCACAATCAACATCACTAAGACAGATTATCTGGTCATTATCATATTGGCTGCTCAAATTAGCTGCCGTGTTTCCTACATTACAACAGTGACTACACTTCAAAAGTACTTCATTGGCTATAAAGCGCTGTGGGATGTTGTGAAAGGCGTTATATAAATGCAAGTCTTTCTTTTGTTTAATTATTGCTAACTGTAGTATTTTTGAAAGTCCCCCTTTGCCCCTCCCCTTTCTCTCTCTTCCTTGTACACTTCCCTGAACGTGTTGGGCTATGTCCAGGTGCCAACAGTCCTGTGTGCTGGGGCGACCAGTGATCATGAAAGGCGCTATGTAAATGCAAGTCTTTCTTTCTTTCGGTTACTCTGGCCTGTTTGAATAGGCGTTGTTTGAATAGGCCCATAGGAATTCAGTTCATTGTAGATGCTTGTAAATTATTGCAGTGAATTTAAGGTCAGTAAATTGCATGTAAAAGTCAGAAATACCCAGATTTTGTATTTGTAGCCATGTCTGGAATGTGACAGACGCCTGCTAGATGCACGAGTTTTCAATAGAGAGACAGGTGAGAGATAAATAGATGGATAAAGATAAATATTGGGACATCAGCTTCTGAAGCTGTGAGGTAGAGTTTTCGCTTTGGGCACAATCAGCAATCCAGGTGCAAATTACGCTCAAAATTGCACTAGTTTTCCAAATTGAATTTTTTGCTCAAGTTTCTTCGTCAGTTTCTCAGTAAATTAAATATTTTTTAATATTGAAAAGATTTTAAAAGGTGCCGACTGGTGACCTTGCTCCTAAAAAGCAGCTTCATTTTAAGAGCCTCCTTGAAGACCCGCAAATGCTGCAATTAGCGGAAACTCGCCACGGTGATTCATTCGATCTGGTGGCATGGCCAGTTTTGTGGGCGGGGCTATCTTCCAGCGCGATGTTTTTTAAACCAGTGCAAAAGATCGCGGATGCGCGATTTGCGCTGAAATGCCATGATCATTTGCGCTGGTTTGGCCAATTTTGGGCGAATTGACTGGCACAACCTAACGGAAACTCTACCCTGTAATCTTCAGTATAACTGACAATTTTGGTACACTTTCCTGGATTACTAAATAATGTATGAAGGTGACACTAAAACACTAGGTTCTAGAAATTCGGGGGTTTAGCACCACCCGTTACCACCAAATTCTGGCGAAAAAAATGGCGGCTGCCGCATTGTCGGCAGCTGCTGGCAGGTCCCGCGATGGCGGCCATTTTCGGCAGGTCGACAGCGCTGCCGTTGCCTGCGATCGCCGAAAGTATTTTAATGAATTGAAGCATGATGTCAATTGGCGTGCAACGCCGAGTTGACGCCTGCTCGTCCATTTTGGATTTCGCCGCTCCTATTGCTGCCCACGCCAGTGCATGCAGCCGCTAAAAGTGTTTCAGCAGCACTAACGGCCATGAGGGGGTCTGGCAGGACTTAGCAGAGTGTAGACGAGGGTGGAGGCTGACAAGTGGAAAACAGCTCAGATGGATGTCGGAACTTCAAACGCCTCCTTTGTCAAGGTTCTTCTTTTATACTTTCATTTTTTGCCCATCACTGGGGGGGTCGCGCGTGGGTGGGGGTGGTTGCGTTATCTGGTGGCTTTCTGGGAAGCTACAGTGTTTGTGAGTCAGTAAATAAATGGGTGAACTCCATTGTAACACTAGAAGGTCATCTCTGATAAAATCTCTTTTATCTTTATGATAGCGTCACCAGAACATCACCCACTAGCAAATCTGGATTCAACTGCTTAAGATTGTAAGGAATTATAATTAACTTATTCAAAATTCCATAACCAATTATTTATCAAATAATTATGTTGGGTCGCGTATGTAAGACCCACTAAAAGCTGGCATGATTACTATACATCAGCGGAGCAGGCTCAAGGGGCCAAATAGCCTACTCCTGCTCCTATTTCTTATGTTCTTAAACACTTTCAAGAGTAACCATTGGGGAAAGATTAGCGTTACAGGGAACGCAGATGCATTCATTTCATGAACAATTAAAAAATCAACAAACATCAGGTGGCTGGTAATATTTTTGTAGCAAGTACGGCAGCTGTTCTGTACATGGCCTACAGGTTTGTTCCTTTGTTTCCCGTTCCCCTTCACTGCAAGCAGGAGACAGACGCGACCTTCGGCCTCCTGCTGAGCTTAGCGCTGGAAAGAGCGCGTTCCACCACAAAATCCGCGCTCCGCTGATGTTAATGAGCAGGCAGCTCCAAAATACCAGTGCTGCCCGCGTTCTCTCGGCCGGCGGCCGTTATCCTTGGCCGTCGCTGTTACCGGCAGGTTTCCAGCGTTCTTGAATTTCTAGGCCTATAAATAATTGCTAACATATTAATGCCACATTTTATTAAAGCGTTGCATTTAATGAGAACAAAATGCTATCTCCCCTCAAACTAGAAAATTACGTTAGTATGTCGTTAAAATATCTGTTCACAATTTTCAGTCCTTTTGAAAGCTATAGTACAAAATGTGTCGTCTTTTGTCGTGGTATTAGGGTGTAATGGAACACTTTCATTTATTTCTGTGATCTGGGTTTTAAGCCAGGCTGGATAGACAATGATGTAAAAACCTCATCTCTAAACTGGCAACCCTAAGTGATATGAATTGGTGAAATCGCAATCAAATTGCCCCACTGATGTGAGTTCACAAAGTAAAACTGTTGTCAAATTTGTTGAGCTGGCATTCGTTTATCAATCTTGCTTAGAAAAGACATAAGAACATATGGTAAGGGAAATAAAAATTCATGTCAGCACACAGTGTTCTGTTCTGTCCTTGGGGTGGGAGGTGGGGGCGGTTCAGATTCACTGATGAAGCAGTAATAGAATATGCTCCACTGAATAGCTGACAAATGCTAGTCATGACCCTTGAATAAAGGCATCACAGTTTGGGATCTTTGACCATCTTCCCACAGAAAGGATTAAAAAAAAAGAATTGCTTTAAATGTAGTTTAATAGCACATTGTAAAGAAAAAAAGGGTCTGAGACAATCGGCAGTTAAGATGCGAATGAGCTAGCTTTCAAGTTGTTTCCTCGCAGACTGAAAATAATAATCAATTTGGTAGCTTGTCTCTGAAATCGATAAATACCGCACAGCCATTGGGGTGAAATTGGTCTTCAGCAGTAGTGCAAAATGGGCGATAGCAAACCCATTTTACACCATGCCCAATTTTCTTTTCAATTTTGAGTATAAAATGGGCTGCCAATTCTCTATCGCCCATTTTGTGCTATTGCCGAAGACAAATTTCATCCCCACTATGTTGGACGTTTTTTGATCTCTTTACGACTGTAAACAGTTAGGAATATAGCAGTTAGAGATACCTAAAAAAAACAGTCTTGTAGTTGTAATAGGGAAACAGCTCAATCAAAAATATCCCAGAAAAGGCAGGCTCAAAGAATCAGGAGAGAAAGGACTGAAGTCTGTTTTATGTCAAACAAGATGACCCACTGAAGTGGGGTTGTGCATTGTTGCAAGTTTTTACTTGGAGGTACGATGAAGTGATTGAACTAAGTGAATTATGAAAATAATTATTGCTTTGTATGTTCACCTTACTGTGAACAATAAAGCAGCTTAACAATTCAAACTAAGCCTTCCCTCGCTTAGTGTTAGCTTGGTCCTTCTTTGGAAAGATTGAAGAAATGCATGTGCAAAAGAGGAGTCAGTCCAGATCACAAGGGAATGCTATTTTTATATCCCTGGGTTATGCTCTTGTACAAGTAGATTTAGGGCAGTATAATTCAACTCCCATAAAGGTAAGATGCTCAGATCACTTTACAGAACAACTAGCGTTGCTGAACCTGAATTTGTAGTAAAAAGGAAAAAATAGAACAGAGGATATGTAATGTTAGCTCTGTAACGTGATAAATAAATCTACTCATGAAGCTAACCATTACCCACAAATAGCTTTGTCATTCATAACTTATTCAGTACTCTCGCCCCTTAAAAGACACTTGACAAAAAGCACTGGTATCCTTGATGTATTACACTTCTAATTCTTGTCTTGGAAAATGCTTCCAACGGAAAAAATAATGAATTTGAATGGTCTTTATCGCTCAAGGAATGAGCCGAGATTGGACTGTTTGCCATTTTGCTATTGTGGAGTCTTGCTGGTGAAATAGAATTTTTACCTCTCTTTGTATTTCTCCTTGAGTAAATTCTTAAGTGCATAAGAATTTTTAGGAACAAATAAAAGGCCATCAAGCCCAGCGTGCCGGTCCTCTGTTCATATGTCAATGCTGCCAGCTTGCCTTCTCACCATATTTCTCAGCCTGTTCTCTCTAGAAAAACATCCAATTGTGCCTTGAACCCATTTAAATTGCCCAGTTCAAGGGCTTTTCCTCAAGTGTAGGGTGAAAAGGTTCCACCTGACATCCCTTCTTACTTCTAAATTCTTTGATTTTTAATTTGTGTTTCCTGTTCATAACGGGGCTTTGGGCAGAGAAAGAGTACACTGCTGTAGCTCTGATTCTCTGACTGCCTCTGCCTCTGAGCATGGGCTGCATGCTGGTGGATCAGAGCATTTACCTTCATAAGCCTGATACAAAAATGTTCACATACGTGTCATGGTCATGTAAGGGATTTCAAATCCAACCCATATAGTCATAATTTAACTAAAAATGGAAAAACAAAGTCTACCAGAGCTCACCGGTTTAATATTCCACACCTTATTGATTCCCTGTACTGTTTACATTTATAATAGATCTTTTATCTTGCTTTTCGAATCGCAGCAAAATGATTACCAAATGCTTTCATCTTTTTGAGAGCCTTTTTCTTTTCTTAATTACATGCCCATAATTCTAACCCTCAGTGAGTGGGGGCGGGTGGGGGCAAGTGCAAAATGCATGTGCAGGCCTAAGTTTAAGGCCAGGGGTATTTTAAGTTTGTCCAGCACCAAAGGGAAGGCTCACCGGCAAGCAGGTAAGTAGCGGGAAGGGGGTCACGAGGGGCGGGGGCAAGGACGGACAGGGGTGGCCTGAAAGAGCATTCCTGTTGCTACTGGCCACACAAAAGAAAGATTTTCACTTAACTAGGAGGGCCTCTTCATCCTCCCGACAGCTGCCGACATGCCTTCATCTGGTGGGAAAGCCATGCCAGCTTCCCCATTCAGGCAATTGGGCTCCCATCGATGTACTGGAACCCAGATTTGCATAAATGTATGAGGCTCCCCCCTGCTTCTGGTGGACGCCTCAGCCACCTAATTGCAGTGAGAAGTTAGAATGGTGGCCAGCAGGATTCCAGTGGCAGTGGGGCAGTAAAGCTGAACGCACCATTCCCCATTCCCGCTGAGCAGGGTGGGTTAAAATTCACCCCTTCTACTTAATTATTCATCAATGTATCTGGTTGTAATGTAATATATATTATCTGGTGTTACTGAGTATGAAGGATGGTAGTGATGGAAAATGAAACATTTTTCCACTTTCAAATTCAAGTATTAAATATGCACATCATTGGCCAATATAAGAACATAAGAACATAAGAAATAGGAGCAGTAGTAGGCCACTTGGCCCTTCGAGCCTGCTCCGCCATTCAATAAGATCATGGCTGATCTTCTACCCATACTCCACTTTCCTGCACTATCCCCATATCCCTTGATTCCCTTAATATTCAAAAATCTATTGATCTCTGTCTTGAATATGCTCAACGACTGAGCCTCCACAGCCCTCTGGGGTAGAGAATTCCAAAGATTCACCACCCTCTGAGTGAAGAAATTTCTTCTCATCTCAGTCCTAAATGGCCGACCCCTTATTCTGAGACTGTGACCCCGTGTTCTAGACTCCCCAGCAAGGGGAAACATCCTCCCTGCATCTACCCTGTCAAGCCCTATAAGAATTTTGTATGTTTCAATGAGATCACCTCTCATTCTTCTAAACGCTAGAGAATATAGGCCGAGTCTACTCAATCTGTCCTCATAGGACAATTCCCCCATCCCAGGGATCAGTCTGGTGAACCTTCGTTGCACTCCCTCTATGGCAAGTATATCCTTCCTTAGATAAGGAGACCAAAACTGTACACAATACTCCAGGTGTGGTCTCACCAGGGCCCTATATAATTGCAGTAAGACATCTTTACTCTTATTCTCAAATCCTCTTGTAATTAAAGCCAACATATCATTTGCTTTCCTAATTGTTTGCTGTACCTGCATGTTAACTTTCAGTGATTCGTGTACAAGGACACCCAGGTCCCTCTGAACACCAACATTTCCCAATCTCACCATTTAAAAAATACTCTGCTTTTCTATTTTTCCTACCAAAGTGGATAACTTCACATTTCTCCACATTATATTCCATTTGCCATGTTCTTGCCCACTCACTTAGCTTTCTATATCCCCTTGAAGCCTCCTTGTATCCTCCTCACAACTTACATTCCCACCCAGCTTTGTATCATCAGCAAACTTGGATATATTACATTTGGTCCCCTCATCCAAATCATTGATGTAGATTGTGAATAGCTGAGGCCCAAGCACTGATCCTTGCGGTACCCCACTAGTTACAGCCTGCCAACCCAAAAATGACCCGTTTATTCCTACTCTCCGTTTTCTGTCCGTTAACCAATCCTCAATCCATGCTAGTATATTACTCCAAATCCCATGAGCCCTAATTTTGTTTAATAACCTCTTGTGTGGCACCTTATCGAATGCCTTCTGAAAATCCAAATACACCACATCCACTGGATCCCCCTTAACTATTCTACTAGTTACAACCTCAAAAAACTCTAACAGATTTGTCAAACACGATTTCCCTTTCATAAATCCGTGTAGACACTGCCCAATCCTATTATTATTTTCGAAGTGCCCTGTTACCACGTCCTTCATAATAGATTCTAGCATTTTCCCTACTACTGATGTCAGGCTAACTGGTCTGTAGTTCCTGTTTTCTCTCTCCCTCCTTTCTAAAATAGTGGGGTTACATTTGCTACCTTCCAATCCGCGGGAACTGTTCCAGAATCTATGGAATTTTGGAAAATTACAACCAATGCATCCACTATCTCTATAGCCACCTCTTTCAAAACCCTAGGATGCAGGCCATCAGGTCCAGGAGATTTTATCGGCTTTCAGTCCCATTCATTTCTCCAGTACTGTTTTTTTACTAATACTAATTTCTTTCAGTTCCTCATTTTCGCTAGACCCTTGGTTTTCCACTATTTCCGGGAAGTTTTTTGCATCTTCTTCCATGAAGACAGACACAAAGGGCTCGATATTAATGGACCTCAGAGGGTGGGTTTGGAGGTGGGTCGGCAGCGAAAATTGGAAAAAATGCCAGTTGGCTGCGAACCCGCCTCCAACCCCCCTCACGCTAATTTTGACACCAAATGGCGGGGCAGGCAGTTAAGGCAATTTAAGGCAGTTAACAGCCTGTCCCATTAATTTGTCCAGTACTATTTTTTTTACTAATACTAATTTCTTTCAGTTCCTCATTCTCACTAGACCCTTGGTTCTCCACTATTTCTTCCGAGAAACACGCCAGCTGCAATGAGTCGGGTTTCTCGAGGACATGATTTGTTGTCATTTGCTGCAGCTGCTTAAAAGCGCTCCTGTAACATGGCTGACATTCAAATGCCACAACTTTGTTGTTGGAGGTTTGGGATAAGATTTTGCAACTCTACTGACTTTGTGACTGTTCAAGCTGACACACGTCTGCAGTGTGACCTGATTGGAATAATCTCAGGCCACTTTGACTGTGCGCTTGCAAGCTTCTTGACTCAACTGAAATCGATAGCAACTTTATGGGAACCATTTATATCCTCTCATCCTGGTCATCAGATTTGGAGGAAGAGCAGCCGCGGCAGCACCACAACCAACCACAACAGTAGCACCAACACCAGGAGCGCCAACCTCCTCCTCACCCACCTGATGCTGCACAGGGCAGAGGGCGTCAGTGCAGGGCTGCACCTCGCCGCAGGAGATACCCCCAACACCGGGTTTACAGGCAGAGGATGAGCTTCCTCAGCATGACTGAGCAGCAGTGCCAAAGGAGGCTGAGACTTTTGAGAGACGTAGTCGATGACATCTGCGCGATGCTGCACCAACACCTGGTGCCCAGAGGAGTGTGTGGACACTCCTTACCAGTGGCTGTCAAAGTCACCACCGCACTCAACTTCTTTGCTTCGGGCTCCTTCCAGGGATCAGCTGCAGACATCAGCAGCATCTCCCAGTCGGCCGTACACACCTGCATCTTGCAGGTCACTGATGGCCTTTTTGTAAAGGTCCACAACTGCATCCACTTCTCCATAGATGGCCCAAGTGTGCATGTGCAGTTGGCTTTGCCAATATGGCAGGCTTGCCAATGGTGCAGGGCGTCATAGACTGCACAAATGTAGCCATTAGGGCCACCTATCACAACCCAGCTGTATTTGTCAACCGCAAGGGATTCCACTCCCTGAACATCCAGCTGGTGTGTAACCACAGGAAGATCATCATGCATATTTGTGCTAAGTACCCTGGCAGTTGCCATGACTCCTTCATCCTGCGCCAGTCTACTGTGCCTCAGCTCTTCCATCTGCCAACCCAACTTTGCGGATGGCTACTTGGCGACAAGGGCTATCCCCTGAAAAAGTGGCTCATGACACCGATGAGGAGGCCAACAAACGAGGCTGAGAAGCGGTACAATCTGAGTCACTTATCCACCAGAAGCATCATCGAGCAAACCATCAGTATGCTCAAAAGCGCTTCCGATGCCTGGACAGATCTGGTGGAGCCCTGCAGTATGCACCAGCCAGGGTGTCTAGAATCATTGTGGTCTGCTGTGCCCTGCAAAACATCGCACAGCAGCGTGGCTTAGTGCTGCCAGACGAACAAGTGGCTCCGTACACATACTCCTTGGAAGAAGAGGACGAGGAAGAGGATGAGGAGGAGGAAGTGGAGGAGCATGAGGAGGAGGATGAGGAGGAAGACGGGGAGCTATACGTTGTGGGGCTGGATGTGGCCAATGCAGCCGCACGCGACCACATTACTGGCTGTCTGGCAAGGGAAGCACCAATCCATGCCAGATTCGCATAAGCTTACGCTTCAAACACAGGTGGCTGACAGATGGATAGGAATATAAGGTCGACATTCTCAAAACCTCATGCATCCCATCTGACCAATAAACGGTGGTGTCCGCTCACTCTCACCACCATCATTATAAATGGAATTTGCCCTGAGCCCTCACTCTTGAACTTCCATTCCCCGGAACACATAGGCCAGAACCTCAACTCTTTGCCATCACTTCTGTTCAATTACATCACAAAAGGATGACACTCGATATTTAACAACACTATAAAACACCCAAGTGACTACCCTTGTGACTAACTTCCTTTTATGGATGCTCCTACGTGGTGCTTCCCCTGTAGCTTCAGCAGATGTAGAGGCACCTTGCTTACTTTGGTGCTGCGTCTACTTAGACACATTTGGCAAGCGTCATAGAGTCATAGAGCTTTACAGCACAGAAAGAGGTCCTTCAGCCCATCGTGTCTATGCCGGCCATCAAGCCCTGTCTATTCTAATCCCATTTACCAGCACTTGGTCCGTTGCCTTGTATGCTATGGCGTTTCAAATGCTCATCTAAATGCTTCTTGAATGTTGTGAGGGTTCCTACCTCTACCACCCTTTCAGGCAGTGGGTTCCAGATTCCAACCACCCTCTGGGTTAAAAAGTTTTTCCTCAAATCCCCTCTAAACCTCCTGCCCCTTACCTTGAAACTATGCCCCCTGGTTATTGACCCCTTTACTAAGGGGAAAAGTTCCTTTCTATCTACCCTATCTATGCCCCATATAATTTTGTACACCTCAATCAGGTCCCCCCCTCAGCCTTCTCTGCTCTAAGGAAAACAACCCAAGCCTGTCCAGTCTCTCTTCATAGCTGAAGCGCTCCAGCCCAGGTAACATCCTGGTGAATCTCCTCTGCACCCTCTCCAATGCAATCACATCCTTCCTATAGTGTGGTGACCAGAACTGCACACAGTATTCCAGCTGTGGCCTAACCTCCCTGCTCTTATATTCTATGCCTCGGCTAATGAAGGCAAGTATCCCATATGCCTTTTTAACCACCTTACCTACCTGTCCTGCTGCCTTCAGGGATCTATGTACATGCACACCAAGGTCCTTCTGATCCTCTGTCCTTCCTAGGGTCCTACCATTTATTGTGCATTTCCTTGCCTTGTTAGTCCTCCCAAAATGCATCATCTCACACTTTTCAGGGTTAAATTCCATTTGCCACTGTTCTGCCCATCTAACCAACCCGTCTATATCGTCCTGTAGCCTGAGGCTTCCCTCCTCGTTATTTACCACTCCACCAATTTTCGTGTCATCTGTGAACTTACTGATCATACCTCCTACATTCATATCTAAATCATTAATGTACACTACAAACAGCAAAGGACCCAGCACTGATCCCTGCGGTACACCACTGGACACAGGATTCCAGTCGCAAATACAACCTTCGACCATCACCCTCTGCCTCCTGCCACTAAGCCAATTTTGGATCCAATGTGCCAAATTGCCCTGGATCCCATGGGCTCTTACCTTCTTGACCAGTCTCCCATGTGGGACTTTGTCAAAAGCCTTACTGAAGTCCATGTAGACTACATCAACTGCACTACCCTCATCCACACACCTAGTCAGCCCCTCGAAAAATTTAATCAAATTGGTTAGACATGACCTCCCCCTGACAAAGCCATGCTGACTATTCTTGATTAATCCTTGCCTCTCCAACTGGAGACTAATTCCATCCCTCAGAAATTTTTCCAATAATTTCCCCAACACTGATGTTAGGCTCACTGGCCTGTAATTCCCTGGTTTATCCCTACTACCCTTCTTGAATAACAGTACTACGTTAGCTGTTCTCCAGTCCTCTGGCAAATCGCCTGTGGCCAGAGAGGTTCTGAAAATTTGTGTCAGAGCCCCTGCAATCTCCTCCCTTGCCTCACACAGCAGCCTGGGATACATCTCGTCTGGGCCTGGGGATTTATCCACTTTTAAGCCCGCTAAAACTGCTAGTACCACCTCCCGCTCAATACTAATTTGTTCAAGTATATCACAATCCCCCTGCCTGATTTCTGTGCCTACATCATCCCTCTCCATAGTGAACACAGATGCAAAATATTCATTTAAAACCTCACCTACATCTTCCGGCTCTACACACAGATTGCCACTTTAGTCCCGAATGGGCCCTACTCTTTCCCTGGTTATCCTCTTGCTCTTAATATACTTATAAAACACCTTGGGATTTTCCTTTATTTTGCCCGCCAGTGTTTTTTCATGCCCTCTCTTCGCTCTCCTAATTTCTTTTTTAAGTACCCCCCTGCACTTTCTATACTCCTCTAGGGCTTCCACTGTTTTTAGTCCTTTGTAACTGCCAAAAGCCTCCCTTTTTTTCCTAATCCATTCTTGTATATCCCTTGACATCCAGGGTTCCCTGGGCTTGTTGGTCCCACCCTTGACCTTTACGGGAACATGTTGGCGTTGTACTCTCTGTATTTCCTTTCCTAGTTCTGACGTGGATTTTCCTACAAGTAGCTGATCCCAGTCCACTTTGGCCAGATCCTGCCTTTTCATATTAAAATCGGCCTTCCCCCAATTTAGAACCTTTATTTCCCGTCCATCTTTGTCCTTTTCCATGACTACCTTAAATCTCACCGAATTATGGTCACTGTCACCAAAATGCTCTCCTACTAACACTTCTACCACTTGCCCGGCTACATTCCCTAGAATTAGGTCCAGTACCGCCCTCTCTCTTGTAGGACTTTCTACATGCTGGCTCAAAAAGCTCTCCTGGATGCACTTTAAGAATTCCGCACCCTCTAAGCCTTTCACACTCGGACTATCCCAGTTAATGTTGGGGAAGTTGAAATCCCCTACTATTATTATCCTATTATTTCGACACTTCTCTGAGATTTTCCTACATATCTGCTCCTCTATCTCCCCCTGACTGTTTGGGGGCCTATAGTACACTCCCAGCAAAGTGCTTGCCCCCTTTTTGTTTTTAAGTTCTACCCATATGGCCTCATTAGAGGAACCTGCTAAGATATCATCCCTCCTTACAGCAGTAATTGACTCCTTGATTAATATTGCGACACCCCCTCCCCTTTTACACCCACCTCTGTCTCGCCTAAAGATTCTATACCCCAGAATATTGAGCTGCCGGTCCTGCCCCTCCCTCAACCATGTCGCTGTGATAGCAACAATATAATACTCCCATGTGTTCATCAACACCTTCAATTCATCTGCCTTACTCGCAAGACTCCTTGCATTAAAATAATGCCATCCAGCCTTGCCATACTCCCTTGTGCTGTTACATATTTGCTCTGCCTTCCAGGCTGACTTGTTTTTACTTCTATATTTGGCTGTGCATCACCCCCCCTACTATAGCTCCACTCCGTATCCCATCCCCCTACCAATTTAGTTTAAACCCCCCCCCCCAACAGTACTAGCAAACCTCCCCGCAAGGATGTTGGTCCCGTTCCGGTTCAGGTGCAACCCGTCCGACTTGTACATTTCCCCGAGCAGTATCCAAAATGGAAAATCTGTTGGAGAGGGAGATGGGCCCAGGGGACTTCTGCACTACTTTCCTAGTTCTTTTACTCTGTCTGGCGGTCACCCATTTCCTGTCTGCCCGTGCACTCTTTACCTGAAGTGTGACCACCTCGTTAAACGTGCTATCCACAAAGATCTCAGCTTCACGGATGCTCCACAGTGACTCCAGCCGCAGCTCCAGCTCCAAAACACGGATTTCGAGTAACTGCAGCTGGAGACACTTCCTGCACATGTGTTCGCCCTGGACACCGAAAGTGTCCCTGACTTCCCACATAGCACAGGAGGAGCACTTCACGCAGCCGAACTGCCCTGTCATGTCCTAACCTTAATTTACTCCCTTTACTTCCTTTAAATTAAAGAATATTGGCCCGAAAAATTAGACCTAATACGGGAGATTACGCACTGTGTACTCTCGCGTATTAGGTCCCGAAGTGCCGGTTTCCTGCATGCACTGCGCATGCGCGGGAAACCGGCACTTCGGGTATTGCGAAGGGGGTGGTTCCTAAGTGAACCGCGTGCGCACTACACGGCTGTGCGCACGCAGCACACTTAGTTTTTTTTTCAGGTTTGAACGCGCAGGTAAGTGTTGAAGATTTTACACATGAAGAAAGCAGGCAAGGTAAGTAGTTAATTAAGTATTATTTCAACAGGTTTATCTTTTTTAGAGACTTTAAAGAAAGGTATGTTTATTTTTATAACTTTTAAAAAGAATTTAAATTTTTGTTTAAAGTGGTTAATTTATTTAACTATAGTTATTTTATTAATGTGATGGCTTTTTTTTAAATTTAATTGAGGTTTAGCTGTTCTTTTGGGGGCTTGTTGTATTCATAGTTTTGACAGCTCTTCCTGTCAAAACTATGAATGAAAGATGGTGTGCTGCCATTGGCTCTAACTGGCCCACGTGATCCCAGAGGTCGCATCGCACTAACTGTGCCCTCTGGGACACGCACACACTGTGCGCCGGCACCAGGGAGAGGCCCAGGAACTGAAGTTCGTGTGGGCCAAAACCATAAAGGCAGGCGCGGCGTGCGATATCACGGGGGATCCTTACCCCCGCAGCAACCATCGAAGTCCAATTTCTGGGCCATTAAATACACTAGGGACCTTACTTCCCTTTAAACACTACTTACTTTAAACTAGAGACCTTACTTTTACTTTAATGACTGGACTGTAGAAATACTCACCAGGTCCTACTTACCAATCAGCTCCTTCCCTGGTTGTGACGTCACTTTTGTGGTTTCGCAGTTGTTGTTGTTTGACTGCTCCCGCTCTCGGACTCTTTCCTTGGTGTAAAGTAAGAACCAGTTCCTACAGGTTGAAAAGTTAGGAAAAACAAAGGCGAAGCAAGGGAGCTCCTCCTGCCACTCCTCACCGAACTCCCTGACTCACCCAACTCGCAGCACTCTGTTTAAACCGCACTCAGTCCTCTGGGTTTGTGAGCCTGTGAGGGCTCCTCCACAGTCTGCTCTTCCTGCGGCTGTGCAGGGGCTGAGACAGCCATCTCAGTTGGGTGAGGAACCTGGGGCTCTGAACGAGGGCTCCACAGTGGCATGGTCATGTGAGCGCTTGGAGAGGAGCCCACACTTCCTTGTTGTCTGCCACCAACATCCCTCTCATGGGTCACCCGTACTTCACTGCTAGCAAGTGGCTGTAGGGCAACCTGCTGCACCTTATTGGGGCCATGAGGACCCGTCTCTGTACTGACAGTCCTCATAACGGGGACATCCATGTACCTCTGGTGTCTCTCCTCAATAGCTGCCCATCTATCCTCCATAGCAGACCATCTATTTAGATGAGTCACCATGCTCTGTTGAGTCTGGCGACTTATGTCCTCCAAGGAGGTTGCCACTCTCTCCATGGTGGCACGTTCATGCGCCATTGCCTCCACAAAGGTAGTGCTTATGTTAGAGATGGACTCCTCCATTCTCTCCACAGTCGCAGTTACCCTGGATGCAAACCCTGTCAGAGACTCCTGCACTTGTTCCTGGAGTTCCAGCACCGCTCTCTTTCTGGATGGCCCCAGGGGCACAGCGTCTACATGCAGCTGAGCTGAGCTAGGAGAGTCCTGCGACCTCCGACGAGGACTCTCCACTGCTGTCGCTGTCTCCAGCATCTGCTGATGCTCACTTGTGAGCTGTGATACACCAGATGACAACACTACTCTATGTTGCGAAGGACCCACCGAGGTGTGCGTATCTGCGCTGGTGCTGGGTGCACTGAGTAATGGTGACGCTGCTCCCTCAGAGGCTCCAAGTTCCTCTGAGGATTCATCTGGCTCTTCCTCCTGGACAGTAGGGAGGGGGGTTCTCAATGGTCCTGTGGAAGAGTAAAGGCATGAGTTAGACATCAGATTTGGAGGTAGCAGACACATTCTATTGTGCAGATGATCAGAAGTCAATCTCTATGAGCAACATATGCCATTGCAGTCAATCAGGAATTGTAAAAGCGAGAGATGAAAATGCATTCTGTCACCAGCTAGTGCGCCCGTCTCTCCGTCCCCCACTTCCAGCTCCTCGCCACCTCCCATGATGTCGCGAGCAGCCTCCTCAGCATCAATTAATGTGATGAGTGATGGTGTGTCTCCTCCTGTCTTGGCTCTCTCCCTCTTATTGTGGGCTATCTTCTCCTGCAAGGAGGGACACAAGTGGAGTTTCAGCGAGAGTGATGGAGTGAGTGTGAAGAATCCATAAGGTAGAATCTTAGAGGGAGGCCAGGATGGAGTGAGGTGGCAAGAGGAAGGAGCCTCCCTGTGCGTTGTTAGTTGTTGTCATTGCATAACAGTGAGAGCGAGTGTGAGGGCTGCATAGCAGGATGGTGAAGTGATTCAGTACAGAGAAAGAGATAGAAAGGTAAGGGTGTAAGGGAAGTAAGGGTAACATGGGATGTGGAGGAGCAGGCTGACAATGCAGAATGCTGGTGATGAGAAGAGAAAGGAGGCAGAGTGAAGATCAGTGTGATGTGATACTCACTTTTGATGTTCGGACAAGATCATTGAAGCGTTTGCGGCACTGGAGCCAGGTGCATCCACACAGCGACCTTGTACTGACCTCCTCAGCTAGCTCCAGCCAGGCTGCCTTCGTCTGTTGAGGAGGCTTCCTGCGACCATCGGCAGGGAACAGACTGTCCCTGCGCCCTCTTACTCCCTCTACAAGAACTTGCAGGGAGTCATCATTGAATCTAGGAGCAGCCTTCTTGCCTGTGGCAGCACTCATGGTGATCCTGGCCCTTTCCAGTAGCAGCAGTAACAAGAAATGAGAGGCTGAGGCTATATGGAGCCCTTAAAAACAATTGCAGCAAAGACCTCATCAGTGCAGACCAACACACCTGCTCCAACTTATTGCAGCAGGCTGCCCGCACAACGGGACTAATTGATCTAATTAAGTCAAAATGGGACACTGGGAGTGGCTGAAACCAGCAGCGGGTCTGAAACCCGCCCACCAGGCAACCCGACTCCATCCCGCCTCCTCCATTAAAATCGAGCCCAAAGTTTTTGATTAATTTCTCAGCCATTTCCTTATTCCCCATTATAATTTCTCCTGTCTCAAGCTGTAAGGGACCCACATTTACTTTCGTTAATCTTTTCCTTTTTACATACCTATAGAGGCTTTTACAGTCTGTTTTTATGTCACTTGCAAGTTTACTCTCATATTCTATTTTCCCTTTCTTTATCAATTTCTTGGTCCTCCTTTGCTGAATTATAAAATCCTCCCAATCCTCAGGCTTAATACTCTTTTGACAACATTATAAGCCTCCTCCTTTGATCTAACACTATCTTTAACTTCTCTTGTTAGCCACGGTTGGACCACTTTTCCTGTGGGATTTTTGTGCCTTAAAGGAATGTATATTTGTTGCAAATTATGTATTAATTCTTTAAATGCTAGCCATTGCTTGTCTACCGTCATACCTTTTAATGTAATTTCCCAATCTACCGTTGCCAACTCGCCCCTCATATCTACGTAATTTGCTTTGTTTAGATTTAAGACCCTAGTTTCGGATTTAACTAAGTCACTTTCAAACTCAATATAAAATTCTATCATATTATGGTTACTGTTCCCTGAAGGCCCCTTTACTACAAGGATATTAATTAACCCTTTCTCATTGCACAATACTAGATCTAAAATAGCCTGTCTCCTAGTTGGTTCCTCAACATACTGATCTAGAAAACTATCTTGCATACATTCCATGAATTTGTCCTCCACACTATTACTGCAAATTTGGTTTGCCCTGTTTATATGTAGATTAAAGTCCCCCATGATCACTGTATTACCCTTGTTACATGCGCCTCTAATTTCCTGATTTGTACTCTGCCCTACATTACAAGCCACTGGAGGATATTTCAAATGAATACGTGGCTAGAGGAATGGTGCAAGGGGGAGGGATTCAAATTCCTGGGACATTGGAACCGGTTCTGGGGGAGGTGAGACCAGTACAAACCGGACGGTCTGCACCTGGGCAGGGCCGGGACCGCTGTCCTAGGGGGAGTGTTTGCTAGTGCTGTTGGGGAGGATTTAAACTAATGTGGCAGGGGGTTGGGAACCTGAGCAGGGAGACAGTGGAAAGCATGTCAGGAAGGGACAGAAGGTATGGAGTAAAAGGTAAAGTGTTAAATAAGGAAAAAGCAGGAAGTACGTGTCGCAAAACACATTTGAAAGTTCTTTATCTGAATGCACGTAGCATTCGTAACAAAATTGACGAGTTAACAGCACAAATAACTATGTATGGGTATGATCTTGTGGCCATTACAGAAACATGGCTGCAGGGTGACAACGTCTGGGAATTAAATATGCCAGGGTATTTAACAATCAGGAAGGACAGGCAGGAAGGAAGGGGAGGGGGGGGGGGGGGTGGCTATGTTAATAAAGGAAGGAATCACTGTAATACAGAGAAATGATATTGGGTCAAAAGATCAGGATAATGAAACAGTTTGGGTAGAGATAAGGAATAATAAGGGGAAAAAAACACTGGTGGGTGTAGTATATAGGCCTCCTAATAGTTGCAACTCTGTTGGAAGAAGTATTAATCAGGAAATAGTTGGGGCATGTAATAAGGGAACAGCTTTAATTATGGGGGATTTTAACTATCATATTAACTGGACAAATCAAATTGGGCAGGGCAGCCTTGAGGAAGAGTTTATTGAGTGTCTTAGGGATGGATTTCTTGAGCAGTATGTAACTGATCCTACAAGGGGGCAAGCAACCTTGGACCTGGTACTGTGTAATGAGTCTGGATTAATTAATAATGTCCTAGTTAAGGATCCCCTTGGAATGAGTGACCATAACATGGTTGAATTCCATATCCAATTAGAGGGTGAGAAGGTTGGTTCTCAAACAAGCATACTGAGCTTGAATAAAGGAGACTATGATGGCATGAGAGCAGAATTGATTAAAGTGGACTGGGAAAATAGATTAAAGGGTAAGACGGTACATGAGCAGTGGTGTTCATTCAAGGAGTTATTTTACAACTTTCAAAATAAATATATTCCACTGAGGAAAAAAGGGTGTAAAAGAAATGACAGCCATCCATGGCTAAGTAAAGAAATTAAAGAAAGTATCCAACTAAAAACAAGGACATATAAGGTAGCCAAAGTTAGTGGGAGGATAGAAGATTGGGAAGTCTTCAAAAGACAACAAAAAGTAACTAAGGGATTGATTAAGAAAGGGAAAATAGACTATGAAAATAAATTGGCAAAAAATATAAAAACAGATAGCAAGAGTTTCTATAGTTATATAAAAAGAAAAAGGGTGGTTAAGGCAAACGTAAGTCCCTTAGAGGATGAGACCGGGAAATTAATGGTGGGAAACATGGAGATGGCAAAAATGCTGAACAAATATTTTGTTTCAGTCTTTACAGTAGAGGACACTAAGAATATCCCAACACTGGACAAACAAGGGGCTCTAGTGGGGGAGGAGCTAAATACAATTAAAATCACTAAGGAATTGGTACTCAGTAAAATAATGGGACTCAAGGCGGATAAATCCCCTGGACCTGATGGCTTACATCCTAGGGTCTTGAGGGAAGTGGCAGTAGGAATTGTGGATGCTTTGGTAATAATTTTCCAAAACTCCCTGAACTCAGCAAAGGTCCCGGCAGTTTGGAAAACTGCTAATGTAACACCCTTATTTAAAAAGGGTTGTAGGCAGAAGGCTGGAAATTATAGACCAGTTAGCCTAACATCTGTGGTGGGTAAAAATTTTGGAGTCTATTATTAAGGAGACAGTAACGGAACATTTAGATAAACATAATTTAATAGGACAAAGTCAGCATGGCTTTATGAAGGGGAAGTCATGTCTGACAAATTTGCTCGAGTTCTTTGAGGACATAACGTACAGGGTGGATAAAGGGGAATCAGTAGATGTAGTGTATTTAGACTTCCAGAAGGCATTCGACAAGGTGCCACATAAAAGATTATTACTCAAGATAAAAAATCACTGGATTGGGGGTAATATTCTGGCATGGGTGGAGGATTGGTTATCTAACAGGAAGCAGAGAGTTCGGATAAATGGTTCATTCTCGGACTGGCAACCAGTGGTGTTCCGCAGGGGTCGGTGCTGGGTCCCCAACTCTTTACAATCTATATTAACGATTTGGAGGAGGGGACCGAGTGTAACATATTAAAGTTTGCAGATGATACAAAGATGGGAAGGAAAGTAGAGAGTGAGGAGGACATAAAAAACCTACAAGGGGATATAGACAGGCTGGGTGAGTGGGCAGAGATTTGGCAGATGCAATACAATATTGGAAAATGTGAGGTTATGCACTTTGGCAGGAAAAATCAGAGAGCAAGTTATTATCTTAATGGCGAGAAACTGGATAGTACTGCAGTACAAAGGGATCGGGGGTCTTGGTGCAAGAAAATCAAAAAGTTAGTATGCAGGTGCAGCAGGTGATCAAGAAAGCCAATGGAATGTTGGCTTTTATTGCTAGGGCGATAGAATATAAAAACAGGGAGGTATTGCTGCAGTTGTATAGGGTATTGGTGAGACCGCACCTGGAGTACTGCATACAGTTTTGGTGTCCATACTTAAGAAAAGACATACTTGCTCTCGAGGCAGTACAAAGAAGGTTCACTCGGTTAATTCCGGGGATGAGGGGGTGGACATACGAGGAGAGGTTGAGTAGATTGGGACTCTACTCATTGGAGTTCAGAAGAATGAGAGGCGATCTTATTGAAACATATAACATTGTGAAGGGGCTTGATCGGGTGGACGCGGTGAGGATGTTCCCAATGATGGGTGAAACTAGAACTAGGGGACATAATCTTAGAATAAGGGGCTCCTCTTTCAAAACTGAGATGAGGAGAAACTTTTTCACTCAGAGGGTAGTGGGTCTGTGGAATTTGCTACCCCAGGAAGCTGTGGAAGCTACTTCATTAAATAAATTTAAAACAGAAATAGACCGTTTCCTAGAAGTAAAGGGAATCAGGGGTTACGGGGAGCGGGCTGGAAATTGGACATGAGTTTGAGTTCGGATCGGTCAAGGCCCTGTGGGTGGCGGAGCGGGCCCAGGGGCCGAGTGGCCTGGTCCTGCTCCGACTTCTTGTGTTCTTTAGAGTTGAATTTGGATCAGATCAGCCATGATCTCATTGAATGGCGGAGCAGGCTCGAGGGGCCGATTGGTCTACTCCTGCTCCTATTTCTTATGTTCTTATGTTCTTACAACTACTATTCAGGGGCCTAAAAACAACTCCCACCAATGTTTTCTGCCCCTTGCTGTTTCTTAGCTCCACCCAAACTGATTCTACTTCTTGATTTTCTGAGCTATTGAAAGTTGGTTAACAGACAGGAAACAGAGAGTAGGAATAAATGGGTCTTTTTCGGGGTGGCAGGCGGTGACTAGTGGGGTACCGCAGGGATCAGTGCTTGGGCCCCAGCTATTCACAATATATATCAATGATTTGGATGAGGGAACCAAATGTAATATTTCCAAGTTTGCTGACGACACGAAACTAGGTGGGATTGTGAGTTGTGAGGAGGATGCAAAGAGGCTGCAAGGCGATTTAGACAAGTTGAGTGAGTGGGCAAATACATGACAGATGCAGTATAACGTGGATAAATGTGAAGTTATCCACTTCGTTAGGAAAAACAGAAAGGCAGAGTATTATTTTAATGGTGATAGATTGGGAAATGTTGATGTACAAAGGGACCTGGGTGTCCTTGTACACCAGTCACTGAAAGCAAACATGCAGGTGCAGCAAGCAATTAGGAAGGCAAATGGTATGTTGGCCTTCATTGCAAGAGGATTTGAGTACAGGAGCAAGGATGTCTTGCTACAGTTATACAGGGCCTTGGTGAGACCACACCTGGAGTACTGTGTGCAGTTTTGGTCTCCTTACCTAAGAAAGGATATACTTGCCATAGAGGGAGTGCAGCGAGGGTTCACCAGATTGATTCCTGGGATGGCAGGACTGTTGTATGAGGAGAGATTGGGTCGACTAGGCCTGTATTCACTAGAGTTTAGGAGAATGAGAGGGGATCTCATTGAAACGTATAAAATTCTGACAGGGCTGGACAGACTGGATGCAGGGAAGATGTTTCCCCTGGCTGGGGGGTCTAGAACAAGGGGTCACAGTCTCAGGATATGGGGTAGGACATTTAGGACTGAGATGAGGAGAAATTTCTTCACTCAGAGGGTGGTGAACCTGTGGAATTCTCTACCACAGAAGGTTGTGGAGACCAAGTCACTGAATATATTTAAGAAGGAGATAGATAGATTTCTAGACACAAAAGGCATCAAGGGGTATGTGGAGAGAGCGGGAATATGGTATTGAGATAGAGGATCAGCCATGATCATATTGAATGGCAGAGCAGGCTCGAAGGGCTGAATGGCCTACTCCTGCTCCTATTTTTCTATGTTTCTATGTTTTCTAAGATTCTTTCTCTCTACTGTCTTTATCCCATCCTTTATTATCAGGGCTACCCCTCTTCCTTTTTCATTTTGCCTATCTCTTCTAAAAGTTAAGTATCCTGGAATATTTAGTTCCCAACCTTGGCCACTTTGCAACCACGTCTCTGTAATGGCTATTACATCAAACCTGTTAATTTCTATCTGCGCTATTAATTCATCTATTTTGTTGCGAATGCTTCTCACATTCAGATATAGTGCCTTTAGCTTTGACTTATTTCTATTTTTCCCTGATGTCACCTTAGTCACTGATGCCTTATCACCTTTGTTACTCTCTCTGTCCCTTCCTGACCCACTCTGCTTATTTATCCCAAAACTCTACACTGCTCTCGAGCCTTGATATTTCTCTTGCTACTTTTAAATTTACGCTTTCCTGAATCCTCCTACCCCCTCTTCATTAGTTTATAGCCCTGTCTACTGCCCTAGCGGTTCGCCAGGACACTGGTCCCATCCCGGTTTAAGTGGAGTCCGTCCGCTTGTGGCTCAGGTAACAATCCAGAGATTATTACTTTGAGGTTCTGCTTTTTAATTTGGATCCTAGCTCCTCAAACTCCCTCAGCAGAACCTCATTCCTAGTTTTACCTATGTTGTTGGTTCCTACGTGGACCACTAAAACTGGATCCTCCCCCTCCCACTCCAAGTTCTTCTCCAGCCGTGAGGAGATGTCTTTAACCCTGGCACCAGGCAGGCAACACAACTTCGGAACTCTCAGTCGCGGCTGCAGAGAACGGTATCTATCCCCCTGACTATACTGTCCCCTACCACAACTACATTCCCTTTCACTCCCCGCACTTGAATGGCCTCCTGCACCATGGTGCCATGGTTAGCTTGCTCATCCATCCTGCAAGCTTTGCCCTCATTCACACAGGCAGCAAGAACCTCATACCTGTTGGACAAGGGCAAAGGCTGAGGCTCCTCCAGCGCTGCACCTGGGGTTCCCTTACCTGCCTGAGTTGCAGTCACGCCCTCCTGTCCCTGACCATTAACCAGACCTGTACCACTACCTAACCTAAGAGGTGTGACTGCCTCCTGGATCAAAGTGTCCAGGTAACTCTCCCCATCCCTGATGCCCCGCAATGTCTGCACCTCAGACTCCAGCTCAAAAACTCTGAGCTGAAGTTCCTCAAGATGCAGGCAATATGTTAATATTAGACTGTGTTGCATTTCCTCTTGTCCAATTTGTTAAGACACATGTCCAAAAGCCCTGTGTACACAACAGAGTATGTTTTGCCATCATTCATATTTTTGGAACAACAACAGAAATTGCTGGAAACACTCAGCAGGTCAGGCAGCACCAGGGAGAGAGAAACAGAGTTAATGTTTCAGGTCGATGACCCTTCATCAGAACTGGAAAAATTTAGAGAAGTAACAGATTTTTAAGCAAGTATGGGGCACGGACAGGGAGGAGGGGAGGAAAGAACAAAGGGAAGGTCTGTGGTAGGCTGGAAAGCAGGCGAGATTAAAAGACAAAAGGGATGGTGGTGCAAGGCAAAAGGCGATGGTCATGGGACAAGTTAAGAAACAAAAGATGAGTCTAGATGAGGTGTAAATGGAAATGGCAGAATCATCAACAGCCGCCATATGAGAGAGAAAAAAGAGAAAAAAGAAAAAAATATAAGGGCCGAGGTTATCATCTGAGATTGTTGAACTCGATGTTGAGTCCAGACCATATTTTTGGCCACTCTGCGCGATTGTTAAATTAAGCGATGAGTTAGAGGTAGGATGCTCCGTGCAACACTCAGACAGTCTGGAGTCAAATACAGATACCAAAGCAAAATACTGCAGATGCTGCAAATCTGAAATAAAAAGTGCTGGAAATACTCAGCAGGCCAGGCAGCATCTGTGGAGAGGGAAACGGAGTTAACGTTTCAGGTCAGTGACCTTTCATCAGATCTGGAAAAAGTTGGAGATGCAACAGGTTTTAAGCAAGTACAGAGGTATGGAAAGGGGGAGGGGAGGAAAGAACAAAAGGGATGATCTTTGATAGGGTGGAAGGCAGGAGAGATTAAATGACAAAGGGGTTGATGGTGCAAAGCAAAAATGGAGCAGCGGTTATGATCTGAAATTGTTGAATTCAATTTTGAGTCCGGAAGGTTGTAAAGTGTCTTAGGTCGTTTTTCCGGACAGCAGGTGCTGGTAATGAATCAGCTGCTGTCATTTACATCTACTCTAGACCTATCTTTTGTTTCTTTACTTGTCCCATTACCATCCCTTCTTGCCTTGCACCATCACCATCACCTCCTCCCTCTCCCTGCCTCTGCACTTGCTTAAAAGCTGTTACATCTCTAACCTTTTCCAGTTCTGACGAATGGTCATCGACCTGAAATGCTGGCCGGAATTTTCTGGGATCCGTGTGGGCGGGAATGGAGACGGGTCGGGTGGGAAATTTGAAAAATGTGGGAGTGGGTCCCACTGTTATCCCGCCCCCACATGCCTTTCCCTTGGGCATGTTTGCCAGTGCGGCAGCAATCCGACCGGCGGAGACGGGCAACCTAATTCAAATCATTCTAACCTTGTTTTCAAACACGTAAGAGCCTTTTCCCCCTTACATTTTAAATTTACCTGGTCGGCCATGGATCGACGCTGCTCGGGAATCACATCTGTTACCTTGAGGCGGGAGTTCAGTGGCCATTGCTCCAGCTGATTAGTTGACAGCATGAAATGTACAGTAAAAGCTCCCACCTGACAGATGATCACTTTCCTCAGGCAGAAGCTGTTGCTCACTGCATTCCCAGCACAGATTCTGCAGGCTGCAAGTCTTTCCAACAAAGTCTCCATCCAGTGTCACCTCATTGGAAGAACCTCTCTCACCATTGACAGATTGCTTCTGTCATCTCTACTTCACCTGCCATCTATTCCATCAACATGGGTGCCGTTTATACTGTCTCACCTTGATCCTCAGAATCAGACCACGATGAGCCCCAACACCAGCAGTACCAAAAACAACACCACCAACCTTCTCCGCAATCACCTGATGCTGCATAGGACAGAGGGCATCAGCACCCGAGCACATTGCTGCCCGGGAGGCCAGGGATGGCCTCACCATGGCCAGATTTACTTAACTTGACGCTGTACACCCTGGCTGCCACATGATGCGCCAGGTTGGCACCACCCCACACCAACACCATAAAGCATCCCTGCAATGCTCAAGCCATTTCCTTTCACACTCATCACCATTGCGGGGGGTACCGTTATGTCTCACCATACATTGCAACTCACTAAGCCACTTCCAAAGGTGCACACACATGTGTCCAAGACGGGAAAATGGTGAAAATAAGATGTTTGACAGCACATTAATGGAAATTTTACATAAACATTGTATAAAACACCCAAGTGGCTAACCTTGTGAATCAACCTGAAAAGAAAGACTTGCATTTATATAGCGCCTTTCATGACCACCAGATGTCTCAAAGTGCTTTACAGCCAATGAAGTACTTTTGAAGTGTAGTCACTGTTGTAATGTGGGATACACGGCAGCCAATTTGAACACAGCAAGCTCCCACAAGCAGCAATGTGATAATGACCAGATAATCTGTTATTGTTATGTTGATTGAGCGATAAGTATTGGCCAGGACACCAGGGATAACTCCCCTGCTCTTCTTTGAAAAAGTGTCATGGGATCTTTTACGTCCACATGAGAGAGCAGATAGGGCTTTGGTTTAACATCTCATCCGAAAGACAGCACCTCTGACAGTACAGCACTCCCTCAGCACTGCACCGGAGTGTCAGCTAGTTTTATGTGCTTAAGTCACTGGAGTGAAACTTGAACCCACAACCTGCTGATTCAGAGGCGAGTATGCTACCCACTGAGCCACAGCTGACACTGTGTGTCATCTTTCTCTTCTGCGTACTTCTACGAGGTGCTAGCCCTGTGGCTTCAGCAGAGGTAGAGGCAGCCTGCTCACTTCTCTGCTGCCAAGGAGCTGGAGAGCACCTTGCTGCACATCAGTGGGGCCATGAGGATCCACGTCTACGCTGACATCCCTCCTAGAGAGGAGGTGTATGAGCCTCTGCCATCTATTCTCCGTAGAGACCATGTGCTCCTATGAGTAGCGCATTAGCTGCTCCATGCAGGTGGCTATCCTATCCATGGAAGTGATATATATATATATATATATATCCATACAGTTGCCATTGCCTGAGACACAGTGGTGCTCATGTTGGAGATGGACTCCTCCATTCTCTGGACATTTGCAGATATCACGCTCGCAAAACCTGTCAGAGCCTCCTGCACTTCTTGCTGCACCTCCAGGAATGCCCTCTATCTGGATGGCCTCCGAGGCCCAGCGTCTGCATGCAGCTGAGCAGAGCTTGGAACGTCCTGCGCCCTCCGACGAGGAGTTTCCACTGCTGTCCCTGTCTCCACCATTTGCTCTTGCTCACGTGTGAGACACCAGGTGACAACGCTACTCTATCTCGCGTGGGACCCACCCAGGTGTGCGTATCTGCGCTGGTGCTGGGTGCGCTTCTGTCTGATGACGGTGCACCCTCAGAGGCTGGAGGCTCCTCTGAGGAGTTGTCTTCTTCTTCCTCCTGGACAGTGGGGGAGGGGGGGGGGCAGCTCTTGATAGACCTGTGGGAGAGTAAAGAGATGAGTTAGATATGTCATATGAAGAATGGCTACAGATACCATTATGCACATGATGAACATTCATTGGCTGCTGACATCAGACCCTATATGAGTGACTACTGTATGCCATGTGGCTGTATGATATGTAATTCTGTCACCAGGTTGCTGAGATGTCCCCCTCTCCGTCCCCCACCTCCAGCTGCTCAGCGACTCCAGATATTTCTAAAGCAGCCTCCTCTGCTGTTGTAAGGTTTGCAAATGATGGAGGGCCACCTCCAGGTTCTCTCCCTCTCCCTCTTATTTTGGGCTCTCTTTTTCTGCAAGGAGGGAAAGAAGAGAAGGTTGAGTGAGAGTGATGGAATGAGTGTAAGGAATGGATTGGTTACATCTTTCGAGGGAGACTATGATGGAGTTCAGAGGGACCTGGGGGTCCTTGTGCATGAAACACAAAAAGTTAGCACGCAGGTACAGCAAGTAATCAAAAAGGCAAATGGAATGTTGGCCTTTATTTCAAAGGGGTTGGAGTATAAAAGCAGGGAGGTCCTGCTACAACTCTACAGGGTAATGGTGAGACCACACCTTTGAGTACTGCGTACAGTTTTGGTCTCCTTATTTAAGGAAGGATATACTTGCATTGGAGGCAGTTCAGAGACGATTCAGAGATGAGGGGTTTGACTTATGAGGAAAGGTTGAGCAGGCTGGGCCTATACTCATTGGAATTTAGAAGAATGAGAGGTGATCTTATTGAAACATATAAGATACTGAGGGGGCTCGACAAGGTAGATGCAGAGAGGATGTTTTCCTCTCGTGGGGAAATCTAGAACTCGGGGGCACAGTTTTAGAATAAAGGGTCGCCCTTTTAGAACTGAGATGAGGAGGAATTTCTTCTCTCAGAGGGTCGTAAATCTGTAGAATTCTCTGCCCCAGAGAGCTGTGGAGGCTGGGTCATTAAATACATTTACGGTGGAGATGGACAACTTTTTGCAAGATAAGGGAGTGAAGGGTTATGGGGAGTGGGCGGGGAAGTGGCTTTGAGCCCAAGATCAGCCATGATCTTATTGAATGGCGGAGCAGGCTCGAGGGGCCAAGTGGCCTATTTCTGCTCCTATTTCTTATGTTCTTATGAGTGGGGTGCCAAAGCCAAGTGGCCTCCTTGTGTGTTGTTAGTTGGTATGATTGCACTAGGATGAGGGTGAGTGTGAGAGGTGGCTTGTGAGATGGGGATGTGATAATGTAGATAGAGAGGGATGGGTGGACGTGCAAGGTATGTTGGTGTAAGGATGGGCAGCAGCAGGTTAGGAAGGCAGGTGATGGGGATCTGATGAGAGGCACAGCAGGATGAAGGGGAGCGTGGCTTTGTACTCACGTTTCCTGATCTAATGAGGTAATTGAAACATTTGCGGCACTGCACCCAGGCCTTCCTGACCACATCCCTGCTGGTGAGCTCCTCTGCAATCTCCAACCAGGCTGTTTTGGTCTCCTGGGGAGGTCTCTTCCGCCCATTGGAAGGGAAGAGGACCTCCCTGTGTGCTCTGAGAACCTGGGTGCAGCCCTCTGCCTCTGTGCCGTCATTGTCAAAGTGTTTGCAGCACTCCAATGCTGTAGTGCACTGACAGCAGTATGTTACATTAACCTTCAAATGTAACGTGGCCATGGCCTCTTTAAAGAACCCGGCTGAAAATGCGTCATGAATGACATCACCAGACCCACACCATTTAATTGGGCTGGCTAACGCGCAGGGCTGTGGAGCGGGATGGAACCAGCAACCGGCTCGCATACCGTCAAGGCAGATGCCCGCACCGGACCTGCACAGGTAAAGAAAATTCTGGCCGTTAACTCTGTTTCTCTCTCCACAGATGCTACCTGACCTGATGAACATTTCCAGCATTTTCTGATTTTATTTCAGAGTCAAATACAGAGTGGTTGGGGGGGGGTGGTGGGGGTGGGGATAATTAGCCAATTTGCATAACACCAGTTGCATTGTCTGTTGACTCTTCCCAAGGAGAGAGCAGCAGAAGCCACACATGATTAGATAAAGTGTCTCCATGAGCAGTTTGTGATGGAAGCTCTGCTTTACTGCCCAGAAGACATGCGCCAGCTTGTATAGTAACTACATTCCCAAAACAATTGTTAAAATTCTTGAATAGCACGCCACTTACTTGAATGTGTACTGTTTACCTAATTACTACATTTCACAGTAGCTGCTCTTTCTGGCCATCACAGTTATTAAGTTTATTAACATATTACTCAACCACATCTTTTCTTCATAACATGAAATTATTCACCCAATTAGCATATTACTCATAACAGTTTGACAGGTTATTTTGTGATTATGTAACATTAATGTGGGAGGAAATGATTTATTTTCTAATTTTGGCATTTTTCATAAAACTAGCTCTGTACATGACGACAAACAGATATTTCCCCCCCCCCCCCCCCTAGAAAATATTAGAAAATCTGTCTTTAACATGGACCTTCCATTATTCACTGCTTTACCTTTAAGGGTGGATTTCCCAGTCTGCCTCATCGGGTGCACTGGTGTTGAATGGGTGAGTGGGAGGCAGGAAATCAGGTGAGTGGGTTTTAAGTTTACTTTTCATCTGATTCCTCCACTCCACAGTTTTTCAGACAGAGCATTTTTCTAATGCACAGGGTTCTTGCACATTTTTAAGAAAATTCTCCTTAGTGTCCCAGTTTTCATATAATAGATCCTGATGCATTTTCCTGGCTCTTCACTGAGATTGCACTGGTTGCCCTTTTGACCAGGACACTGGGAAGAGCTCCCCTGCTCTTCTTCGAAATAGTGCCATGGGATCTTTTACGCCCACCTGAGTGTTAAAGAATATCGTGTGGAATGTTTCTTCGACAGCACCTCCCAAACCTGCGACCTCTACCACCTAGAAGGACAAGTGCAGCAGGTGAATGGGAACACCACCTTCTTGAATTTACCCTCCAAGTCATACACCATCCTGACTTGAAAATATATCGCCGTTCCTTCATCGTCGCTGGGTCAAAATCTTGGAACTCCCTGCCTAACAGCACTGTGAGAGTATCTTCATGACACGGACTACAGTGGTTGAAGAAGGCGGCTCACCACCACCTTCTCAAGGGCAATTAAGGATGGGCAATAAATGCTGGCCTTTCCAGCGACACCCACATCCTGTGAATGAATAAAAAAAATGTAAAATGAGTTACCGATTCTGCAGAGATCGGGGATGCATTGGTTGTGATCTTCCAAAATTCCCTTGATTCAGGAACGGTCCCAGTGCATTGAAAGGTAGCATATGTAACCCTGCTATTCAAGAAAGGAGGGAGAGAGAAAATAGGGAACTGCAGGCCAGTTAGCCTGACATCAGTCGCCGGGAAACTGCTGGAATCCAATATTAAGGAAGTGGTAACAGGGCACTTAGAAAATCATAATATGATTAGACAGAGTCAACATGGTTTTATGAAAGGGAAATCGTGTTTGACAAATTTATTAGAGTTTTTTCAAGATGTAACTAGCAGGGTAGATAAAGGGGAACCTGTGGATGTAGTATATTTGAATTTTCAAAAGGCATTCGAGAAGGTGCCACATAAAAGGTTGTTACACAAGATAATAGCTCATGAGGTTGGGGGTAATGTATTAGCATGGATAGAGGATTGGTTAATGGACAGAGAACAGAATAGGGATAAACGGGTCATTTTCAGGTTGGCAGGCTGTAACTAGTGGGGTGCCGCAACGATCAGTGCGTGGGCCTCAGCTATTTACAATCTATATTAATGACTTAGATGAAGGGACCGAGTGCAATGTATCCAAGCTTGCTGATGATACAAAGCTAGGTGGGAAAGTAATGGGACTGAACGCCGATAAATCCCCTGGACCTGATGGCCTGCATCCTAGGGTTTTGAAAGAGGTGGCTATAGATAGTGGATGCATTGGTTGTCATTTTCTAAAATTCCATAGATGGATGGGGAGATTGTCCTATGAAGACAGATTGAGTAGACTAAGCCTATATTCTCTAGAGTTTAGAAGAATGAGAGGTGATCTCATTGAAACATATTAAATTCCTACAGGGCTTGACAGGGTAGATGCAGGGAGGATGTTTCCCCTGGCTGGGGAGTCTAGAACCAGGGGCCACAGTCTCAGAATAAGGGGTCGGCCATTTAGGACTGAGATGAGGAGAAATTTCTTCACTCAGAGGGTGGTGAATCTTTGGAATTCTCTACCCCAGAGGGCTGTGGAGGCTCAGTCGTTGAGTATATTCAAGACAGAGATCGATAGATTTTTGGATATTAAGGGAATCAAGGGATATGGGGATAGTGCAGGAAGGTGGAGTTGGGGTAGAAGATCAGCCATGATCTTACTGAATGCTCGAAGGGCCAAATGGCCTTCTCCTGCCCCTATTTCTTATGTTCTTATGTTCTAAGCTTTGAGGAGGACACAAAGAGCCTGCAAAGGGATATAGACAGGTTAAGTGAGTGGGCAATAAGGTGGCAGATGGAGTATAATGTGGGGAAATGTGAGGTTATTCACTTTGGTAGGAAGAATAGTAAAACAGAATATTTTTTAAATGGTGAGAAACTACTAAATATTGGTGTTCAGAGAGATTTAGGTGTCCTAGTACAAGAAACACAAAGTTAGCATGCAGGTACAGCCAGCAATTAGGAAGGCAAATGGCATGTTGGTCTTTATTGCTAGAGGGTTGGAGTACAAGAGTAAGGAAGTCTTGCTACAATTGTACCAAACTTGGAGTACTATGCACAGTTTTGGTCTCCTTATCTAAGGAAGGATATACTTGCCTTAGAGGCGGTGCAATGGAGGTTCACTAGATTGATTCCTGGGGTGAGAGTGTTGTCCTATGAGGAGAGATTGAGTAGATTAGGCCTATACTCTCTGGAGTGTAGAAGAATGAGAGGTGATAGATATATTTCTTAAGGCTAAAGGGATCAAGGGATATGGGGAGAAAGCAGGGACAGGATACTGAATTTGGATGATCAGCCATGATCTCATTAAATGGCGGAGCAGGTTTGAGGGGCCACATGGCCTACTCCTGCTCCTATCTTCTATGCTTCTATGCTTCTATGATCTCAGTGAAACATATGAGTTTCTGAAGAGGATTGATAGGATAGATGCTGAGAGATTGTATCCCCTGGCTGGGCTGCCTAGAAGGGGGCATAGTCTCAGGATAAGGTGTCGGCCTTGTAATATTGAGATGAGGAGGAATTTCTTCACTCAGAGGGTTGTGAATCTTTGGAATTCTCTATCCCAAAAGGCTGTGGCTGTTGAGTCGTTGAGCATATTAAAGCCTGAGATTGATAGATTTTTGTACTCTAGAATAATCAAGGGATATGGGGATACGGTAGGAAAGTGGAGTTGAGGGTGAAGATCAGCCATGATCTGATTGAATGGCGGAGCAGACTCAAGGAGCCTTATGGCCTCCTCCTGCTCTCAATGCTTATGTTCTTATGTACCGATTCGCCAGCACCTGTTTTGCGCTAGACCTGTCCAAGGCCAATTTTGGTCCCATGCTTTCTATTTCATTGTGAGAATTTCATGCAAGAAAGAGCTGCAGTGCTTTTCCTCCTTCAGTTTTGGGCCATTTGTTTCTTCCTACACTCCTGAGAAACAGAAGTCAGCACTTCAATGTAAATATAGTAATTTATAATTCACAGTAGTTTTCAGCATAATGAATAATTCAGTCAGGCACTTTGTCTCTCTTTAGCTGTTTCACAATGCAGTCTGCAACTACTGGAATTACCAGGCCGCTTTGGTCGCAGTACGTATCATTTTTAATGAATTTCTAAGTATGAAATTTAATAAAACATGCCTGAAGAGGCTGTAATGATAATGACTTTCAGTGTCTCTGTTACCATCAGTATGCTGACACTTTTATTTTACTGGGTAGGCAAGACTGGAACTGTGCCAGAATAAAAAAAATGAAGTTACAATGATGAGTGCTTCTTTACTCTTTCCCCTTCCCGTTTACCTTGGCCCAACATTTGCGATCGGAGGCTTCCCGCGGGCGGACGCCTCCGACCTGCAAAATTTCTACGAAAGTACCTGGTGGCCTGGGAAGAATGGCGGCTTGCGATCCTGGGCCTCTCCTGGTCCGCGCGGGCAGAGCCCCCACGTATCCCGAGGCACAGGCAGTTCGTAGGCGCTCCTGGGATCGCGTGGGCCGGCCCAACCAATAAAAGAAGAGAATCCCCATTCATACTTTTAACAGGTCCGTATGTACAGAACTGTCAAAAGTATGAATGGGGATCACTTAAAAAATACACCAACACATTAAATAAATTTTTAAAAAACATTACATATTTAAAATTAATTAAAATGCCATTTAATTAAATATTTTAAACAAAAATTACATTAAAAAAAATTTAATGTTTTTACGAGGCTAAAAATAAACTTACCTTTTTGAAGAATATTTTTAATTTATAAATGAGTGATTAAAATTTTATTTTTCTATTTTTTAAAACTCTTATGCTGGTAAGAGCAGGCCTTACGCTTGCTTTTACCAGGCGTAAGAATTTGACAGGCATTCAGCGGGTGGAAGTTGTGCAAATAGCCCAACTCTCCACCCGCAGAGGCACTTTTCTTGGGCGTGCGGAGGATCTGTCAAGAGAATTCTTGACAGATCGCAAGTGCCAGGTTTCAGCGCATGCCCTTCGCACGCCTAAACCTGGCACTTGTACGGCCCCTACGGGTGCGACCTTGCACACACCCGTGGGGGGTCGCAAAATCCGGCCCCTTAGGTTCCTTGAGCAGTAGTGCACCCATATCACTGCCTCCCTAGCAGCTAGAGCATGGTAAATGATCTGATCTGTTTATACCACTTAATCAGAAAAAGAACTCGCTGGTGCATAATGCATCAGATTGGTAGCAGCCTCATCAGTCTTGATGTATGTTTAATGTCATCCTTTGTACAACATTTAATATCATTGTGATATTTTCATTTCACTCTTTGTGCCAAGCACGTTTTGAGACATTATTGATTTTACAATGTAGGCAATATTCTTGAATGGTCTTGTTCCTGAAGCAACTGTACCATAAACTGGTGTTGGCAGCACAACTGAAACATTCCGTAGGTTAGAAGTCTCTGCTTCCCATGAATTGGTTTTAACTGACTTACTGCTTATGTGTACTTATTCTCCACACAGCGGGCTGGATTTTATCTATGGGGACGCGTTGGGGGTGGGACTGCTGGTTGTCGGTTTTTAGTCCCGCCCCCATGACGTCCGGCCAACCCACGCTATTTTCCCTTGATTGACCTTGTTAAGCCTGCCCTACGGGCTTATCTGGCCAATTAAGGGAAAGCCGGTGACAGAGGATATCAGCATATGATGTTTCATCTGTCAAAAATTTTTGACAGATGAAATGTTAGCGTTTGACAGCTTTGAGAAGCTGTCAAACTCTGACAATCTCTGTTCTAAGGTGAGTCCTTGCACTGAAGACTCACCAAACCTCTTTCTTTAGCAGAAATCAGATGGCTGTTGCATCGGAGAATGCAGCAGCCATTCTGTCATCTCTGCCGTTGAGATGAGGCACCTCCGGATCCCCAAGGGTTGAAGCCTGCAGGAAGAAGCAAAGGTAAGTAAACTTTTTCTAACACTTTACACTCACCTCTCATACTTACCTCTCCAAACTTGTACCCATCACTCACCTCCACAGCGCACTTTTCGTCCCTCTCACCCCCGCAGACCCACTGCTCGCCTCGCTGACCCTGGTGTGGTTTCCTGACATTGGGAAACCCGCCCTTGTGTGGGTAAAATGGGGATAATCCTCTTAACTGCCTGTTAACAGGCAGTTAATTGGCTGTAATCCCCTTCCTGCCTCGAGGAGACGGGTACCTGCGCGAGTCGGGGACCCGCCTCCCGGGAAGATGGCACGGAGGCGGGTTGGGGTCGGGGTTGGTACCCACTCCCAGTTTCTGCCATTTTCCCGGCAGTCCCGCCTCCATACCCGCCTCCCCAGGGCTGGGAAAATTCCCCCCAGCATTTCTAACATGCACAAGGTAAGATCAGAGAAATATTGGTAGTCTTCCCCTTTTTCTGCTTCCAAATAGCACCTGAAAAATGGGTCAATGCAGATGAAAAATTGGTGCTTATTCTTCCCCTGTTCTCTGCCCAACTCTGCATATGACTGCTTCTGAAGAGGGTGCAGCTATGTAAATGACATGCAAGTCGTTGTGAGGTAGTTACATTCCGTGGTTTCCTCTAATAGCTTCGGTTGCTATCAAAGGCAGAATGGCCCCCAAAAAACCTGCTGTTGCTGCTTTTAAGCTTCCTTTTAAACACTTCAGGCTTAATAGTGACAGGCTGGTGTTATCGAGAAAGAGCTTTATTTTTAGATTTTTGAACAGTAAAAATGTTTTTGGTGCTGCAGAGTTTATTGTTGACTGCTGCTAGCCTAGTGCAGTTAATGAAGGAGGTTTTGTTCAGTACTGTGCCAGTCTCCCTTTTGAAATATGGATGATTTGGAAAGCAGACAAGGGGAAACAACCACGAGCCCCCTTGACAGGTGCTGAATAATTTCTTCCGGCTTTCTCCTGCACCATTAACAACTGTTTTCCCACTATGAACAAGAATTCTGCTTCCCTTGACCACACAACTGTTCCACACCACCGTCAATAAAAAGAGAATCCTCACCGTCAACCAGAACCTTCCTCCTATTTCCATATAGTCTTTCCTCATACTGATGCTTGTTTTCACTGTTCCTCCACCTACTGCTTGGCACCAAGGTTCCCTTTCACCAACTCCCTCCAGGCAGACCGCAGAGGTGCCCAGACTCCTGCCTGAGGTGCTGCTGCCATCTTAGCCTGCAAAAGCAGCACAAAGACATTCGCAGAGGTAGGCAAATTAAAAAAATCAAGAACAGCAGAGACCTTCAAATGTTTGCTTCTGGCTGTCATAATGGATTACAACATTCTCAATTATTCATAAGCAGCTGGCATTCAAGCCTCCATAAAGAAAGAAAGAACTTGCGTTCATATAGCACCTTTCATGACCTCAGGATGTCCCAAAGTGCTTCACAACCAATGAAGCACTACTGAAAAGTGTAGTCATTGTTGTTATGTAAGCAAATTCAGCAGCCAATTTGCGCACAGCAAGGTTCCATCAATGACAAATAAATGATAAATGACCAGTTAATCTGTTTTCAGTAATGTTGGTTGAGGGACAAAAGAACACCAGGACAACTCCCTGGACTCCTTCGAATCGTACCATGTGATCTTTTACATCCAGCTAAACAGACAGGGCCTCAGTTTAACATCTGAGCCAAAGAAATAGCAGCACTAATCAATGGAGTACTCCCTCAGCACTGCACGGAAGATTCAGTGAGGGACTTCCAGTCAGAAAAGTTGGCCACGATTTCCCCATCCTCGGTGGGTACAGGGTGGGCGACGTCGGTGGCGGGTCCCGACCCCGCTGCTGGCTCCAGCGCACTCTGTAAAATAATTTTACGTGATTGGGTTTGTTAAGCCCGCCCAGCGTGTTTGCCGGCCAATTGAAGGAAGCGGGTGTGATGATGTCATTTATTGACGCGTCATCAGCCAGTTTCCTCAAAGGGACCGTGTGCAAATTGATTTTGACAGTTGTTCTGTCAGTGTTCTACAGCATTGAGGTGCTGCAAACACTGACAATCACTGCACAAAGGTGCACGGCTGCACCCAGGCTCTCCCATGACTCCCTCCATATGCTTATGGAGGGCGTCACAGCACGCAGGGAGGTTCTCTTCCTTTCCAATGGGTGGAAGAGACCTCCCCAGGAGACCAACGCAGTCTGGTTGCACATTGCAGAGGAGGGCACAAGCAGGGATGTCAACAGGAGGACCAGGCTGCAGTGGCGCAAACCTTTCAATGATCTCAGTAGATCACGAAACGTTACTGCAAAGCCACACTCAACCTCATCCTCCTGTGCCACTCATTACATCCCCATCACTCTGCCTTCCCTACCCTACCCCTGCACATCCTTACTCACACCAACTTACCTTGCACCTCCATCCATTCCTCTCTATCTACATTATCACATCCCTATCTCACTAGCCACCCCTCACACTCACCCTCATCCTAGTGCAATCATACCAACTAACAACACACAAGGGTAGGCACTTGGGTGTTTTAGCCAATGTTCATGTAACGTTTCTGTTAATGTGGTGTCAAACATTAAAACCTTTCTTTTCAACACTTTGTGTTCTTGAACAGATTTGTGTGCACCTTTGGAAGTGTCTTAGTGAGTTGCAGTGAATGGTGAGGCATAACGGTACCCCCCACAATGGTCATGAGTGTGAAAGGAATGGCTTGGGCATTGTGGGGACGCTTTATGGTGTTGGTGTAGGGTGGTGCCAACCTGGCACATTATGTGACAGCCAGGGTGTGCAGTATCAAGTGAAGTAAATCTGGCCATGGTGAGGCCATCCCTGGCCTCCCGGGCAGCAATGTGGTCGGGTGCTGATGCCCTGTGTCCTGTGCAGCATCAGTTGATTGCGGAGAAGGTTGGTGTTGTTGTTGGTGCTGTTGGTGTGCCTGGTACTGCTGGTGTTGGGGCTGATCGTGATGGGATTCTGAGGATCAAGGTGAGATAGTTTCAAGGGTACCGATGTTGATGGAATAGATGGCAGGTGAACTTGAGATGATAGAAGCAATCTGTCAATGGTGAGAGAGGTTGTTCCAATGAGGTGACACTGGATACAGAGTTTGCTCCAAACACTTGCAACCTGCATAAAGCTCAATCTGTCTTCCAAATGCAGTAAGCACCAGCTTCTGAGCTTGGAAAGTGAACAGCTGTGAGACAGGAGCTTTTATAGCCCATTTGCAGCTGTCAAGTAATGAGATGATCCCATGCTCATACAACTCCCGACCTCCTTATCTGATGTGATCCCCGAGCAGCGTGGACCCCGTGGGCGACCTCGTAAAATGTAAAGGTGAGCTCAAAATACTTTTTAATGGGCTGTTAACAAGGTCGTAATGATTTGAATTGCCTCCCCTGCCGCTGCGTGTCGGGTTTGTTCAGCGCTGACAGACGCGACACTGTCAAAAAAAATTTTTCCCACCCGACCCACCACCGAATGCAGCCGCTGACCTCCCGAAAAATTCCCCAGTTGTATTTAGCATGCCAAAAGGGACAATGTGTGAAGTTTTGTTATTTTTCCATGTCATGAGAAGTGTTATGAAATAAGCTGCAATTCACTGTAAATTGTTACTTTGTTCATTCATTTAGTGTTTTTAAAATAAATCTGGCTGCTAACTTATATTGGGCTCATGTACTAGAGTGTTAATCAGTCCACCTTTTGGTGGCACATATGAGGTTATAGTACCCAATTCATACAAGAAAGGGTTTCATTGATATGACCCTAGATCACACTTTTGTAGGACTAGATAGTAGGCAGTAAAGGCAAACTCCTGATCATAAGGAACATAGGAATCAACCAACGGGAGAGACTGGTGATGTTAAACCCAAGAAAATATCTACTGTACAGCAGAAATTTGTAATACCGACACTGGGCAGTGCCTTTACCTAGAACATAAACTGTTAATGCTTTGGTGTGATAAAAAAGACTCCATTAGGGTAAAACCTGATTTCTATTGATGCCACTAAATAAATACCATTGAACATAGCGACCATGAAAGAAAACCAATGTAGAATACACAATAGCAAAGTAATATAAATAGCAATAATGAATCTGCTACTTGCAATATATCTTAGATTAAGATATGTTAATTTAGTTTATTGCCAATCTTCCTTTCATTGAGTAAAACCACTAAATCAGCCCAAGAATCAATGCTTCTGTCAACAATAGTGGTAAGTGACCCAAGAAATTAGAGCCTACCTGACTCTTTTCTATGTAAATAAATCAGACTGGTTAGGCTCTTTCCTGGCAGTCTAATCTTGCATTTATGCCAGAGAGGAAAGAGTCAGATTATAAACCTTAACTCAGCTGTTTCAAATGTTTTTCTTTCCCTTAGTTATTGTTGCATCAACCTTTCACAGTATCTGTAGCAATAACGACAAACATACGCAACTACTAATGTGGAATCAGCTATATTCTCCGCTTAAACTAACAGCAAGCAGAATAAATGCCTATGCTTAGGATTGGTGTAATATCAGCAATTTCTGTAAGGTGGAGATGAGTGATAGGAAAAGGCTATGATTCATTAGGTTTCTATAAAAGGCCAAGGGGCCAATTCACAGCAGCGTGCATCTGTTTTAAGTCGGAATAAGTTTGGCCAATTTAAAACACTGCTTCATTCCCTGTACAATAGATCCTGAGGTTCCTCAATGTTAATTTACTGAATTTTAGACGTTAAGGTGTCCCCCTGGAAAAATAAAAATATAATGCAAGCAAAAAACAAACGTAACTCACAATCCCTTGTCTCCATTCAAGATATGGCTAGCATGGAGTGTAATAATGTCACAGGAGGAGAAGCTGTACGCAAAAGTGTCTGCTTCCAACCCGCTTCTTACAAGCAGATATAAAACAACAAGAGGTGACTCAGAGATAAGTGTGCAGGTATGTCCATTTGTAATATTTAGGATTGGTGGCCCATCCTTCCCTTTCAGTACTTCAGCCATTAAACCATGAGATATCACTTTTTAGAAAACGTGGGTCTAACTTTTGTGTCCGTAATGGTCCTCAAACTTTCACAGACAGGCCATTTCCAGGTTGTGTCTGGGTGGGTGACAGAAATGCCCATCTATTTAAATCCTACTAGAGTCACATCATTAAGACATAGAAACCATTTGTCAGTCTGAACACTGGAAGTAATCCGGTTCATCATTTCAGCCGTATAAATTGGGCGTCCGCAATTGCTAGGTAGCATTTTTAAATGCCAATAAATGTAAAGGGTTAGCCAACAATATACGGGTATGATTTCAGATTACTTTTGAGCTGTTTTTCTGTGGATTTTTATTTTGCAGTACAATAGATAGCTCTGTGAGGAAAGGCGATTTCTACTGAATCTTTGAAGTTCTTCAATTTTGCCAAACCCGCACCCCTAGGGCTAAGGAGAAGTCTGCTTTATTTGTGCTGCCTAAAGGAAGAAGAGAGGAGGAGAAGGAAAGCACAGATACCAGGAATATAAGATTACAATATAGGAGGAGAGATCTTATCCTTCCAACCGCATTTATCAGTCATGGTGAAACTGTCTGGACTTAACCGAGGAACAAGGAATGGAAAACCTTACTTTCATTAGGGAGGTGATGACTGAGTTGTGTCACATGCTTCAAGATGACCTCCAGCCAAGCTCCAGGGTCGGAATGGCACTGTCAGTTGCTATGAAGGTCAAATCAACTCTAAACATTTCTGCGTCTGGCTCTTTCCAGGCTGGCAATGGGGGATATCAGCAACATCAGTTAGTCTGTAGTCCACAGATGTCTAATGGTGATTCATGCATTGTTTGCAAGAGCAAGCAATGACATCACTTTTGCCATGGCTAAGAGGAAATAGCAGGAGATTGCTGTAGTTTTTTGTTTCTAAATAGCTGGATTCTCCAAAGTCCAGGGTATACTCAGTGGCGCACAAGTAGCCCTATGAGTTCCTGCACAATAATGTTTTCTCCAGGGGCTACCACTTAGTCAATATTCAGCTTGTCTGTGATCATCTACACAGGGTTATACACATCAATGGATCCAGTCATGCTGCCTTTATTTGAAAGCAACTGGTCGAGACCCCTTTATTTCACCCTATTAATGAAGTGTGAGGTTGCATCCTTGGAGACCAGGGATAATAGCTGCAGCCCTGGGTTATGAGTCATCTTTAGAGCAGAGGTGTAATGTATCTACAAGAGCCATCACTAAACACAACATAGGCAAGGTGAAGCAATGATTCCAATGCCTTGACAGATTGAGAGCATACAGCCCAGCAAAAATATCAACAATCATCGTGATTTCCTACATTCTCCATCAATGCTATACATTGAGAACTGAACATGGAAAAGGTGGAGACGCAAGGAGATGATTTACAGGAGAACGAGGAGGCTCAGAATACTGCTGGAAATCCGCTACAAGGGACATTTGCCAGGTTTTGATTGAGAAGGCCTGATTGACCCCTTGTATAAACAGTCCTCCCTATATCTTCACAATTCTCTCAACAAATGTGCCTTTAATTACTAACATCAACAGAAATGGCACCAAATTTTATTTTCTGAAATATCATTTGCCTATCTAGAATGTGATACCCAATGTTTTCCCTTCTACCTTTGAATGCTGGATGACACACAGATTGCAAGCTGGAAAATTCTACAAACTGCACAGGCTCCAAGTGCATAGATGTGATTGAAAGCGATAGAGAACTGTTGTGTGGTAAAAGTATCGGGTAGAATTTTAACCCCCAAAAATGGATGGGTTGGGATTGGGTGGGAGGTTAAAGAGTTAGAAATCTGAATCCCGACCCCAATGCGCCTCCAACCCGCCCACTTCTGGTTTTAACGGAGGCGGGACGGGGCGGGCAGCCAACCCGCTCGCAGGAGGCGGGTTGGCACTTTAAATATTATAATGAGGCTGTGTGCCTCATGGTGATCCACCTTTTGAAATTTATCTGTGGGCGGGCGGGTTTTCCAGGCCTCAGGGAACCTGCCAACTAAAGGAAGGGAAGGACTGCTGGATCCAGGAGGTAAGTGCCTTTCCACTTATCTGCTGGATCCAGCATTCCTGCCTCGTTCTTGCGATTGGACATATCCCCACCTTTCTGATCACTCCCGGACCTTCCCCCCCCCCCCGCCCCCCAAAGGCCTCTGAACCCCGACTGTGCCCCCCACCCCCATGAGGCCTACTATCTCCGATCCCCCTCCGGCCTACTGACCCCCCCACCGGCCTCCAATTCCCCCCTCCGGCCTCCGATCCCCAGCCCCCAACCACCCCCCTCTGGCTTTAGGCCCCTGGCCCTTCCCTCCGGCCTCCGATTCCCCCCTCCGGCCTTCCGACTGCCCACCTCGGCCTCCAAGCCCCCACTCCTGAGGCCTCCGAACCGCCTCCGTCCCCCCCACCCCCGCCACGAGGCCTCGAATCTCTGATCCTCCCTCCAGCCTCCGATCTGCAGCTCCCAACCCCCCCTCCAAACTCCAGCCCCCGCCGACGATCTGCAGCCCCCGATCCACTCCGGAAATCTCCAGCCTTCCAAACTCCCCCCCGATCCCGCCCTCCCTCCTCTCTGCGGCCTGGTGCCGCAGGCCTCCCTGCCCGGCAGCCGGTCAGCCTCTCCATCTGGCTGGCTGCAGGCGGGAAACAGAGATTCATAATGTTAATCAGGCCCTGCTGTTAAATTCGACAGGGCCTGAAGGAAATCCATTCTCCTGGGTTTCCTGACCACATTGCAGCCGTGCCGTTCCCTACCCACCTCAAAATTAAAATTCCGGCCATCATGTCTGCAGTTTTTGTTTACTTACTCTTCATTTTTTTCTCTTATTCCCCTGCCCCCTCAGCCATGGCAAAGGCTTCTAATGGTTTGAAATGCTTTGAGTGGCTTTCAGAATATTTGTCCTCCTGCCGACACTGTCACACAATGGCTTTTTTCTGTGTTGAATTTATTAACTTGTATTTTGTTTTGCTAGAATCCGCACGTAAGGGGTTAAAACAGCACTGCAGAGGATGGGGTAAAATTCAACTTCGGCAGGGGCATAAAACAACGGATCAGCCTCCTGTTCTACACCCGGCTGTAATTTGCTTTTCCAGGTGGCTGATCTGTTGCTGCCCATTTTGTATTGCTGCCGAAGTTGAATTGTACCCCGACAGCGGTTCAATTCCAGACATATAGGCTGCAGCATTTTCATAGAATCATAGAATGATACAGCACAGAAGGAGGCCATTCAGCCCATCGTGCCTGTGCCGGCTCTTTGAAAGAGCTGTCCAATTAGTCCCACTCCCCCCTGCTCTTTCCCCATAGCCCTGCAAATTTTTTTCCACTTCAATATTTATCCAATTCCCTTTTGAAAGTTATTATTGAATCTGCTTCCACTGCCCTTTCAGGCAGTGCATTCCAGATCACAACAACTGCATGATTTTTTCCCCTCATGTTCTTTTGTCAATTGCCTTAAATCTCTGTCCTCTGGTTACTGACCCTTCTTCCACTGGAAACAGTTTCTCCTTATTTACTCTATCAAAACCTTTCATTATTTTGAACACCTCTATCAAATCTCCCTTAACATTCTCTGCTCGAAAGTTTCTCTAGTCTCTCCACATAACTGAAGTCCCTCATCCCTGGTACGATTCTAGTAAATCTCCTCTGCACCTTCTCTAAGGCCTTGACATCCTTCCTAAAGTGTGGTGCCCAGAACTGGACAGAATACTCCAGCTGGGCCCTGTTGAAAATTGATAAACTAAGAACAATAGAAAGTTCCAGGCAGAGGTTGACTGGAATGGCCACATTCAATGACAAGCATCTTAGACCTTTTCAGAGTATACCTTCATTCAATATTGATGAACGTCTATTTGATTTAATAAAATCATGAAAGGTATAGCCTCTGCTGTATTTGTTTTAGGACCTGTAAAGAGTGTTCAGAAGCCCCCTGGTCACAGTTTAACTTGGAGCAGTGACTTTAATTGACAGATTTATGCTGGCAGCCCACAGGCAGTGGGAGGCAGCAGTCAGTATTCAAAACTGCAGAGCTGAGTGCTTTAAAGTTCCATGCCAGCCTGGCTAGTTTGAGGTTATAGTTAAGTAAAGGTGCGATTAGAGACTATTGGGTGGAATTTCCATGCGGGTTCTCCCGATAGCCCACTGTGACTTTGGTGAAAGATTGGCAGGATCCCTTAAAAATGATGGGATATTGGAAGAATTGCCAAGGAAAGAACTGACACCAAATTTTATTTTCTGAAATGTCATTTGCCTGTCTAGAATTTGACACCCAATGCTTTCCCTTCTACCTTTGAACACTGGTATTTGCACAGATTGCATGCTGGAAAACTCTGCAAACTGCACAGACTCAGAATGCACAGATGTGATTGAAAACTCTGGACATCTGTTGAGGTAAAAATATTCAGGCAGAGCTTTTGAGAGAGCCTGAGGCCTTGAAATAAAAACTGTAATGAAGTTATTAAGAGTCAGAAGACAATTCAATGGGTAAATTTAAATAAGTTATTGTGAAATATGTAATATTTAAAACATTATTTTGCATATTGGCCCAGAAATTCGCCTCTCCGGCTTGCCACGGGGGTAAGGATCGCGCGCGCACTTACCTACCGCGCCTGCCATTGACCTCTGGGCCCACGGGGACTTCAGCTCCTGGGCCTCCCCCAACTGCCGGCGCGCAGTGCTTGCGTGTCCCAGGGGCGCAGTTAGTGCGATGCGTCCCCTGGGATCACGTGGGCCATGGAGAGCCAATGGCAGCAGACCATCTTTCATTCATAGATTTGACAGGAAGACCTGTCAAATCTATGAATTGAAATCAGCCCCAAAAGAACAGCTAAACTTCAAATAATTTTTTTTTAAAAATCACATTTTTAAAATAACTATAAATTAAATAAATTAACTACTTTAAACAAAAATATAAATTTTTTTGAAAAAATTAAAATACTTTTTAACAGTGCTAAAAAATAAACTTACCTTTCTTTAAAGTATCTAAAAAAGATAAACTTGTTGAAATTTTTTTAAAATTATACTTAATTAACCACTTACCTTGTTGAAAACGGGTCCTGCGCCTCCTTTTTAAAAGCGCAGGTTCTTCAATACTTACCTTCCCGGAGAAACCTGAAAAAAAACCTAAGTTTGCTGCGTGCGCACAGCCTCTACCGCGCACGCGGTTCACCTCTGAACCGCTCCCTTCATCAGACCGGAAGTTCCGGTTTCCCGCGCATGCGCAGTGCATGCAGGAAACCGGCACTTCAGGTGGCCTTACAGGTGAGTACACAGCGCGTACTCACCCGGCAAGTGCCGAATTTTTGGCCCATTATAAATTTCAGTTAATGAGAAAAAAATGGCACAGCATTTCTGCCCCCAACCCCCAACTTTCAAAAGTATAATTTCTCGTGGAGAGTGGATGCCTCACCCACTGGGTAGTTGGAATTTGAGACAGGAGTCTGCCCATGCAAGAAGCACTGAAAATTCCAGTTGGGGTGCTGGTGATGGGACCGGGTTTGGGGCTGGGGGGGGGGTGCGGGTAGGAGAATGGGCAAGTCATATGCCCACTCCCTACCTCAAGGTGTATCTGGGGGAGATCATAGGTTACCCTGAGAATTTAGCCCATTATGAACTTGTAAGGCCTCAATGGAGCTCATGCCAGCTCTGAGCTTGCAAAAGGTCCATTGAGGCCATTGGAAGGCCCCCTGGAACTTATGGTACCTTCGGAGCTGAAAAAGATTAAATACTTTATATACATTAAGAATAGGTGTAGTAACGGAGGAGATGATCCCATTAAAAGCAGATTTAGATATGACAATAGTAGAGGAGAAGGACATAGTGGAACTATTAAATGAATAATTTGTTTCAGTCTTCAACGTGGAAAAGGAGGATACTATACTTGAGGTACAGAGAAGATGAGTTTCGTTGAAGGTTAGAAACTTATAGGAACAGCTTAAATAGAACAATTACAATGGATAAACTAATGGTATTGAAGTCAAATAAATATCCAGGCCCACATTGTTTTCATCCAAGAGTATTAAAAGAAATAGGTGAGGAAATCCAGGTGTATCAGTTACAATCTTCCAACGTTTGCTGGATTCAGAGATAATAGCAGAGGACTAGAAGGTTACAAATGTTACATGATTATTCAGAAAGGAAGGAATATTACAACCAAGTAACTGCAGGCTAGTCAGATTAATGTCAGCAGTGAGAAAATTGCTAAAAATCCATTATTAGGGACAGAGTGAATAAGATATTGGACGAGAGGTAGGAGGATGAGATTTAGGACAAAAAGAACAATTTGGATTGGTAGGAAATGACAAGTGGTGTCCCCAGGGATTGGTGCTGGCATCCCAGCATTCTACTCTATATGTAAATAACCTGGATTTAGGAATGCAGGGGAGTATTTTCAAGTTTGCAGATGCTAAAATGTGTGAATTGTTAAAAAGAGAGAGCAATGAATTGCAAAACGACATAGATGATTACATAAATGAGTGGACTGATGGCAGATAAAGTTCAACATAATAAAGTATGAAGTAATACATTTTGGAGGTAAGAATAGCAGTTTGGAATACAGTTTCAATGGCATTTCATGGGGAGAAACCAATAATTAAATAGACAATTAAAGGGATTTTAGGAGCCCAGGTACAACGGGGGAAAAATTGGACATTGACAGAAACTTGCCGATGTCACTGCGGCCTTAGGTTTACAGCCACTGAAAATGGCCACTGTGCTACCGGGCACAAATTCGCACTGGGGCCTGGAGAATTGTAGCGCAGCGCAAACTTACTGTGCAACGCCTTCCTGGTGGCGTTAGAGGAGGCATCTGATCCGAAGTTCCCGTTCAGGAGCGGCGTTCCAACTTCTCACAGACTCTGGGAGTTCGCAATGAATTGTGGGCAGTTAAAAGGGCTATGAATTAAATGGGCAATGCATTCAAAACTAATAAAAATTAAAATGCAGTGAAAAACTGCATTTTCAGCCCTTACTGCCTTTCAAAAGACTATAAACAATTAAAAAAAGAAGTCCCAAATGGCAGTCTTCAGCTCTTAAAGCTGAATTGTCTTCCGCACCTAAAAGAATGGTAAAAGTGCTTCAGCACTAACACAAATGGCTCAGCAAGCCAAGGAAGGGGCACCCAGTGTCTCGCATGCAGCACTCCAGCTTTGTGCAGGGGATCAACACTGCAAAAGAGGTCCTCTACCCACAGGGGCCAGGAGGCCCTCCAGAAAGAATGATGTGGGATCAGATCACCGAGGCAGTCACCACCAGCTGTGTCACTCCCACCACCTGGATCTAATGCTCAAAGAAGCTTCATTACCTTAGACCAGTCTTCAAGGTCAGTGAATGCATTTTCAAAAGCCATCTCCTACCAACTGCACCACTAGCCTCAGACACTGCTCAATACACAACACCACGCCCCCCCCCCCCCCCCCACAAGCACTTACCTATCAACAATCTGTACCAATCACAAGGCACATCTCCCATTCCTAGCCTCACCTCACCCCCTTGGAGGAGACGGTGCCCTTGGCCAGCAGCAGGGCTGAAAGGATACAAGATGCTGGTATCTTCATAGAATCATAGAAGATAGGAGCAGGAGTAGGCCATTCGGCCCCTCTAGCCTGCTCCGCCATTCAATGCGATCATGGCTGATCATCCAAATTCAGTACCCTGTACCTGCTTTCTCCCCATATCCCTTGATCCCTTTAGCCTTAAGAAATATATCCAACTCCTTCTTGAATCTATTTAATGAATTGGACTCAACTGCCTTCTGTGGCAGAGAATTCCACAGGTTCACCACTCTCTGGGTGAAGAAATTCCTCCTCATCTCAGTCCTAAATGGCTTACCCCTTATCCTTAGACTGTGACCCCTGGTTCTGGACTCGCCGATCATTGGGAACATCCTTCCTGCATCTAGTTTGTCCTGTCCTGTCAGAATTCATACGTTATTCTCCTTCTGGCATGCACCTCTTGCTTTCCCGCCCTCCCCTCACCACAACTCCATCCTTGTGCCTTCCTCATTTCCTACATTCAGGAAATGCAGCCTGGCCAGCCAATGGTTGGCCAAGAAGAGGGAGAGGAGAGTGAAGAAGAAGATTAATCTGACACTCCCAGCCACCAGCTCCTCAAGGTCGACCAGCAAGGTCATTTGCAGTGTCCCCCACTGAAAGTCAGCAGCCTTCCACCAGCCATGCTGCATCCACTGGGGTAGCACTGCGTGACATCAGTAGGATAGGCAAAAGCACACACAAGACAGTCACTAGGGTAATGCATAAGGGTGATGAGTTGATTTCTTGATGTCATATTGGATGGATAGATGTATAAAGTTGGATTGAAAAGTTTGCTTTGTGGTGGCTTTTATTTCAGCATTGTGGCCAAGAGGACGCTGTGGTGGTCAGTAACAAAGGGAAGGGAAGGTTGAAATGGGAATTGGGGTTGTGGTCACTGGGACCGCAGGCAGATGATTCCATCCCCGATATCCCAGCCAGAAAGGGGCTGTTTGGGTTGCATCCTTCCTTATGCTTCCTCCTCTTCTGCTTCTTCCTTTTCTGTGTCCTCCTCTTTCCTCTGCGAGTGAATGCTGTAAATCTGAAATGACAGAATAAATTGCTGGAAATACTCAGCTGATCAGGCAACATCTCACCCTGAGACGTGAACTCTGTTTCTCTTTCCACGCATGTTGCCTGGCCTGCTGAGTATTGCAGCATTTTCTGTCTTCTCAGAGGCCTTCCTTTACCAACCGAGGCCTTGCAAGCATCCAGCAGCACTCCTTACACACTTAAAAAACTTTTAACATCTATTGCAGCAAGCCACTACTTCAATAAAATCAAAAAACCCAGTCCAAATGTTTAAGTGCAAACTTACCCAAAAGATGTGTATGTCCTTTTAAGAGGTGCTGACAGTACCTCTGCCAGCCTGCTTGCATGCGAGGTTTACCTGGCATGCTTAGGATCCAGCACTGAACTCACCACACCGCCTTTTTTTTTGCAGGGCGCTACTGAAAAATGCTAGCGCTACCGGGACTTCCAAAATGGATGACGCCCCGGGACCCGCCTCCAGCTGGCGGAAGAGCGGTGGCCGTTGCTTTCTTTACTTAACGCCGTGCTAATGGGTGGCACTAAGGTAGGGAATTTCTCCCCAAATAACTGTTAAAAGCCAACTTGCAGGTGCAAAAAGGAATCAAAAGACTATTGAAATGCTTACCTTCATTGCAAGAGGAATAGATCATAACTACTTCAGTTACACAGATTGCCAGATTGATTTAATTTGGAGTATTGTGTTCAGTTTTGGGCACTTCACCTTAGAAAGGATATACTTTCCTTGGAGGAAGGTTAGTGATGATTTCCCAAGATGGTAACTGGAATGTAGGATCTTAGCTATAATGAGACACTAAGTTAAAGTGGCATATATTCCCTGGGGATGAGGAAATCCCAAAGGTGCTTTAAAATAAGGAAGGGAATTGACAAGATATATAGGAAATAATTGTTCTCTCTAACATGGGGATCCAGAGCATGCAGACATAATGGCCCAAAAATTCGTGAGTGAGCCTTCGTGCGAGGGTAAGGCTTCCCCGCGATCTCTCACTGTGCGCTGGCTTTTTCAGTCCTAGCTTGCACGAACTTGATGTTCTGGACAGCAGCTGGGCAGTGCTTCCGTATCCCACAGGCGCAGTTAATTCGTGCGAGCTGTGGGATCACGTGACTCAGTTAGAGCCAATGGCAGCACACCATCTTTCATTCATAGCTTTCACATAAGTGCTGTGAAAGCTATGAATACTATACCCCCCAAAAGAACAGCTAAACCTCAATTAAATTAAAAAAAAAACACCATCACATTAATAAAATAAGTATAGTTAAATAAATTAACCATTTTAAACAAAAAATTAAATTTTTGAAAAAATTTAAAATCTTTTAAAAAGTTATAAAAATAAACTTACCTGTCTTTAAAGTCTCTAAAAAAGATATACCTGTTAAAAAATTTTCAAAATAATACTTAATTAACTACTTACCTTGTTAAAAGAGGGTCTTACACCTCCTTTCTTTATGTGTAAAAATCTTCCATGCTTACCTGCGCGTTCAAGCACTAAGTGCACTGCGTGGTTACTGCACTCACTTAGGAACCGCCCCCTTTTGCCTTCACCAAGTGCCGGTTTTCAGCGCATGCGCAGTGCATGCAGAAAACCGGCAATTGGAGACAGAATACGCGAGAGTACACAGTGCGTACTCTCGCGTAGCAACACAAATTTTTGGGCCAATAACATTAGAAATAAGTTGGTTAAAAGTCAATGCAGGTAAATTTCTTCACAAAAATAATTGTGAGACTGTGGAGTGCATTACCTTGCCAAAAAGCCATAAGTGTAGAATCAGTTGGTGTTTAAAAGGGAGACAGATACTTGCTTGGGAAGAGTATTATGGGATATGGAGAAAGGGTTGTGATTTGGAATTAGGAAGCTAAAAGATGGGCTGAATGCCCTACTTCTTTACATAGGATATACATAGGATATATGGCACATAAACAGGCCATTCGGCCCAACCAGTCCATGCCAGTTTCTATATTCTTAAGGGTCCAATTAACAGAGCAGTAACACATTAATTGGTACTGTTGCGTATTGTGTGGGCCACTACCTTCAGGCAATGGTTGCACAACCAGTAACTGTAAATTTAAATTAACATTACAAGTCATTACCGTCATGTAAATGCTAGCTTTGAGAACCACATTTTGTCATGGAGTGCAAGGAGAGAGGGAAGCCCCATAAAATGCAAAAAATGTACGGGACAGGTCTTTGCTACCCTCTATAGCAATAACAGCAGTGGAACAGTTATATTGGTCAGACTACACTTTAAAAGCAGCAGAAATAATGAATAACAGCAATGGATGATAAGTAATTATTGACTGCAGAATAGGACTAACTAAACTAATTAGTCCATATATGGTCCAACCATTTCTGAGCAAGCATTTTAAAGCTCATTGAATCCCATTGTGGCATAAGTCCCTGTGTATTAAAATGAGAAGTCGCACAACACCAGGTTATAGTCCAACAGATTTATTTAATTTTACAAGCTTTCGTATGTGTATTAAAGCAGAGTTCACTTTTAAATCAATTTGATTATTAACATCACTACTGAATTCGGATTATACCAAATGAGAGCTCAATATTATGAACAAACAATCAAGACAGACAAAATGTCAGCCAAGCACCACAAGGAACAGATGTTCACAACTATTCCCATACTGAGGATAAGAATTCCAATAAAAATATGACCCAGAGTCAATAAAAAATATTTATAAGTTGTACAAGTCACAAAACACTATCACAAGGCCTCTGTTTGATCAATCCTTTGAGACTATATCACTTTCTATTTTACTATTAACTATTGGATAGACCTGTTTGGTTTAGATATACAGCAAGCTAGCAAAGTCCATGTTTTCTGACAAGATCCCAGGAAGAGATAGTATAGGAAAAAGAACTTTGTAAATTCTAGTCAATTTTTCACTGCGCTTCATGAATTAGTCTGGTAAGCACAAGCTGAATAAATTTTATCACCAGCATATAATCAAATTATTATCTCACTGTTACCCATATTGGGCAAGGATGCACTACTGGGGCTTAGAGGCTTATTTCATCTCTCAATATTGATTTTACAATTTTTCTGAAGGTTTTTGATAACGGTTTGGTGGAGGTCTGGGGAATATGTTAAAAGAAGGCCAGCTGGATTTCATTAAGAACTAATACTCACTTGATAATAGGTAATTAATACTTGATATAATGACAGAACCTAGGACACTGGAGGGACTGACTGGCAACCATCAAACTACATCACAAAACATAATTTTGAATGTGGAATGGGGATAATAATTTTATGTGCTAGAGAATTTTGGACTTGAAGATAATTGAATTGAATTGAAATAAATGCCATCAAACTCACTGTATTGATCTTAGCAAGCAACTTGTTATCTGGCACTCTCCAATTAGGAAGAGGACTGTGTATTGACTTTCCCTCTTCTTCTTTGCTCCACTATTAAGCTTTAAAGAGGAAAGTATGGCTCAGAACATGTAGAGGTGCCTGCAGTAGAGTAGAGCGCAGATTTAGTTTATGTGCAAATGAAATCCTCCTGATTGCTGGTCTGGGTTTTTTTTTAGGAGTTTGAGTAGATCTATGACAATAAAATAAACACAGGGTGAACTTAATTGGAACCCCCATTTTATGGACATTGTACTGTTGTGCTATCTCCCTGATGTGGTTAAACGTTTCAGTATTACAATGAAAGTTAATTATGGGAAGGTACTTACTAGATCAAGAGCACCATCAAATATTATCACTTTTCCTTCAGGGATAAATAGGTATATTTAAAATAAGTATTATTCCTCAACGTGATTATTTGGAATAATTTCACTTCCCTTCCTATATTCCTATATTCATGACTTTTTTGGGTGGGCATGAAGCTCTGTGTAAACTTGAATAACCTGAAAATGCATACGGGGATAGGGTGGGATATGTGTCGGTGCAGGCTCGATGGGCCGAAATGGCCTCTATCTGCACTGTGGGGATTCTGTGATTCTGTGATTATTTAAACGGTCATTCAATTCTAGTCATAAAGAAGATGAATAATGAGATAGATAGACTAGAGTGGGTATAGATAGAGAAGATATTTGTCAAATCAATTAGATTTAAAGTCTAATTTACCTCAAGCCAATAAAATAGGTAAAGCATACTTGGCAATTTGCCACTCCTGAAGGATAGGGGAAATAGTAACAGAGTCACTTTTGATGGAACTTATAAATGTCTTTTAGGGAATCCTTTGGTTAAAATAGAAGAGCAATTATCGTCACAATGAACATGGTCTGAACCTCTTAAGAGAAGGACCTATAATCTTATGAAAACCTTGGGCAAAAAGGTACCAGGTAGGATAACCACCATTTTTATATCCTCTCTAACTCAATCAGCACTGAAGAAGCTCTGGTTGAAATGTGTGTGCAATAAAAATGGAGATATGACCTGACATAAAGGGGAGATGTCTGTATAAATTACACTTGCTAGAGTAATCATAAAAGATCAAATCTGGTCTGGGGGCTAATCATACTGAAGCCAGAAATCATGTGAATCTGATAGGAAGAAAATTATAGTCAACAGCAACTTGCAAGGTTACTGATTAGGCAAAATGATATGGTCCAGAAATGAACAGAAAATGGAAAGTATGCACAAAGTACAGGGCAGTGGATTACTCATCAGTCAAATTGCTGGAATTGTAGGATGACTGCACACCAATAGAAATGTGATGAAGTAATCTTCTAACAATGTAATTCTGATCCACATAGCACTGACGAACTGAGTTAGTGTATTCATGTAGCTAGCAAAGCAATTGAGATGATACATTACTGTTACAAAAAGAACTGAAGGTTTTTCTGATTAATAGTCTCCACCCAAAACTTAACCTGATTTGTTTTTTCTGTCTTTCAAATGTTAATGGAATGCTGTGTATTTCCAGCATTTTCTGTTTTGTGAAATGTTCATGCCTGCTTAATTGCAATGCATGCATTGTCTTGTTCTGTTCCTGGAGCAAAATATAGATTGTATAAAAAAAAAATCTGAACCAAAAAATTAAACCATTCTATGTGCAATTTGGTGACAATTAAGTTGGAGCTCTTGAGAGTGCGATTTTTATTTTTTCTCACCTAGTTGGAACAACAAAAGTATGCGTAAGGGAGATATGCCTCCCAATCTGACCCTGAAGTTACTGCAGTTACAGAAAGAGGTGGCAAAATTCTACTGGATCACTATCAGAGTCAATCCTGGTTCAAATGTGAGAAGTCGCACAACACCAGGTTATAGTCCAACAGCTTTATTTGAAATCACAAGCTTTCGGAGCGCTGCTCCTTCGTCAGGTCACCTGACGAAGGAGCAGCGCTCTGAAAGCTTGTGATTTCAAATAAAGCTGTTGGACTATAACCTGGTGTTGTGCGACTTCTCACATTTGTCCACCCCAGTCCAACACCGGCATCTCCACATCAATCCTGGTTCAGTTAATGATGGTGAACTCTGTATATATACTCCTTCACAGAAGAAGAGTTCCAGGCACAATACCGCGAGAGAGTTCTGCATGTAGCAGAAAACCAACCGGGTTTTGTTAAGAACCATTATTTAGTTGAGAATATGCAATTGTTACTTGATGTAATGACAAAAGTCACAAAGCTAAAGTGACTGACTGCAGCGAGCAAGATATATCACAGAAAATAATTTGAGAGTGAAAATGGTAAAATGTACATAAAACGTTATTGTTGTAGACAAATTTGTTTTTTCATTAATACAGAATATTGAGATGAATTTGCAGCAGCTCTTGTGTTCCAGCATAAACATGACAATACTGATTAAGCTCTAGTAACTATTTTGCTGTTGCTGGAGTCATAATATCTCTTTGGACACTTTAGGGAGTGAACTCTGGCATGGACTGCAGTCCACTGGTCTGCGTGACTTTGATTTCTACTGAGTTTAGGAGCAAGAGATGTCAAACAGGACTGTGACATTCCCTCAGAGTGATTCCCTAACAGAGTGATTATAGGTTGTGTTGAACAATTGTAGCAAGTCTGGCCAATGTTTCTTGAGGAGTCACACTTTTCTACCAACTTTTTCAGCCACCATTGCCACTTTTTTGGCCTGAGGCTGGATCACAAATGGTTACCATGCTGAAGAGCTGGATGCTTCTAACTGCACAGAATGGGCAACTGTTATAAAGTAACAGTGGCTAGACAACATCATGATTGATCATTCACATGACTTGATCTCCTAAGGATGAACATAACATACCATTTGTCTGCTCACTGTTCAGCTCCCTCAATATCTGCTTGCAGTGATTGAAATATAAATTTGTCTTGGTTCAGTGATGATGGGGTGTTGAATGTTTGTAGAAAAGTAGTGTACCGCAGACTCCAACTGACATTTGAATCAAATAATAGTCAATTGTGTAAAGGATTGTGTCCAGACCTTAACTACATGGGCCTCAACGGCGCAGCCATGCTCATTAGGTCACAATTTTTTGTTAAAGAACGGGTCAAAAAATTCTAAGAGATCTTACTTTAAGATTTTCTTTTTGAATTAAGGAAATTGGACACCTGAAAGTAAATTATGAGATGTAATTTAATTTGGGTTTAGATGGCATCAGAAACCATAGGACCATAAAGTTTACAATACAAAAGATGATGCTTTGACCCATTGTATCCATGCAAGCTCTCTGCTAGAGCAATTCCACTGCACTTTGGTCTCTCTATTCTTCAGCTGAAGACTATCTCTTTTCTTGAATAGAACTGAAAAGGTTTATGAATGGTTAATCCCACTACAATGTGATCACCTTCTTCTTCTGCATTCTAAAAAACATTCCTCACTTTTACCACATTCATTACCTTTATTCCGGTCTATCTTGACATAGTTAAAATCACTCCATATTATTATTATTCTCGCAGAGATATCAAATAAATATTTGCGTCAGTTTTTAAAAATGAGAGTGAAAGGGAAAATGTAGGTGTAGTAGAGAAGGATCTGGCACAATTGTCAGAACTAATGTAGAAAAAAAGGTGATTATAAGAAAAATTAGCAGAACTCAAGATGAGCAAGTCACAGGCCCCGAGGGCATGTACCTCTATCTTCCTCTGTTTTATATATTTATTTCCAATTCTCTCTTAAAAGATGCAATGTTCTCGGCCTCAACCACTTACTGTAGCAAAGTATTTCATGTACCAACAATCCCTTGAGTAAAGAAATGTCGCTTAACCTCTCTCTTCACACTCTTAGTGACAGTTTTAAATTGCTGACCCCGCATTACTGACTCCCAAACAGATGAAGTAGTCTCTTTTCTCAGCTTATCAAAGCACTTCATAATTTTAAACCTCAATTTAATCTATTCATAGCCTTCTTTGCTCTGGTGCACATAGTCCCAGTATCTCAACTCTTTTTTTTTAGAATTATCCCTGGCATCATCCTAGTGAATATACATTATACACTCTCTATGACCCAAAATCCTTTCTGTAATTGGGTGCCCAAAACTGAACACTGTACTTTTTACGCTTGTACTCTATGCCTCTATTTATAAAGCCAAAATTGCTGTATGCTTTTTTTATGGCTTTATCTACCTGCACATACATAATCAAACTTTCTGACATTCTCTGCTGTAATTGGACTCCCTCAATGTCGTGCAGAGCCCACTGGCCATAGAAGGTTTCAGGTGAGCTGCTGAGCCCTGAATAATCATACTTCATGGACACTTGGGCATGTACTGAAGATCCGAATGTGGGCAGGCAGTATGAATCACCCTCCATGGTGACCTTATCTACCCTGGGCCTGTGCAGGACTGCTTCACTTCAGCAGGTGTCAAGAGTTTCGTATAGATTTTGAGTGTGTCATTTAGAAATGCTTCCTTGACAATGTATCATTAAGTAAATGGTTAGACCCAGGAGTCTGAAAGATGGAATTTGTCAGCAGAGTTTGAGCTGCTGCATATAAGTTGTTATAAACCTTAATAAAGTTTTTCTTTTTTTTCATTCAGTCTTGGAGTTCAGAGAATCCTGAAACCTGTGCAAACTCAGAATTTTACATCCTGAGCATCTTTCAAAGTATACACATATTGGAGGCAATTTTAACCTAACCCTCCGATCGGGAAACTGAGGGGATCGAGTGAAATGCTGGATTTATACCCCGCCCGATATTGGGCGCGTTGTAAAACTAGCATTCCACCTGAGTCCGTGTGAATCCCGCCCAGCGAGTTGGGTTAAAATGAATAAACTAGATTGTTTTATATATAGACATTGTAAACTAAGAGTTAAGTTAAAGTGCTTGCAATTTTCATGGTGATCTATTGGTCTATTAATCTTCTGCTATGAATTCAGAGCTGCTGCTAAGAAAGTCACATGACCAGGTCATGGTCTACTGAGTCTATTTTTTGCAAACAATATGACAAAGATGAACCACATGAGGGAACAAAATTTGGTTAATCCAACTGTGACCTTGTACAAAGAGAAACTGATTATCTTTTCAACAGTCGCTACATGTATCACTTGTAAAGCACCAACCAAGAGCGTGATTCATTCTAAAATTAGCTTCCTGATATGTTGTTTCATTCGCATGTTCATGGCACATGAATACCCACACATTAAAAAAAAAATTGCTCTTGGGATATGGGAGATTCTGGCAAAGCCACATTTATTGCCCATCCCTAGCCACCCTGAGAAGGTGGTGGTGTGCCTTCTCCTTGAACTGCTACAGTCCTTGCAGTGATGGTGCTTTCTTCTATCAGAACAATATCTGCAGCTTTAAATTTTATAGGAGTAGTTCAGCTAGAATGAAAATAGCTGGTTTACATCATGTGAGATCTGTGCACAACCTTGTCCCTTTTTCAATGTCAATCAGAAGACTTGGTCACTAGTGCCGGACAGATTGATGATGAAAACCCTGATGATTTTACCCTGCCAAGCGCCAACATAGAAATTGGCACCCCGTGTGGCATAGATAGTGAGTTAGAGGGGTCTGTACTTGGTGACTGCTGGAGCAAGGAAGAGATAACCAAAGGGCCAGCTCATGTGCCAGCTCTGGTGAAGAGGATAGTGATACGGACTTCAGGGCCCAGTATTTAAAAGAAAGGTGATTTCTGTGCACCAGCAATTGCTGAATGCATTGGAGCGCCTGCCAGGGAGCTTCCAAAACATGTCGATAGTATGGTCGAGTCCACTGGCAACTTGTCTGGTGATCCCACGCACAGCACAACACTCTAATGAACCATAGCGTGTGTGGTCACCTCAATAGCCATTACACTAAGCTCCCCCCCACCCTCCTGCCCACAAGAATCTATGACACCAATGAATGAATAGGGACTTCACTTGAATCACTGATCTCCCACAGTCTGCTCTCCCACAGATCAGTAGGAGTGCCAAGCAGCTGCCCGGACAATCATATAATTGGAGTGGAACATGGTGCCATCTCTCATGATGAGGACACTTCTGTATGCTTGCAAGCCCTAAACTAGTGCGAATATTATTGCAGTATATGTGGGTAGAACAAATGAAGGACAGAGACAGGATGAGTTGCTGGTCCATATGCTTGCTTTACTAGGCCAGAGCGAACTGAGCATGCTCATACCAAACCATGTGATAAACCATGTGATAATACATTACACTGCTTTTCCCTTTAAAAAAAAGTGTATGTATTCCCCTCTCAAATACAACAAAAGTATGGTCCCACCTTTCCCAGCATTACATGTAACACATAACAAAAACTCCTGGCTTTTTTTGTAAATGAACTACAAATCCAGTTTAATAACAGGTCTCCGGAGCCTTCCTGATCTCCTTTCGGAAGGTTTTGGTGTTGAACCAATTTTTGGGCTATTTTCTTCTGGTTCTGAACTCAAAGATGATCCTGTTTCTATCTCAGATTTGTTTGAACCTGGTACTTCAGTTACTGAAGTCTGAACTGAGTCAAACTCCTGTATGAGTTCATGATCAAATGGTTCAAGTTCACGTCTTGGTTCATCTCTGAGAAGTTGCACAACACCAGGTTATAGTCCAACAGTTTTATTTGAAATTACGAGCTTTCGGAGCGCTGCTCCTTTGTCAGGTAAAGTGAGGGAATACAAATCAGATACAAAGCATATATTGACAGAGAACAATGTGTTTCTGACTGCCCTCCATGATACCTCGGCAGAGATACGATCAGTCAGGAAGGCATTACATCAAAGACACAGCAAAATACAGCTAAGACAATGAGGTGGGGTCACAGGGGGTCCAACGTGTCAAATGCTGCAGTCTGCAGTTAAGCTTTTTACTTTTTTAAAAACTGGAAATCACATCTGTGAACAAGACAACGACGACTCTAGTCTGGATGACTCTACGTCCTGTAGCGTGACATGAAACCAAGATCCCAGTTGAGGCCATCCTCATGGGTGCTGAACTTGGCTATCAGTTTCTGCTTGATGATTTTGCGTTGTCGTGTGTCTCGAAGGCCGCCTTGGAGAACACTAACCTGCAGATCCGAGGCTGAATGTCCTTGACTGCTGAAGTGTTCCCCGACTGGGAGGTAACAATCCTGCCTGGCGATTGTTGCGCGGTGTCCGTTCATACGTTGTCTCAGTGTCTGCATGGTCTCGCCGATGTACCATGCTCCGGGGCATCCTTTCCTGCAACGTATGAGGTAGACAACGTTGGCCGAGTCACATGAGTATGTACCATGTACCTGGTGGGTAGTGTCCTCACGTGTGATGATGGTATCCGTTTTGATGATCTGGCATGTCTTGCAGAGGTTGCCGTGGCAGGGTTGTGTAGTGTCGTGGTCGCTGTTCTCCTGACAGCTGGGTAATTTGCTGCGAACGATGGTACTTTTGAGGTTAGGCGGCTGCTTGAAGGCGAGTAGTGGAGGCGTGGGGATGGCCTTAGCAAGGTGTTCATCATCATCGATGACATGTTGAAGGCTGCGAAGAACATGGTGTAGTTTCTCCTCTCCGGGGAAGTACTGGACGACGTAGGGTACTCTGTTGGTTGTGTCCCGTGTTCACCTTCTGAGGAGGGCTATGCGATTTTTCGCTGTGGCCGGTCAGAACTGTCGATCGACGAGTCGAGCGTCATATCCCGTTCTTACGAGGGCGTCTTTCAGCGTCCATAGGTGTCCATCGCGTTCCTCCTCGTCTGAGCAGATCCTGTGTATTCGCAGGGCTAGTCCATAGGGGATGGCTTCTTTAACGTGGTTAGGGTGGAAGCTGGAGAAGTGGAGCATCGTGAGGTTGTCCGTGGGCTTGCGGTAGAGTGAAGTGCTGAGGTGTCCGTCTTTGATGGAGAGTCGTGTGTCCAAGAATGAAACCGATTCTGAGAGTAGTCCATGGTGAGTTTGATGGTGGGATGGAACCTGTTGATGTTATCGTGTAGTCCTTTCAGTGATCCTTCACCGTGGGTCCAAAGGAAGAAGATGTCGTCGATGTATCTGGTGTACAGTGTTGGTTGGAGGTCCTGTGCAGCGAAGAAGTCTATCGTCGATCGACCGTTCCGACGTGCCACAGCGAAAAATCGCATAGACCTCCTCAGAAGGCGAACACGGGACACAACCAACAGAGTACCCTACGTCATCCAGTACTTCCCCGGAGCGGAGAAACTATGCCATGTTCTTCGCAGCCTTCAACATGTCATCGATGACGACGAACACCTTGCTAAGGCCATCCCCACGCCTCCACTACTCGCCTTCAAGCAGCCGCCTAACCTCAAAAGTACCATCGTTCGCAGCAAATTACCCAGCTGTCAGGAGAACAGCGACTACGACACCACACAACCCTGCCACGGCAACCTCTGCAAGACATGCCAGATCATCAACACAGATACCATCATCACACATGAGGACACTACCCACCAGGTACATGATACATACTCATGTGACTCGGCCAACGTTGTCTACCTCATACGTTGCAGGAAAGAATGCACCGCAGCATGGTACATCAGCGAGACCATGCAGACACTGAGACAACGTATGAACGGACACCGTGCAACAATCGTCAGACAGGATTGTTACCTCCCAGTCGGGGAACACTTTAGCAGTCAAGGACATTCAGCCTCGGATCTGCGGGTTAGCGTTCCCCAAGGCGGCCTTCGAGACACACGACAACGCAAAATCATCGAGCAGAAACTGATAGCCAAGTTCCGCACCCATGAGGACGGCCTCAACCGGGATCTTGGTTTCATGTCACGCTACAGGACGTAGAGTCATCCAGACTAGAGTCGTCGTTGTCTTGTTCACAGATGTGATTTCCAGTTTAAAAAAAAAAGTAAAAAGCTTAACTGCAGACTGCAGCATTTGACACGTTGGACCCCTGTGACCCCACCTCATTGTCTTAGCTATATTCTGCTGTGTCTTTGATGTAATGCCTTCCTGACTGATTGTATCTCTGCAAACACATTGTTCTCTGTCTATATATGCTTTGTATCTGATTTGTATTCCCTCACTTTACCTGACGAAGGAGCAGCGCTCCGAAAGCTCGTAATTTCAAATAAAACTGTTGGACTATAACCTGGTGTTGTGCAACTTCTCATTTTTGTCCACCCCAGTCCAACACCGGCATCCCGCATCATGGTTCATCTCTAGCAGAGATCATTTGATCCACATGAACACTTCGGATGTTGTCACCAATTTCAACCAAATATCTCTTGGTTCCACCAACCTCTACTATGGTTCCAACATCCCACTTGTGTGAATTCGACTTGCCAGGGGGACTGAGAACACGAACACACTTGTTTTGTTTGAAACTGCGTTCTTTCTGATTGCTGTCATAATAACGATTTTGACTCAACTGTTTCTGTTCAACTCTTGGGGCCAAATTTGGTTGAACAAGACTCAATCGTGTTCTCAATCTCCTCTTCATCAAAAGTTCTGCTGGGGTATATCCAGTTGTAGTGTGCGGAGTAGTTCTGCACTTCAGCAAGAAATTTGGCAAACGTTGCTTCATGCTGAGTCCCGAACAACCCTGCAACACTTGCTTTTTGAGAGCTTCTTTTACTATTCTGACTGACCTTTCAGCTGCTCCGTTTGAAGCTGGATGATATGGTGGAACGAGAGTTTGTTTGATACCATTCCGTTTCATGAATTCTTGGAATAGAACAGAACGGAACTGAGGGCCATTGTCAGAAACAAGCTCTTCAGGTAAGCCATGACATGCGAAGATAGACCTCAACTCATCTATGGTACGTTCAGTTGTAGTTCATTCACAATTCCTCAGATAATGAAGCAGTCCATGCCCGCATGCAACAAGACCTGGACGATGTTTAGGCTTGGGCTCATAAGTAGCAGGTAACATTCGCGCCACAGAAGTGCCAGGCGATGACTATCTCCAACCTGCGAGAGTCTAACCACTGCCCCTTGACATTCAACAGCATTACCATCACCGAATCCCCCACCATCAACATCCTGGGAGTCACCATTGACCAGAAACTTAACTGGACCAGCCACATAAATACTGTGGCAACAAGAGCAGGTCAGAGGCTAGGTATTCTGCGGTGAGTGTCTCACCTCCTGACTCCCCAAAACCTTTCTACAATCTACAAGGCACAAGTAAGGAGTGTGATGGAATACTCTCCACTTGCCAGGATGAGTGCAGCTCCAACAACACTCAAGAAGCTCGACACCATACAGGACAAAGCAGCCCGCTTCATTGGATTGGCACCCCCTCTACCACCTTAAACATCGACTCCCTCTACCACCAGCGTACCGTGGCTGCAGTGTGTACCATCTACAAGATGCACTGCAGCAACTCGCCAAGGCTTCTTCGGCAGCACCTCCCAAACCCGCGACCTCTTCCACCTAGAAGGACAAGGGCAGCAGACGCATGGGAACACCACCACCTCCAAGTTCCCCTCCAAGTCACACATCATCCTGATTTAGAAGTATATCGCCGATCCTTCATCGTCGCTGGGTCAAAATCCTGGAACTCCCTACTTAACAGCACTGTGGGAGTACCTTCACCACACGGACTGCAGCGGTTCAAGAAGGCGGCTCACCACCACCTTCTCAAGGGCAATTAGGGATGGGCAATAAATGCTGGCCTTGCCAGCGACACCCACATCCCATAAATTACGAATTAAAAAAAAAGTATTTGAACCCACGTGTTTCGCTTCAATCCACTTTGAGTGACTATCTACAAGTACCAGGAAATAATCATTTGCTTTCTCACAGAAATCTACATGTACTCTCTGAAAAGTTCTACTTGGCCAGGGTTGTAGTGGAGTTTTGGGTGGTTTGTTTCTGCAATTTTGGCAAATGCTGCATTTGCTGACAAGAGATTCAAGATCACTGTCCAATCCAGGCCAGTAAACAAAGCTTCTTGCCATTGATTTCATACTGACGATCCCTGGTACCACCACTCTGTTTCCCCACTTGATACAACCTTGCTCACAAGACAATTCAGTACAGCGGTTATGGAATGGTTTCAATTCTGTTTCCAGACACTGATCAGTCCATCCATTCATGGTGTTTTCATACGCTCTTTTCAGTACTGAGTCCTTTTGAGTCTCATCTGCAATCTCAGTTAAGTCTTTGTCAACTGCACCTAGCGTGAAAATACCATCTTCACTCCCAATACATGAGTCCTTATGTGGCAACCTGGACAAAGCACTACCACAATCGGGGTAGCCCATTCACTTTTGTCAGTTTTTACTAGCACTCTGTTCTCTCTATCCGTTCTCTCTAAGCTTCGCTAGCTCTTCCTCCACCTGACTTTTCAACGCATAGGGGACCAGCCTTGCCTTACAATAAACAGGCTTTCGCGTTGGACTTGATGCGGATATGTGCATCATACCCAGTGTTGCCCTCATAAATGTCTGTGAACATGCTTTCATACTTCTTCAGCATTGTGTCATAGAAACATAGAAACTAGGAGCAGGAGTAGGCCATTCGGCCCGTCGAGCCTGCTCCACCATTCAATACGATCATGGCTGATCATCCAAATCCAGTACCCTGTCCCTGCTCTCTCACACTGAATCCCCATCGAGCCTGCACCGACACATATCCCACCCTATCCCCGTAACCCCACGTATTTAATTCCCCCTAACATATCCCATCCTATCCCCGTAACCCCACATATTTAATCCCCCCCTAACACTAAGGGTCAATTTATCATAGCCAAATCAACCTAACCTGCACATTTTTGGACTGTGGGAGGAAACCGGAGCACCCGGAGGAAACCCACGCAGACACGGGGAGAATGTGCAAACTCCACACAGACAGTCACCCGAGGCTGGATTCGAACCCGGGTCCCTGGCGCTGTGAGGCACCAGTGCTAACCACTATGCCACCGTGTTGCCCGCCTCTACACTGAAGATGTTTTTCCAGTCTAGTTTTAACTTTCTCAACCAGCCTTTGGCCATGAGGGTTGGTCTGTTCTTGTACAGAGGGATTTGGGTGTCCTCGTACATGAAACACAAAAAGTTAACATGCAGGTGCAGCAAGTAATTAGGAAGGCAAATGGAATGTTGGCCTTTATTTCAAGGGGGATAGAGTATAAAAGTAGGGAAGTCTTGCTATAACTGTATAGGGCGCTGGTGAGACCACACCTGGAGTACTGTGTACAGTTTTGGTCCCCTTATTTAAGGAGGGATATACTTGCATTGGAGGCAGTTCAGAGAAGGTTCACTAGGTTGATTCCTGTGATGGAAGGGTTGTCTTATGAGGAAAGGATGAGCAGGTTGGGCCTATACTCATTGGAGTTTAGAAGAATGAGAGGTGATCTTATTGAAACATATAAGATTCTGAGGGGGTTGGACAGGGTAGATGCTGAGAGGATGTTTCCCCTCGTGGAGGAATCTAGAACGAGGGGGCATAGTCTCATTTAAGACGGAGATGAGGAGGAATTTCTTCTCTCAGAGGGTCGTGAATCTTTGGAATTCTTTACCCCAGAGAGCTGTGGAAGCAGAGTCATTGAATATATTCCAGGCTGAGATAGACAGATTTTTGAGCAACAGGGGAGTCAAGGGTTATGGGGAGCGGGCAGGAAACTGGAGTTGAGGCCAAAATCGGATCCGCCATGATCTCATTGAATGGCGGAGCAGGCTCGAGGGGCCGAATGGCCTGCTCCTATTTCTTATGTTCTTATGTTCAATGCCAGGAGTGTAGCTCTTAAACATGGATGCAATACAGGAAGAAGTTTAATGATCTGACTCAAGTTATCAAAGTGAATGAGTTCAATCTTCAAATGGCATAGCCTACTAACTGCACCACTAGCCTCATCCAGTGCTCAATTCACTATACCCCCATCACTCACCTACTAATAATCTCTATCAATTGTACTCAACACTTCAATTCATATGGTTTACCTCACCCTGACACAATAAGCACTATTGTAAGCCTCGCACCCACAACTCACAGCTCGTGCAGGTGCCAGCTCACCGGAGGGCGAGGTCGCACACTTGTTCTGCTGCAGAGGAGTCAGATAAGGACTTCGATGGGCCAGGCTACAGAAAAAGGCTGATGGGTGTACAGAACCAAATGATCGGTGCACTGGAAAGCCTGCCAGGAAGCCTGTGCAACATGGTGGGTGGTTACCTCCATCAGCACACCTGCGGAACCCACCATGATGCAGCGTCTGATGGCCGATATCACAGCTTCCACTGCAGCACAGACTGCTTCCATCAAAGGTCTGAGTACTGCAGTGGAATCTCAGACTGCTGCCTTGCAGCACAGACTGCTGCCATCGTGGTTCTGGATACCACTGTCCAAAGGGGCTTCCAGGGCATCACAGCAGTCCATCAATCTGTTCTCCAGCAGATCAGCAGGATTGCTGAGGCGCCGCCCTGGGAGAGTGGCAGTGGCTTCAAGGAACATGAACCTGCTGTGCTGTCTCAGGTTGACACCATTCCTCCTCCAAACCCTGCCACTCTGCCAGTGCCCTTGTTGTTACCTGTCAGCCGACCAGCCCAGACTGCTGCAGCCCTGGCCGAGATGGTGCAGTCTGAAGTCGGGCCCTCTAGAACCAGAGCTGCTTGAGGTTGTCCTCCAAGGCCATCTGCAGTATTCTCAATTGGAGGGCAGCAGCCTCCACCAGCCATGCTGCAGCCACTGGGGAAGCACCTCATAAGAGCATTAGGACAGGCAAAGGCACACAGAAGACAGGCACTAAGGGAATGCACAAGGGTGATTAGGTTAATTTTGTATTCATTATATAATGAGTGAATTTATGAAATTGGATTTGAATGTGCATTTTTTGGTGGTTTTATTTTTGCGTCATTGGAAAGAGGATGATGTCATGGTCAGTGATAGAGGAAAGGTTAAAAAGTGTGGAACTGTTGGTGAATGGGAGATGTGGTTGAACTTACTGGTGTTGTTCATGAATAATCTGATCATGTAGAGCCTGGGCAGAAAGGGGCTGTCTACGTTGTAGTGTTCCTTCCTCTTCCTGTTCCTCCACTTCCTGTTGCACTTCATCCTCCTCCTCTTCTTCATGTCCCTGCTTCTCGCCTGATAGGCGGTGGCAAGGGCTGTTCCCTCATAATGGCCAGATGTGCAGCATGCAGCATACTGCTACAGATCCTGATACCTGCACAGCTGAGTACTGCAGTGTCCTCCAGAGCGGGCCAGGCAGAGGAAGCGTTACTTGAGGATGCCGATGGTGTGCTCTATAATCTACCTCGTGGCAGCATGGCTCTCACTGTAGGCTTGCTGTGCACGTGTGCATGAGATCCAGACTGGAGTCATGAACCATATCATGAAGGGATAACCCTTGTCACCCAGTAGCCAGCTTTTGACTTCCAGTGTGGTTCAAATACAGGTGGAACAGAAGAATGCCACAAAGTGAAGGAATCGTGACTGCTGCCAGGATAACGGGCCTTCACCTGCAGGATACGTTGCCTGTGGTCGCACACCAGCTGCACAGTGAGGGAGTGGAATCCCTCTCTGTTGATGAAAATGGCCGAGTTCAATTCAGGCATCCTGCACCATAGGGAAACCGGCAGTCCGTGCAAACCCTCGTGCTCACTCCCTCTGCTTATCTTTGGCAAGAGTGAATGAGATGAATGTCTTTCTCTTTGTATACGAGAGCCTCAGTGACCTCCCTTATACAGCAGTAACTGCAAACTGTGAGATGTTGCTTATATCTCCAGCAGCAGCCTGAAAGGATTCAGATGCATAAGAGCTACAGTCACCTTAATAGCCACAGCCAATGCTGTCCTTGCCCTGCTTTGACAATGCAGTTATGGCTGTAGCAGTTGGCAGATGATAGATAAGCATATGAGGGAGATGTCCTTGTGCACCAGTCGCTGAAGGTAAGCATGCAAGTGCAGCAGGCGGTGAAGAAGGCAAATGGCATGTTGGCCTTCATAGCGAAAGGGTTTGAGTATAGGAACAGGGATGTCCTGCTGCAGTTGTACAGGGCCTTGGTGAGACCACACCTTGAGTACTATGTGCAGTTTTGGTTGCCTTATCTGAGGAAGGATGTTCTTGCCATGGAAGGAGTTCAGCGAAGATTCACAAGGCTGATACCTGGGATGGCAGGAATGACATATGAGGAGAGATTGGGTCGATTGGGCTTATACTCGCTGGAGTATAGAAGAATGAGAGGGGATCTCATCGAAACATATAAAATTCTGACAGGTCTGGACAAACTAGATGCAGGAAGAATGTTCCCGATGGTCGGGGAGTCCAGAACCAGGGGTCATAATCTAAGGATAAGGGGTAAGCCATTTAAGACAGAAATGAGGAAGAATTTCTTCACCCAGAGAGTGGTGAACCTGTGGAATTCACTACCACAGAAGGTAGTTGAGGCCAAGTCATTAAATATATTCAAGAATGAGTTAGATATATTTCTTAAAGCTAAAGGTATCAAGGGATATGGGGAGAAGGCAGGTACAGGGTACTGAGTTTGGATGATCAGCCATGATCTCATCGAATGGCGGAGCAGGCTCGAGGGGCCGAATGGCCTACTCCTGCTCCTATCTTCTATGTTTCTATATAATAAAGGGTTATGCTGATAGAGTTAGATGAGGAAAGACGGGAGGAGGCTCGAGTAGAGCATAAACGCCGGCATAGACTGGTTGGGCCAAATGACCTGTTTCTGTGCCGTACAACTGATGTAGTCCTATCCGCAGGGGGCCAGGAGGCCCTCCAGACACACACTGCGAAGGCAATGGCAGCAGATAGCCGACGCAGCCAATGCCAGCAGTCTTGCCCCGAGGACATGAATGCAGTGCCGAAAGAAGTTCAATGAACTCACACGAGTGGTCAAGGTCAGTGAATGCATCTTCAAATGCCGACTCCCACCAGCTGCAGCACTCGCCTCACGCACTGCTCAATGCACCACATCCCCATCACTCACCTACCAACAATCTCTATCAATCACAACACATATCTCACGTTCATAGCTTCACCTTAACCTCACACACTTAGCACCGCTGCAAACCTCACACCATATCTCACACATTGCATACACTGCCAGCTATTCAACAATGACAGGCACATCACCCAAACACATTGCACCGCACTCAATGACGTACATCCCTCTCTCCTGCAGGCCAAGGTAGAAGTGCTCCCTGAAGACCCTGGGCGGGTAAGGCCTCCTGCTGAGAGCCGTCCTCCCCCTTCTCCTCCTATCTCTGTGAGCAGCTTGTCTTCTTTGCAGCATCTGCTCCATCTTCCTGTCATGCTGCAACCCAAGGGGGACTGCAACTAGTGCCCCCATAACTAGAAGCAAGTGGTGGACTCAGTGACCTTCCGGTAGCAGCCAACGTCTTCACAATGTCCAGCAACACTCCCTGCACACTTTACCAACTTTTCAAATCTCTTACAGCAACCCAGTACAGGAAACTCTTTATTAACTGGCACCGACGGGACCGGTGTGGTGCCGGTTAATCAAAAAGTCCGGATAACGGAGAGTTATGTCTCCCAACGTACGAGAGCCCCGTACACATTGACATGCACCTGCATTCGGAGCTCCGTCTCCCCGGGGACCGCCAGCTGACCATCTGTCGTGTCCGCTGCCTACCCGGGCTGCACATTCCCCTCCCAATCTACACGCTCTGATACAAGGCAAACGCCTCGGGGTTTTTTTTAAAGTTAATTTTAAACGAGAGATGAAGGAAAACCCCGGTTACCTACTCAAGAATTTTGCCGGTTAAGAGAGATTTCCGGATATTTGGGTGCCGGTTAATAAAGAGTTTCCTGTACTACTATAAGCTCTGCAGGAGCCAGTACATAGTACATATTTATGCTGTGCCTATATGCATCTCTTCACTTCACCTGACGAAGGAGCAGCGCTCCGAAAGCTTGTGATTTCAAATAAAGCTGTTGGACTATAACCTGGTGTTGTGCGACTTCTCACATTTGTCCACCCCAGTCCAACACCGGCATCTCCACATCATAGCAATAAGCAACTAACCTGCAAATTGGATGTATCCCTTTAAGTAGCGCTGGCGAGGGGGTCTGTTGTGCCGCTGAATGCACGTTCAGCTGTGTGTGTTTAGGAGAGGACGTTGAACAGAGTGGCCAGTTGAAAATGACAGCTCGCGCATCAAATCAGCGTTACACGCTGACTGACATCATGATCTGCCTACTCTGCATACTACCGGTGCACGCACATATCACCCGCGCTATTGCCCTCACCAAGATGGCATTCAGTGCGGGCCGCGCGGAAGTGGGTGGAAGCGAGACGGACGCCATTTTTTCTTCAAAACCGGCCAAAACTACCGGCGCTACGGAGTCAAATTTTGCAGTCACTTATGTTTTCAGGGCATTCCAAAGCGCTTTACAGACAATTAATTACTTTAAGGTGTTAATTCTATTGTTATGTAGCTAATTTGCACACAGCAAGGGAAATAACCAGATAATCTATTTTGGTAGCATTGGACAAGGGATGAATGCTGACCAAGACACGAGAAGAATCACCTGCTCTTCTTCAAATATTGCCTTGGGATCTTTTACATTCACCTGAACAGGCAGATCGGGCCTCGGTTTAATATCTCATCAGAAAGATAGGACATCCAACAATACAATACTCCTTCAGTTTCAGCCTAAATTATGTGCTCAAATCCTATCATTGTGTATGAACTATTTGTAATGCTCTTCATGACGAGCATCAATATGTATTTTGGCATTTGGATTTGCTAAGCTCTCATTATGCAAATAAATGAGATATAAGAGTGATTCTATATTCATGTGACAATATCATAAATGAAACTATTCTCACCTTCACTACTGCTGTAAATTAACCTATGCAGGTAGTACCACACTTAGAGCAATGTTCCTCTTTATGCAGCAGCCGATAAAGAATTTGAAAAGGTATTTTGAATCTTTGTATATTTTCTATCGAGTGACAAGCTAAATCTTAATGTTGCCTCCATTTCTCACTGATGAAGGAATTACTATTAGAGGCAAATATTCTCACCTTCACTACTGCCGTAAATTAACCTATAATGGTAGTACCACACTTTATGCAGCAGCCGATAAAGAATTTGAAAAGATATTTTGAATTTTTGTATCTTTTCTATTGAGTGACAAGGATTGGCTAACTAACAGAAAACAGAGTCGGGATAAATGGGTCATTTTCAGGTTGGCAAACTGTAACTAGTGGGGTGCCACAGGGATCAGTGCTGGGGCCTCAACTATTTACAATCTATATTAATGACTTGGATGAAGGGACCGAGTGTAATGTAGCCAAATTTGCTGATGATACAAAGATGGGTGGGAAAACAAGTTGTGAGGAGGACACAAAGGGGGAAAAATTCAGTTGGTTGCGCCTCCCGTTAGCGCCTTAAGAGGGCGCTAATGGGGCGCAAATCATCTAGCGCCCAGGCGCGGCGAAGTTTGCGCCGCTCGCGAAATTAACTAGACATTTTGCGGCGGCGCTAAACACTACCGCCACGATCTCCTGCGCCGGCAGATCGTGACGTCAGTCGAGTGCGCAACGCCCCGGTATCGCCCCGGAGCGGATATTGAGTGGCGGCCCCTACCTTACCGCCTGACGCAAGCAACGACAGGTTGAGGGGAGCGTTCTGCAGTCATGAAGGGAAAGGGGGAGCGCTATTTAAAGGTGACCGCTTCCTGCCTTTTATTGTTGGTGCCATTTTTGAACTACGCATTCTGAGAGAGAGAGGGAGAGACTTCTGGAGAGATTCAACGCTGTGTGAAGGAGTTGTGGATACTGAGCAGCACTTTGCAGGTTCATTTTGATTTGCCATTCCTTGTATCGATTTAGAAGAGACTTTGGTCCTGCACTCTGAGCTCTTTGCCTCGATACTCTCCATTGTTCTTTCCAGCAGATTTGATGTGCAGGTCTCTCCAGGCAGATATTCAAGGCTGCAATGAGCAGGATGTGGATGGAAAGCAAGATTAACCATCCCTTTAAGAACTGGCCCGTGCCATTGTGTGTGTGTTCCATTGCTGACTGACATTACATGAGCTTCGCCAGCGCTCTGAGGTAGCGCCTCGCTCCTAGGCCTTTGCGCCTTAAGACAGGTGTGAAGCGCCTGATTTAGCGCTCCAATCACCTCCAGTGGCGATAAAAGTCAAGTTTGCAGTCGGTGGCGAAAATTAGCGCCAGGCGCTAATCTTTGCGCCCGGCCGATAATTGCGCCCCAAATGGGGCGATACTGAATTTCTCCCCCAAAGAAGCAAAGGGATATAGACAGGCTAAGTGAGTGGGCAAAATTTTGGCAGATGGAGTATAATGTGGGAAACTTTGAGGTTATCCACTTTGGTAGGAAGAATAAAAAAGCAAAATATTATTTAAATGGAGAGAGACTACAGAATGCTGCGGTACAGAGGGATCTGGATGTCCTTATACATGAAACACACAAGGTTAGCATGCAGGTACAGCAAGTAAATAGGAAGGCAAATGGAATGTTGGCCTTTATTGCAAGGGGGATGGAGTATAAAAGTAGGGAAGTCTTGCTACAACTGTACAGGGCGTAGGTGAGACCATACCTGGAGTACTGCGTACAGTTTTGGTCTCCTTATTTAAGGAGGGATATACTTGCATTGGAGGCAGTTCAGAGAAGGCTCACTAGGTTGATTCCTGAGATGAGGGGGTTGTATTCTGAAGAAAGGTTGAGCAGGTTGAGCCTATACTCATGGAGTTTAGAAGAATGAGAGGTGATCTTATTGAATCATACAAGACTCGGCGGAGTGCAGATCGGAACAGAGTGTTAAACTGCGAGTTTGGTGCGTGAGGGAGTAAATCTTAAAGGTTAATCTCTTATTTTTTATAAATTCTAGTCTTGTGTGCTTGCAATTAGCATTTAAATTTACTGTTTTAAGTTTCTTCCAGGCTTGGGCAGGGCTAAGCAAGCTCTGTGCTGGAGAGCAGGTGAGAGTAATTAATTAATTAATAAGAACATAAGAACATAAGAAATAGGAGCAGGAGTAGGCCAATCGGCCCCTCGAGCCTGCTCCGCCATTCAATAAGATCATGGCTGATCTGATCCTAACCGCCAATCTACTATCTATCACAGAACCATCTCCTGCATCTAACAGAATTGCACACACGAAATAGGAGCAGAATCAGGCTACACAGTCCCTGGGCCCGCTCCACTACCCACAGGGCCATGACCGATCCGAACCTAGACTCATGTCCAAATTCCTGCCCGCTCCCCGTAACCCTTAATGCCCTTTACTTCTAGGAAACTGTCTATTTCTGTTTTAAATTTAATTAATGTTGTAGCTTCTACAGCTTTTTGTGGCAGCATATTCCATGGACCTACCACCCTCTGAGTGAAGTAGTTCCTCCTCATCTCAGTTTTGAAAGAGCAGCCCCTTATTCTAAGACTATGTCCCCTAGTTCTCGTCTCACCCGTCATCGGGAACATCCTCCCCGCATCCACCCGATCCAACCCCTTCACAATCTTATATGTTTCAATAAGATCGCCTCTCATTCTTCTGAACTCCAATGAGTAGAGTCCCAATCTACCCAACCTCTCCTCATATGACCACCCCCTCATCCCCGGGATTAACCGAGTGAACCTTTTTTGCACTGCCTCGAGAGCAAGGATGTCTTTCCTTAAGTAAGGACACCAAAACTGTATGCAGTATTCCAGGTGCGGTCTCACCAATACCTTGTACAACTGAAGCAATACCTCCCTATTTTTATATTCTATCCCCCTAGCAATGAAAGCCAACATTCCATTTGCCTTCTTAATCACTTGCTGCACCTGCATACTAACCTTTTGAGTTTCGTGCACCAGGACCCCCAGATCCCTTTGCACTTCAGTACTCTCCAGTTTCTTGCCATTAAGATAATAAATTGCTCTAGGATTTTTCCTGCCAAAGTGCATCACCTCACACTTTCCAGTGTTGTATTCCATCTGCCAAATCTCTGCCCACTTACTTAGCCTGTCTATGTCCCCTTGCAGGTTTTTTATGTCCTCCTCACTCACTACTTTCCCTCCCATCTTTGTATCATCTGCAAATTTTGATATGTTACACTTGGTCCCTTCCTCCAAATCGTTAATATAGATTGTGAAGAGTTGGGGACCCAGCACTGACCCCTGTGGAACACCACTAGTTACTGATTGCCAGTCTGAGAATGAACCATTTATCCCAACTCTTTGCTTTCTGTTAGATAGCCAATCCTCTATCCATGCCAGAATATTACCCCCAATCCCGTGATTTTTTACCTTAAGCAATAATCTTTTGTGTGGCACCTTAAGTGGTCTAATCTGGCTCTGTAACTGCCAGAGAGCTCACTTATTTAAATCTCAGCAGTATAAATAGGGGAGGCTAGAGTGCAGTTTGTCACGGAGTGCAGATCGGAACAGAGTGTTGAACTGCGAGTTTGGTGAGTGAGGGAGTGTGGGTAGGGAGGTGTTCCTTTCTTTTTCCACCTTTGTCAGCTTCCAGGAGAGCAGGAGCTAAAAAGCTGCACAAGAGGGGACAGAGAACCAGCGGTGAGTATTTCTACAGTATTTCTACATTGAAGTCATTAAAGTAAAAGTAAGGTCTCTAGTTTGAAGTAAATAGTGTTTAAAGGTAAGTAACGTCCCTAGTGTATTTAATATTCTTTAATTTAAAGGGAGTAAATTAAAGGTAAGACATGGCAGGGCAGCTCGGCAACGTGGAGTGCTCCTCCTGTGCTATGTTGGAAGTCAGGGTCACTTTAGGTGTCCAAGGTGAACACATGTGCAGGAAGTGTCTCCAGCTGCAGCTACTCAAAATCCACGTTTTGGAGCTGGAGCTGCGGCTGGAGACACTGTGGAGCATCCGCGAAGCTGAGATCTTTGTGGATAACACGTTTAACAAGGTGGTCACACCGTAGGTCAAGAGTACACAGGCAGACAGGGAATAGGTGACAACCAGACAGAGTAAAAGAACTAGGAAGGTAGTGCAGAAGTCCCCTGGGTCCATCTCCATCTCCGACAGATTTTCCGTTTTGGATACTGATGGGGGAGAGGGTTTCTCAGCGGAATGCAGCAAGAGCCAAGTCCGTGGCACTACGACTGGCTCAGCTGCACAGGAGGGGAAGAAAAAGAGTGGGAGAGCAATAGTGATAGGGGATTCTATCGTAAGGGGAACAGATAGACGTTTCTGTGGCCACAGACGTGACTCCAGGATGGTATGTTGCCTCCCTGGTGCCAGGGTCAAGGATGTCACTGAACGGCTGCAGCGCATTCTGAAGGGGGAGGGAAAACAGTCAGAGGTCGTGGTTCACATTGGTACCAACGACATGGGTAGAAAGAGGGATGAGGTCCTGCAACAAGAATTTAGGGAGCTAGGTAGCAGATTAAAAAGCAGGACCTCAAAGGTTGTAATCTCTGGATTACTCCCGGTGCCACGTGCTAGTGAGTATAGGAATAGGAGGAGAGAGCAGATGAATGCGTGGCTAAAGAGTTGGTGCAGGAGGGAGGGCTTTAGTTTCCTGGATCACTGGGTCTGCTTCTGGGGAAGGTGGGACCTGTACAAGTCATACAGGTTGCACCTGAACCGGAATGGGACCAACATCCTTGCGGGGAGGTTTGCTAGTACTGTTGGGGGGGGTTTAAACTAACTTGGCAGGGGGATGGGATACAGAGTGGAGCTATAGTAGGGGGCGATGCACAGCCAAATATGGAGGAAAAAACAAGTCAGCCTGGAAGGCAGAGCAAATAAGTAACGGCACAAAGGAGTATGGCAAGGCTGGATGGCATTTATTTTAATGCAAGGAGTCTTGCGAGTAAGGCAGATGAATTGAAGGTGTTGATGAACACATGGGAGTATGATATTGTTGCTATCACAGAGACATGGTTGAGGGAGGGGCAGGACTGGCAGCTCAATATTCCAAGGTATAGAATCTTCAGGCGAGACAGAGGGGGGTGTAAAAGAGGAGGGGGTGTCGCAATATTAATCAAGGAGTCAATTACTGCTGTAAGGAGGGATGATATCTTAGCAGGTTCCTCTAATGAGGCCATATGGGTAGAACTTAAAAACAAAAAGGGGGCAAGCACTTTGCTGGGAGTGTACTATAGGCCCCCAAACAGTCAGGGGGAGATAGGGGAACAGATATGTAGGCAAATCTCAGAGAAGTGTAGAAATAATAGGGTAATAATAGTAAGGGATTTCAACTTCCCCAATATTAACTGGGATAGTCCGAGTGTGAAAGGCTTAGGGGGTGCGGAATTCTTAAAGTGCATCCAGGAGAGCTTTTTGAGCCAGCATGTAGAAAGTCCTACATGAGAGGGGGCGGTACTGGACCTAATTCTAGGGAATGTAGCCGGGCAAGTGGTAGAAGTGTCAGTAGGAGAGCATTTTGGTGACAGTGACCATAATTCGGTGAGATTTAAGGTAGTCATGGAAAAGGACAAAGATGGACGGGAAATAAAGGTTCTAAATTGGGGGAAGGCCGATTTTAATATGATAAGGCAGGATCTGGCCAAAGTGGACTGGGATCAGCTACTTGTAGGAAAATCCACATCAGATGTAGGTGAGATTTTAAATGAATATTTTGCATCTGTGTTCACTATGGAGAGGGACGATGTAGGCATAGAAATCAGGCAGAGGGATTGTGATATACTTGAACAAATTAACATTGAGAGGGAGGAGGTACATAAGAACATAAGAAGTAGGAGCAGGAGTAGGCCATACGACCCTTCGGGCCTGCTCCGCCATTCAATAGGATCATGGCTGATCGAACCTAGACTCACGTCCACTTCCCTGCCCGCTCCCCATAACCCTTAATTCCCTTATCAGCTAGGAAACTGTCTATCTCCGTTTTAAATTTAATTAATGTCGCAGCTTCCACAGCTCTCTGAGGTAGCAAATTCCATAGATTTACTACCCTCTGAGTGAAGAAGTTTCTCCTCATCTCAGTTTTGAAACGGCAGCCTCTTATTCTAAGATTATGTCCCCTAGTTCTAGTCTCACCCATCAGTGGAAATATCCTCCCCGCATCCACCCGATCAAGCCCTCTCACAATCTTATATGTTTCGATAAGATCGCCTCTCATTCTTCTGAATTCCAATGAGTAGAGGCCCAACCTACTCAACATTTCCTCATAAGTCAACCCCCTCATCTCCGGAATCAACCGAGTGAACCTTCTCTAAACTGCCTCTAGAGCAAGTATATCTTTTCTTAAATATGGCCTCACCAGTACCCTGTATAGCTGAAGCAAGACTTCCCTGCTTTTATACTCCATCCCCCTTGCAATAAAAGCCAAGATTCCATTGGCCTTCCTGATCACCTGCTGTACCTGCATACTAACCTTCTGTGTTTCATGCACCAGGACCCCCAGATCCCTTTGTACTGTAGCACTTTGCAGTTTCTTTCCATTTAGATAATAACTTGCTCTTTGATTTTTTCTGCCAAAGTGCATAACCTCACACTTTCCAACATTATATTCCATCTGCCAAATTTCTGCCCACTCACTTAGCCTGTCTATGTCCTTTTGCAGGTTTTTTATGTCCTCCTCACTCACTGCTTTCCCTCCCATCTTTGTATCGTCTGCAAACTTGGATACGTTGCACTTGGTCCCCTCCTCCAAATCATTAATATAGATTGTAAAGAGTTGGGGTCCCAGCACTGACTAGTGGTTTTACCGAGCTTAAAAGTAGATAAATCCCCAGGCCCAGACGAGATGTATCCCAGGCTGCTGTTTGAGGCAAAGGTGGAGATTGCAGGGGCTCTGACAAAAATTTTCAGAACCTCTCTGGCCACAGGGGAGGTGCCAGAGGACTGGAGAACTGCTAACGTAGTACCATTATTCAAGAAGGGTAGTAGGGATAAACTTGGGAATTACAGGCCAGTGAGCCTAACATCAGTGGTAGGGAAATTATTGAAAAAATTCTGAGGAACAGAATTAGCCTCCACTTGGAGAGGCAAGGATTAATCAAGGATAGTCAGCATGGCTTTGTCAGGGGGAGATCATGTCTGACCAATTTGATTGAATTTTTTGAGGGGGGGACTCGGTGTGTGGATGAGGGTAGTGCAGTTGATGTGGTCTACATGGACTTCAGTAAGGCTTTTGACAAAGTCCCGCATGGGAGACTGGTCAAGAAGATAAAAGCCCATGGGATCCAGAGCAATTTGGCACATTGGATCCAAAATTGGCTTAGTGGCAGGAGGCAGAGGGTGATGGTCGAAGGTTGTTTTTGTGACTGGAAGCCTGTGTCCAGTGGTGTACTGCAGGGATCGGTGCTGGGTACTTTGCTGTTTGTAGTGTACATTAATGATTTAGATATGAATGTAGGAGGTATAATCAGTAAGTTTGCAGATGACGCGAAAATTGGTGGGGTGGTAAATAGCGAGGAGGGAAGCCTCAGGCTACAGCATGATATAGACGGGTTGGTCAGATGGGCAGAACAGTGGCAAATGGAATTTAACCCTGAAAAGTGTGAGGTGATGCATTTTGGGAGGACTGACAAGGCAAGGGAATACACAATGAATGGTAGGACCCTAGGGAGGACAGAGGATCAGAGGGACCTTGGTGTGCATGTATATAGATACCTGAAGGCAGCAGGACAGGTAGATAAGGTGGTTAAAAAGGCATATGGGTTACTTGCCTTCATTAGCCGAGGCATAGAATATAAGAGCAGGGAGGTTATGATGGAGCTGTACAAAACGTTAGTTAGGCCACAGCTGGAATACTGTGTGCAGTTCTGGTCGCCACACTATAGGAAGGATGTGATTGCATTGGAGAGGGTGCAGAGGAGATTCACCAGGATGTTACCTGGGCTGTAGCGCTTCAGCTATGAAGAGAGACTGGACAGGCTGGGGTTGTTTTCCTTAGAGCAGAGAAGGCTGAGGGGGGACCTGATTGAGGTGTACAAAATTATGAGGGGCATGGATAGTGTAGATAGAAAGGAACTTTTCCCCTTAGTAGAGGGGTCAATAACCAGGGGGCACAGTTTCAAAGTAAGGGGCAGGAGGTTTAGAGGGGATTTGAGGAAAAACTTTTTCACCCAGAGGGTAATTGGAATCTGGAACTCACTGCCTGAAAGGGTGGTAGAGGCAGGAACCCTCACAACATTCAAGAAGCATTTAGATGAGCACTTGAAACGCCATAGCATACAAGGCTACGGACCAAGTGCTGGAAAATGGGATTAAAATAGACAGGGCTTGATGGCCGGCACGGACACGATGGGCCGAAGGGCCTCTTTCTGTGCTGTATAACTCTATGAATCTGTGGCTTGGATGATCAGCCATGATCTCATTGAATGGCGGAGCAGGCTCGAGGGGCTGAATGGCCTGCGCCTGCTCCTATCTTCTATGTTTCTATGACAGGGTAGATGTAGAGAGGATGTTTCCACTCATGGGGGAATCTAGAACTAGGGGGCATAATTTCAGAATAAGGGGTCGCCCATTTAAAACGGAGATGAGGAGGAATTTCTTCTCACAGAGGGTCATGAATCTTTGGAATTCTCTACCCCAGAGAGCTGTGGAGGCTAGGTCATTGCATATATTTACGGTGAAGATAGACACATTTTTGAACTACAGGGGAGTCGAGGGTTCTGGGGAACGGGCAGGAAAGTGGAGTTGAGGCCAAGATCAGATCAGCCATGATCTTATTGAATGGCGGAGCAGGCTCAAGGGGCCAAATGGCCGACTCCTGCTCCTATTTTTTATTTCTTATGTTCTTTTATGAAAAGACAAATTTCTAGTGTTAGAGGGATAAATTAATGCTCTTCAGCCTCAAAAGAATGATCTTCAAGGTGACCATATAGAGGATACTTAATGGGATATTGAAATTAAACCCAGAACAATACCTCCAGATTCACAAGACAGCAAAACAAGAGAGCGCAGCTTAGGGGCAAATTCAGGATAGATATCAGGAAGTATTTCTTTTCCTAGAGGATGACCCACATCTGGAACAATGAAGGCTAGTTGAGGCCAGCAAACTGAACCTATTAAAGAAACAGCTAGACTTTGTAATGGGAAAATGGCAGTCTTCCTATTATAGGCAATGATTTAAAATGGACGAAAGGGCTTTCTTCATCTCTATCTAACTTATGATCATATGGAGCTGACATGGCCCCGTGAAATTACTACTTCATCTCCCAACAAGGAGATCAAAATGAATGGGGCTATTCCAGCACATAGGCAGCTTCTCCCCTCAATAGACATCATTGGAGAATTTTAGATGGCAAATACCTGAAGTGGGAGATGGGCAGTTCTCCATTGGGGCAGAAAACACAACTTCTTCTAAAGATATAGGTAGATTTTTTTCACATTAACCATGCGGAAGATCTTTTCATAAAAAGTACTTCCCCTATACATTCCATCCCATTTCAATATACTGTACATGTTTATTGCAAAAACTAATAAATAGTTGGAGATACAAGGGCAATACTGCAGCATAAATTTCTGCAAACATTTATAACTCATACAGAAATAGTTTCGGCGTTGCAAGAATGTTAGGGACATTTAGTTCTTTGATAACTGATCTGTCACGCAATTATACAGAGAAAACTATTTCCTGCAAAGTAATCGACCAATTCAGCACCAGATTATTCAAAATGCATTTGTGTGAGATTGCTATGGGCAAAACATAGCTTGAGTGACTCAAGATAGCTTTCATCTTCTGTGCTTTGTGAATTTATCAACTCGCATGGTTGCTGCGATTGCTCATCCTATTACTAACGAAAGCATTAGCCACAGTGCATCTTATCACCAAATACCTTACATTTGGAATGTAGCAGTGATGCTAAAAAGCTATATCATTGGATCATTGAAGGTATTTGTTTTTCGTAAAATGTTTGGATGTCATCACATTTAATTAGACGTTATGGAATGTACTCTCCCGGGCCTCTTCCATTTCTTCAAATCTCTTGAGTTACTCAAAGAAAGCTATGAGCCTGGGGACTTTAATCAGAACAGAAGCAGAGATGAGTCATGCACTCTTGGAATGGATGTGTTACAAGCAAATAGGTGTAGTTGTAATTTGTCAGTTGTGGTCTTTAGTGGGATGTTCACTTTTTGCATACTATGTTTTGTGATCATGTAAATTGGTGCATGCAATTTCCCTTTTCTAATTCTTGTCACTGTCAAGTCAATTTCATATATTCCAGTGCTCTCTTTTGTATAATTAAATTAGAAGTTGAATAATGCAATACAATGTAACAGGAGATTTTGTAATGTAAAAGAAACATATTTCAATACAGATTTATAAATACTCAAAATAGAGCTTGCCTGATCGCTCAACGAGTAGTTAGGTTTGACTCATTGATCTGGCCTGAATTAACTGACCTGAGCCCGTGACAGTAGTAAAGGCACTCAAATTGGCCTCACTGGGGTGGGAAGGGGAAAATCAACCGATGTTTCTGTTGCTGATCACGAACCAGTAAGCCGCTGGACATGCGGACAGGAACAGCCTTGACTGTGATGTTCTCTGCAGTTGAATAGCCTTCTGATACTCACTGAAAAGATTCACATGAGTTATGGCGACCTGGAAGGGAGGGGAGGGGAGCAATGCAGAACTGTACCTCAGCAAAGAGTAAATGGGGAGAACGTCTGCAGGGATTTTCCAATCATCTGCCATATTTTCAGTGGAAAATCAATGGAGAAACATTGTAAATGGTCATTTTTAGCTGTTTACACCATTTCTCCAGGGAGTCAGCCGATCTTTCACTGAAGTTACGGTGGGCGATTGGGAGAACCCCTGGGGAACTTCCAGGCACTCGGCTTTAGGAGAGAAAGGACGGCCAGCAGCAGCACTTATATTTATCACTGGAGCCTCCTGAGAAAAAACAACTCTGCATTTTTCTTTTTTTAATTGAGAAACTAGGGTGAGAGGCCAAGATCCTGACGGCAGGACTCCAGCAAGGATGAAAAAAGCCAGAGAAAAGATAAAATAAATCAGGAAATAGTGCCTTTAATGACACAACACTTGGGTTTTAAAAGCCTGGAGCTTCAAGCAGAAAGGGAAAACTGAGAGAGTTAAGTTCCATAGTTTTGAGGTCCTGGAAAAGCATGAGTTAGAATAAGAGGCTGTGCAATGAGTCTTGATTTCAACACAATAATAATACAGGGATGAGAAAGAGCATGCAAGACAACGGGCTGGATTTTGATACTGGGGCGGGTTGGGGTTGTGTCATCCGCATTTCGTGTTATCCACCCGACTGCAATTGGATGTGGGAGATTGATGCAATTTTCACCGAATTGGGCAATTGAGTTCCAGCATGTGGGAACCCATGAACCAATTAGTGTTTTCAGCCTGAAAGTCGCCTTTGACGAGGTCATCATTGCTGCTGCATTGAAGGTCAGAGACTGCCTGGCCTTTGCTGTGAGAGGACCTGGATGCAAAATGAGCAGCAGCTCTAAGTCTGCTGAGAGAGAGAGAGAGAGAGAGAGAGAATATTTTGCATCCAGGTCCTCTCACAGCAAAGGCCAGGCAGTCTCTGAAGACCTTCAATGCAGCAGCATCAGAGGCGACTTTTAGACCTAATACTACTACTACCTTCATCACATCTCCGTTGTAATAGTGGACCTGTAGCTGATAGTCAGCTATTGAACTGTGCTCCCGCCAGGTTTCACAATCGTGGTTCAGAACAGGCGTGCTTCACGTAGATCAAGGGTTAAAATCACAAAGGCCTTTCAAAATGGCATTATAGAGCCAATTTAGTGCTTGTTAAGGGCCTTAACAGTCTATCCCACCTCTTAAAGGCGGGACGGAGTCAGGACCAGCAGACACGATTTAATGAAAATTGCGTGGAGGCGGGATGGAGGCAGACTTGAGCCCGCCCGCCAATTTTTGCAATTTTAACCCCCCACACGCCTCCAAACCCGCCTTCACGGGTCAATGAAAATCCAGCCCAAGATATTTGCATCTTGGGAAGAGCAAGAGAGGAAAGTTCAAAGGAGAATTGACCATCGTAGTATCAATAAAACAAAAGAAAGATAATGAAGGTTGCTGAAGTCAGATCAGGCACAGCTTGCTCCTTGTGATGTAAAGGAGGAATGAGTTGCATTGATTTTAATGCACGATGTATAGTTTGAAACTTGAATGTCCCACAGACTCATTAAATGTTTCAGATCAGCAAAGTGTAGAATGTGGTGAAAGAAAATGGCTTGAAGGCTAATGGCTAAAGTCATTTGCCCATAGATAATTAAATAGAATGTGTTAGAGCAAAAGTCTCACTGTTAGTTTTGAAACTTGTACGAAATAGGTTATATGGTGGCGTACTTTTTTGTGCAAGAAATGGACTGCAGCAGATCCTGGCAGGATATAGTACCTCTCTGATTTCTCACACCATGAATAAGGGATAGTACAGAGTAGAAGGTGAAATGTTTGTTCTGATGGAGTGAAAATCAGGGAGTAACACAACCCACACACATTTCAGTAACCAATTCAAGGACAGGACTCTTATTCAGAGACTACCACAGTGCACTAAGACACTGGGAGAGTCTAAGTTTACAAAGATGAAGGGAAAATTTTAAAACATTCCAAAGTTAATTTAATTGTAACATTATTAGGTTATCACTGTATTTTCTGTAGTTGAAAATATTGGCCCAGATTTTCCTGGGGACTTGCACCATTGTTGTGGCACATCTATGTCATAGGGATCTTTGAACAGTTCAAAAGAAAGAGCAAATTATAGAGTAAGTGGCTTACACCATTAATTATGCTACTCCATATTTTCCTGAGACTGTTGCCCAGCTCCACCATTATCCTTGCCAAAAACAGTACGGTAATTATTATAGCTCTGCCCCCATTCAAATCAAAGAGGACTGTGATTTTCCTGCATTTAAGCCAGTTTTCATGCAATCTCAGCTTGCTGCCATGCAAGCTCAGACTGTTACCATGCAAGCTCAGACTGTTACCATGCAAGCTCAGACTGTTACCATGCAAGCTCAGACTGTTACCATGCAAGCTCAGACTGTTACCATGCAAGCTCAGACTGCTGCCATCATGGCTCTGGAAACCACTGTTTAAAAGGGGCTTCAAGGGCATCACAGCTCTCCAGCAATCTGCTCTCCAACAGAGCACTAGGGTTGCTGAGGCACTACCTGGGGGAGTGGCAGTGGCTCCATGGAGTACGATGACAGCATTCCTGCTCCCACCCCTGCCACTCAGGCAACAGCAAGGGCATTGGTGGTCAGTCAGCCAGCCTGACTGCTGCAGCCCAGGCCTAGATGGTGCAGTCTGCAGCCGGGCATTCTAGGCCCGGATCTCCTCAAAGTCATCTTGCAAGGCCATCTGCAGTCCTCTCCACTGAAAGTCAGCAGCCTTCCAGCAGCCATGGGAAGCACCTCGTAGGAGCACTAGGACAGCCAAAGGCACACAGAAGATGGGCACTAAGGGAATGCAGAAAGGTGATTACTTTATTTTTGTATGTAATATGGCATGATTTAATTAATAGATTTGGATTGGAATGTGTATTTTATGTTGGCTTTTATTTTTGCATCGTGGGAAAGAGGACGATGTGATGGCCAGTGACAGAGGAAAGCTAAGGAGTGTGGGACTGTTGGTGAATGGGGAATTGCCGTTGAGGTTATTAGTATCGCTCATTAATTAGTTGTTCACGTAGAGCCTGGGCAGAAAGAAGCTGTCCAGGCTGCAGCCTCCCTTCCTCTTCCTCCTTCTCGTGTTCCTGCTCCTCAGCTTCTAGCCTGATAGGTGATGGCAAGGGCTGTTCCCTCAGGATGGCAAGGTTGTTCAGCATGCAACATACCACGACAAATAGTGAGACCCGCTCAGTGGAGTACTGCAGGGCTCCTCCAGAGTGGTCCAGGCAGCGGAATCGTTGCTTCAGGACGCCAATGGTCTGCTCTATCAGATTTTTTTAGATTCGTTCCTGGGATGTGGGCGTCACTGGCAAGGCCAGCATTTATTGCCCATCCTTGGAGAAGGTGGTGGTGAGCCGCCTCCTTGAACCACTGCAGTCCTTGTGGTGAAAGTACCCCATAGTGCTTGTAGGGAGGGAGTTCCAGGATCTTGACCCAGCGACTATGAAGGAACAGCAATATATTTCTAAATCAGAATGGTGTGTGACTTGGAGGGGAACTTGGAGGTGATGGTGTTCGCTTGCACCTGCTGCCCTTGTCCTTCTAGGTGGAAGAGGTCATGGGTTTGGGAGGTGCTGTCAAAGAAGCCTTGGCGAGTTGTTGCAGTGGATCTTGTAGATAATACACACTGCAGCCACGGTGTGCCGGTGGTGGAGGGAGTGAATGATTAAGGTGGTGGATGGGGTGCCAATCAAGTGGGCTGCTTTGTCCTGGATGGTGTTGAGCTTCTTGAGTGTTGTTAGAGCTGCACTCATCCAAGCAAGTGGAGAGTATTCTATCACACTCCTAACTTGTGCCTTGTAGATGGTGGTAAGGCTCTGGGGAGTCAGGAGATGAGACACTCGCCACAGAATACCCAGCCTCTGACCTGCTCTTGTAGCCACAGTATTTATGTGGCTGGTCCAGTTGAGTTTCTGGTCAATGGTGATCCCCAGGATGTTGATATTGGAGGATTCGGCGATGGTAATGCCATTGAATGTCAAGGGGCGGTGGTTAGACGCTCTCTTGTTGGAGGTAGTCATTGCCTGGCACTTGTGTGTCGCAAATGTTACCACTTATCAGCCCAAGCCAGATCTTGTTGCATGCGGGCATAGACTGCTTCATTATCTGAGGAGTTGTGAATGGAACTGAGCACTGTGCAATCATAAGCGAACATCCCCACTTCTGACCTTATGATGGAAGGAAGGTCATTGATGAAGCAGCTGAAGATGGTTAGGCCTAGGAAACTGCTCTGAGGAACTTCTGCAGTGATGTCCTGGAGCTGAGATGATTGGCCTCCAACAACCACAACCACTATCAGATTTCTTGTGGCAGCATGGCTCTCGTTGTATGCATGCTATGCGCGTGTGCGTGTGTTGCGCACCGAAGTCATAAGCCATGTCATCAGCGGATAATCATTGTCGCCCAGTAGCCATCCTTTGGTTTGCCCTGTGGGTTGAAATACAGCTGGCACAGAGGACTGGTGCAGAATGAACGCATCATGACTGCTGCCAGGATACCAGGCATTGACCTGCATGATGCGTTGCCTGTGGTCACACACCAGCTGCGCATTAAGGGAGTAGAATCCCTTTCGGTTCAGGTACATGGCAGAGTTGACATGAGGCGCATGCAAAGCAATGTGTGTGAAGTCAATGGCACCCTGCACCATGGGGAAGCCTACAATCCTTGCAAACCCTCGTGCTCGCTCCGCCTGCTTATCTCTGGCAAGAGGGAATGAAATGAAGTTATCTCTCTTTGCATAGAGTGCCTCAGTGATTTCCCTTCTGCAGCAGTCCACTACAAACTGAGAGATGTTGCTTATATCTCCAGCAGCAGTTTGGAAGGAGCCAGACGCATAAAGGTTCAGAGCCACAGTCACCTTGACAGCCTTGCTGTCCTTGCCATGCTCAGAGGTTGGAGTTGTGGCTGCAGCAGGTGGCAGATTTCAGTGATGACCCCTTTTGTGAAGCGAAGACGTCTCAAGCCTTGGTTGTCACTGAAGGTCAGGTAGGAGAATTGCTCCCTAAACACCCTCTGCAGATATGGCCTCCTACTGAAAGCCCTTCTGCCCCTCCTCCTCCTCCCTCTTCTAGCAGCTTGTCCTGCTCTGCGTGACCTCTCTTCATTCTCAGAGTCATGTACAATGCCAAGAGGAAGGCCTACTAGTCCACTGATGTCTGGGAGTAACTGATCTGTGCAGAAGCCTTTACATCAGCGTAAAAGTATTGACACTATTGAAACTTTAACCAACTATAGAAAGCACCCAAAACTCATAGAATTGCAGCAATAGCCAGAAGAAATAAACCAGCAACTAACCTGTAAGTAGTTGATGATTCCTTTAAATAGTGTTGGTGGGGGGGTCCATTCGCAATATGGCATCTGGCGCACTTCCTATCGGAAGTGTGAGCGCGCGCCGCAGACACCATTTTGGACGCTTAAAGGGCCTCGTAGCGCCCAAAGAACAGGCGCTACCGAGCCCAATTTTGCCCCTAATAAGTTTAACTGGCCTGACAACGACGTGATTTATTGTTCTAAGATCGGGTTTAAACTCCCAGTTGTTAAAAATGTATTACCATTTGAGTGTTCACTTCCTGAACATGGGATTTTCAATTTTAATATTGCCGCGCCATATGTCTGGAGCCCCATTCAATTTATGAGATTATTTTCAGAAAGTAAATGACCCCTTCTCTGTTTTCCCCCCACAGTGCTCAACCTCACTAAAACCACGAACACAACAAACAGATCTTTTCTAATAACTCTAATTTTCTTATTAATCACTAATGTTTCAATCAATAATGAGTAAATTGAAGTACATGTACCTCAAAAATATTTCAAGCCTAGTTCCTCAGAGGAGTGGCAGCATGTCATTATGTAAATGTGTTGCTGTCCTCAATGATTTGTGATCTTCAGTCTAATTCAAACCCAGAACTTTTCCATAAGTTTAAAAATTCAACATTAGCTTGCTTAGCTCATTTTGTGCCCTCATAATCCATGAAAATAAAAGCCAATAATTTTTTATTCCTAAAGTATTAATAATTTATAATGTAGCGACTTGGAAGGGCCTGAATTTATAGATCACACACAGCAGTAAAACTGACAAAAAAAATCTCAAAACTTGAAAAGGGACATGACAGCTTAAAATAATTGTAGATTAAAGTTTATTTAAGAAGTTATACTTCTATTCACGGAAACCCTCCCGCGGCTCCAGATGATGAATGTGTTGTCACTTCAGTTTTTAGATTGCCGCTGAGTGCCTGATTCACTGCTATGCTCCACTGCAACGCATTCTAATTACAAAACCAGCAAAATTTGGAGTAAGTTTGCAATGTGGAGATCGGTGCACTGGATGCCGAGATTTATGGTGCACGTCGCCAAACTCGACATGGCGGCAAAATCTGGGCCATTGCATTTCTTGTGGAGTAGGGAATTGGTACTTCAGTGTAAAATCCCTGAGTTGATGGCCGCGAATTTAATAGCGCTGAGGGGGTGGGTTTGGAGGCGGGTCTGTTGCAAAAATCGGAAAAATTGCCGGCGGGCTGCGAACCCGCCATCCCGCCATCCCACCATCCCGCCATCCCGCCTCCACTCGGCTTCGGCAAGTGTCGGGTCAGCCGCTTCCGAACTGACCCAACACCAAACGGCAGGAGAGGCACTTAAGGCAGTTAACAGCTTGTTAACTGCCTGGATAAACCTATTTTAACTGCCTGTTCGGATTTTGCAGGTTTTTCAGCATGCTGCCCGCCTTCATAAAAACACGCCAGGTGAATCGAGCCGGGTTGAGGGAGGACCTGAATTATTGCCAGCTGCTCGAGCAGCTTAAAAGCGGTCCTGCAATCTCTCATTCTTTCACATGCCACAACTTAGTGCTTTGAGGTTTGGGAGACATTTAGCAGCTCTACTAACCTTGTGAGTGTTGAGGCTGAAATCCAAGCGCAGTGGGAGCTCCTTGGAAGACCCTCTGGCCCTTTGTCTGAGCGCAAACAACCTCCATTCCTCGACTGAGATATCTACCAGCGGGATGGGAGCCATTTAAATCCTCTCATCCTGGTCGTCAGATTTGGAGGAAGAGCAGCCGCGGCAGCAGCGCAACCAGGCACAGCAGCAGCACCAACAGCAGGAGCACCAACCTTCTTCCTCAGCCTCCTGATGCTGCACAGGGCAGAGGGCATCAGCGCAGGGCTGCACCTCGCCGCAGGAGATACCCCCAACACAGGGTTTACAGGCAGAGGATGAGCTTGCTCAGCATGACTGAGCAGCAGTGCCAAAGGAGGCTGAGACTTCCGCGAGACGTAGTCGCTGACATCTGCGCAATGTTGCACCAGCACCTGGAGCCCAGAGGAGCGTGTGGACACTCCTTACCATAGCTGTCAAAGTCACCACTGCCCTCAACTACTGTGCTTCAGGCTCCTTCCAGGGATCACAGCAGACATCAGCGGCATCTCCCAGTCGGCCGCACACACCTGCATCACGCAGGCTACCGATGCCCTCTTTGCAAAGGTGCACAATTACATCCACTTCTCCACGGATGAAGCAAGTGTAACTGTGCGTGCAGTTGGCTTTGCAAATATGGCAGGGTGCAGGGTGTTGTAGACTGCACACATGTGGCCATTAGGGCACCCCATCACAACCCAGCTGTTTTTGTCAACCGCAAGGGCTTCCACTCCCTTAACGTCCAGCTGGTGTGTAACCACAGGAAGATCATCATGCATGTTTGCGCAAAGTACCCTGTCAGTTGTCATGACTCCTTCATTCTGTGCCAGTCTACTGTGCCTCAGCTCTTCCATCCACCAAACCAACTTTCTAGATGGCTACTTGGCGACAAGAGCTATCCCCTGAAAAAGTGGTTCATGACACCAATGAGGAGGCCATCAAACGAGGCTGAGAAGCGGTACAACGTGAGCCACATTACCACCAGAAGCATCATAGAGCAAACCATTGGCTTGCTCAAAATGCGCTTCAGATGCCTAGACAGATCTGGTGGAGCCCTGCAGTATGCACCAGCTACAGTGTCCAGTATCATAGTTGTCTGCTGTGCCCTGCACAACATCGCACAGCAGCGTGGCTTAGCGCTGCCTGAGGAACAAGTGGCCCAGCGCAGAGCATCCTCGGAAGAAGAGGGGGAGGACAAGGAGGAGGCCGAGGAGGAGGAGGATGAGGACGAGGAGGCACACCTTGCAGGGCCGGATGTGGCCAATGCAGCAGCATTCGACCACATTGCTGGCCGCCACGCAAGGGATGCACTCATCCATGCCAGATTCGCGTAAGCTTACGCTTCAACCACAGGTGGCTGGCATATGGCGATGAATGTGTGGATAACCTTCTTAAAACGCCATACATCATCTCTCCAATAAATGGTGCTTTCCTATCACTCTCAGCACCATCATTACAAATGCAAGTCGCCCTGAGCCCTCAATGTGCATCTTCCATTTCCCAGAACACATAGGCCAGAACTTCAACTGTTTGCCATCACTTTTGTTTAATCTCCTCACAAAAGGATAGCAGTCAAAAATATACAACAGAACAAAACACCCAAGTGACTACCCTTGTGACTATTGTGCTTTATCTTCCTCTCACGCGTGCTTCTACGTGGTGCTTCCCCTGTGGCTTCAGCAGATGTAGAGGCACCTTACTCACTTTGATGCTGCGCCTGCTTAGACACCTTGGCAGGTGTCCTCTGGGCTTGGGAGCCTGGGAGGGCTCCACAACAGTCTGCTCCTCCTGCGGCTGTGCAGGGGCTGAGACGGCCATCTCAGTTGGGTGAGGAATCTGGGGTTCCAACCGAGGGCTCCGCAGTGGCATGGTCGTGTGAGCGCTTGGAGAGGAGCCCCCACTTCCTTGTTGTCTACCACCAACATCTCTCTCATGGGTCACCCGTACTTCACTGCTAGCAAGTAGCTGGAGAGCACCTTGCTGCATATCAGTGGGGCCATGAGGACCCGTCTCAGTACTGACAGTCCTCATAGCGGGGACGTCCATGTACCTCTGGTGTCTCTCCTCAATAGATGCCCATCTATCCTCCATAGCAGAACATCTATTTAGAAGAGTCACCATGTTCTCAGGTGTCTGGCGACTTATGTCCTCCATAGAGGTTGCCACCCTCTCCATGGCGGCACATTCATGTGCCATTGCCTCCACAAAGGCAGTGGTCATGTTGGGGATAGACTCCTCCATTCTCTCTACACTCATAGTTACCCTGGATGCAAACCCTGTCAGAGACTCCTGCACTTGTTCCTGGAGTTCCAGCACCGCTCTCTTTCTGGATGGCCCCAGAGGCACAGCGTCTGCATGCAGCAGAGCAGACCTCCGACGAGGACTCTCCACTGCTGTCCCTGTCTCCACCATCTGCTGATGCTCACTTGTGAGCTGTTATACACCAGGTGACAACACTACTCTAAGCTCCGAGGTGTGCGTATCTGCGCTGGTGCTGGGTGCGCTGAGTCCTGGTGATGCTGCTCCCTCAGAGGCTGCAGTTTCCTCTGAGGAGTCTTCCGGCTCTTCCTCCTGGACAATGGGGAGGGGGGCTCTCGATGGTCCTGTGGGAGAGTAAAGACATGAGTTAGACATCTGACTTTTAGGTAGCAGACACATCCTATTGTGCAGTTGATCCAAAGTCAATCTCTATGAACATCATATGCCATTGCAGTCAATCATGAAATCTAATTGGGAGGGTTGAAAATCTAATCTGTCACTAGCTTCATCTAGTGCGCCCGTCTCTCCGTCCCCCACTTCCAGCTCCTCGCCTCCTCAGCACACCTCCGGTCTTCACTCTCTCCCTCTTATTGTGGGATATCTTTTCCTGCAAGGAGAGACACAAGTGGAGTTTCAGCGAGAGTGATGGAGTGAGTGTGAAGAATACATAACATTGAAGCTTAGAAGGAGACCAAGATGGAGTGAGGTTCCAAGAGGAAGCTGTCTCCCTGTGCGTTGTCAGTTGTTGTCATTGCATAACAGTGAGAGCGAGTGTGAGGGGTGCATAGTAGGATGATGAAGTGATTCAGTACAGAGAGAGAGATGGATACGTAAGGGTGCAAGGGAAGTAAGGGTAAGGTGGGATGTGGAGGAGCAGGCTTACAAAGCAGAGTGCTGGTGATGAGAAGAGAAGGGAAGCAGATTGAAGGTAAGTGTGATGTGATACTCACTTTTGATGATCGCAGAAGATCATTAAACCGTTTTCGGCACCGGACCCAGGTGTGTGAACAAATGGACCTAGCGCTGACCTCCTCAGCAATGTGCAGCGAGGCTGCCTTTATTTGCTGAGGAGGTTTCCTCCGGCCATCGAGAGGGAACAGAATCTGCCTGCGCCCTCTTACTCCCTCCACAAGAGCTTGGAGGGAGTCCTCATTAAACCGTGGAGCAGCCTTGGATCTTGCAGCACTCATAGTAGCCTGGACCCATTCAAAGACAAGCAGAAGTGAGTAATGAAAGGCTGAGGCTGCATGGGCCCCTTAAAAACAACTGCAGCAATGACGTTATCAGAGGCGACTAACAGACCCAATCCCACTCATTGGATCGGGCAGCATGCACAGCGGGACTTAATAGGCCACTTAAATTAAAATCTCAATTCAGGAGCGGCTGTAACCGGAAGCGCGACCGGAACCCGTCCACCAGGCAAGTCGACTCCAACCCGCCTCCTCTATTAAATTCGCAGGCGATATCTTTCCTTCAGATGGCTTTATTTTTATTGCGTTTGTAAATCAGCCAGTGATGAAGGTTTTAATGGGAGTGAAACCATCAAACAGAGATTCGAGGAGAGGTACAAGAATTGGAGAAGAAAAATATACAAAACATAAGAAAACGTGAAATGAGACAAGCCCATTCAGCTCATGAAGCCACTTTTTCTATCTACCCTTTTGATGATTTACTCTGCTTATTTAATCTGCTAAGGGAAAGTTCTGCATAAATACTCCATCATTAAAAGTTTATTAAGCAATACTACATTTATCCATCCCAGTACGTCAACTAGTCAACAATAGTCTGTTTATAGTCTGACTTCCACAGATTATACCACCCCTCAGTCCATGATAAATAACTAATACCTAACCCAAAAACCTGCAATTCCATTTTGGAACCGTTATTTATCCATCCCTGTTTTTTTTTTATTCTTTCATGGAATGTGGGCGTCACCGGCGAGGCCAGCATTTATTGCCCATCCCTAATTGCAACAATTGAGTGGCTTACTAGGCCATTTAAGAGTCAACCAACATTGCTGTGGGTCTGGAGTCACATATCGGCCCGACCGGGTAAGGACGGCAGATTTCCTTCCCTGAAGGACATGAGTGAACCAGATGGGTTTTTACGACAATCCGACAGTTTCATGGTAACCATTACTGATACTAGCTTTTTATTCCAGATTTATTTTTCATTTAATTAAAATGGTGGGATTTGAACTCACATATCATGAATCCAGGCCTCTGGATTATTAGTCCAGTAACATAACCACTATGCTACCGTACCCTTAAAGAAGTTTTGAAGAAGTTGACACTGTATCAACTGTTGTTGCTAGGCGTCTATTCCCCATATTCCGTGAAAGGAAGAAAAAAAAAGTCTTGCGCCGCCTGGAAGCATCCCAATTCATAAAGTTAAGAGCTGTTGTCACCTTCTCAGTCACAGACAAGGCAGTGCCCCTCATGGAAAGAGGCTATAAATCAGTTTCCAACAGCTGGTCTATCTCTGTCACAGTATCATGGAGTAAACACAATCTTCTCATACACTGCCAATCGGAAAGAGCCAGATAGGATCTTCATGGTCTGTAGAACCTATGGCATGAATACCTGTGGGTTAGGTTCTGCCTGCATGATGCTGCAATCTTCTGGCTTCTGTCATTTTCCTCCGTGTCTTCATCATCCCCTTCCTCGAAGCACAGGAACAATGGAATCTCCAGAGGGAGATCCATCATCTCACTATGCTCAGCTCCCTTGAACCTTTAGATATTCAGAAATGTTGCAGAATCGCACTCCTATGTGACTTTTCACCGACCCAATCTCTTTCTGTCGCGGGGTTCCTGTACAGGCTGATCCCTGTATCTTGATAGCAGCAGTGATTTGCAGGGATAGTAAAGGAATGTAAATTTTGGGAAATCTCAGGGTGCACGCGGCCATGCTCTCCACTTTGTTTAAATGTGATGGAGTGTGCTTCCAGCAAGCAGATCAGGGCCACAGTGGGATCATGGGAGGGAATTTGTGGTGGCCATATTTAGGGGCGGGCTTTCACCAGAAGGCCTCTCTCTCTCATTTTACTAGCCAAACCGCCTTTACACAACCCGTAAATGGATATATTTTGAAAAGAAAATCCAGGTCTAACAGAGATTGAGAGAATCTCATATCGGAGAATAAGAGGAGAGCTTTTAATATGTTCATAAATACACCTAACATTGGGAAAGAAGATGTCCCCAGAAGATAGAGAGGTGGAATAATTTGGAATAGGTTTAGAAATACATCACATTTTAAGATAATGGGAGAGATTTCGAAAGCAAAGACCAAGGAAGTCATTTTAACTTTGATTGATGGTGCAAAATTGACGACATCAAAATGGCTGCCCTTTATACACCCTGCCCAATTTTTCCTTTCACATGAAAGGAAAATCAGGCTTCGTGTATAATGGACAATTCGATATCGCCCACTTTACACTATTGCCCAAAGCTAAAATAACTGAGACGACACAATGGAGAAAATAACTGAAAAATTCATTCTATTTTTCGGCTGCATGTGTTGTGTTGTATAGGAATGAATTAGACGAAGATGCTTAAAGATCCTTTATATAATATATATTGTTTTAATATTCATTACAATAAATACAGTTAATGTTAACATAGGGTACAATGTAAGAATTCGCCAATGTACATCTGGTTTCCTGTTCCCTGTAGACATGTCCAGCTGCCCAATCCCCTCTTAGTCACAGATGCTACAGTTATGCTCAGTCTCTTCGTTCCTTTGAATTCTGTCATACGGTTTAGTCTCTTTCGTCCTGCTACATTTTTTCTAACAGATGCTTCCATTCTATCTGATCTCATTATACCCATAGATGCTGTCATACTGCTTAGTCTCTTGCCGATTGCAGATGCTGTCATCTTAATCAATATTGCATGAAATGTGCTGTAGTTGCTAACAATTTACTGTTCTAAGAGTTTGGGAACAATATTAACAAAGCAGTAAGTTTATCATCTACAGCAAATTAAGATAAAAAGGTCTGATAGTAAGGAGTGTAGTACTTGAAACAAATAATTCTGTGGAATATATTTAGCAATCTTATCTATCTATATCTATATAAATAGGTTTATATATATATATATATATATATAAAAACCTATCTGTACATGTACTTCCCGCCAATATTTTCCATTATACATTGATTTGTCCAGATTTATAATGGAAACTACCTATGTAAACTTGTCACACTGTAAGTACACCCTCCCCTAGAGGTGCAGCAGTTGACACTCCTGGCCACTTCTGCTCGCCTTTATTTCCACTCCTTAACCCTAGCCTGTCTGTGCTTCCTGCTGGAGTCATTTTTTTTTGGTACATTTTAATAAAGTACAGTAGTACCGTATTTATAATACTGGAGATCATGGCCCTGATAATTCGCGTAGTTCATAGAACGAGTAGCAGCCAATGAGTAGCAGCACTGATCCCTCCATAATATGCAGAGTCAGCTCATTTGCATGGTGATTGACATTAACTCAGTGCAACATTAACGTAAAATGGAGCTGCTGCACTTGGGGGAGTGGAAGTTTGTTCTAGTTTCCTTTAAAACCATGCAGTAGTCTGAGGCAACAACAACAGCAACAACTTGTATTTACAGGGTATATAGCGCCTTTAACGTAGTAAAACGTCCCAAGGTGCTTCACAGGAGTGTTATAAAACAAAATTTGACACCGAGCCACATAAGGAGAAATTAGGGCAGATGACCAAAAGCTTGGTCAAAGAGGTAGGTTTTAAGGAGCGTCTTAAAGGAGGAAAGAGAGGTAGAGAGGTGGAGAGGTTTAGGCAGGGAATTCCAGAGCTTAGGGCCCAGGCAACTGAAGGCACGGCCACCAATGGGTGAGCGGTTAAAATCAGGAATGCTCAAGTGGCCAGAATTAGAGGAGCGCAGCTATCTCAGGGTTGTAGGGCTGGAGGATATTACAGAGTTAGGGAGGGGTGAGGCCATTGAGGGATTTGAAAACAAGGATGAGAATTTTGAAATCGAGGCGTTGCTTAACTGGGAGCCAATGTAGGTCAGCAAGCACAGGGGGTGATGGGTAAACAGGACTTGGTGCGAGTTAGGACACGGGCAGCAGAGTTTTGGATGACCTCAAGTTTACGTAGGGTAGAATGTGGGAGGCTAGCCAAGAGTTGGAATAGTCAAGTCTAGAGGTAACAAAGGCATGGATGAGGGTTCAGTAGCAGATGAACTGAGGCAGGGGCAGAGTCGGGCGATGTTACGGAGGTGGAAATAGGCAGTCTTAGTAATGGCGTGGATATGTGGTCGAAAGCTCATTTCAGGATCAAATATGACACCAAGGTTGCGAACAGTCTGGTTCAACCTCAGACAGATGCTAGGGAGAGGGAAGGAGCCAGTGGCTAGGGAATGGAGTTTGTGGCGGGGACCAAAAACAATGGCTTCGGTCTTCCCAATATTTAGTTGTAGGAAATTTCTGCTCATCCAGAACTGGATGTCAGGCAAGCAGTCCGACAATTTAGAGACAATGGAGGGGTCGAGAGAAGTGGTGGTGAGGTAGAGCTGGGCGTCATCAGCGTACATGTGGAAACTGACGCTGTATTTTCGGATGATGTCGCCGAGGGGCAGCATGTAGATGAGAAATAAGAGGGGGCCAAGGATAGATCCTTGGGGGATACCAGAGATGGGAGCGGGTTGAGAAGGGCGAGGAGGGATAGTTTACCTTTGTCACAGTCACATAGGATATCATTTGTGACTTTGATATGAGCCATTTCGGTACTGTGGCAGGAGTGGAAACCTGACAAGAGGGATTCAAACATGGAGTTCCGGGAAAGATGGGCACGGATTTGGGAGGCAGCAGGAAGTAAGTACTGATAGTGTTCACAGTTTGGATTGCATGTCAGATTATGTGTTTTACCAGATAATTTCTGTGATTTTGTAAGAATGGGTTCAACTTCAGGAGCACCCAGAAGGGAACAGTTGACTGCCAGAAGGCAGAAGAGAAGAAGTCAGAATTTCAATCAGTTTACCTTTAGACCGTTACAGAAGAAATGCAAGTAAGGAGGGAAAGACTACTGGGTTCTCCTTGTAGAACACCTCAGAAAAGTATTTCTTGAGCTACGTGGAGGGAAGTGTCACCTCTCTGATGGCAGAACAACAGACCAGTACAGGAAAAAGTTCATGGTAAGAGAACTGCTGCTGTCCCTTTTCTCTCTTGGGCACCATGAGAACTAGACAATTGCTGCCCACTATTATTACTTGAAACAAGTCTTCCTTTACACTGCAACATGGTTCAAAGGTTCTCTAACTCTTTTTCTTGCAATGTGCAATAGACGTCTACCAGCAGATCTACAACATTAGCTGTCTGGTGTCTTCTAAAAGACATCCTTCACCTATTGCAGTCAATCTTGTTTCACAAGAGGCTGGTTCACATTATCCATGGAAGGCAGATTTTCTGACATCAAATAATTAATTCCTTTTGAGGAGCGGGCTGTTAGGGAGAAATCAATTCACTCCAGTCTGTGTTGATAGGTTAAAGCAAAACAGTTTATTTAATATTCAGAGATCTCTGGGAGAAGCGTCACAGACCTTACCCGGCCTAGTGACCACGGCTTCTCGACCTCCCGTTGTCAATTACAACCTTTTATTTAAGAATTGTCCAATCACATAGCTACAAAATATCACATGATTACAATTATGTCAATTCAAACTAAACCGGTTAATTCGTTATATTTCTTATCTTTGTCAGCTACAAACTAAAAGCAATTATCCCATTACGTATATATGCTGCTATGTTTTGCCCGAGTACTGGGCCATATCTCATTCTCACACTTGTCCATTATATTTCTCCACAGATGCCCATTGTATTCTGGCCTTGAATGCTGCTAGGTCTCCAATTCCCATCCATGCTTATCTCTCCACCTGGTTCTTATTCTATTTCGTACATAACTTCCATTCCCTTTACAGCTAAGAGAGGTTTTAATTTAATTTAATTTAACATGAGTTCAAATTAACCCTTTCAGGGCCAATGAGCTGTTGGGGAGACACTCGGCTCTAGCCATGGGAGAAGGTGGGACTGCAGGCTGCAGGATAGTGGGTGCAGACTCAGACATTCACCAGCTGCACCCCTTTAAAGCAGCAAGCCTGTAGAACTAAATCCTTACCTTTCACTCTCTCCTCAATCTCTGGGTTCTGCTCACTAATTCTTATCTCGTGCCCTCTTTTCACAAAATTCCATCATAGCAACTGGGAGCAGAGGAAGATGATCGCAAGGAGGATAATGGTGAGGAGAAGGAGGGAAGAAATTCCTTCCTTGGTCGATGATGATGATGACGATGAGATAACAAGCAGGCAACACAAGAGTCTTGATCCTGACGCATGTTCCTCTGCCCTAACCCCGCCTTCTTATCCCCTACATCATTCGCTTTCTCTCTTCTATGCACCAGCTCAGATACTTTCACCCAGGGCGTGTAGATAGTGTGAGTGAGGGTGTGGCATCAGATGATTCACAGAGCACACAAGAGCCAGAGGAGTGAGAAGTGAGAACTGGCAGGCAACCAAAACTCACTGGCAGAACCCCGCCAGTGATGCTCTTCAGTTGGTTGCTAAGAAATGCAAAGGGTAAGTGACTCTCTTCAGTCTTATTTCTACTCGGTATCTATCCTTGCTTGCACAGCTGAGATTGGGATCTAACTTTGTGAAAGACCACTGGCATAAAGTTATGCTTTGGCGATTCTGTATCTAATTTACTTCACCTGAGGAAGGAGCAATCGATAGCTCCGAAAGCTTGTGATTTCAAATAAAACTGTTGGACTATAACCTGGTGTTGTGCGACCTCTCAATTTTGTCCACCCCAGTCCAACACCGGCATCTCCGCATCATAAAGTTATGTCACAAAGGTTTAGTAAGTAAATGCACTCCCTATGATGATCATCAGAATCAGGCGAGCCCAGTTAGCTGATCTCAGATGGCCCTAGGCTAATGAGTGGGAAAACAAAATGAGATTTACTCCTGATTACTATGCTGGAGAGTGTGTGTGTGTGCGTATAGTGAAGTAAAGTGAGGTCAGGATCAACTGTAATACATTCCATGGCGAATGTCCTCATGCCATTCATTGTCTAGACTCACACATGAGGTATATGGCTAAACTATCAACTCGCCACTCCTTCATTTATATTATATATTTGTTCCCTTATCTCTCATTTTCCCCCACACCCCCTATACCTTGGGCCATGCATCTCTTACCATTTTCCTGCTGAGAGTGCGAGCAGGTAGCCAGCTATTAGTCCTCGCCAAGTGTCACTCCTGGACCTTCCATTGGATGTGCAACAGTGTGATCCACCTTTTTTCCCGGCTGGATTAGTCTTTGGGCGGCCTGATGTTGCGTTGAGCCAGAGCTGGGGCGTGCATCGGGATGCCCATTTGGTGTGCTTCACTGCTCGGCTGTCCGATAGTTAATATCTACACCAATGGGTGATAAAAAGAATTGGAAATACAAAGATAGAGACAACAATGAGAAAATGTAGGAGAGGTATGCAGTGAGAGATAAAAGAAAAAAGTGGAGACAAATAGAGTGGGAGATAAAGAACTAGAGAGTGGGAGATGCTTTGTAAAATTTTATCCATGAGCAGGAGATCAATTCATATTTGAAATTTTCATCACCAGATTGGTTCCATGTAATATACTTTTACTACTAAGATACAAACACATTTCTCGGATTCTTATTATGAGAAATAATACATGATGAAGTGGAACTGTTACCTTTCAGCAGTCAGTACTGACTCTTTAATGAGGCACAGGAATGCAATGACCTTGCAGTATTCAATGTGAAATAACACAAGGAAGCTGGGTTGGAAATAAAATTTTTACCAAAAAATGTGTCTATTCTTCTCAATTGTTATTGGGGCAATCAATCCTGCCTAGCTGTAAATTACTGCTTACAAGCAATGTTGCTGTATTATTCTGCTTGGTCAGTAAGTGAGAAATTGAGAACACACTGGTGGGCAGATTTTAACAATTTTATGAGAATCTAATAAAACTCTAAAGTTACCTGGGGTGGGGGGGGGGGGGGGGAGAAATGATGAGCACATGGTTGCTAGCAGGGGATTGTTCAGTTAGCAATCTACCCAATTTAATCAGCCTATAACTCTTTTTTTATTACATACTACTCCAACTCATCTTAAGTTATTGGGACCAGGATTTTCTAACTTTTACTTTAAAACAAAAAGCAATGCATCACTGCAACCGTCTGAGCTTCATCAGTTAGTTAGTCTGGCAGTGCGCAAACGTACCTCATAACAAAATAATGTCATTTAGTCTTTTCCAGAAACGTCATATTTTTGAAAATTCCCCAGCAGGTGATGTTGCCTCTTCCCTTTGTTTTAGGGAGATGAGCCAAAAATGACCTTAGCCGGGCGATTTCAGATCAATTTATTAGTGCCTTTTACTTTATCTAAATTGCCTTATTCATCTAAATTAAAATACTAAGGGATAGAAATTAGGTCGCGCCCCATTTGGGGCGCAAATATCGTCCGGACGCAAATATTAGCGCCTGGCGCTAATTATCGGCACTGACAGGAAACTTCACTTTTACCGCCCCGGGAGGTGAGTGGAGCGCTAAAGCAGGCGCTGCACACCTGTCTTAAGGCGCAAAGGCCAAGGAGTGAGGCGCTAACTCAGCGCGCGAGCACAGCGCAGCTGCTGCCAGTTAGCGAGGGAACACAGACACACTGGCGCCGGACACTTCTTAAAGCGGGGGGGGCCACTTGCTCCCCAGCCACACCCTGCTCATTGCAGCCTTGAATCTCAGCCTGGAGAGACCTGTGAATCCATTTTGCTTCCAAGCATGGAGAGGGTGAGAGAACGCGCTCATCGCTTCACCGAGCGGGCCTTGGATGCTCTGGTTGACGCAGTGGAGCGCAGACGATGTATGCTCTTCCCTGAGAGTGGCAGGAGGCCTTTGCCACGCGAGTTCAGAAGAGTGTGGAGGTAGGTGGCTCAGAGCGTCTCCTCCAGGAGCATGGTGCCCAGGGCCCATACTCAATGCCGCAAAAAGTTCAACGACCTCACTCGGGTCGTCAGGGTGAGTGGCTTTTTCTCAATACCTCTCCATCCCTCCATCTCAACCTCACTCTATGGCCAGAGGGTCTTAAAACCCCAATGCACAACACTCATCCAACACCTATGGCCCTTTCATCAAACACACACACACATTCCACACTTTGCATACAGTAAGGGCTATTCACCTATGGGAGGTACATCAGGCAAGACCATGGCTGCATACAGTAAGGGCTATTCACCTATGGGAGGCACATCAGGCAAGACCATGGCTGTATATTTACTCAGATGCTGTCCTTTTTCTTACAGGCCAAACTGGCGCATAATCGGAGACAGCAGCAACGGACAGGTGGAGGGCGGCTTCAGCTGCAACCCCTCAGCGATCTGGAGGAGCGCGTCCACAGGATTGTGGCAAGCCGGGTGATCGGTCCCGTCGCCACTGGAGACGCCGACCCCGTTCTGGACAGCAATGGTAAGGTCATCACCTTTTTGTCCTCTGTCCTTCCACTTGTCCCTCACAACACCAGCCTTTGACACTTTCAATCCAACTTGCTAACTCGCTGCACTTATTCCTCCCTTACTGCCACCCTGTCCTCACGCTAAAGCCACTCTTGTACCTCCCTGCTTTCAGATGGTGATTCACCAGCTGAGGAGACGGGCCCTGAAGCTGCCACTGGGAGTGATGCTGCAGCTGAGGAGGAAGAGGAAGCCAGAGCATCAGTGCCACCCTCTCCCGAGGAAGCCCATGCCCACACTGGGAACACGCCTTCCCCGGAGGGGAGCAGGGGGGAAGGGGCTGATGATGGTGAAGCTCCAGGACCCAGCAGGCTGCAGCAACGCCATGGTGGGGGTAGGGAAGAACGGGGGCCTTCTCCCCAGAGGGAGAGTATGCCAGACACTCCTACTGCAATGGACGCAGAGGAGGAGCGGCTGATTGCAGAAATGAACACCCAGGCGGTGGGCATGCACACTGAGCTCATGGGTGCAGTGGGAAGGGTGCCCGAATGCATTGAGTCACTGGCAAGGAGTGTGGAGCACTTCGCTGTAGCACAGGCGGATGCCACACTAACGCTTAGTGCTGCAATTCAGTCACTGGCTGCCGTGATCCCACCTCTGACTGCTCTCATACAGACTCAGATGGAGGCCACGTGAGCACAGACTGCTGCCAACCTCGATGGTTCGTGCACATGTCCCCGGGGCTGTCACCGCGCCGCAGCAGGCCAGCAATCTGTTCTCCGGCAGATTGCTCCGGATGCTGAAGTGCTGCCCTGTGGGAGTGCCAGTGTGTCGGGCGAGCAGGGAGTTGCTGGCCTCTCTCACGATGACAGCATTCCTGCTGCCAACACTGTCACTTCTCCACTGCACTTGCCACCGCCTGTAGGACAGACTGCTGCCGCCCATGCAGAGTTGGTGCAGTCTGCAGCCGGGCCCTCCAGGCCCAGAAGTGGTCGAGGCCGTCCTTCAGGGGCACCTGCAGTGTCAGGGTCTGACGAGCAGCAGCCTTCCACCAGCCTTGCTGCAGCCACTGAGGTCCCATTACGGAGGAGCAGTAGGGTTAGAAGGGGGGAAGTGCGCAAGGGAAGGAGATCACCCTCGAAGGGCAAAAAGTAGGAGGTGTGACAAAATGCTGGTCATTTTTTTATTAAAGGCCGAGGTTCATGGTCCAACTTTTGTTTAGTGTTTTGGACATTATCTCCAGGTTGTGAGAACCAGTTATGTTATTGACTGTTTTTTTGTGTTTATTTCTATGAGTTTGTCATGAGGAATTGACACACACAGAGTTTGTAAAATAAATAAGTTTCTGTATTCAAAATATACATGGCTGGTGGTTGGAATTATTGGTGCCTTGGCCGGCTTAGGGGTTGCGTGCTGGGTTGATTAGTGTTTGTAGCAATGGCAGGGGCCCTAGAAGCGGCTTGCTATTAGTCGTTGACGGACGGCCCTTGCAGTTTGACCATTGTGGGCCGCCCTCCTGCCTTGGTGCTGCTGATGATCATCGTCCTCGTCCTCTTCCTCCTCTTCCTCCTCCTCCTCTGGTGGTGCTACAAGGCCTGGTGGCATTGGCTGGGTCCTGAGGATTGCCATGTTGTGCAACATGCAGCACACGACTACCAAGTTCGAAACTTGCTCAGGCGAGTACTGCAGGGCTCCTCTGGAATGGTCCAGACAGCGGAACCGTTGTTTCAGCACGCCGATTGTGCGCTCAATAATGTTCCTGGTTGCTTGATGGCTTTCATTGTACCGCAGCTCAGCAGGGGTGTTTGGCGTACGGAGCGGTGTCATCAGCCAGGTGCTCAATGCGTACCCCTTGTCCCCCAGAAGCCAACCAACTGGCTGATGCAGTGCCTCGAAAACTTCTGCCACAGTAGTCTGGCGCAGGATGAAAGCATCGTGGCAGCTGCCCGGATAGTGGGCATTGACAGCGAGTATCACCTGTCTGTTGTCACAGACCAACTGCACATTCAAGGAATGGAACCCCTTTCTGTTCCTGAATTCCTCTGCATTCTCTCGCGGAGCACGCAAAGCCACATGCGTGCAGTCAATGGCGCCCTGCACCATGGGGAAGCCCGCTACCCTCGCAAAGCCCAGAGCACGGTCACGCTGCTTGTCTGGGGTCATAGGGAAGAGATGAAGTCTCGTCTCCTTCTGAAGAGGGCATTGGTGACCTGCCGGATGCAGCGATGCACCGCAAACTGGGAGATATTGGCGAGGTCCCCAACAGCAGCTTGGAATGAGCCAGTGGCGTAGAAGTTCAAAGCCACTGTGACCTTCACTGCCACCGACAGAGACGTCCTGGACCTCAGCTGAGGCTGCAGATCTGGCTGCAGCAGGTGGCAGAGCTCAGTGACCACCTCCTTGCTGAATCGCAGCCTTCGCAAACACAGCTCCTCGGACATATGGATGTAGGAGAGCTGTTCACGATATACCCTGGGAGGGTAAGCTCTCCTGTACATGCGCCTGATGGCCCTCCTCCGTCTGGCCATCATTGCCACTCTCTGTCTGCGTCTTGGTATCCTCCGATTCAGCTGGAGCAGGACGACGCCCCCAATCATTGCAGCCCCCATATTCTCTTTGCCAGAAAAGTAATGAGGTACAGCAACTAAAGTAGCAACAAAGTTAGGATGAATAGGCAAAACTACCTCACAAAGCGTTGAGTCAATGTAGAAGTCTCTCTCTCTCTCTCTCCGAATCTCTCTCTCTCTCTCAGAACGAGTGGTGCATAAATGTCGACCACAGAAAAAGACAGGAAGAGGCCCCCTTTAAATAGCGCCCCCCCCCCCAGCCCCACACCGATTGATAGCGTTCCAGTCTTCCGGTCGTTGGAAGCGCCAGGCGGTAAGGCAGGGGGCGCCACTCAATTTCCGCTCCGGGGCGCCCCAAGGGCGTTGCACCATGGAATGACGTCACAATCTGCGCGCGCAGGTGGTCGCAGCGGTAAGTTTTAGCGCCGCCGCACAATCTCAAGTTAAGTTCTCGAGCGGCGCAAACATCGCTGCGCCCGGGCGTTAGCGGCTTAACGCCCCATTAGCGCCTTCTTAAGGCGCTAACGGGAGGCGCAACCAAGTGAATTTTTACCCCTAATGGTGTTGGGGATGGATTCAAGTCACCATTGTCACTATTCTGTTACCAATTTCCCTACTTTCATAAGATATACCAGATGAGCTACATTGTCATCTAGATCTAAAGCAACAAAGATACGTGCTGAGTTAAGAAAATAAAAGTTAGCTATTTTAAAACCCACTAATTGGCAAGCTACTGTGTATATGTGTGTGTTGTAAGGAAATATGGGTTTAGAAGGTATTTGGGGAAACCGGTCCAAAAGAATTAAAAATTGCAGTCTTGCCTGCAATAGTGGATTCACCTTAAACTGCTACAATTGGCTTTTCCAGACTAATTAGTATTTTGTTTATTTCTTTGTCCAATTTACAACCTATTTAATTAGTTTATAATATTGAACCTTGGTAGACCACATTTAATTTCTTGGCTTTGATAAGCCACAGTTACGTTCATTCCTCTAATTAAATTAGCAAAGAAGACAATGCATAAAGACTTGATTGCAGTCAGTAAGGCCGTTAGTTTCAAGGTCTGCAGGAGGGGCCACTAACCCAGAGACAATCGAAGCTTGTGATGAAACTGAAGATAAGAGGGGCCCAAACACCGTCTGTGCCTTTACGTATCATCAATATGATTGGGTAGGTTGGGGAAAGTATGGGAGAAAACGTGATTGGACAAATTCTGCTGCCAGTTCCTGTTTTTGGGGTATAACCAGGGGGCTTGAAACCACTCTCAGTGTAGAAGATTCAACAGTGAACACCTGGAGGGTGAATGAAGACCAACTGTAGGGGGAACATGGAACAGGATGTCACAACTTCTACCTAAGGAACACCGACCGGGGTAATATAGTTCGCAACTACTGCTCAAATACTGTAATGTATCAAGTCTTACTTGTATCAAATAAAAGCCACCACTGTTACCAATATGGCGTCAGCTTCTGACAATTGGAAAGAGTCCTAAAGGGCTATAGTGTGCTTGTGTGTGTTTTGTGTGTGTGAGGCTGTGTTGGTGGAGGGTGTAGACACCATTAATTTAGTGCTCAGTTGGCATTTGTCTTTTCTGGTGCGTTGATGTGTGTTGTGGGGGGTGGGGGGCGTGTGGAATCTCCCTGATCTTGTGTCAAATATCAAATATGTGACATGTTTACTACCTCTTTTCCTTGCCACTCTAATAACTAATGAACATTTACAGTTCTCAGTGGGTGGTACCCATCTATTTACAAATACACATCTCATTGTCTTGGCTGTGCTCTTAGTGTGTCTTTGATGTAGGGAAAGATTTAAATAGATTTTGTCTGTGTTTAAATTGTGAATTCTGGGAGATTCTCTCACTGCTAACTTACCTGAGGAAGGAGCGACAGCTCCGAAAGCTTGTAAAATTAAATAAATCTGTTGGACTATAACCTGGTGTTGTGCGACTTCTCATTTTTATTTACAAAGCAGTCCAGCAGAACTGAATCCAAACCCTAGCTCGCAAATGTGATTCCAGTTTGATTAGTGGTATTCATAGACTGATAGGTTTGGTGGGAGGCTCCATTTGATCCCTGGTAGTATAAATGTGAAAGTGTGTCTGTTTTCCCTAAACTGTGGAAAGGGATAAGAAATGTTTCAATGTTCAGTGAAGAACTCTGGGACTTAGATCTTAGTACTCATTGCATTACACATTTGTGGGAATTTAAGTTGCAGTGGATCTATAATGAACATGAATTAGAATTGTTCACATTGAAAGAAAGAAATAACTTGCATTGATATAGTGCCTTCACAACCTCAGGACATCTCAAAGCACTTCACAGAGAATGAATTACTTATGAAGTGCGGTTACTGTTGTAATGTAGGGAATTTGCACACAGCAAGGTGCCCCAAACAGCAATGAAATAAATGACCAGATAATCTGTTTTAGTGGTCTTGGCTGAGGGATACTTACTGGCCAGGATGCTGAGAAAACTCCCCTGCTCTTCTTTGAATAGTGCTAATGGATCTTTACATCCACCTGAGAGAACAGACAGGATCTTGGTTTATCGTCTCATCTGAAGGACGGCACCTCTAACCAAGCAGCACTCCCTCAGTACTGCACTGGTGTGTCAGCCAAGATTCTGCACTCAAGTCTCTGGAGTGGAGCTTGAACCTACCACCTTCTGGCTCAGAGGCAAGAGTGCTACCTCTGAGACAAAGCTGACATTGGAACAAGGGCAGTATGAATGGTTATACATTCAACGTTGAGCCTAAGGATAATTCTGAAAGGCAGGGAAAGGCTTCTAGCCGAGATGGGAGGAAGGAAAGTAATGGGATGTTAAATTAGTTTCAAGGGACTGCGGCAGTGCATGAAATTATTTCCAATGACACTGTGAAGATTCATCCCCTCTGGGGGAACATGGACAGAAATAGCCAGTGCAGACAGACAACACCAATAGGCAGATCAGAGATATACTTCACAGCTAACCCAAATAACATGATTTGCAATAAAATTATATTTATTATCTCACATTTATAGAGGACAAATATTAGTATTCTTCTTGAAAGGTTTCTTTGCTGCATTGTATATTCACTGCAGTGACAAGTGGAAGTTAAAATGACTCAGATAGATTAGTTTAAAAAGTCAAATTCCCTTTAGGGCATGCTTAGTAACATAATCCAATTATGAATACCAGGAATGCAAAGAAAGTATGTTACATGGACAGTTGGAGAAGGGCATCCATGCAGACTATCAAGAATAGAGACGGCAACACCCATTTGTTTTAAAATGTTTATTGTGGTGTGTTTCCCCTCTAATTTCTCTTCCAACAGTAGAAAAATCAATGCCAAATCTAATAAATACTGTTTACATTAAATTTCTGTCAAAGAAAGATGAAGGACTTTTGAGCAAAAACTGAACACATTTGGTGGGAGTATAGTTACCCTCTAGTGATCCTCCTACACAAATCCTCTTATCCACCCTCCAAACTAGCATTGCTGCACACAGCTGTTATAACCGATAAGGTCTATGATTTACAGTTATTCATAGAACACCAATATTAAAGAAATCTATCTTTTTTTTCCCTTTTCTATGCATTGTCTTTACAGCGTGTGTAAAGTATAGTAGCTGGATGTATTTTAAATAACATTATGCTGAGATGTAAGCTGCTGGAAATCTTGTTTTCAATGTTTTTGCACATAGGAGCCATGATATTCTCCTATTGACTAGAGAGATTTAAGTCGCAGTTATTCTTTGAATTGTGATTTTAGGTTTTCAGTAGAACTAGAACAGTTTCACAGCAGTTGGCAGACACTGATCTTGTTCCCTGTGGACCCGGAAATCCTATCTTTTCAGTTATCTTGAAGAGTTGTGTGATCTGCAGGCTACCAATTACCCGATTTTGTAATACTCTGTAAACTGGAATGAATTATTTCAAATTAATCTTACATATTCACTTCAGAAATGGTGAATTATTAAACATAGATGAGATTTTCAGTTTATATGAAGGAGGAAAACTGGCAATGCCAACAGTAAGATATCACCAAAAATATACAGATATCTGTAATGGTCAATCAACCTTAGTTAGCACTTCTGAAGAAATATAATGGCCCAAAAATTCGGCCCTTCCCGGGTGAGTACGGACTGTGTACTCACCCGTATTGCTTCCCGAAGTGCTGGTTTCCTGCATGCACTGCGCATGCGCGGGAAACCGCAACTTCCGGTATGGTGAAGGGGGCGGTTCCTAGGTGAACCGCGTGTGCGCTAGAGGCTGCGCGCACGCAGCACACTTAGATTTTTTTTCAGGTTTCTACGCGAGGTTAAGTATGGAAGATACTACGCTAATGAAAAGGAAGCGCAAGACCTGTTTTGAACAAGGTAAGTGGTTAATTAAGTATAATTTTAATTTTTTTTCAACAGGTTTATCTTTTTTAGATACTTTAAAGAAAGGTAAGTTTATTTTTATAACTTTTAAAAAGTATTTTAATTTTTTCAAAAATTTAAATTTCTGTTTAAAGTGGTTAATTTATTTAACTATAGTTATTTTATAAATGTGATGGTTTTTAAAAAAAAATTATTTTAAGTTTAGCTGTTCTTTTGGGGCTGATTTCAATTCACAGATTTGACAGGTCTCCTGTCAAATCTATGAATGAAAGGTGGTCTGCTGCCATTGGCTCTCCATGGCCCACGTGATCCCAGGGGTCGCATCGCACTAACTGCGCCCCTGGAACACGCAAGCACTGCGCGCCAGCACTAGGGAGAGGCCCAGGACCCGAAGTTCCCGTGGGCCCAAAACACAACGGCAGGCACGGTAGGTAAGAGCGCGCGCAATCCTTACCCCCGCGGCAAGCCGGAGAGGTGAATTTCTGGGCCATTAGTCTTTTATATTTGTGTATATTTTCATTTTACATTGTTGCATTTGAGAAACAACATCTGATTTACTGACAGAGCAAAATAAGTAGATCTTGTGATGTTGTCCGTATCATCTCCCTTGGAGTTAAAAGTGAGCTTGTCATTTGCTCAAACAACAAAAATTGGCTAGAAATTCGTTATAGCCAAGGAATGGGCGGTGTCAGTAGAAAAGTTGGAGAACTAGCACCAGGCGCAAATGCTTTAGACTGCACAAAAAATTTGTGCTCACTGCTCAATAAAATCATTGGAGTCCTAAATCAAGTCTTAAAACCCAAGCTCATTGGCGTTAGACTTAAAGGGTGGACCAATATCGGGTGCAGTCTAATCGCAACTCATCATTGCCACAGGCTTTTTTCACTACTTAAAGGGGTAGTCCATTGATGCTGCAGCACCTCATTCTCAGCATTACTGGCTGTGCAACTGCCTCAGCAAGTAGAAGCAGAACAAGGGGAAGGAGCCGGAGGACTGAACCAGGAGTGCTCATGGCAGATTCACACCCCAGGGAGAAAGCCCGCAGAATCTCCGATTAAATATTGGAGGTATTGGTTTTTGCTGCGGAGAGACGGAGGGGGGTGCTCCACCCGACAAGTGGCAGGAGGCCCTCGCACAAGTCTTCCACACCATGTGGAAGGAGGTAGTGCAGCACATCTCGGGCAGCACTGTGGTCCCCAGGACCCACACACAGTGCAGGAAGAAATATAAGAACCTCACTCGGGTCGTCAGGGTGAGTGAACGCTTCAACAAATGCTACATACCATCATCTGAACCACAATCTTCACACACTGTCCAAAGCACCATACCCCCAGCACTCACCCACCAACAATCTCTACCTATCAACACTCACATCCACATCTCACACCTTGCACACAATGGCAGATATTCAACTGTGGCAGGCATATCACCCAAACAAATTGCTCCACACTCACACACTTTCCTTTCTCTTACAGGCAGGTGGGAGCAGGAGCACACAGGCGGGGGACAAGCCGACACCCAACCACTGTCTGTGCTGAAGAATTGAGTGCTGCAAATCATTGGGTGTCAGGTGGTGGGCGCCATGGCCACCAGCGACGTTGACCACCTTGGGGACAACAACGGTATGTTCATCCCTACTCCTTCTTCTCACATCCCACTTCCCCCTCATCCCACAAGTGTTTCGCACTTTCCCACTAATCATGCTGTATGCTGCATTTCTCCCTTCCTGCCCTCCTCCCCTCACCTTAACCCAACTCTTGTGCCTTTATGCTTTCAGATAATCAGCAAGCACCTGAGCAGCCTGACCCTGAGGGCACGGTAGAGAGCAAGGCGGGAGAAGAGGAGGAGGAAGAACACACCGCATCACTGCATGTCTCACCCGCAGACACCAGCTCAGATACTGGGGCTACGCGTTCTTTAGAGGCTAGTATAGTAGCAGGATCTGCACAGGGTGAGGCACCGGGGGTCAGTGGGCTGCAGCAAGGCCAGGGGGAAAGGGGAGCTTGGGGGCCAGCTCCCTGGAGGGCGAGTCCGCGCGCAAGTTCTGCTGCACAGGAATCAAATGAGAACCTCGATGGGGAGGCATTTAGAAGAAGGGTGATGGGCATGCACACGGAGATGATAGGTGCAATGGCAAGGGTGCCCGAGAGACTCTCATCAATGGTAAGGAGCGTGGAGAAGTCCGCCTCCAACATTGCACAAGGCTCTGCGCACACCATGGAGCCCATCATTTCCAGTCTGCAAAGGATGGTAGACTCCCAAAGAGACTGTGGCAACCCAAGCCTGATGCTGCGTGTGATGGGCGTCTGGCAGCTTCCATTATAGCACAGGTTGAAGCGACGCAACGTCTTAGTGCTGTAATGCAGTCTATGCTTGTTGACATCCAATCTCAGACTGCTCTCAGGCAGTCACAGCTTGATGCCACGCAAGCTCTGACTGCTGCCATCGTGGCTGGGTCTACCACCGTCGACCGGGGCTTTCACGGTGTCGCAGCAGGCCAGCAATCTGTGCCCCAACAGACTGCTAGGGATGCTGAGGTGCTGCCCTGGGGGAGTAGCAGTGGGTCAGTGGAGCAGGAACCTGCTGTCCTCTCTCAGGGTGACAGCATTCCTGCTCCCACCACTGCCACTCCTCCATTGCCCTTGTCGCTGCCTGTCATCCAGCCAGCCCAGACTGCTGCCGCCCATGCTGAGGTGGTGCAGTCTACACCAGGCATTCCAGGTCCAGAGCTGGTTGAGGGCATCCTGCAAGGCCATCTGAAGTGTCCCTCATGGACACCCAGCAGCCTTCCACCAGTCCTGCTGCAGCCACTCGGCCAACACTTCATAGGAGCACTAGAGTGGGAAAAGGCACAGTAACAGCAGGGATTGCACAAGGGTGAAAAGTAAATATTTTTGGTGTCAATATGTGTTCACTGCTTTTTGATAAATTTATTACTTCACTTACCATTCTTTTGTGGTGTCTTTCATTTCAGCTTTGCACTGTGATATGGCCTGTGAGAGGGATGGAATGATGGGGATTTAGTGAGCAAAGTGTTTAAAGTCATCTGGTGTGAGGCTGGAGGTCTGTTTGGAGGAGGTGGCAGAGTTCTGTGACCACCACCTTGGTGAAGCGGAGCCGTCTAATATACTGCTCCTCGCTTAATTGAAGGTAGGAGAAGAGCTCTCAGAATACCCTCGGAGGGTAAGGCCTCCTGGTGAGAGCCCTGATGTCCCTCCTCATCTCTCTGCGCACATGTTCCCGTATTTCTCGCTGCCTACGCTCCCTCCGCCATAGATCCAGGAGGGCGAGGTGACATGCCAGTACAGCCCCATTAATGTTACCAAGTGTAGAAGTTTGAATCTTTGAAGAATAAATGTAGCTACTTTTTAGTTGCCAGAAGACTCCTGATACCAAAGAATCTTGAAATTACTGAATGAAACTGTTGCAGTGGGTGAAACTAACCAAAAAACCACTGAAACTGCACTAACCTGACAGCTGCGAGTGATTACTGATGATCCCTTTAAATAACATCCCTGGAGCTGGCTTCCTGGTGCTGCACACCAGCTCTCCCTATTGGTGTTTATTCCAGGTGGTGAGGTAAGTGGCAAGAATCAATTTTGCAAATCGGGTGGTCAGTGAGCGTTGCACACTCACTAACGTCATGATCCATCTGGCGTTGACGTTCCCGGCGATACCTCTTATTGGCGGTCCTACGGAGGGGCCGGATTTGGTGCGCGGCGCTGGATTCGTCTCGCCCCGGCGATACTATTCTAGTGCCCCATTAGCGCCATCTACTGGCGCTAACGGGAGGCGCCAAGGGGGTGAATTTCACCCCCCCTCCTTTTTTAATCCACTTCTTTGAAGTCGCAATTCCTGGGGGAACGTAATAATATTCACAAACTAGCTGGTCAATGATGACGTGTTGGTCATCGACGAAAATTAAAATACAAATACCTTGCAATTGTTAATTCTTACTATTCTTTTACTCTTTGCAAATCTTTCACTTTTCTATCTCTTTATTTCTCACTTACTCTATACAGCTCTCATGTACTTACTCTCACGGCTAACAATTCGATTAGGCATGAAAAGAGTTATAGAAGCATAGAAGATATGAGCAGGAGTAGGCCATTCAGCCCCTCGAGCCTGCTCCGCCATTTAATGAGATCATGGCTGATCATCCAAATTCAGTACCCTGTCCCTGCTTTCTCCCCATAGCCCTTGATCCCTTTAGCCTTAAGAAATATATCTAACTCCTTCTTGAATATATTTAATGAATTGGCCTCAATTGCCTTCTGTGGTCGAGAATTCCACAGGTTCACCACTCTCTGGGTGAAGAAATTCCTCCTCATCTCAGTCCTAAATGGCTTACCCCTTATCCTTAGACTGTGACCCCTGGTTCTGGACTCCCCCGCCTTCGGGAACATCCTTCCTGCATCTAGTCTGTCTAGTCCTGTTAGAATTTTATAAGTTTCAATGAGATCCCCTCTCATTCTTCGAAACTCGAGCGAATATAAGCCCAATCGACCCAATCACTCTTCATACATCATTCCTGCCATCCCAGGTATCAGTCTGGTAAATCTTCGCTGCACTCCCTCCATGGCAAGAACATCCTTCCTCAGATAAGGCGACCAAAACTGCACACAATACTCAAGGTGTGGGGATCACGATGTGCGCTCGGCCCGCGCCCGTTCAAAGTAATGCAGGCACCTCTTAAAGGTGAGGTGCATTCTGCATTCTGCATTCAGCAGCTGCTGGAACAGCTTGTGAAGGCAACTGTGACTGAAAAATGGCTCAACAGGCAAAGAAAGGGCACCAAGGTTCTCGGACGCAGCACGAGAGACGTTAGTGCAGGGCGGGTACAAAGGGGCAGATAGATCCTCTACCCGCAGGGGGACAGGAGGGCCTCTAGACACACAGTGAGAAGGCAGTGGGAGCAGATAGCCGAAGCGGTCACTGCCAGCACTCTTGCCCCGAAGACCTGGATCCAGTGGCAAAAGAAGTTTAATGACCTCACACGACTGGTCAAGGCCAGTGAATGCATCTTCAAAAGCCGTATCCCACCAACTGCACCACTAGCCTCACACACTGCTCAATGCACCACACCCCTATCACTCATCTACCAACAATCTCTATCAATCACGACTCAAACCTTACATTCATAGCTTCACCTCACCCTCACACACCTACCACTGCTGTAAGCCTCATACCCACACCTCACAGCTTGCATACACTGCCAGCTATTCAACCATGACAGGCACATCACCCAAACACATTGCACCACACTCACTGACCCACACATCACCCAAACACATTGCACCACACTCACTGACACACACATCACCCAAACACATTGCACCACACTCACTGACACACTTCACCCAAACACATTGCACCACACTCACTGACACACTTCACCCAAACACATTGCACCACACTCACTGACACACATCACCCAAACACATTGCACCACACTCACTGACACACATCACCCAAACACATTGCACCACACTCACTGACACACATCACCCAAACACATTGCACCACACTCACTGACCCACACATCACCCAAACACATTGCACCACACTCACTGACACACTTCACCCTAACACATTGCACCACACTCACTGACACACACATCACCCAAACACATTGCACCACACTCACTGACACACTTCACCCAAACACATTGCACCACACTCACTGACACACATCACCCAAACACATTGCACCACACTCACTGACACACATCACCCAAACACATTGCACCACACTCACTGACACACACATCACCCAAACACATTGCACCACACTCACTGACACACATCACCCAAACACATTGCACCACACTCACTGACACACACATCACCCAAACACATTGCACCACACTCACTGACACACACATCACCCAAACACATTGCACCACACTCAATAACACACTGCACCCAAACACATTGCACCACACTCACTGACACACTTCACCCAAACACATTGCACCACACTCACTGACACACATCATCCAAACACATTGCACCACACTCAGTGACACACTTCACCCAAACACATTGCACTACACTCACTGACACACACATCACCCAAACACATTGCACCACACTCACTGACACACTTCACCCAAACACATTGCACCACACTCACTGACACACTTCACTCAAACACATTGCACCACACTCACTGACACACACATCACCCAAACTCATTGCACCACACTCACTGACACACACATCACCCAAACACATTGCACCACACTCACTGACACACATCACCCAAACACATTGCACCACACTCACTGACACACATCATTCAAACACATTGCACAACACTCACTGACACACTTCACCCAAACACATTGCACCACACTCACTGACACACTCATCACCCAAACACATTGCACCACACTCACTGACACACTTCACCCAAACACATTGCACCACACTCACTGACACACTTCACCCAAACACATTGCACCACACTCACTGACACACATCACCCAAACACATTGCACCACACTAACTGACACACACATCACCCAAACACATTGCATCACACTCAATGACACACTTCACCCAATCACATTGCATCACACTCAATGACACACTTCACCCAATCACATTGCACCACACTCACTGACACACTTCACCCAAACACATTACACCACACTCACTGACACACATCACCCAAACACATTGCTCCACACTCACTGACACACATCACCCAAACACATTGCACCACACTCACTGACACACACATCACCCAAACACATTGCACCACACTCACTGACACACTTCACCCAAACACATTGCACCACACTCACTGACACACACATCACCCAAACACATTGCACCACACTCACTGACACACTTCACCCAAACACATTACACCACACTCACTGACACACTTCACCCAAACACATTGCACCACACTCACTGACACACTTCACCCTAACACATTGCACCACACTCACTGACACACATCATCCAAACACATTGCACCACACTCACTGACACACTTCACCCTAACACATTGCACCACACTCACTGACACACTTCACCCAAACACATTACACCACACTCACTGACACACATCACCCAAACACATTGCACCACACTCACTGACACACACATCACCCAAACACATTGCATCACACTCACTGACACACTTCACCCAAACACATTGCACCACACTCACTGACACACATCATTCAAACACATTGCATCACACTCAATGACACACTTCACCCAATCACATTGCACCACACTCACTGACACACATCACCCAAACACATTGCACCACACTCACTGACACACACATCACCCAAACACATTGCACCACACTCACTGACACACTTCACCCAAACACATTGCACCACACTCACTGACACACACATCACCCAAACACATTGCACCACACTCACTGACACACTTCACCCAAACACATTACACCACACTCACTGACACACATCACCCAAACACATTGCTCCACACTCACTGACACACTTCACCCAAACACATTGCACCACACTCACTGACACACATCCCTTTCTCTTGCAGGGTAAGTTAGCTCGCAATCACAGACAGCGGCAGCTAACCGGCGGGGGATGGGCAAGCCTGGATATTCCGACCCAGCTGGAGGAGATGGTGCTCGACATCATTGGAGGAGCCGTCACTGAGGCTGTGGCAGGAGGCGAGGCTGAAACCTCTAAATATGATGGTGTGCTCATACCTAACCCTCCTTCTCATCCCACTTCCCCCTCATTCCATGATCTCTTCTCTCTTACAAGCTGCTAATGGTGTAAACATGTATATCTTGCTTCCCCCCCACCCTCCCCTCACTGCAACCCTACCCTTGTGTCTTTCTCCTTTCAGATACCCAAGAACTCCAACCTGGCCAGCCAGTGCAGGAAGAGCAAGAGGAGAGCGATGGAGAGGAAGAGACACCGTCACTCGATCTCACATTCACAGGCACTAGCTCCGATGCTGGCACCGTGCATACTTTAGAGGGTAGTATAGAGGAAGGATCGGCATGTGTTGATTCACCTGGCCAGGGCAGGGGGGAAAGGGTAGCACAGGTGCCAGCTCCCCAGACGGTGAGGTCGCACACGAGTTCTCCTGCAGAGGACTCAGATGAGGACTTCGACGGGGCGACTAACAGAAGAAGGGTGATGGGCATGCACACTGAAATGCTTGGTGCATTGGCAGGCCTGACAGAGAGCCTGTTGTCACTGTCAAGGAGCGTGGAGGAGTCCGGCTCCAACTTTGCACAGGGCTTTGCGCAGAGCTTGGAGCCCATGATTTCCAGGATGGAAGTGGTCGGCGACTCCATTAGCGCACTTGGAGACCCAACCATGATGCAGGGTCTGATGGCCAACATCTCAGCTTCCATTGCAGCACAAGTGAAAGTGACTCAATGTCTGAGTGCTGCAGTGGAAGCTCAGATGTCTGTCATGCAAGCTCAAACTGCTCTCATGCAGACTCAGCTTGCTGCCATACAAGCTCAGACTGCTCTGTTTACAAGTGTTGAAAGGTGCTTGCAGAGTGTCACAGCAGTCCAACAATCTGTCCTCCAACAGATTACTAGGATTGCAAAGGCACCACTCCTAAGGCATGGCGTTGCTCCATGGAGCACAAATCTGCTGTCCTCCATCAGGATGAGAGCATTCGTCCTCCCCACCACTGCCACTCCATAAGTGCCTTTGCTGCTGCTTGGTACCACCCATGCTGAGGTGGTGAAGTCCACAACCGGGCCTTCTAGGACCAGAGCAGCTTGAGGTCAACCTTCAAGGCCATCTGCAGTCTCCCCTATTGAAAGTCAGCAGCCTTCTATCAGCCATGTTGCAGCCACTGGGGTAGCACTTCGTAGGAGCACTAGGACAGGCAAAGGCACACTGAAGACAGGCACTAAGGAAATGCACAAGGGTGATTAGTTGACTTTGTTATATAAGATTAGATTGATTGATTTATAAATTTGGTTTGGAATGTTTGTTTTGTGGTGGCTTTCATTTCAGCTTTGTGGCCAAGAGGACGCTGTGATGCTCTGCGACAGAGGGATGTTAAGGTGGGGAAGTGTTGAAAAATGGGGATCTGGGATTTCATTCAGGGGAATCGGAGTCTGATGATGTGCTCAGGGACAGCCTGTCCAGAACATGGAAGTGCAGGCTGCCTCTCCCTTCTTCCTCCTCCTCGTCTTTCTCCTCTTCATCCTCCTTCTGAGGTGGTCACGAAGCCTGTGGTAGCAAGGGTTGTGGCCTCATCATGGCCAAGTTGTGGAGGACGCAGCAGACCACCACGAATTGGGACACCCACTCCGGCGAGTACTGAAGGACTACTGCCGAGCGGGCAAGGCAGCGGAACCATTGCTTCAGCTCCCCAATGGTCTGCTCGATGTCGTTCCTCGTGGCAGCATGGCTCTCATTATATGATTGCTGGCCACGAGTGGTGGGGTTGCGGTGGGGAGTCATCAGCCAGGTGTAGAGCGGATAGCCACCTTGTCGCCGAGTAGCCACCCTCGGGTTCAACGTGGTGGCTGGTAGATTGATGGCACACTGGACTTTTGCAGGATGAAGGCATCATGACTGCTGCCAGGGTAGTGGGCATTCGCCAGCATGATTTACTGGGCGTGGTCGCACACCAACTGCATTGTAAGTGGGTGGTACCCTTTGCGGTTATGGTACATCTCACCACTGAGATGCGACGCCCGCAAAGCCACCTGTGCACAGTCGATTACACCCTGCACCATGGGGAAGCCTGCTATCCTCTGTGACCTTCCGGATGCAGCGATGGACGGCGAACTGCGAGATGTTTGCTATGTCGCCTGTTCCAGCCATGTAAGGATCCGCTGGCAAAAAATTCAGGGCCACGGTCACCTTAAGGGCCATTGGCAGGGCCGTTGTCACCTTGCTCTGAGGCTGCATGTCTGGTTCCAAGAGGTGGCACAGTTCTGCTGCCAAACACATTGCTCCTGGTTTAGGTGCGGGTCGGAGAAGTGCTCCCTGCAGACTCTAGGTGGGTAAGGCTTCCTGTTGGGAGCCCTCGTCTCCCTCCTCCTCCTCCCTCTGTGAGCAGCTTGTTTTCTTTGCCGCCTCTGCTCCACATCCCTATCATGCTGCAGCGCAAGGGGTACTACAAGTACAGCCCCCATGACTGGGAGCAAGTGGTGGACTCAGAGGCCTTCCAGTAACAGCCAACGCCTTCCCAACGTCCAGCAGCATCCCCTGCACACTTTAACAACTTTTGAAATCTCTTACAGCAGCTCAGTACTCGTACACATTCTGCAAGATCCAGTACAAAAGCAATAAGCAACTTACCTGCAAGTTGGATGTTTCCCTTTAAGTAGCGCTGGTGTGGGGGAGTGGGGGGGGGTGGGGGATCACTTGCGCAGCTGAACACACTTTCATCTGTGCCTGTTTAGGAGCGGCGACTTTGAAAATGGCACGTCGTGCGTCAAATCAGCGTTACACGCCGACTGATGTCATGATCTGCCTGCTCTGCATACTGCTGGCGCACGTATGTACCGTCCGCACTATCGCCCTCACCAAGATGGTGAACGGCGTGGGCCGCGTTGGAAGTGGGCAGAAGCTGTGAAGGAATAAACCATATAACCTATTCAGAAAATACACCATTCTATGAAAGAATTCTGGCCTTATTAAAACATGACAAACTGGGTCTGGAAATCTAGAAACCTAACTATGAAAAAGCTGTGATAGCATTCTGGCTATTGAGATAAGATAGTTGTTGACACTGAATCAATAACCTTATGGAAACAGAAGGTTAAAGGCTCCTGACAGGCTGACCTTTGGGAACAAGACAATGGTTCACCCTGGTTAAGGTGTTCTAATTTACACTTCGTAAAGAAGCACAAACATCTGCCTTCGTAAAAATGACATCAAGTAAAACACACCTGATGTTACATCGGTTTTTTATGGTAAACTTAGGACACCTAGAGAAGAGACATAATTCTGTAATGCTACCAGCTGAGGTGACTGTAAGAATTGCAGGGGTCAGCAGAAAAATGACTAGAGATAATTAGCTTACATCAGCAGAAAACCTTAAAGGAAATACCACTGGAAAATGGTATAAATATTGAACTCTCAAATGGGATAGTAGACTCGCTTTAAAGGGGCAAGGCGATTCTCAGCTTCAGAGGTGGCTCTGTAAGTCTCCAACTCTTTGTACATCGGGGATCAAAGATACTGTATTTGATTTTGGTGGATATCCTGTAGAAAACTAAGAACTGTAAAACTGTAGCGAAGTTAAGATTTGAGAGTAGGTTCTCTGATAATAGAATTGTAAGCTTTCTCTTTTTGGAATTGTTAATGTTGCAATTGACTCACCAACTGTAAATTACATGTCGGTTCTTCAATAAATCTATATATTTTTAGAATTGTCTCACATAAGGCTTCTGTATCAAGCTCACGAACTCAATCTCTGTACACTCTTTGGTGAGGAGTTGCAGAATTCTGGGGGAGTTTTCCGGACCCTCATAATATCCAGAATGTTACAGTCTAGCTAAGCTTATTACAAGTGCTATCTGGAGGATGATAACATCTTCAGGTTGTTCCTTTCCTTTAGGGAGAGATAGTCCGGACCTTTAGACCCAATTAAGCGTCTTTAGGATTCGGCTACCTCAAACTTTAGTTGAAAGTGAACGTCTGAGGAATACGCCTGATCCGGGGTAGCCCTAAAGGGGCTAGGACTAGTAATTATCCCTTCAAAGTGAGGCAGACACCATTTTAAAAAAAAGTCCCAAAATACCGGCATTATGGAGGTGAATTTCGTGGCCTCAATGTTTTCTCTGCATCTGACTCTAACATTTTCTCACTCTTTCTTTCTGTAAGTCTCTCCTTCTGTCTGTCGCCTTCCCTTCTGTATGTTCCTCACCCTCTCTTTGCACTAGCTTCCCCATTCCCTTTTGATCACAGCCCCTTAACCCCAGCTTTCCTATTGTTTTTATGTGTTGCAGTGGGTGGGTGAGAGATGGTAACAGGCATTTGTTTTTAAAATATTTGGGGGTAAAAATTAGGTCGCGCCCCGTTTGGGGCGCAAATATCGTCTGGACGCAAATATTAGCGCCTGGCGCTAATTATCGCCACTGACTGGAAACTTCACTTTTACCGCCCCGGGAGGTGAGTGGAGCGCTAAATCAGGCGCTGCACACCTGTCTTAAGGCGCAAAGGCCAAGGAGTGAGGCGCTAACTCAGAGCGCTGGCGAAGCTCATGTAATGTCAGTCAGCAATGGAACACACACACAATGGCACGGGCTAGTTCTTAAAGGGGATGGTTAATCTTGCTTTCCATCCACATCCTGTTCATTGCAGCCTTGAATCTCGGCCTGGAGAGACTTGCACATCAAATGTGCTGGAAAGAACAATGGAGAGTACCAGGCAAAGAGCTCAGAGTGCAGCTCCCACAGTCTCTGCTAAATCGATACAAGGAATGGCAAATCAAAATGAACCTGCAAAGTGCTGCTCAGTACCCAAAACTCCTTCACACAACGTTGAATCTCTCCAGAAGTCTCTCCCTCTCTCTCTCAGAATGCGTAGTTCAAAAATGCCACCAACAATAAAAGACAGGAAGAGGCCCCCTTTAAATAGCGCCCCCCCCAGCCCCACAGCGATTGATAGCGTTCCAGTCTTCTGGTCGTTGGATGCGCCAGGCGGTAAGGCAGGGGGCGCCACTCAATTTCCACTCCGGGGCGCCACAAGGGCGTTGCACCATGGAATGACGTCACAATCTGCGCGCGCAGGTGGTCACAGCAGTAAGTTTTAGCGCCGCCGCACAATCTCTAGTTAAGTTCCCGAGCGGCGCAAACATTGCTGCGCACGGGCGTTAGCGGCTTTGCGCCCCATTAGCGCCCTCTTAAGGCGCTAACGGGAGGCGCAACCAACTGAATTTTTACCCCTTGGTGTTGTGTGTTGCCTTGGAGCAGTTCAGTGAAGCAAAAATGATGACAGGAACTTGGATTTCCCACAGAGTTTCTCTTTCTGTGTATGCCATTTTCTTTTTGCGTATCTTGTATTCTGTGTGGCTCTCACATACTTTCTGTCCCTTCCTGGGTTCTCAGGAGGGTCGTAGAGGGTATACTGAATATACCCATCCTTTATTTTTGGAGCTAAGGGAATGCCCGCTTTTTTTGGCAGCATGTAATCCAATGTACAATGAGTATACCCACCTTTTTCTTTTCTATTTTTGGAGGCTTATGCCCTAACTCCAAAAAAACAAGGTGACAAATCATACACGGTCAAGGTGATGAAGATTGTAAGGTTCTGTGACAGTGACTACAGTGGAGAGCTATTTTTAATACTACACCATTCATATTGTTCGTGAAAGATTGTTGCTATTTTAACTGAGGTGCTTACCTGTTTAAAATAAATGGGGCAGTGTCTGTATTAAAACTGTAGACAGAGACATAGCATACTAATATCACAAGTAATTTCTGGGTCAAAAATTATAGTGGTTCAGCAAGAAACAGATATATTATTCTGTTAATAATAGATGGCCACAAGATACATGGTTCACTGTAATAGTTTTCAAACCAGCTCAGTCGGATATACACCCCAGATCAATATCCACACATATGTAAACACATCTATACTCCAATCTGTTGAAAAATGCACTCAATAAAGTATCAAAAATCAAAGTTATGTCCCAGATTCCCACAAGAAATAAATCCTATACATGATGTACAACATACCCACTTCTACAATTGCTGCAACACCATTGCTTTCTGCACGCTTCTTATTCTTTCCTTTACCTTTCATCTCTTTGGAGATCTGGAGGCAGACTCAAGGCTTCACTCCTTTCAAAGCTGCAGAATGATCTTGTTTCTTCCTGGATACAAAGGCATCAACATCATTTTCAAATCCCTTTCATAAGAGTCTGACCACCAAAGAAAAACTTCAGTCCAGTTATAGAGCAGGAAATTCCTCTCATCAACATCCCAGGTACCATGTTTCAATCCTATTTCCAACTCCACCTGGGTGGTATTTTCCTATTTGTTTTCTTGAAAAGTTTGGAGATGGACTTGCAGGAAGCTAGAGGAGGGTTAGTATCCAACCTGATCCCGGTTCACATGGTTTTCGTCACTGACTGCCCCAAGGAAGCTCACAACATCATACATTTTAAAAGCAGTTGGCAATTGCTATCTCTCATTCATCTGCTATAACACACTGAGATGAGAGAGAAACTGGGGGGCCTGGGGCTGGGTTTATGGATCAGAAGGGAGTAGGAGGGAGCAGGGTAGGTGCAGGGGTTCAGGTTCTAGGAAGGAGTATTTCAGGTGTTGGGGGCCCAGGACAGTATGGGTAACTTGGGGGGCAGTCACTTGGTATCCACAGACCATTCAGATTGCTAGAAAAGAGAAGGTACAGACTGCGGTTATGTTTAGGCTGCAATGGGACCTTGGTAAACATTAGAAAACATGCTCCATGTCCCATTGTGCTCATAAGCAATGGACTGATGGACGAAGGGTCATCGACCTGAAACGTTAACTCTGTTTCTCTCTCTCCACAGATGCTGCCTGGCCTGCTGAGTATTTCCAGCATTTTCTGTTTTTATTTCAGATTTCCAGCATCCGCAATATTTTGCTTTTGGACTGATGGACAGAATGCTTTTAATGAAAAGAAATATGATGGACAGTGGATGACCAATGACAACCATCTCAGCAGATAAGTGCACTTTGCATGGTAGCTATATGTCAAATAGTCACTAAACATTTAAATTAGTGATGCTATTCCAACAAAGCAGCCTGCTGTTAATCACATAATAAACAAAGTCATTTGTTTGTTTGATTGAAAGGTTGATGAAACCAGCAGTTAATGTTTTGTATCACTTTCTTTTTGAGCTTTTCCCCATTTGACTTTCTTCATTTTTTCATCCCAGTTATTTATCATTCTGTAGTAATTTAAATGTTATTCCACAAAGTTGTGCGCAAACAATAGTTTTTAAATCACAAACATCATTAGGTAACCGATTTGCTGATTAAGAATATAAACTACTCTACTTAACACTTGTTAACGATAAATCCTACTTAAGTGCATAGTTTTTTTTCCTTTAAAATGTCTCAGTTATTCTCTCTGCATTTATTTCTGTGGCGCCCTTCAGTTATGTGTAGCAGTAGGAATAATGTGTCGGCAACAGTAGGAATAATGTGTCGGCAACAGTAGGAATAATGTGTCGGCAACAGTAGGAATAATGTGTCGGCAACAGTAGGAATAATGTGTCGGCAACAGTAGGAATAATGTGTCGGCAACAGTAGGAATAATGTGTCGGCAACAGTAGGAATAATGTGTCGGCAACAGTAGGAATAATGTGTCGGCAACAGTAGGAATAATGTGTCGGCAACAGTAGGAATAATGTGTCGGCAACAGTAGGAATAATGTGTCGGCAACAGTAGGAATAATGTGTCGGCAACAGTAGGAATAATGTGTCGGCAACAGTAGGAATAATGTGTCGGCAACAGTAGGAATAATGTGTCGGCAACAGTAGGAATAATGTGTCGGCAACAGTAGGAATAATGTGTCGGCAACAGTAGGAATAATGTGTCGGCAACAGTAGCAATAATGTGTCGGCAACAGTAGGAATAATGTGTCGGCAACAGTAGGAATAATGTGTCGGCAACAGTAGGAATAATGTGTCGGCAACAGTAGGAATAATGTGTCGGCAACAGTAGGAATAATGTGTCGGCAACAGTAGGAATAATGTGTCGGCAACAGTAGGAATAATGTGTCGGCAACAGTAGGAATAATGTGTCGGCAACAGTAGCAATAATGTGTCGGCAACAGTAGGAATAATGTGTCGGCAACAGTAGGAATAATTTTCATTTAAAAAGGCAATCATGATATCTGGCACTTTTACCTTTACAAATAATATTCCTTAATTAATTGTTCACCCAATGCATCTGTATAATACCCCATAGTTAACTATTTAAGTACCGAAGCAATGTGGATAGAATATTTTTTTTTGCACGTCACCCCTTAGTTCTATACATTAACTTGAATGCTCAACAGTTGGGTTACATATTTTAAATGTATGATGTACATCTTGTATGGGTTCCTATTAGGCAATTGATTTTTTTTTTAACATTTAGAATGTTACACTGGTTAAAAGTTGCTTTACAAATGATTATACATATGTTCAGGAATATACATTGATATAATAAATCTGTTAGGTTGGCATGGTTACGTGAATATTTCTCGGTCTTTGCGGTAGTGCTATCCCCATTACCTGTCTTTTTTCTGTTGATTTTGGGGTCACAAGTTTCCCAAGTTAGGCCCTCCATTGTTATTGAGGGAGTTCCGGTTCGAAATTAGCCCCAGGCCCTGTATGGAGATGATATGATCCTTTTTATGAATATTCATTGTATATCCACCAGCCCTTTATCAAATCCAATTATTTGTTTATTTTAATACTAATTTTCACTCCCCCCCCCCCCCCCCCCCGCCGGCATTGTTCCCGACATTCCAAGACCTCGAGTGCGGTTTCTGACATTTACGGTAGTTTTGCTGCACCCTAAACCAAAGTTCAGCCTTTCTTATAAAACAGCAAAATTGCTGAATCAATGGCCCAAAAATTCGTCTGATCCCGGGAGAGTACCCGCTGTGTACTCACCTGTATTCAGTCCCGAAGTGCCGGTTTCCTGCATGCACTGCGCATGCGCGGAAAACCGGCACTTCCGGTATGGCGAAGGGGGCGGTTCCTCGGTGAACCGCGTGCGCACTACAGGCTGTGCGCACGCAGCACACTTAGGTTTTTATTCAGGTTTCAACGCGAGGGTAAGTATTGAAGATTTTACACAAGAATAAAGGAGGCGTAAGACCCCTTTTGAACAAGGTAAGTAGTTAATTAAGTATAATTTTTAATTTTTTTCAACAGGTTTATCTTTTTTAGAGACTTTAAAGAAAGGTAAGTTTATTTTTATAACGTTAAAATTTTTTTTTAATTTTTTCAAATTTTTTTATTTTTGTTTAACGTGGTTAATTTATTTAACTATAGTTATTTTATTAACGTGATGGGTTTTAAAAAAAATTATTTGAGGTTTAGCTGTTCTTTTGGGATCTCCTTCAATTCACAGATTTGACATGTTTCCTGTCAAATCTATGAATGAAAGATGGTCTGCTGCCATTGGCTCTCCATGGCCCACGTGATCCCAGAGGTCGCATCGCACTAACTGCGCCCCTGGGACACGCACACACTGCGCGCCGGCACTAGGGAGAGGCCCAGGACCCGAAGTTCCTGTGGGCCCAAAACACAACGGCCGGCGCAGAGTGTGATATCGCGCGCGATCCTTACCCCCGCGGCAAGCCTCCGAGTCAAATTTCTGGGCCAATATATCACTGACTCAAGATATATCATACAAGTTACAGATACTAAAAGATACTGGCCCTGTAGATCTAATATTTGAAATAGTATTTCCCTACTATTTTACAAAACCTGCTTAAGATGTAAGGAACTTTGTGCTTCTCTCTCCAGACCTCTAAGTTCTGTTTTTTTCTAGTATAAATTTGCTTTACCTCCCATAGTGAACTTGCAGAATTGGCTTAAGTTGCAAATAATTTACTTGTTTATTCTTTTCCCTCCTTCCTCAAATCATTCCGCATTTTTCAGTTAATTTTGTGTTTATATAACATAGTTTCTCCCCCTTTTTAAATTATGTTAATAATGTTATTTTTAGTTGTACATACTGATGTGAGTAAAGAAGGAAAATAGTGGATAAAATCAGCGTGAAGGAATTATTTGAGTGATTTGATTGGTTTTGTGTCAGTCCCGGGTTTGTGAATGGTAGCTTTGAAAAAGAATTGAGGGGATTGATTGCTCGTTTTCTGTTGGTTACTCATTCTTCATCGGTGCTCTCAATTCATTTACAGTCAGTTCATGAAATATTTGATTGGCAGCTTAACAAATCAATGGTTATTTTCCCTATGAACATGTGATGCTATGCAGGTGCAGCACCTGAGGTTTAACACCTCCGAAGCCATACTTTCAGATGCAACACCTTTTCAGAGGTATCATGCTATGGATAAACACTACATGCAAACCTTTTGATTGACTAGGGTAGGATACAAGAGCAGTAAAGGAGCAAGGTGAGGAAAACGAGAACTGAACATTCCATTCTGAACGAACTTGTCATTTCTATTTTTTCCCCCTCCAATTTCAAGCCTACATTTTCAATGTGCTTGACAAGAGATAAACTACTTGTGGATAACCATCTGTCAGGAACTCTTGGGTATTATTAAGACAAATCTGTTTCTGGCACTTCAAATTTTGAAAATACCTCTCACCGTGCACCAACCTCCCATTTTCTCTCCAGGGGAGGATGGATAGCACTAGAACAAATGTGCTGCAGAGGATCAATTTGACTATTTTGAAGCACTCGTTGAAAAATCACATGAACATCTTCCTCAGATGCAACAGCTTTTTACAGAATTTATATGGAGTGTTCTGTCGATAATCAAGGTTGAACTGGAGCTGTCCAGCTGACACGAATGGTCATCGATGATCCTGAATAACTACTATACATAGTTGTAAGTTAAATTTCACTTAAAGTAGATGTTTCTCCTTTAGAGGGATGAGGAACTAAGCTTATTTAAGACTAAGGCCCAGATTTTCTGGATTGTACTTATTCAGGAATTATGCCGAAATTTGCACATGTTAAATATATTCAAGAAGGAGTTAGATATATTTCTTAAAGCTAAAGGTATCAAGGGATATGGGGAGAAGTCAGGTACAGGGTACTGAGTTTGGATGATCAGCCATGATCTCATCGAATGGCGGAGCAGGCTCGAGGGGCCGAATGGCCTACTCCTGCTCCTATCTTCTATGTTTCTATGTTTCTATGTTTCTGCGCCGATCTTGCTGATGGGCTTACGATAAAAGCAATTTCCCCCACCCCACCCCACCCCACCTCCCGGATTTCTTCTTCCAAAAATGCAGGCATTGCGGTCTGCTGCATAATGAAGGAATATGGCTGCTCTCTAGAATAAGAGCTATTGCCATGCACAATGATGCTCCTGTGGTCAGATTCCATCTGTACAGCAACATTCGCAGGTTATGAGGCTGGTGCGAGGAGCTCTCAAGCCTATTTGAATATCATCTTCAGAGAGTGTCCCGGATTGTGGTGGTGTGCACCATCCTCCATGACTTTGAAGTGCAATGGGGATAACAAATGGAACCTGCAGAGGAAGAGGGCCTTCCACCACCCAATATGGAGGTCACTGATAATGGCAAGGATGGAGCTGAAATGGGAGGGCTACAACAATCTGCAGCCAGAGCTCTCCATCCACAGCTATTTGCTCTGCATTTCACCGAAACTACTCCTTCTCCCACCACCCATCACCCCCATTTACGGTCATGACTATTATTTATACCAATCCTTCCACCCACCAATAAAGTACTTCCAAGCACTGATATACATCCCACCTGACTTTGCAGCACGGAAACACTTTGCAGGCAAAATCATAATTACAAATGGTGCGACATTTTACTTTCCTAGACAAATGCCATCCAGGTGTCAGCCCGTAGTGCCTCACTTAAATGTACTGTTGCCTGTTCTACTACTTCTACGAAGTGCTCCCAAGTGGTTTCAGCATGGGAAGTGGAAGGCATAGTAAGAGGAAAGCTGCTGATGTGTGGATGATGGTTCCTGAGATGACTGTCGTGGCAATCTTTGGGAGCTCAGGTCTGAGAGGGCCCAGCTGAAAGCGGCATCGTCTCGCCTGCTGCTGGGGCAGTCTGGCTCAGTTGGCTTGCTGGCACCAGGGAGGGCACTGGTTAAGGAGGTAGAGGGATAACAGATGTGCTGTCATCCTGAGAAAGAGCTGCACGTGCCACTCCCATTGCACCACTGCCACAAACATGGGATTGCGACTCAGTACTCCCAGGAGGGAAGACTGTAGGAGACCTGTGATGTGTTTGAAGCCCCTGTCTATGCATTCCCTCAGCCTTTTAATGACGATGGGGTTGTTAGAATCCAAAGCCTGAATTGTGCCAGTTTGAGCATCCCTGAAGCTATTACTGGTGCCACAAACTCCTGGAAAGAAAGTCCACTTGCAGCGTCCATCGAGGTGACCACACATTGAATGAAATAAAAATCAGGAGAGATGAATAACGGTCGGCTGATCCGTTATCATCTGCTTTACACTATCACCCAAATTCATAATGGCCTCCGATGGACCTAAAGGACAGGCTGAGGAAGGTTACAGAAGCAAAATTCTGCGAATGCTGGAAATCTGAAATAAAAACAGATAATGCTGGAAATACTCAGCAGGTCAGGCAGCATCTGTGTTTCTCCCTCTGCAGATGCTGCCTGACCTGCTGACTATTTCCAGCATTATCTGTTTTTGCTTATTTTTATTCATTCATGGGATGTGGGTGTCGATGGCAAGGCCAGTATTTATTGCCCATCCCTAATTGCCCTTGAGAAGGTGGTGGTGAGCCACCTTCTTGAACCGTGACAGTCCGTGTGGTGAAGGTACTCCCACAGTGCTGTTCGGGAGGGAATTCCAGGATTTTGACCCAGCGACGATGAAGGAACGCCAAGATATTTCCAAGTCAGGATGGTGTGTAACTTGGAGGTGGTGGTGTTCCCATATGCTTGCTGCCCTTGTCCTTCTAGGTGGTAGAGGTCGCGGGTTTGGGAGTTGCTGTTGAAGAAGCCTTGGTGAGTTGCTGCAGTGCATTTTGTAGATGGTACACAGTGCGCTGATGGTGGAGGGAGTGAATGTTTATGGTGTTGGATGGGGTGCCAATAAAGCGGGGTGTTTTGTCCTGGATGGTGTCGAGCTTCTTGAGTGTTCATCCCCTGGCTTAATGGTAATGATAGAGTGAGGGATATGCCGGGCCATGAGGTTACAGATTGTGCTGGTATACAATTTTGCTGCTACTGATAGCGCACAGCACCTCATGGATGTCCAGCTTTGAGCTGCTAACTCTGTTCTGAATATATCCCATTGTCCCATCTTCACAAGAACTGGGCTATGGTCAATCCTACCAATAATGTCATGGACAGATGCATCTGCGACAGGTAGATTGGTAAGGACAAGGTCAAGTAGGCTTTTCTGTCACCTATGTCCTTCAGGACTCAGCCAGTGTGGTTAGTAGTGGTGCTACTGAGCCACTCTTGGTGAATGGACATTGAAGCCCCCGCACCCAGAGTAAATTCTGTGCCCTTGCCACTCTCAGTGCGGTGTTCAACATGGAGAAGTACTGATTCATCAGCTGAGGGAAGGTGGTAGGTAATCAGCAGGAGGTTTCCTTGCCCATGATTGACCTGATGCCATGGGACTCCCAGGGCCACTGCTGTATACACTGTATACCACTGTGGGGATTGTCCTGCGAATGGGATAGTGCTGGAGGAGTCTGGGATGTTGGCTGAAAGTTATGATTATGACTATGTTAGGCTGTTGCTTGGTTTGTCTGTGGGACAAGTCCCCTGATATTAGTGAGTAGCTGAGTGAGAGTTAACCACATTGCTGTAGGTACATATAGACCAGATCCAGCATGGTCACCATTACCGATACTAGCTTTTATATTCCAGATTTATTTAATTAACTGAATTTAAATTTCACACCAGCCATGGTGGGATTTGAACTCAAGTCTCTTGGATTATTAGTCTCGGACTCTGGATTACTAATCCCGTAACATAACCACTGTGCTACCATTCCATTATTGAGGAAGGTTGCATGTAAGTCAAATTTCAAGTGATGGGAACAATTGAAGGTGAGTGTCACACTAGGAGGTCAAAAATTGAGAAAGCCTCAAGCAGGCATTTCCATCCATTAGCATACATTACCAAGGCTGGAGGGGTAGAGAACTAACAAGTGACAGGCAAAAATTGAGAGAAGAGAAACCTTAGGGGGAAGCATTAGAGTGCAGTCAGATGATGAAGCAGCCCAGTATCTGACCCACCTCCCTTCTGCACTCTAACTAATGGCTGCTGAAGTGGACATGATGCGGAGATGCCGGTGTTGGACTGGGGTGGACAAAAGAGCTGCTGCTCCGAAAGCTTGTGATTTCAAATAAAACTGTTGGGGGTAAAAATTAGGTCGCGCCCCATTTGGGGCGCAAATATCGTCTGGACGCAAATATTAGCGCCTGGCGCTAATTATCGCCACTGACTGGAAACTTCACTTTTACCGCCCCGGGAGGTGAGTGGAGCGCTAAATCAGGCGCTGCACACCTGTCTTAAGGCGCAAAGGCCAAGGAGTGAGGCGCTAACTCAGAGCGCTGGCGAAGCTCATGTAATGTCAGTCAGCAATGGAACACACACACAATGGCACGGGCCAGTTCTTAAAGGGGATGGTTAATCTTGCTTTCCATCCACATCCTGTTCATTGCAGCCTTGAATCTCGGCCTGGAGAGACTTGCACATCAAATGTGCTGGAAAGAACAATGGAGAGTACCAGGCAAAGAGCTCAGAGTGCAGCTCCCACAGTCTCTGCTAAATCGATACAAGGAATGGCAAATCAAAATGAACCTGCAAAGTGCTGCTCAGTACCCAAAACTCCTTCGCACAACGTTGAATCTCTCCAGAAGTCTCTCCCTCTCTCTCTCAGAATGCGTAGTTCAAAAATGCCACCAACAATAAAAGACAGGAAGAGGCCCCCTTTAAATAGCGCCCCCCCAGCCCCACAGCGATTGATAGCGTTCCAGTCTTCCGGTCGTTGGAAGTGCCAGGCGGTAAGGCAGGGGGCGCCACTCAATTTCCGCTCCGGGGCGCCACAAGGGCATTGCACCATGGAATGACGTCACAATCTGCGCGCGCAGGTGGTCGCAGCAGTAAGTTTTAGCGCCGCCGCACAATCTCTAGTTAAGTTCCCGAGCGGCGCAAACATCGCTGCGCCCGGGCGTTAGCGGCTTTGCGCCCCATTAGCACCCTCTTAAGGCGCTAACGGGAGGCGCAACCAACTGAATTTTTACCCCTTGGACTATAAACTGGTGTTGTGCGACTTCTCACTTTTGCTGAAGTGGAAGTAGTGTTGCATGAGGTGCTTGTAAGAGGGTTGCCCTGTGTGCCACGCCACAACACCATTCCTATAAGTCAGCATTGTAGCTTTCATGCAAGGAGTTCCAGCCAAGTTTCAGGCCATAGCTAACCACTAATGTCACTGCATTTGCCAGGCCTATGTTGCATAGTAGCCAGAATTGCTCTTGCAGAAGATGGTACAGTTCTGCATCTCTCTACTGTCCTCCCATTTGAGAAGTTAGTTCCTTATGGTCATTACCAGGTAGGGGTGCCAGGGCGGCAGATATAACATCTTGGGGGGGGGGGTGGCCAATTAGTATACATGGGCTGTTGATCACTTTGGTATGCCTTCTTTCATACTGTACTATTGGAAGTATGACATACTGTAATTGTATTGTTCGGAGGAAGCAACCAACATTATGGTTAATAAAAACAGAAAATGCTGGAGACACTCAGCAGGTCAGGCAGCATTTGTGAAGAGAGAAACAGAGTTAACGTTTCAGGTCGATGACCTTTCGTCAGAACTGGAAAAAAGCAGGAAATGGAACAGATTTTTAAGCAAGTGTAGTGGCTGGGAAATGGGGGAGGGGATGAAAGAGCAAAAGGGAAGGTCTGTGATAGGCTGGAAGGCAGGAGAGATTAAGAGACATTGAGAGACCTAAAGAGATATTCAAGGCAAAAGGAGATGGTAATGGGATAGGTTAAGAAACAAAGGATGGCTCTGGATGAAGTGTAAATTGCACTGGCAGAATGAAAGACAGCTGCCATGTGGGAGAGAAGAACAGAAGGCACAAACAAAAAGTGTGGATAAAAAATATATATATATATGATAGGGGCCAGGTTATGATCTGAAATTGTTGAACTCGATGTTGAGACCAGAAGGTTGTAAAGTGCCTAATCGAAAGATGAGGTGCTGTTCCTCGAGCTTACGTTGAGCTTCAGTGGAACAATGTAATAGGCCGAGGATGGTGAGGTCTGAGTGGGAGTGGAGCGGTGAATTAAAGTGACAGGCCACCGGGAGCTCGGGGTCCCCCTTACGGACTGAACGGAGGTGTTCCGCAAAGCGGTCACCCAATCTGCGTTTGGTCTCCCCAGTGTAGAGGAGACCACATCGTGAGCAGCGAATACAGTATACTAAATTGCAAGAAGTACAAGTAAATCGCTGTTTCACCTGGAAGGGGTGTTTGGGGCCTTGAACAGTGGGAAGTGGGGAGGTATAAGGGCATGTGTTGCATCTCCTGCGCTTGCACGGGAAGGTGCCGGGCGAAGGGGAAGGGGTGCTGGGGGTGGTAGAGGAGTGGACTAGGGTGTCTCGGAGGGAGCGGTCCCTGCGGAATGCTGAAAGGGGAGGTGAGGGGAAGATGCATTTGGTGATGGGATCACGCTGGAGGTGGCGGAAATGGCGGAGGATGATCCGTTGAATGTGGAGGCTGGTGGGGTAAAAGGTGAGGACAAGGGGAACTCTATCGTGGTTCCAGGAGGGAGGGGCAGGGGTGAGGGCAGAAGTGTGGGAGATAGAACGGACACGGTTAAGGGCCGTGTCAACCACTGTAGAGGGGAATCCTCGGTTGAGGAAAAAGGAAGACATGTTGGAAGCACTGGTATGGAAAGTGGCATCGTCAGAGCAGATGCGGCGGAGACGGAAAAACTGGGAGAATGGAATAGAGTCCTTACAGGAGGCGGGGTGGGAGGAAGTGTAGTCCAGGTAGCTGTGGGAGTCAGTGGGCTTGTAGTGAATGTTTGTCAATAACCTATCCCCAGAGATGGAGACAGAGAAGTCGAGGAAGGGAAGGGAAGAGTCGGAGATGGACCATGTGAAAGTGAGGGAAGGGTGGAAATTGGAAGCAAAGTGAATGAAATTATCTAGTTCAGGGCGAGAGAAGGAAACGGCACCGATACAGTCATCAATGTACCAGAAAAAGAGGTGAGGGAGGGGACCTGAGTAGGACTGGAACAAAGAGTGTTCCACATATCCCACGAAAAGGCAGGCATAGCTAGGACCCATGCGGGTTCCCATAGCAACACCTTTGACTTGGAGGAGGTGAGTGGAGTCAAAGGAGAAGTTGTTCAATGTGAGAACAAGTTCAGCCAGACGGAGGAGGGTGGTGGTGAATGGGGACTGGTTGGGCCTCTGTTCAAGGAAGAAGCGGAGCGCCCTCAGGCCATCCTGGTGGGGGATGGAGGTGTAGAGGGATTGTACGTCCATGGTGAACAGGAAGTGGTTGGGGCCAGGAAACTGGAAACTGTTAAAGTGGCGGAGGGCGTCGGAAGAGTCGCGGATGTAGGTGGGAAGAGACTGGACAAGGGGAGAAAAAATAGAGTTGAGATAGGAAGAGATAAGTTCCGTGGGGCAAGAACAGGCTGAAACGATGGGTCTACCAGGGCAGTCCTGTTTGTGGATCTTGGGAAGGAGGTAGAAGCGGGCTGTGCAGGGTTGGGGAACTATGAGGTTGGCGGCCGTGGGGGCAAGATCTCCAGAGGAGATGAGGTCAGTCACAGTCTTGGAAACGGTGGCTCGATGTTCGGCAGTGGGGTCATGGTCCAGGCGGAGGTAGGAGGAGGTGTTGGAGAGTTGGTTGGTCAGGCATCCACATCTCTTAGTGATGCTTTGGGAGGAGGAGCCTACACCAACAGTATGGAGCCGATTTTAACTCACTGAAATTGGCATTAGCAGGGCGGTAACAGGCTCAAAATGGGATTGGTGGTAATGTCGAAAGTCCAGTCACCGCCATTGTTACAGGGCCTATCGCTGGGCGGTCAAAGCATTAGCCTGTTTCAGGCAGTAGGCCTCATTTTAATATGAAAATCAGGGCCCTGGATAGAAAAACCCTGAAATTGCAAACCACTGACATTCATAAAATAACTATTCAAACTACTTAAAGCGTATAGGGCTAGAAATAGGGTTGCTTTGCACCTCTCGTTAGCGCCCCTGGCGGGTGCTAATGGGGCGCGAATGCCTTAGCGCCCGGACATGGCGCCACTGACGCCTCCCGTGAAATTCAACGGGAGGTTAGCTGCGGCGGTAGCCAGTAGCGCCCCGCTCCGCTGCGCCGGCGATGATGATGTCATCATCGGGCGCCGTGCCCCGTTTGTGCCCCAGCCGCAAGCATCCCTTGCGCCCCCTGATCTATCACCGGGCGATATGTGCGACAGGATCAGGGGGCGGTTTGGCAGCGGCGGTGGCGCAATTTAAAGGGCAGGTGTCGGGCGGCCATTTTTATTTTGGCCGACTGCCAGCACCTGCCCCCTTTCACATTTGTATGCGGGGTGCCGACCGCGATGGCTCAGCCCGACACTCCTCTTGAGTGCCGGGCTGTTTTCACAGCACCCCGCTCCCCGGTGGTCCGGCAGGGCCCCAGTGCGTGCAGCGGTAGGCCCCTCCCCTTTAATCAGGGGAGGAGCCCTGCAATGATGTGGCGCTACATGCCGATGCACGTGGCGCTGTTGCACGTAGCGCCGCGACATTGAGTAGTAGCGCCGCAAGAAGGCGTCCAGTAGCATTCCACCTCCTTCTTGGGGCGCTACTACTGAATTTACGGGGTTGGGGCACTAATCCGGCGAGGTTAGCGCCCCAAAATGGGCGCCACCCAAGTTTTCCTCCATATACTTTTTGTACAAGCTGAAATTACCTATAAATTCCAACAGCCCCTACTTTATTTCACCCCATTAATGCATTCAACTGCCGAATTCCACTTCACCACAATACTTTTATTTTGACTTAAAAATGCAATTAAATTAATATCTATAAATTGAACCACACACATCACTGAAAAGTGGCTATAATTATACAAGCACTGACCTAATTTTGAACTACACAGTCACACACACACATATTCACCACTACAAACATTGCCACACACAAACATAACCATCCCATCAATACACATACACAAACATTGAACATACTACACATATGTAGAAATATGTAGAAGTTACAACATGGAATAATTCTGCCAACCGTTCCGAATCAACGTTTACCCCGAACACAAGCAAATAGTCCTAATCACAGTTACCCGCCCTATTTTTATTTCTCTTTATCCTCCTTTCCTTCATCCACCTAGCTCTTCTTCTTCTTAGCTAATCTTATCTTGAGTGCTGACATGAACACAGAAGAAAACAAATTGCAGTAAAATACACATGTCAAGCAACAAATCCACATCACACAGAACAGAAACAAATAGACAGTGCAAGATACAGACAAACAGATATACACATCGCACAATCAGAAACAGACGGACATCAGCAGCTCAGATAACTCATCGTGATCAATGCCATGGGACATGTGCTAGTATGTTAAATAAATGCTGTATCCTTCAAACAACATCTGTACTGTTATATCTACTGGTGATAAAAAGTGTTGTGAACATTGTGGAGGTGAATTTTCGTGGCGATCTCCCGCTCGTTCATTGTAACCTCGAAAATGCCATAAATGGGTTTAGGCTGCTTCTCTAGTGTTTCCATGGTTCTTCTGCTGAAGTTACGTCAAATGAGTGGAAGATCCCCACAGATGTTCATTCCACGCCACCCTCACCCCCCCCACCCCGCCCGTGTCAAGCATTTTCCTCCAATTTAATTCTTTCATTGTCGGGACTGTCAACCAATGAGACGCAGGATGTATAACGGAGCCAAACTCCCATTTAGCTACGACCTATCTCAAATTCCAACTCTTTGGAATGAGCAGGGCTGCTACCAGGAAACCGGCAGCTACCATTTTTTCAAGGCAGCCACCAGGATATTGGTGCAGAGTTTCCTGCAACAGCAAGATCGGTGATGTACACCGTAAATTTAGCCATCTAGAGCACCGATCTCGCCGTCGATAACTTCCTCCATATTTTTCTGCATATCTAATTAGAAAACGCTGCAGCAAGCATGGCAGCGGACCGTGAGCCGTGTGGCCATTTTGTTCCGGTGATTCAGTGAAGACATTTGATCAGCTCGCTGAGCTGGAAGTGCTCAGCAGCCTCTCCTTCTCCGTGAAGTGGCTGGGCAGCTGATCCAATATCGCCTGTTTTATATTATTGCCAAAAGTCAAAATTACCCCCCTTCTGCTGCACTTGTGCCAAAGTTGTGGCAGGAGTGCATTAGAAGGGCCATATCATTTCAGCTCACTACTCTTTTTGGTGATTACATTGGATAATTAGAACAAAATATAGATAGCACAGTTAATTAACAGAGCTAAATGTAGAAACAAAGTGCAAGTCAACACCTTTTTAGAAATATGATGACATATATTATTGATCATCATGTTATAACTACTGCAATATTTTATTTTGCATTTTCTGGCTTTGATTTTACTCGTTATTTTAATACTGTATTAAAATAACCCCTTCCCGCCCCCCATACCGGATACATTCTTAAATTCACTATATCCTGCTGTTGTTCTTTTGATACATATTATTGGGAAGCAATGTTCACCAAAATACCAAATAGATAGGTTGACTATAGCTGCAGAAAGCTGTGCACCATCACTTCTGCTTTTCAGACTTGTACTTTCATGGTTTCTCAATTATAAATGACTTTGAATCCAATGTACAGACCAGCATGAATAATAAAACATTATTATGTACTGAAGTAGAATCAAACTGCAATTGTGATTCTTCCATAAACCATCCAATGTGTGGTTCAGTCTGATTTAATTTGAAATTCAGAAATTAATTGCTGGTGACCATGCAATATTCAGTCTCACTATTTTAATCTAACTCCTGACATCACTCTTCTATAACAATTCAATGATCCAAAGACCATTAATCATTTATCAGTAAAGCCATAGATTTTACTGCTGGCGATTTGAAGTTGTTAAGTAACTATATTGGGTGAAGCACAGTGCCTGTTGAGTCTTCTATCATTAACAAGTGGCGTGTGTGCTGTTACCTGAGGCACACTATGGAGGCGATTTTCATGCTATGAGTATATCGGGCAGGTGGTGGGCAGGGCATCCGTTACACCTGCCCAATGACGTCAGTGGGAGCCCTGAACCATTTTTGTGGTCGGGCCTCATTTAAATGTTCATGGCTAGCTGTCAATAAGCAGCTTGCCCATGGCGTGGGCAGGAATTCCAGCAGGGCTTGTGCCATTTAAAGGCAGCCTGCACCTTATTAAAGAGGGGGTGCAATTTTTGTACAGAGAACGTTGCAGCTGGTTTATCAATCTCAGTAGTGAAGACAACCACAGACAGGGCCCCAGGTTTTCAGATGGTGCTGTGCAGATGATTGTTGAACAGGTAAACAGCAGGAAGGAGGTCTTCTTTCCCAGCGCTGGGTGTGTAGACAAATAGCAGAGCAGCAGTGGAAAGAGGTGGTTCCCAATGTCAATGTCTCTAGACCTGCACTGGTCTCTGGAAAAGACTCAATGACCTCACCAGAGCTGCTAAGATATGACTCTCATTCACATCTCTCTTACTCTTTAAACAGCCCTGCACCACCATACTTTAGCCCAGCACTACAAATCCTGCTCTCCCTCACTTCCCATGCCTCTCCAATCACAGCATACACTTCAGTGCACCTCCTTCTGCTTGCACTTGCATATTCAACACCTACTGCTGCCCTCAAAACTACTTCCCACTCTTCCCCACACCTGCTGCTTCTTCCTCTCAGCATGCACACTATGCTAAGCTGCTTCACACACCTCCACAACCCTGCAACAAGGCACACACTAATCCACTTCTCTTGCAGGACAAGCTGGCACCCAACAGGAGGGAGATGGCAAGATATGGAGGAGGGTCGGTGTCACTGCAAGTTTTCAAGCCAATGGAGGAGGCTGCCAATGACATCATTAGCAGAGAGAGGGCACGCACCATGGCAAATGGCAAGTCTGGAGGACATGCAGAGTGGATAAAGAGAGTTCAGTATAGGAGAGAAGGAAGGGAAGATAGTTGTTTGGCTATCTCCCCTTCCTTCTCTCCTATACTGAAGTCTCCCTTACCTACCCTGCATGACAATCTGGTAATACACTGCACTGTAACTCATCTGCTGTTGAATACCCTTGCCATTACCTGCTATTCCCTTTAGCTCTCCCCTCTTTCCAGGTCCATCAGGCATTCAGGGCCAAGCTTCAGTAGATGCTGAGGAAGGGAACCCTCCCAACCTTCATCATTACTCATTCTGACCGTAACATGCACCAGAGCAGAAGTTGGCACCGTACGTACTGAAGATAGTGGGTTGGAGGGGTATTATGCCCAGGAGCAAATGAGAATCCCTTTAAGTATCAATGAAAGTGGCACCCTTTCAATTTGTACCACCTATGGTTTGTGGGTTGGTTGTAGAACATTAAAAATGGTACCTCTCATAACCAGATTAGATTTCCATTTGCAGAATTCTCAAAATGGCATTTGCCCAATGCAAATACAGCTGCCAAACCTATACTGTAAACGGCCCCACAGAATGCTTGTATTTAAATTGAATGGTTTGATCCATTGCTCTGTTCTAAAACATATTGAATGACTAGTTGGATAGGCCCCCATCCAAGGACAATGGCAAAAATCAATTTAATCTCATCAAGGCCTTCATGAACTAACTTGTATATTGAGGTGTGTATATCAGCAAATCTGTGATGTTGTTCCCTGCAGTAACTAATTTTAATCCTGTCTGTGCTGTGACCAGCAAGAAAGAACCCATTAAATAATTCATCATAGATTAAAATACTTCATTGTTGTTACAACTGTTAAGTAGCAATTGAGCTAAATTGAAAAGTATGAAAGAAGCATGAGTAGAAGAGTATTTTTATTGGTAGTGTTCTTTCATTCCCACCAATCAATTTGTGCCTCATGAGAACTGCTGCAGTAAAACTGCATGCACTCATCATTTTGATTGAGAATTTGGTAAATTTTACAAAGTCGGGGTAATTTTTATTCACAAAAATAGGAAAATATGGCTCTCGATGAAGTGGAGAGAGGAAGAGAAACAACAAACTGTGACAGGAGAGGCTTGATTAGAAAAACAGCTGGTGAAAAAAATAGATAGAGAGAATGAAAAGAGCACAGAGACAATTTGTACCCTAATGGAAGTTTACATTTCATCTATTGCTCCCATTCCAGTTTAATTTACAATTTTTCACTGTTGGCAACAAGTGAGTGCAATTTATGTTCGGCTTCAACTAACTGACTCACTCAGTAAAATACAAAACTTTATATTCACTTAATTGCAATCAATAATCGACGGTTGAGTAATATGTTTGACCTGTTTCATTTCTGTCTCACCTTTTGTTCTGCTATTTTCTTTCCCAGTGCAATTTAATCTTGTAAGGCTTTGTCATGTGTGATGATGCCTGACCATATTATAGATTCCAAAACTAAATTTGACATTGGACTTCTAATTCTATTTAGTGATACCAACTACATAATTGATGGTGATAGAATATATTAAACATCGTCATCTTAAAAGAGAACTTAACCCTGTTTAAATGATGATGAATTTCAATAACTCACTCGCAATCCGTCAAGTGTTTTGACCCAACTGTTACTGTCTTACAGTGAACTTTGGTTTATTACATTGCACTGCAAAGGTATGAACCCATTTCTTCTCCCCTTATTGTATCCAATATGATAGTCTATAATAAGTCTGCCAGTTTTCCTGCACAACTTTTGGCTTAAAATGTACTGAAATAGAGTAACATGCCAAAACATTACTAATCACATCATTTACATCAAAATTAGAAGTGCGTATTGAATTTTGATACATCGAAAGTTAAACTCCTTTTGCTGCTCTCCTGTAGCTCTTCCATAAGGTTGCAATTCCTATGCGTATTATTTTCAGTGTACTGGTTAATATATTTGCTTCAGATTCCAGTGTTTGCCAGTTTAACAAAGTCACTAATCTGTTTAAAGTAAGGCTAAAATTGATTTTTTTTTCAAATTGCTTTGTGGTAGATAGCAGAGAGAATGTTCCAGAACTGTGCCATCTCCATTCTGTTTAGTTGCACTTCGACTAGTAGCACAGGTACATCTTATAATATCTGCAGAAATGACCTCCCCATTAATCTCTGCTACCTTGTCAGAAGTAAAGGCGTGCTATAGCACTAAAGAAACTATAAAAATATGCTGGGTGCAATTTATTCGGTGCTCTTTCAAGAAGACTCCAAATAATTTGTAATTTGACTTCTGGGTCACACTTCATCAGAGTTGATGGAGACTATTAAGGGAACTCTTACGCACTAAGCTTCTGCAGAATATTTAGCATCCAGAAAGGTTTACTGTTGCAGCATTATATCAGAGAGCTCCCTCCTGTACTAAGTAATGGAAATTGGCAGATCATCCAAAGTCCCCACATTCTGGTCTTCCAATGTACATGGGAATGAAGACAAGTGCAATCCAAATAGCAAAAGACACATTTGGTCATTTATTTTACCAAGAAAAGGAAATTAACTAAAAATAACAAAAGAAGCTGTACAATGTGGCGACATCTCATGTGTGGCGTTCTCCTGCAAAAATTCTAGTGGAAAATCTCAGTGCAGAGAACTATAAACGTGGAATAACAACAGAAAACGCTGGAAAAACTCAGCAGGCCAGGCAGCATCCGTGGAGAGAGAAACAGAGTTAACGTTTCAGGTCGAAGACCTTTCGTCAGATATAAACGTGGGATTGCTATTCCAGGATTTTTCCTTAATTATCTTTGAAATCTAGGAGAACTTTTACAGAGTTTACTTTTTGGGAAGGTTTAACTGAATAAATCAATAAATGACTGAAAGTTGTGCATAGTATGCTAACAAAAGTTGTGGGCTTTTCTCATGTTATTTATTATGTACATATTTCTTCATGTCCCATTGCCTCCTCCTGAAAATGTTGATTCCTGGCAGGCGTACAATTCCATGGGGACTCGGCACCCTCCAGTACCTCACCCAATTAGCTATTATTTCATGTTGATACTTTACAGGCAGTGTTAGCAGGCTGTTTAACTGCTGGGAGCATTGTAATTGATGCTAATCCTGTCTTCAGTAGGGGTTGCTAGGCAGCAATCAGTAGCAGAAAGTATGGCCAATTTCCCCCTCCGTAATCAAAGGGCAATGAGGGTAACTATAGAACGCTGAATGCTTTCCCTAACTGAGATCAGCTACTCAGCACAGACCAGGGATCAACCCTGGCATCTTCCTAGTCAGTATGGCTTGGCTGTTCACTGGATAAGCCCACTAAGCCATCGGGAGAACCTGCTTGTCTACTTCCAAGTGAGTAACATACCGCCAAATTCTAATTTCTATCACCGGTAAAAGTCAAAGGGATTAGGTTTGTTCAATGTGCAATTTAGTAAGAACTTGTCACAGCTTAAGAACCATTCACATTAAATCTGTTATGGTGGATGTAACAGGGACACTACAATAGGTAACTACTTGGTAGAAAATAGTTTAACACAACATAGATATAGAAAGAAGTTCAACCCCATCATCACACCACCCAGCTGTTTCTTAGATTGTTGGCGGGTTTATGCCTCCATTATTCTACCTGGGAGACAATCCCATGAGTTGATCACTTTTGCGTGAAGAACAACTTTCCCAACATTAGTCCTAAATTCATTTTTCTTGCTTTTGAACCTTGTCCTACTGTTACGACTCAGTCTGAAGTGATGTTTCTTTTTCACAGACTGCACATTATCTTGTATCAGGAGGTCTCCTCTCAGTTGCCTGAAATTTTCTTCAGTCTTTCCTCACAGTAACTTTGAGTGGAATAAAAATAGAAATTACTAGAAATTCACAGCAAATGAGTCACTATCCTGAAAGAGAAAGGCTGGAATTGTTTTGGCTGGGATAATTCATCAGAACAGGATTATTCCAGAGGTATGAAATACATGATTTTGGTTTGGTGATGCATCCATGCCTTTGTTAACTCTAGACTTGACTATTCCAGTGTTCTCCTGGCCGGCCTTCCACCTACCATCCTCTGTAAACTTGAGCTCATCCAAAACTCTGCTGCCCGTATCTTAACTCGCATCAAGTTCCATTCACCCCTCACCCCTGTGCTCGCTGACCTACATTGGCTCCCGGTCTGCCAACGCCTCGATTTTAAAATTCTCATTCTTGTTTTCAAATCTCTCCATGGCCTCGCCCTTCCCTATCTCTGTAACCTCCTCCGGCCCTACAACCCTCCGAGATCTCTGTGCTCCTTCAATTCTGGCCTCTTGCACATCCTCAATTTTCATCGCTCCACCATTTCCTTCAGCTGCCTAGGCCCTAAGCTCTGGAATTCCCTCCCTAAACCTTTCCGCCTCTCTACCTCTCCTCCTTTAAGACACTACTTCAAACCTACCTCTTTGACCAAGCTTTTAGTCATCTGCCCTAATATCTCCTTATGTAACTTGTCAAATTCTTTCCGATAATGCTCCTGTGAAGCACCTTGGGACGTTTTACTGTGTTAAAGACGCTATATAAATGCAAGTTGTTGCTGTTCTTGTTTATTCATTAGTATGAATGGTACTAAATTACTAAGTAACTGGAAGTGTGAGAAATAGGAAGGTCTTTTCCACAAATTAAACAACTTATGCAACACACGGTCGGTGCTGCCATGTTCTCTTTATTCTATGGGTTGGATTTTGAGCATGTAGACGGAATATTAAATGAAGATGTCCTGGTTAATTATCATTCTTCATTTCACTGCTGTTCATTATCATATTCCTGGAGTGTGGGATTATTGTTGACACTTGGAGAATAAGGATGAATAAAAGTGTTCTTTTAATCACCTGACAGTCTAATATTTTATTGTTTCATGTTCATGTTATTAATTTCACAAACATATTTTTCATTCTTTCAGCAGCTCAGACCTGGATATTGCCACGAGCTGATGCATCTCTTACTGATCATTGAATTACAATTCTTTTGTTCATATAATTGAGGTGATGAAGCGAAACAAGTCAAAACCTGTCTCGATAACGAGGAGCAGCAGCTAATCCTAGTGGGTAAGGAATGTTCTCATTGGAATGTGTTTTAAAGTTCTTTAGGGTCCAAATTTAATTAAAAAGGAACAACTTTATTAAGGTTTAAAGCAGCACTATATAGAGTACAGTGCAGTACTGAGGGAGTGCTACATTGTCGGAGGTGACGTCTTTCAGATGAGACGTTAAACCAAGGTTCCAGCTGCTCTCTCAGGTAGACGTAAAAGATCCCACGGCACTATTTCGAAGAAGAGCTGGGGAATTATCCTTGGTGTCCTGGCCAATATTTATCCCTCAATCAACATCACTAAAATAGATAATCTGGTCATTATCACATTGCTGTTTGCGGGAGTGTAAGGGGTTTTCTCCGATACTGGTCCCCCGTTACACACAGTTCTTGGACATCAGGATTTATAAGAACAAAATACACACGGCACAGGGTTTTGGCTCAACCTTTGATTCGTTCGTTTATTGAACACACACACACAATTACTTCCCCAGTATAAATCCCTACGATTTATATTAGACTAACAACCCCAAAATACAAACCCCTATGCAAGGGTCATTTGCATCGACACAACATGACACAGTTAAACCCGTCCGCGATTTGACTGTTACATATAAAGTTACTCAGACTCGATCACAAAACCCTTATCGTGATCTGACTGAAACTCACAAACTTACTCAGACTCAATCACAAAAGCCCCCTCTATGATTTGACTGAAACTCACAAACACCACTCCCGATCGGCTGTCTCTTGGAGTTGATTGTAGGCCCGAATCTTTCTGTTCGCTGTTCTGCCGTCGGCTTCCACTACACTGTCTTCGAAGTGATCTTACTTTAAACCAAAACCAACCTTCAGTATTTCCTGGCCCCCTCTGAACATGCGATGACCATATCAAAATGTGTGAATTGTTCCATGGTATTGTCCATTGATTTGAGATATCGTTTTGACAATGCGACCCTCCCAAAGTGACTGCATGTGCGAAGTTGTTGGTTTCTGTTAGCATTCGTATTCAAAAGGTTCAAGGCCCGGCCCATTGTCTAGGCCTGCACTGAAACTGGTTATTCGGGGGCCATGGTCTAAGGTGGGCAATGTAACCCCTTAAGGTACATGAATATGCAGATGTTCTTGTTCAGACGTTAGATTCGTATATTAGATTGTCTGTGATCCAGTCTCTGAAGGTTCGTAGTTTCGGCTGCAATGTTTGAATTAACCCTTTATTGCCGAGCCCTTTTTGCGGGCTGTGCACTTCTGGGTTTTTATATTTCATAGTCCAATATTTTTACCGTTGTGGGGGGAGGAATCGATCCTACAGGAGCTTGCTGTGTGCGCATTGGCTGCCACGTTTCCTAAATTACAACACTGACTTCATTGGCTGTAAAGCGCTTTGGAACATCCTAAGGTCATGAAAGGCGCAAGTCTTTCTTTTTTTGTTGCTAACTCCGTTTTTTGCGCTGGCTTGTGCAGTCTGGATAAAACCCATTACTTCATTGATATAATGGGTGACTTTAACCCAGCTTGCCTGGTGGAAACCGAGTTGGGGGTCGGGGTGGGGGGTGCGGTCGGGGCAGTTAAAATCACCCGGGAGACTTACCCGCTGACGTCCCGCTCCCTTCCCGCAGTGTTCCATTTGAACCTGCTTCTCTAAGCAAGCGGGAAGAACCCCCGCCAGGGTCTTTTATCAAATATGCGGATCGAGCTCCGTTGACATCATCATTGTCCACCTCTATCAGTGGCCTGAGCGGGAAAGTGATTGTGGCTTTCCTGTCAGGCCAACCTAGAGTCGGGGCCAGAAGATGCTCAAAGAGGTAAGTCTTTTTATCTTTCCTTGTGGGGTCGGGAGTAGCTAGAATGATCTTCCGGTCCCCACAAGAAAGGTTTAGGCCGCTCTTGCCCTGCTACCCCCTCGCACAATTGAAAGGCTCTGCTAAAATCCCCTCTCTTACCGAGTGGCGGGGACAGCTCCTCAGTCCCTGTTGGCGGCCCGCCTGCTGCCCAACATTTCCCTCCTACTCGCTGGCCAGCTGCCCATTCCCTGGGTGACTAACAGATGAGGCCTGGCAGTTAAAATCACCTGAGCCTTGCACTGCCAAGTTCAAGACCGTTTGCCGCCCGATTGCAGTCCTGAGTTACAATCGAGCCCCCAATATCAAATTCTGATGAAGGGTCCCAGACCTGAAACGTTAACTCTGTTTCTCTCTCCACGGATGCTGCCTGGCCTGCTGAGTGTTTCCAGCATTTCCTGTTGTTACTCCAATATCAGAGACTGATTACTAAGGGGACATCTCTAAATTCCATACTCTAACTGACATCAAATATTGACACTTACTGAAGTGCAGTACAAATTATTCCAAATGTATATGCAGTGCATCCCTTGTTTCACTACTTGAGGGAGCCACTGGTCAGCTTTTGGTCCCTTATGTCGACGACCACATTTCATATTTGCCCAATACAAAAAGAAATTACTGCAGATGCTGGAAATCTGAAATAAAAACAGAAAATGCTGGAGACACTCAGCAGGCCAGGCAGCATCTGTGAAGAGAGAAACAAAGTTAACGTTTCAGGTCGATGACCTTTCGTCAGAACGGGAAAAAAGCAGGAAATGGAACAGATTTTTAAACAAGTGTAGAGGCTGGGAAAGGGGGAGGGGATGAAAGAACAAAAGGGAAGGTCTGTGATAGGATAGAAGGCAGGAGAGGTTAAGAGACATTAAGAGATATTCAAGGCAAAAGGAGATGGTAATGGGACAGGTTAAGAAACAAAGGATGGCTCGAGATGAAGTGTAAATTGCGCTGGCAGAATGAAAGACAGCTGCCATGTGGGAGAGAAGAACAGAAGGCACAAACAAAAGGTGTGGATAAAAAATATAAATGTGATAGGGGCCGAGGTTATGATCTGAAATTGTTGAACTCTATGTTGAGTCCAGAAGGCTGTAAAGTGCCTAATCGAAAGATGAGGTGCTGTTCCTCGAGCTTACGGATCATCCTCCGCCATTTCTGCCACCTCCAGCGTGATCCCACCACCAAACACATCTTCCCCTCACCTCCCCTTTCAGCATCCCGAAGGGACCGCTCCCTCCGCGACACCCTGGTCCACTCCTCTATCACCCCCAGCACCCCTTCCCCTTCACCCGGCACCTTCCCGTGCAAGCACAGGAGATGCAACACCTGCCCTTATACCTCCCCCCTTCCCACTGTCCAGGGCCCCAAACACCCCTTCCAGGTGAAACAGTGATTTACTTGTACTTCCTGCAATTTAGTATACTGTATTCGCTGCTCACAATGTGGTCTCCTCTACATTGGGGAGACCAAACACAGATTGGGTGACCACTTTGCGGAACACCTCCATTCAGTCCGTAAGAGTGACCCTGAGCTTCCGGTCGCCTGTCACTTTAATTCTCCACTTCACTCTCACTCTGACCTCTCTGTCCTCGGCCTCTTGCATTGTTCCACTGAAGCTCAGTGTAAGCTCGAGGAACAGCACCTCATCTTTCGATTCGGCACTTTACAGCCCTCTGGACTCAACATAGAGTTCAACAATTTCAGATCATAACCTCGGCCCCTATCATATATATATTTTTTATCCACACCTTTCGTTTGTGTCTGTTCTTCTCTCCCACAGGGCAGCTGTCTTCATTCTGCCAGCGCAATTTACACTTCATCTCGAGCCATCCTTTGTTTCTTAACCTGTCCCATTACCACCTCCTTTTGCCTTGAATATCTCTCAATGTCTCTTAACCTCTCCCGCCTTCTATCCTATCACAGACCTTCCCTTTTGTTCTTTCATCCCCTCCCCCATTTCCCAGCTCCTACACTTGCTTAAAAATCTGTTCCATTTCCTGCTTTTTTCCAGTTCTGACGAAAGGTCATCGACCTGAAACGTTAACTCTGTTTCTCTCTCACAGATGCTGCCTGACCCGTTGAGTATCTCCAGCATTTTCTGGTTTCATATTTGCCCACCTGCTACGCTGGGTGAGCAGTTCTGAAGTTCTTCTAGTGGATCAATTCCTGCTACATCACCCCGATTATATAAACACAGATTTGTAGTTCAGTGATCACTGATGAGGTATATGGGAGCTTGATTAGTTTAGCTGTTCACAAGTCCAGGATGTATATGATCACTAGGCAGGGGTCTCAACTGCTTGCCGAGGGAAAGGAAACTCAGGCGTTGTGTATAATGGCTGGCCAATCCAATATCGCCCGTTTTACGCCATCGCCGAAATTGTGGGTTATTTGGACTTGAATTTATATAAATAAATTATCATTCTTTGACAAACTGTTTGAAATAAAAAAAAGGCAAACTATGGCCCATTGTCACGAAGTGTCTTGGAGCTTTAATAAAAATGTATCCCCATTTTGCTTGTGTAGTGACTAGCGGCATTCTGGTGGAACAGTCCATATACCCTTTTATATTCCCAATCTACAGCAATTATCTAGATAAAGGAATTAAAAGAAAACATTACATTTTGTGTCTTCAGGAAATTTATGTGGGCGGACAAAATGCATAGAAGTTGATATTATTCAAAGTTATTTGGAGAGGCTCATGAGTGGGCTGATGACTGAAGCATGATGTTTAGTATGGATAAATGCAAAGTAATGTAGATAATGGTAAATAATAATTTTTATTACAAGATAAATGATTGAAAACTAAATGGTGTGGAGCAGGAGAAGGTTTGTAAAATGCAGTCACCACATAATACTGCATATGCTTTCTAAATCAGCAACAAAGGTAATTAGGGTGTTTTGAAAATTGGGAGAAAAAAATATCAAGTGCTAGATTCCAAGATAGAACAACTAGGTCAAAGAGTTGCCATGGTAATCGAACATCACGTACTTGAACATGTGCTATCCAACCATTTCTCTGTTTGTTGAGAGCAACTCTTTCATGAAATCATCTCTTACCTGGTCAAGTGTGCCACAGCAATTTATGAAGCAATTTTAAAAATTCTGCCATAAAAGCACTCTGGTAGCAAGGCAAGCTTTTATTGATGCAGAGACCAAAACCATTGAGATAGAAATGGAAACCCTACCTTAGCCTCCAGAACCATGTCACTGACCCCTGTTTCTTTCCTTTGGATAACTGTACATTTCTGTCCATTATATAATCAGTATATTATATATCATACTATTCTCTGCATTATATAATCAATATATTACATACCATTATATATCCAATATACTAAAGCAGAAGGTGCTAGTGATGTGGCCTGTACATATTACTTGCTAATAGGACCCAAATGAAAGAAAAGTGTGCTCTAAGAATAGGCCAACGATACAAGCTTTACATACCGCCATAGCCCCAGGCATATAAATGTTGTGTTATCTGGAAAAGGTTGAAACAAAATGGTAGGAAGTTCATATTTTTCAAACTACCTCCCTGGCATCAAGCATTATAGCAAGTATACATTTTATATTGAGAAATGAGGCGAGGGCAATCGTACTCAGTGCAGGACAGCACCAAGGTTGAAAAGAGTGGGAGAGAAGTTATAAGTTAAGTCAAGAAGCACTGATTAGGTGATGTCACATTTTAAAAGCTTGCAGTTGAAAGGGAAAACTAATGCAGCTAAAGGGTTCCACAATTTTAAGCTCCAGGAAAAAAATACGCTGGAGTATGAGACATGCAATGAGTCTCAATTTCAACACAGGGAGATGGAAGTGTGCATAAGGCAGTATGGTCCTGAATTACCATGGAGTTCTCCCAATTTCCCACCATAACATCAGTGGAAGATGAGCAGAAATCCTGGAGAAACAGCACAAACAACTATTTTTAGCTGTTATACAGTGTTTTGTCAGGGGTTCCGAAAATCTCCCAGGGGCCAGAGGGCATGGGGAAGCACGCCTGCTCCTACTGGCCCACAAGCCGTGCTGGAATGGCACTTACCTGCTGGATCCAGCGGTTCCTGCCTCCCTTCAGATGCTGGGTTTTCTGAGCCCTGGGAACATCAGCCCGCAGCCATTGCATTCAAGTGGCTCGAAATATCTGAGGAACAGAGCCTCAGTTAAATATTATAATCACTGATCTGCCTCTCCAGAGTGGGTTACTTGAATGTCCCCAAACCCGCTGCAGTTAAAACAGAGGTAGGGGCGATCGTGCGGGTTGGGTTCGAGTTTCTTGTATGTACTTTTACCAATTTAAACCCGTTCCCCCTCCCCCGACCCTCTCCTGCCCCTTATTGTACAATTGATATGCACATTGTTCTCATGTTATAAAGTGCATTGGGCGAGAAATTCATGCTCACTGCTCAAAGAAATGATTGGAGTCCTAATTCAGTCTTTAAGCCCAAGCTCATTGGCGTTACACTCAAACGGTGGACCAATATCAAGTGCAGTCTAATCGCTAGTCATGATTGCCACAGGCTTTTTTCAGTTCTTAAAGGGGAGGTTCATTGATGCTGCAGAACCTCATTCTCAGCATTGCTGGCTGTGTAACTGCCTCAGCAAGCAGCAGCAGTCAAGGAGAAGGAGCCAGAGGACTGAAGCAGATGTACTCATGGCAGATCCACTCCCCAGGGAGAGAGTCTGCAGATTCAGCGATCAAGCATTGGAGGCATTGGTGTTCGCTGTGGAGAGACTGAGGGCAGTGCTCTACCCGGCAAGTGGCAGGAGGCCCTCGCTGCAAGTCTTCCGCACCATGTGGAGGGAGGTAGCGCAAAATTATTACAGGGCTTGATAGGGTGGATGCTGGGAGAATGTTTCCCTTGGCTGGGGAGTCTAGAACCAAGGGCCACAGCCTCAGGATAAAGGGTAGGCTATTCAGGACTGAGATGAGATGAAAGATATTTCTTCACACAGAGGGTGGTGAATCTTTGGAATTCTCTACCCCAGAGGGCTGTGGAGGCTCAGTCATTGGGTATATTCAAAACAGAAGTTGATAGATTTCTGACTAGTAAAGGCATCAAGGGATATGGCGATAGGGCCGGTGAATGGAGTTGAGGCAGAAGATCAGCCATGATCTCATTGAATGGCAGAGCAGGCTCAAAGGGCCGAATGGCCTACTCCTGCTCCTATTTCTTATGTTCTTATGTTCTTAGCACGTCTCAGGCAACACTATGGTCCCCAGGACCCACACACATAGCAACAAGAAATTTAACAACCTCACTCGGGTCATCAACAAATGATACATACCACCATCTGAACCACAGTCTTCACACACTGTCCAAAGCACCACACCCCCAGCACTCACCAACACTCACACCCACATCTCACACCTTGCAAAAAATGACAGCTATTCAACTATGGCAGGCACATCACCCAAACACATTGCTCCACACTCACTCACACACTTTCCTATCTCTTGCAAGCCAAGGTGACTCACAACAGGAGGGAGCAGGAGGACACAGGCAGGGGACAAGCCGACACCCAACCACTGTCTGCGCTGGAAGATAGAGTGCTGCAGATTATTGGGCGACAGGTGGTGGGCGCCATGACCACCGGTGACGTTGACCTCCTTGGGGACAACAATGGTATGTTCATCCCGACTCCTTCTTCACACATCCCACGTCCCCCTCAGCCCACAAGCATTTCACACTTTCCAGCTAATCATGCTGTAAGCATGCATTTCTCCCTTCCTGCCCCCCCTCCTCACCTTAACCTGATTCTTGTGCCTTTACGCTTTCAGAAATGAGCCAGCACCTGAGCAGCCTGGCCCTGAGGGCACCATTGAGAGCGAGGCGGGAGAAAAGGACGAGGAAGAACACACTGCATCACTGCATGTCTCACCCGCAGGCACCAACACAGATACTGGCACCACATGTTCTTTAGAGGCTAGTATAGTAGCGGGATCTGCACAGGGTGAGGCACCGGGGACGAGTGGGATGCAGAAAGGCCGGGGGAAAGGGTTGCTCGGGGGCCAGCTCCCCTGAGGGCGAGTTTGCACGTGAGGTCTGCTGCACAGGACCCAGATGAGGACCTCGATGGGGAGGCCTTTAGAAGAAGGGTGATGGGCATGCACATGGAGATGATAGGTGCAATGGCAAGGGTGCCGGAGAGCCTCTCGGCAATGATAAGGAGTGTGGAGGATCCGCCATTGCACAAGGCTCTGCGCGCAACATGGAGCCCATCATTTCCAGTCTGCAAAGGATGTTGGACTCCCAGAGAGGCCGTGGCGACCCTGACCTGATGCCGCGCGCGATGGGCGATCTGGCAGCTTCCGTTGCAGCACAGGCAGAAGCGACGCAACGTCTTAGTGCTGTAATGTAGTCTATGCTTGGTGGCATCCAATCTCAGACTGCTCTCATCAGTCTCAGCTTGATGCCACACAAGCTCTGACTGCTGCCATCATGGCTGGGTCTACCACCATCGACCAGGGCTTTCACGGTGTCGCAGCAGGCCAGCAATCTGTGCTCCAACAGATTGCTAGGGATGCTGAGGTGCTGCCCCGGGAGAGTGGCAATGGGTCAGTGGAGCAGGAACGTGCTGTCCTCTCTCAGGATGACAGCATTCCTGCTCCCACCACTGCCACTCCACCATTGCCCTTGTCGCTGCCTGTCATTCAGCCAGCCAGACTGCTGCCGCCCATGCTGTAGGGGGTGTTGGTTTGTGTCAGCTTTACCTCTGACGTCTGAGCAGTTCGAATCGCTCCCACTCCCTTGGTTCTAGACCTTGGACTTATTTGGGGGTTGTGATACAAAAGGTGCAGCAGACAACTGAGTTTGATGAAAAGAACTTCAATCTTTATTCAAAAGGTAAAACACAAATGACAACACTCTTAACACTCTAAAGGTGGGGAACACTTCGGTACAAGCGAGGGAAATGACAGTAGAACAACACTTCACCCCTCCCAACCCCACTTTACTAGCTAAGTTAGATTTTGAAGGACCAGGGATAATGCTCACCAATCCTTTGACAGTTGGGCAAAATCGCGGTTTTGGGGTTCGCTGTTCATGGCGGTTAGTGTCTGCCATACCCCATACGTGGTAGAGGACTTCACCTGCGTCTCTGGTCAGTCTTCGCGAAGTCCGCTGATGCGGTAGGGTGCGTTTTGGATCTATCAGGTGAGTACCCAATTTCCTTTGGTTAGGAGTAGGGTTTAGAGTCTTTTGGTAGAAAATCTTACCCATGGGTAAGTCAGGAGTAGTTTGTAGTGTGGAAACTTTGCGGTTCTTCGGGTTTTCTTCCCTGGAGTTGGTCTTTGTTGGTCGTGGTGGCCTGCTATTACCCGGTCAGTTGGGGGTAATGTGCGGTTGTTGGTTTGGTGAGGCCTTTGGTTTCCGCGATGGCTTTAGGCCTTGACTAGTGTGTCAGTCGACCTTGTGGAGCCATCGATGTCTTCTTGCTGCTTGTTGCTCCGGGTGACTGTGTTGGGACCGTTGTTGGAGGTCCGTCGAGGTGGTACCTTCACGGGCTGGACTCAGGTGTGTCTGAGTGGTGAGCGATGCCGACTCGCTTCCAGCTCGGTTTGCCTTCTTCCTGGTTTCTTCTTCTTCTGATGACCACCGGTTGCGACTGACGACCTTGAACTGCTTAACGGGCCTTCAATTATACTAAATTGAAGTGGCCTTATCTACCCGCCAAATCTACTCAGTTCATTGTCTGGTTTTTGGCGGGCTCGTAAATCGGTAACGACTTATTAGCACGTTAACTGGGTTTTTAACAGGCCTTCAATCTCACCCATTGAACATGGCCTTATCTACCCGCCAAATCTACTCAGTTCATTGTCTGTTTTTTGGCGGGCCTGTCACCAGTAACTGCTCTGTAAGTGTCAAATGGGTTTTGGGATGGTTTGCATCCTGTCGATCTCCTTGGCTGATCACTGGTGATTGGTTTCGTGTTTGGTTTTCTAGGCTGGACTCGGTCTTTCTATAGAATGGGTCTGAGTGGTTTTATTATGCAAGTTTTCTGATGGGCCCTGTAATTGGTTTGATCGGGCCTGTTATTTTGGGTGGGACTGTCTTTTCCCAGGGTCTGTTGTTCAAATGTTAATGTCTGCTGGGGCTTGAGTAGGGTCATCCCGGTTCCCCAGACAGTGCAATTAACTACAATAACCAAACTGCTTTTACAGAGGTCGAGCCCACCTCCTTGTCCCTTTACAGGCCCAGACATGTTTTTAAAATGCCAAAACTAGTTTTTGGTCTTAAATTCCTTAAGTTAGGCCCAAATGCATTTTTATCACTCTGAGGTAGTTCCAAAGTCCTTTTTCCTTAGGTTTTGGGGATCTGTAAATTTTGGAAACCTTACAGTCCCTCCTGCAATACTTTAAGTCACTACAGTATCGTTCTGGGTGGACAAAATTCCTGATCCTCGAAAGCCAACCTTCCCCTGTATTACCTAAACTAAAACCCAAAAACATACATTCCCCTTTTTGGTGTAGTGTTCCAATACATACAGGTAAGAATCAATAATACATACACATCCAAGCACGGAGGGGGTCCAACACCCCTGCACCACTTGGAAAAAACCCAAAATACATACATAGAAAGAAAATAACACATGATCACAAAACTTCTTTATTTTTAGAATCGATTCAGGCTTGTTTTATACTTGGTAAACTTTATTGTAATGTTTTTCCCAGGCTTTCTCATGCCGGGAATGGAGCATTCTGTCCTTCCCCTTGCACTTTGTACACAGTAAGTACAAGACTATCCCGAGCTGGCAAACCACTAAGATGTGGGAGGCCATCCTAATCCAGGAAGGAACCTCTATATTTTCAAACATGTCCCACCAGGGTGGAACCGTGATGGCCGAAATCTCAGCCCCTATCTCGAGTGTCTTTTGCTCTAGGGTGTAGAAATGCTTTTGTGATACCTGTACAGCTTTAAGTAAGACGGCAAGGTGTTCAGGCAGAGGGGGAATTTTATAGCCGAAGAAGGTGACATAGTTTTGCAGGTTGGTAATGTTTTCTCTTACAGTGAGGTGAACAGTTGAAGGTTCAGGAATGGGGACAATCCGTTCCTGGGCCACTTGAACTTCTGCCTCGGGTTTAAAGCAGAAACTGCTGTCACTCACCGGACACCAGAAATGCTGTCCATGCTGGTAGTGGGGCGCACTTGTGGTGACACAAAATATGTCCTACCCGCTATGAATCAATGCTGAGGTGGTGCAGTCTACAGCTGGGCCTTCCAGGCCCAGAACTGGTCGAGGGCGTCCTGCAAGGCCGTCTGAAGTCTCCCGCATGGACACTCAGCAGCCTTCCACCAGCCCTGTTGCAGCCACTGGGCCAACACTTCGTAGGAGCTCTAGAGTAGGCAAAGGCACAATAACAAGAGGCACTAAAGGTTTGCACAATGGTGAATAGTTAATATTTTTGTTGTAAATCATGTGTTCACTGATTTTTGATAAATTTATTAATTCAGTTTCGATTCTTTTGTGGTATGAGCTCATTTCAGCTTTGCGCTGTGATATGGCCTGCGACAGGGATGGAATGTTATGGATGTGGTGAGCAACGGGGATCTGGGGTTTAATTAATTTGAACCGCAGTCTTATGAGGTGGTCACGGTCCGCCCTTCCGGAAGGCCGATTGAATGGCTGCCTCCTCCCTCGCTTCTGTTCCTCCTCTTCCTCCTCATCCTCCTCCTCCTCTCCCTCTTCCTCCTCCTGAGGTGGTCCCGCAATCCCTGGTGGCAAGGGCTGGGCCCTCAGGATGGCCAAGTTGTGGAGCATGCAGCAGACCACCACGAAATGGGACACCCGCTCAGCCGAGTACTGAAGGGCTCCTCCCGAGCTGTCAAGGCAGTGGAACCGTTGCTTCAGCAGGCCGATGGTCTGTTCGATGATGTTCCTGGTGGCAGCATGGCTCTCACTATATGAGTGCTGAGCAGGAGTGTTGGGGTTGCGGAGGGGAGTCATGAGCCAGGTGGAGAGCGGATAGCTCTTGTCTCCGAGTAGCCAGCTGCGAGCTTGACGTGGTGGCTGGAAGATTGCTGGCACAGGATGAAGGCATTGTGGCTGCTGCAAGGATAGTGGCCATTGATATTGAGGATTAGCTGGCTGTGATTGCACACCAACTGCACATTAAGTGAGTGGTAGCCTTCGTGGTTACGGAAGATCTCAGGATTGTTATGCAGTGCTTGCAAAGCCACGTGGGCGCAGCCAATGGTGCCCTGCACCATGGGGAATCTTGCTATCCTGGCAAAGCCACATGTATGTTTGTCCTGCTTCTCTCTGGTGATGGGGAAGGAAATGTAATCCCTTCTCCTACTGTAGAGAGCCTGTGACCTCCCGGATGCAGCGATGGATGGCGAATGTGTGACATGTTAGCTATGTCTCCTGTTGCAGACTGGAAGGATCTGCTGGCAAAGAAATTGAGGCGACGGTGACCTTGACTGCCACTGAGAGTGCCGTGATCGCCCTGATCTGAGGCTGGAGGTCTGGTTACAGGAGGTGGCAGAGTTCTGTGACCACCACCTTGGTGAAGCGGAGCCTTCTAATACACTGCTCCTCGCTTAATAGGAGGTAGGAGAAGTGCTCTCGGAATACCCTCGGAGGGTAAGGTCTCCTGGTGAGAGCCCTGATGGCCCTCCTCCTCCCTCTGACCACATGTTCCAGTCTTTCTCGCTGCCTCCCCTCCCTCTGCCGTAGCTGTTTGATTTTTTTTAAGAATAAATGTAGCTACTTTTTACTTGCCACAACATTCCTGATACTAAATAATGTTGAAATTATGGAATGAGACTGTTGCACTATGTGAAACTGATAAGAAAGCACTAAAACTCCACTAACATACAGCTGCGGCTCATTACTGATGATCCCTTTAAATAACGTCCCCGGAGCCGACTTGCTGTTGCTTCATGCCAGCTCTCCCTGTTGCTGTTTCCTCCAGGTGCTAAGGTAGGTGGCGACAATCAGTTTTGCAGATCGGACGCTCAGTGAGCGTTGCTCACTCAGTGATATCACGATCCACCTGGCGTTAAAGCTCCCAGCGATAACAATTAGCGGTGGTGCTGCGGAGGGCCGGATTTGGCGTGCGCCGCAGGATTCACCTCGCCCCGCCGATAATGCTCTAGCGCCCCGTTAGTGCCGTCTGCTGGCACTAACAGGAGGCGCTAAGGTATCGAATTTTTCCCCCTTTGATCCTTAATATGAACTATATTTGATTATTGTGATGATTGGATGAGCCTGAATGCTTTCAATAAGCAAGGCAAACAATAACAGTGATAACAGGCACCCAACCATGAAAGGAAGAGGAGGCATAGCAATTCCTACAAACTCAGTGATCAATTTAATATCAGTGCCTACTTATATGATTAAGAATTGTTCATCCATCAAACAGGTCTTCAGTGTAATCATCAGGACAAGCTATTCCACCCTATTGAATATTTTCTGTACGTCAAGGGAAAATGTCCAAGGCTTCTGCTGCTAGTTATTAGTGTTATGTATTATATCTCCAGAGTTGTACCAACGGTTCATATTTTTCAGTTAATAGTTTTGAGCAAGATGTTTTTGAAAGCGCTCAGCTATTTTGCAAGGAGGCAGTAGGATTCGTAAATGACCAATTTTTATGCTTGAAAAATAAGTATCATTGCGCATAATCTGTTTTGAGAACTTTGCACTGAAGCAAAAGAGGAATATTATTCTCCGAGATAGTCAATGTTCCTTGAACCACTGCTCTCGCCGCATCCTGAGATCCACGCTCAACGCCATGCGCCGCCACATGAACACTCTCGACCTCTCTCTTCAGCAGCACCGACTCACTCTATCTCAAAGCTGTCCTGGTCCACAGTTCCATTTCATCCTTCGCTTCATCCGGTGCTTTCACAAAAAACTTTTTTTGTTCCTTTCAGGTGTCAAGGATCGCAAGCTTCAACTCTTCGACACCAATGCCCCTCCGGAACCTTCTTCTCCTTCACTTTCCTCTGACCCCATCCCTTCTTCCAATCTCACCCCCTGCCGTGTTTTCACTACCCCCTCTGACCTTCCCCTCTCTGACCCCGAACGATCAGTCCTCAGCAAAGGCCTGAGCTTCAACCCCTTACGCCCCCACCTCAATGAATTTTGAGCTCGGCACGACGCTGAGCTCTTTTTCCATCGCCTTCGCCTCCGTGCCCACTTCTATGGTCAGGAGTCTTCACCCCGCACAGCTGACCCTTTCTCCCGTTTTCCAAATTCTCGTTCTACCTGGACCCCTCCCTTTGGCCTCTTACCCTCTCTAGATCTTTTCATTGCGAACTGCCGGCATGACATCGGCCGTCTCAATTTCTCTGTTCCCCTCACTCACTCCAACCTACCTCCCTCTGAACTTGCAGCACTCCGTTCTCTCTGATCCAACCCTAACATTGTCATTTAACCTGCTGACAAGGGTGGCGCTGTTATTGTTTGGCGAACCGACCTCTGCCTTGCGGAGGTTGAACGCCAACTCTCTGGCGCATCCTCCTACCTCCCCATGGACCATGACCCCACTACCGAACATCAAGCCATCATTTCCAAGACTGTCACTGGCCTCATCTCCACTGGAGATCTTCCCTCTACGGCCGCCAACTTCATAGACCCCCAACCCTGCACATCCCGCTTCTAACTCCTTCCCAAGATCCACAAACAGGACTGCCCTGGTAGACCCATCGTTTCAGCCTGTTCTTGCCCCACTGAACTGATTTCTTCCTATCTGTTTTTTCTCCCCTTGTCCAGTCTCTTCCCACCTATATCCGCAACTCTTCCGACGCCCTCTGCCACTTTAACAGTTTCCAGTTTCCTGGCCCCAACCTTCTCCTTTTCACAATGGACGTCCAATCTCTCTACACCTCCATCCCCCACCAGGACGGCCTGAGGACGCTCCGCTTCTTCCTTGAACAGAGGCCCAACCAGTCCCCATCCACCACCATCCTCCTCCGCCTGGCTGAACTTGTTCTCACATTGAACAACTTTTCTCCTTTGACTCCACTCACTTCTTCCAAATTAAAGGTGTTGCTATGGGAACCTGCATGGGTCCTAGCTATGCCTGCCTTTTCGTGGAATATGTGGAACATTCTTTGTTCCAGTCCTACTCAGGTCCCCTCCCTCACCTCTTTTTCCGGTACAATGATGACTGTATCGGTGCCGTTTCCTCTCTCGTCCTGAACCAGAAAATTTCATCCACTTTGCTTCCAATTTTCACCCTTCCTTCACCTTCACATAGTCCATTTCTGACTCTTCCCTTCCCTTCCTCAACTTCTCTGTCTCCATTTCTGTGGATAGGCTATTGACAAACATTCACTACAAGCCCACTGACTCCCACAGCTACGTGGTCTATACTTCCTCCCACCCCGCCTCCTGTAAGGACTCTATTCCATTCTATACTCCAATCTATATTAATGACTTGGATGAAGGGACTGAGTGTAATGTAGCCAGATTTGCTGATGATACAAAGATAGGTGGGAAAGCAAATTGTGTGGAGGACACAAAGAATCTCCAAAGGGATATAGATAGACTAAGTGAGTGGGCAAAAATCTGGCAGATGGAGTATAATGTGGGAAAATGCGAGGTTATCCACTTTGGTAGGAAAAATAAAAAAGCTAATTATTAGTTAAATGGGGAGAGATTACAAAATGCTGAGGTACAGAGGGATCTGGGGGTCCTTGTACATGAATCACAAAATGTTAGCATGCAGGTACAGCAAGTAATTAGGAAGGCAAATGGAATGTTGGTCTTTATTGCAAAGGGAATGGATTATAAAAGTAGGGAAGTCCTGTTATAACTGTACAGGGCATTGGTGAGACCACACCTAGAGTACTGTGTACAGTTTTGGTCTCCTTATTCAAGGAGGGATATACTTGCATTGGAGACAGTTCAGGGAAGGTTCACGAGGTTGATTCCGGAGATGAAGGGGTTGTCTCATGAAGAAAAGTTGAGCAGGTTGGGCCTATACTCATTGGAGTTTAGAAGAATGAGAGGGGATCTTATTGAAACATGTAAGATTCTGAAGGGGCTTGGCAGGGTAGATGCAGAGAGGATGTTTCCCCTCGTGGAGGAATCTAGAACTAGGGGGCATAATTTCAGAATAAGGGGGCACCCATTTAAAACGGAAATGAGGAGGAATTTCTTCTCTCAGAGGGTCGTGAATCTTTGGAATTCTCTTTCCCAGAGAGCTGTGGAGGCTGGGTCAGTGAATATTTTTAAGGTGGAGATAGACAGATTTTTGAAAGGTAAGGGAGTCAAGGGTTATGGGGAGCGGGCAGGGAAGTGGAGTTGAGGCCAAGATCAGATCAGCCATGATCTTATTGAATGGCGGAGCAGGCTCGAGGGGCCAAATGACCTACTCCTGCTCCTACGTCTTATGTTCTTATGTTCTTATGTTTCCAGTTTCTCCATCTCCGTTGCATCTGCTCTGATGATGCCATCTTCCACATTAGTGCTTCTGACATGTCTTCGTTTTTCCTCAAATCGAGGATTCCCGCTACCGTAGTTGACATGGCCCTCGACCGTGTCCATTCCATTTCCCGCACTTCTGCTCTCACATCTTCCCCTCCCTCCCAGAACCAAAATAGGGTTTCCCTTGTCCTCACCTTTCACCCCATCAGCCTCCATATCATCCTGCGCCATATTCGCCACCTCCAGCATGATCCCACCACCAAACACATCTTCCCCTCCCCTCCCCTGTCAGCATTCCGAAGGGACCGCTCCCTCCGCGACACTCTGGTCCACTCCTCAATCACCCCCAACACCTCTTTCCCTTCCCACGGCACCTTCCCGTGCAAGTGCAGGAGATGCAACACCTGCCCTTTTACCTCCTCCCTTCCCACTGTCCAGGGCCCCAAACACTCCTTCCAGGTGAAACAATGATTTACTTGTGCTTCTTGCAATTTAGTATACTGCATTTGCTGCTCACGATGCGGTCTCCTCTACACTGAGGAGACCAAATGCAGATTGAGTGACCTCTTTGCGGAACACCTCCGTTCAGTCCGTAAGGGTGACCCCGAGTTTCCGGTCGCCTGTCACTTTAATTCTCCACTCCACTCCCACTCTGACCTCTCCGTCCTTGGCCTCTTACATTGTTCCAACGAAGCTCAACGTAAGCTCGAGGAACAGCACCTCATCTTTCGATTAGGCACTTTACAGCCTTCTGGACTCAACATTGAGTTCAACAATTTCAGAAAGTAACCGCTGCCCCTATTTTTTTTTCTTTTCACATGGCAGCTGTTGATGATTCTGCCAGTGCCATTTACACCCCATCTAGAGTCATCTTTTGTTTCTTAACTTGTCCCATTACCATCTCCTTTTGCCTTGCACCATCGTCCCTTTTGTCTTTTAATCTCTCCTGCCTGCCAGCCTATCACAGACCTTCCCTTTTGTTCTTTCCTCCCCTCTCCCACCCCTGCACTTCCTTAAAAATCTGTTACCTCTTTAACTTTTTCCAGTTCTGACGAAGGGGGTCACCGACCTGAAACGTTAACTCTGTTTCTCTCTCCACAGATGCTGCCTGACCTGCTGAGTATTTCCAGCATTTTCTGTTTTTATTTCAGATTTCCAGCATCCGCAGTATTTTGCTTTTGAGAAATATTATTGGTCTGCGTACATAGTTCCTGTCGTAAGAATGAGCCTTACGCGTGGTGAACTTAAAGTAAGCTTTAATCAACTAAAAAGGTGCTACATACAAAAGAGGTCTTACTCTATGCCTCTCCAGGATCCAACTGCTCAGTCCAGTATTTATCCTGGACTAATCACAGGAAGTGATGCAATAAAGTTCGAGTCACAGGAAGCTGTATTGTGTTACCACATTCTCCCCCCCCAAAAGATTAGGAGGCCGGGATGCTCCCTCCATTTCGTAGCCGCCGGACGAGGGAGAGCCGCACCCGTTTGGGTTCTCGTAGCGGTAGAGGGCCCCTAGCCCGTTTACCCGCCGCGGGCCGTGGACCAGAGTCCGAGTGATCCAGCCCGCTCTGTGAGGGGTCAGGACGATCCTGACTGTGTACTGGTGCCCGAACGGGTGTCGGGCAGGGCTGTGGCAGATCCGTTTCCGAGCGTATGGTACGGGGTGGATCGTGGCTGCGCGTGCGAGCCCCGACGGGCTCATAGTCAGTCTGCCCCAGGTCGGCACGCTGGAGTGAGATACCAGCCGGCGTCAGATCCAGATCGTGATGAGAGGCACCTGGCAAGCCCAGAGATGTGCCTGGTACAATATCATCCCCTGGTGTCCCTCTATGTTTCGGTGGGCAGGGAGCCAGATCCCGCAATGACACGGTAGATTCCCGACCGTCAGGATACCGAATATAGGCGTAGGTAGGGTTGACGTCAGTGAGCTCAACCTCATCTACCAGGGGGTCATTCTTAGACGCCCGGACATATCTTCGGAGTAGCACTGGTCCCGGTGCAGTCAGCCACGACGGGAGAGATATCCCATAGGATGAGCGACGCTGAAATCGGAAGAACCGTTCATGAGGCGTCGTATTTGTGGCGGTCGAAAGGAGGGACCGTGTGGAGTGTAATGCGTCTGGAAGTACTGCTTCCCATTGCTGGTTGGGTAGGCCCCGAGATCTCAAAGCCAGACGTACCGCATTCCAGATGATAGCGTTAAAACGCTCGACTTGCCCATTCCCGACCGGATGATAAGGCGTCGTTCTGCTGGCAGCAATACCCCGTTCCGAGAGATAGGCCTTGAGTTCTCCTGACATAAAAGAAGGGCCCCGATCCGAATGAACATAGGATGCCATGCCACAGAAAGCAAATACCTGCTCAAGGCAGCTGATAACCGTGGTCGTCAGCATATTGGGGCAGGGAAAGGCAAACGGAAAACGGGAATACTCATCGACCATGGTCAATAGATAAGTGTTGCGAGTTGAAGAGGGCAACGGCCCCTTAAAATCGATGCTAAGCCGTTGCATTGGCTGGGTCGCATGTATGAGTATACCACCCGAGGGGCGGAAAAACTGAGGTTTCAATTCCGCACAGACTCTGCAGTCCGAGCACATCTTCTTTACATCCCCGGTAGAGAATGGGAGATTTCGGGACCGCACGAAGTGTAGCATGCGAGTAACGCCCGGATGACACAACCCATCATGGATGTCTACGAGCGTAGAGGGTGCCATGGCGGAGCAGAATGCTCGTGTGAGGGTATCCGGAGCCACATTCTCCTTGCCAGGTCGATAGTGGATGGTGTAACCAAAAGAGGCCAATTCCAGCCGCCAAAGCTGGATTTTATTATTTTTAATTTTGGTCCGTTTTCGATTATCGAGCATGAAGGCGACCGATCGCTGGTCCGTGATTAAGGTAAAGTGCTGGCGAGCTAGGAGATGAGTCCACTTCCGTACTGCCTCTATGATGGCTGTAGCTTCTTTCTCGACTGGAGGATAATGTAGCTCAGCCCCTTGAAAAGTCCTGGACAAAAATGCCACCGGACGACCTTCCTGATTCAGAGTGGCCGAGATCGCCACCTCCGAGGCATCACACTCAACAACAAAAGGAAGACTCTCATCGATGGAGTGAAGAGCCGCTTTCTCCAACTGTTTTTTCAGGAGGTTAAAGGCTGCAACAGCCGCTGTGTCTAGTGGGAATGTGCTGGCCTTCAGTAGAGGTTGGATTCGGTCCGAGAAGTTAGGAATCCATTTAGCATAGTATGCAAACAGGCCGAGGGCCCGGCGCAAGGAGGCCGGATTCTTAGGTGGCGGGAGTTCTTGGAGTGGGCGAAGCCTTTCAGGGTCAGGTTTAATGATGCCATTGCCCACACAATAGCCAAGGATGTTGATGGTTGGTTGTGACTCAATGGATTTAGCCGCATTTAATGTCAAATTACGGTGCTGGAGTGCATCCCAAAATCGTTGGAGATTGGCGTCATGTTCCCGCTGATTGCGACCTGCGACAGTAATATTGTCCAGATAAGGAAACGTATCCTTCAAGTCTTCCTGTTTGACCAGGTCATCCATTGCTCGCTGGAAGACAGCCACTCCATTAGTGACCCCAAAGGGGAGGCGACGAAATTGATACAGCCGTCCATTGGCTTCAAAGGCCGTATACTGCTTGTCTGAGACCTTCAAGGGTACCTGATGATAGGCACTTTTCAGATCATATGTTGAGAACACCGTGTACTCAGCCAGTTTATTAACCATATCATCGATGCGCGGCAATGGGTATGCGTCCAAGTCCGTATATTGATTGATGGTCTGTGAATAGTCAATGCACAGCCGTTTCTTGTGAGGTTGTAGAGGGTTCTTAACAATAACGACCTGGGCGCGCCATGGCGACGAACAAGGCTCGATGATATCCTCTGCTAAAAGCCGAGAAATCTCAGCCGCAATAAAAGACTGGTCTTCCTGACTGAAACGTCGTGACTTTGTTATAATCGGTTTGCATCGAGGAGGGATACTGGTAAACAGTGAGGGTTCATCCAGTGAAGCTGCTGACAATGCACAGAACGGTAATCGAGGTCGTATATTAGAAATAGTGAGTTCAGGTTTGGATCCGCCGAACTCAATGGTGAGCTTCTTATGCTGCTTTTGAAAATCCAGCCCTAAGATAAGATCACTACATAAGTCCTTGAGCACCGAAAGCCGGGTGGAGGGATACCTGTGACCATTAAGTGTTATTTCAACCATACAAAAGCCAGAAATTCTGGTATTAAGTGATGACTGAGCCATCGCAATTGCCTGGTCCGATGGGAAAACATGTAGCTTTAACTCTGCAACAATCTGTTCCCTAATGAAACTATCAGTGCTACCTGAGTCAATTAAGGCATCTAAAGTATGTCCATTAATTGATGCTTTTGTAGCTGCATGGAATAGGTTCTGAGGACAAGCAGCTGTAATTGGTGTCGTTGCACAAAGAGTGGCTGAAACTCTAGGTGTGTTTCTTCGAGAGAAAACCCGAGAGGAAGCACGATAGATTTTAGCCGGAACATCTTGATAGGCCCTTACCGGGGCAGTTCGGTAGGACTTAGCTTGATAAGCCCTCGTAGAGGCTCTTGATAGGCAAACCTTTGCAAAATGACCCTTTTTGTTGCAATGACTGCAAAACGCATTGCGAGCAGGGCAGAATTTCCGAGGGTGAAACTCATCACCACAAAAGAAGCATTTCTTAGATTGCCAAGAGGCTGCCACAGTGGGGTCATCATCCTCTTCATCAGTGAAGTCATCAGATTGATCGTCAGGGATAAAGTCCTCCCTAATAGAGTTCACCTGTGGCCTCTTAAATTGCCTGACTGTAGTTAAGGCAGCAGACCGAGGTCTGGGCACTGTATAAAGGTCTGCATTTCTTTTTGCCAGATCTAGAGAGCAAGCCATATCATAAGCTCTCTGAAGCTCAAGTGTCTTACTTTCCAGTAGACGCTGGCGTATAAATGGGGAGGCAAGCCCGCAGATGAAAGCATCACGGATCATTTCTTCACGGTACAGCTCAGCTGAGGCCGCCTGAAAGTTACAGTCCATACTAAGTCTGCGAAGCTCTTGGAGGAATTTATCAATGGATTCCTCCGGCCCTTGTTGGGCTGTAGCTAGTAGATGTCTGGCATAGACCTCATTCGGTGTCTTAGTATATAGTCTTTTAAGCGTCCGAATTGCCTCCTCGTAACTGCCCCATTCCTCAACATACTGAAATACATTCGGAGTGACACAGTTGATGAGTATCCGCAACTTTGTGTCATCATCAGCCTTGCAATATTCGAGAAAATTGTCAAACGTGCGATACCAGTGTTTCCACACCTTACCGGCTGCTGGGGTGTTTGGGTCCAAGTCAAGACGCGATGGTTTAAGGATGTTTTCCATGATGGGTGATTCCCTGGATCCTTAGTTCCGAGTTCGTCCAAAAAGTTTGAGTGCGAAGTTTTTCAAAGTTGATTAAATTGTCGTAAGAATGAGCCTTACGCGTGGTGAACTTAAAGTAAGCTTTAATCAACTAAAAAGGTGCTACATACAAAAGAGGTCTTACTCTATGCCTCTCCAGGATCCAACTGCTCAGTCCAGTATTTATCCTGGACTAATCACAGGAAGTGATGCAATAAAGTTCGAGTCACAGGAAGCTGTATTGTGTTACCACAGTTCCTGCTTATTAAGTGTCAGCCTTGGCTTAGTGATACCACTCACCTCCATGTCAGAAGGTTGTGGGTTCAAGTCACACTTCAGAGACTTGAGCACATCATTTTGTCTGATACTTCAGTGCAGTGCTGAGGGAGTGCTGCATTGTCAGAGGGGCCATCTTTCAGATGAGGTCCCATCTGCCCTCTCAGGTGGATGCAACAGACCCCATTATGCTAATCAAAGAAGCGCAGTAGAGTTCTCTCCAGTGTCGTAGCCAATATTTATCCCTCAACTAATATCACTAAAACAAATTATCTGGTCGTTATCTCATTGTGGGACCTTGCTGTGCCCAAATTGGCATTTCCTATGTTACAAGAGTGGCTGCACTTCAAAACTACTTCATTGGCTTTAAGTCAGTTTGGGATGCCCTAAGGTCGTGAAAGGCACTTTATAAATGCAATTTCTTTCTTTTTATTTAATTTCAGTCAACAGCTATCTTTTGGGGGAGGATAATAAAGTTCTGACAAGCGCTGTGCCAGAAACATTGTGCATTAGACATTTCATGCACATTAGGAGTCACAAGCAGACCTCCCTCGATCAGCTCATTATCGTGTTTAGCATACATAGCACATGATGGGCTGGAAGAGCACAGAGGTCGTAGGACTAGGTTATTGGGAACAAGCAACTATTGAAGGGCAGCTAATTACCCTTAAAGCAGTGCGTTGGCTTTTGTAAGAAAAGCTTGGTTTGGGGAAGCCATCCTTATTGGCTGATTGAGCAGTGGAGATCATGGCATCGGAGATGCTACAGTGAAAGGTGGCAACTCAGAAAACCAGTCTTCCAGTCTTATTATGGGGAGGACCTCTCATTTACATAAAATAAGTCTTGCACTTGGCCTCAGGCTCTTCATTCCAATGTGCTTTCTAATCACAAAAGCAGGCACCGTGCACATGAGGTACAAATATAAGCCTCAGGCATTCATGTCGGTAAGACAAGGCGGCTGTGACTTCAGATGCCTTTGGTTCCATTATCAGCACCTCCATTTTCACAGCATTTGCTTCCTAGCATTTCTGCTGGTCAGGGGTAGGGGGGTGAACATTCTACAAGTGACAGTGCGGGTAAAGCCCTCGGAGACCAAAATATTTACCGTGTGCGGGTGCAAGTAGCAGCTGCATGGGGGCAAATCAAGCCCTTCCTCTCCGGCTTTTTGAAACTTAGTAGAGACTCAAATTGGCAGCTGTAATAAATCTTGAGGATGATTGGAAATGTAAAATCTGTCTCATTTCACATTTCAGCATGATGCCCAAACCAATATTACAAACACAAAATGTTTGCAAAACAGAAAGGGAACTAGAATAAAGAGCCCACATTTTTCACCCAGGTTAAGAGACTTTTGTTCATTTACCTGATCTAGATTCGTAATTGTTTAAGATGATTCTGTCATTTTGATGATTGAATTGATTTGACAGGAGATTTATCTCTGTTAGAGTTTATTATAGAGTTGAAATTACTATCATTTATAGCTAAACTGAGGAATTGGTTTCTAAAGGGAGGAACATATCTATGACAAATTGTGGCGTCTTTGGAGTGTACATGTGTAACAAGATAATGGGCTCACCTGGCAAGGTCTCTTTCATCAAAATGATCTCCCTCTGTATCCATAATGGTTTTGGAATAGAAGCAAGATTCTATGAGTGACTGCCACTTCCTGCTCTTGAAGAAGAAATAGCTTTGAATGTTCAGCAATCACACAATGTTCCTTCTTTTTTTTAAACTGGAATGACTTAAGCAGTAAAATTAAATTCTAATTTATTTCTCTTTTTCTTCTCTAGAATCCTGCCGTGCATCATTCTGCTGACGGAGAGGTCAGGTAGCTGACTGCTCCTGTCATTGGGAACTTCCTGAGACTGGTCTAATTTCATTTCCTTCCCTGCAGTGAGGTACCTTGATTCCACTTCAGAACCTCCCTTTACTGGCCAGGCTGCAACTGGGAACACAAACCTGCATCGTGCCACTCTATGAAGGAACACATTGCTACATAGTGCACTATACACGACACTGCAGCATTGAACACTTTATTCCTCCAACAGTTCCCTGATTGAGCTGTGATTGAGATCCTTGATGATTAAGGATATAGCTTGAATTATAAACAGAATTTATATTTTTGCTCGTGAATTAGTGATGTGTATATGCTCAGGTCAATTTATGGAGAGTATAATTAGCCTTCACATTTCTTCCTGGGGAAGAGGATGTCCTCAGCAATATATTATCTAAAGTTTTGAGTCACTCATACTTTGTCACGTGCACAGAACGATCTTTAAAAGAGTATACAAAATGAAAGAAAAAGGCTAGTCATTTCTAGCGGCTGCTAATCTGCAGAGAAACAATCATCTTCTTAATGATCTCAGGAAACGCTTAAGGGAATTGTCTCGGCATTTGTAATTACACCTTGTAGCCTTAGAAGGGACAGGTCATTTTACACATGGCTGCACCTTAGCAACAGAATACAATACCATGCATGAAAGGGTATAATAAACACCGAAAAAGGAGGTCCACTAGTATACATATATTATATGAATGCCATTCAGCTGTTAAATTATGCTATATATCATTTGTGAATTAAGAAATAAATTAAAATATTATATGAGAACGCCAAATTATAGAAGCACTGTTCCTTATTTTCTTAATTGCAGAATTAATAATATATTTCTACCACAACAATGTATCAATTAAATATATTGTTCCCAGCTATCTGCAGTCTGATCATATTTTCAAAGGGACATGTGGAACAGTATCCAGCTCCAGCTGATCAATAGGGAGTTTCAACCAGCTGGGTGAGAACAGGGGTGGATTCGTTCCCCCAAAAGGGCACAGGATTCTCACAGGAAAAGGGGAGTGCTGAATACAGCACCATGGGGCACCCGAGAAATCGCTGAACGACTACTGAAAATTTCCTTACATTTCATGAAACAGATACTGAGGTCTAATCTTCTCTCTTTTTTCACATTCATTGTTATCATAGATTATCGAATCAGTTAAGCTGTCCAAATAGAGTACCAAAAAAACCAAATTATACTATAATATCCTGTTATCCCTCTTTGATAATCACTTTTGCTGTTTTAGGCCCTTTTCCTTCTTTCTTTCCTTTCAGTTTTTCGATAGTTTTGTACAGAGTACAATTTATCTTAGAAAGGCTAGAGGTGAAGAAGTACAGTGGCATGGCAGCTGGGCCTCCAGTGTCCTGGTATGATGGAATGTTAGGGCCGAGCTTTGCTCCAATGATTTCTCATGTGATGAGTTCCTTAGGTCAGCCGAGTAGCCAATGAGAAAACAGCAGAGTCAGAGGGAGAATTACTCCAGCTGTTCTCGTGTATCTCCCTTTGTGGAAGTGATGGTTCAAAGGCTGAGGGCTAGGAACAAGTCATCCACCCACCTTCTTGGCCCAAGGTCGCTATGAAGCTGAGGGAAAACAAAGAAGGGGAAAAGAAAATCACGAGCATCTTTTCAAAAATAGGATGCAGCGAATCGTTGTGTTTATTCTACTGTGTGTGCTTCTCTCCCTTTTTCTGTTCCACCATTGGTGGCAGAACCTTCAACCTCTGTACTCCAGAACACTCTCCCTAAAGCTCATTACCTCACTCCCTGCTTTAAATGTCTCCTCAAAACTTGCATCTTTATCTGATTTTGGACACTTCCTCCAATGCCAGTTCTACTTCATGCTTGTTGTGCACTAATTTATTTTCTGATGTGAAAGTTACTTAGTAAGTTGTTATTATTGCCCCAATACTTTCTTTGGCGGTTTCCCGCACTGTTACTTCTGGAACCCTCTGAGGATCTATACTTGACCGCCTTCTGTTTCTCATCTAAATGCTACCCCTTGGCGATATCATCTGAAATGACTTGTAGGGGAACTTGGAGGTGGTGGTGTTCCCATGCGCCTGCTGCCCTTGTCCTTCTAGGTGGTAGAGGTCGTGGGTTTGGGAGGTGCTGTCGAAGAAGCCTTGGCGAGTTGCTGCAGTGCCTCTTGTAGATGGTACACACTGCAGCCACGGTACGCTGGTGGTGGAGGGAGTCGATGTTTAAGGTGGTCGAGCTTCTTGAGTGTAGTTGGAGCTGCACTCATCCAGGCAAGTGGAGAGTATTCCATCCCACTCCTGACTTGTGCCTTGTAGATGGTGGAAAGACTTTGGGGAGTCAGGAGGTGAGTCACTCACAACAGAATACCCAGCTTCTGACCTGCTCTTGTAGCCACAGTATTTATGTAGCTGGTCCAGTTGAGTTTCTGGTCAATGGTGCCCCCCAGGATGTTGATGGTGGGGGTTACAGCAATGGAAATCCCATTGAATGTCAAGGAGAGATGGCTAGACTCTCTTTTGTTGGAGATGATTATTGCCTGGCACTTTTGTGGCACAAATGTTACTTACCACCTATCAGCCCAAGCCTGAATGTTGTTCAAGTCTTATGAAATGCGGACATGGACTGCTTCATTATCTGAGGAGTTGCGAATGGAACTGAACATTGTGCAATCATCAGCAAACATCCCCACTTCTGACCTTACGATGGAGGGAACGTCATTGGTGAAGCAGCTGAATATGGTTGGGCCTAGGACACTGCCCAGAGAAACTACTGTGGCTGTGATGATTGGCCTCCAACAACCACAACCATCTTCCTTTGTGCTAGGTATGACTCCGGCCAGTGGAGAGTTTTCCCCCTGATTCTCATTGACTTCAATTTTACTAGGGCACCTTGATGCCACAATCAGTCATATGTTGCCTTGAAGTCAAGGGCAGTCACTGTCACCTCACCTCTAGAATTGAGCTCTTTTTTCTATGTTTGGACCAAGGCTGTAATGAGGTCTGGAGCCGAGTGGTCCTTGTGGAACCCAAACTGAGCATTGGTGAGTAGGCTATTGGTGAGTAGGCGCTGCTTAATAGCACTGTGGACCACACCTTCCATCACTTTGCTGATGTATGAGTGTAGGCTGGTGAGGCAGTAATTGGTCAAATTGGATTTGCCCTGCTTTTTGTGAACAGGACATACCTGGGCAATTTTCCACATTGTCGGGTAGATAACAGTGTTGTAGCTGTACTGGAACAGCTTGGCTAGAGGCGCGGCTAGTTCTGGAGCACAAGTCTCCAGCACTACAGCCAGGATGTTGTAGGGGCCCATAGCATTTGCTGTATTCAGTGCGCTCAGCCGTTTCTTGATATCACGTGGAGTGAATCGAATTGGCTGAAGACTGGCTTCTGTGATGGTGGGGACCTCAGAAGGAGGCCGAGATGGATCATCCACTCAGCACTTCTGGCTGAAGATGGTTGCAAACGTTTCAGCCTTGTCTTTTGCACTCACCTGCTGGGCTCTGCTATCATTGAAGATGTGGATGTTCATGGAGCATCCTCCTCCCGTTAGTTGTTTAATTGTCTACCACCATTTATGACTGGATATGGCAGGACTGCAAAGCTTTGATTTGATCTGTTGGTTGTGGGATCGCTTAGCTCTGTCTATAGCTTGCTGCTTCCGCTGTTTAGCATGCATGTAGTTCTGTGTTTTAGCTTCAACAGTTTGGCACCTCATTTTTAGGTACGCCTGGTGCTGCTCCTGGCATGCTCTTCTACACTCCTCATTGAACCAGGGTTGGTCCCCTGGCTTGATGGTAATGGCAGAGTGAGGGATATGCCGGGCCATGAGGTTACAGATTGTGCTGCTGCAGAGTACATTTTGTGCCCTTGTTACCCTCAGTGCTTCTTCCAAGTGGTGTTCAACATGGAGGAGTACTGATTCATCAGCTGAGGGCGGGCGGTAGGTGGTAATCAGCAGGAGGTTTCCTTGCCATGTTTGACCTGATGCCATGAGGTTTCATGGGGTCCGGAGTCAATGTTAAGGACCCCCAGGACCACTCTCTCCCGACTGTATACCACCTCTGGTGGGTCTGTCAGGACATACCCAGGGATGGTTATGGAGGAGTCTCGGACATTGGCTGAAAGGTATGATTCTGTGAGTATGACTTTGTCAGGCTGTTGCTTGACTAGTCTGTGGGACAGCTCTCCCAATTTTGGCACAACTCCCCAGATGTAAGTGAGGAGGACTTTGCAGGTTCGACTGGGCTGGGTGTGCCTTTGCCGTGTCCGAATCTAGTGCCTATGTCGATGCCGGGTGGTCCATCCGGTTTTATTCTTATTGTTTTCCTAGCAGTAGCTTGCTAGGCCATTTCAGAGGGCAGTTAAGAGGCAACCACATTGCTGTGGGTCTGGAGTCACATAGAGGCCAGGTCGGGTAAGGACGGCAGATTTCCTTCCCTAAAGGACATTAGTGAAGCAGATGGGTTTTTACGACATGGTCATCATTACTGATACTAACTTTTTATTCCAGATTTATAGAATCATAGAATCATAGAAGATAGGAGCAGGAGTAGGCCATTCGGCCCCTCTAGCCTGCTCCGCCATTCAATGCGATCATGGCTGATCATCCAAATTCAGTACCCTGTCCCTGCTTTCTCCCCATATCCCTTGATCCCTTTAGCCTTAAGAAATATATCCAACTCCTTCTTGAATCTATTTAATGAATTGGCCTCTACTGCCTTCTGTGGCAGAGAATTCCACAGGTTCACCACTCTCTGGGTGAAGAAATTCCTCCTCATTTCTGTCCTAAATGGCTTACCCCTTATCCTTAGACTGTGACCCCTGGTTCTGGACTCCCCGACCATCGGGAACATCCTTCCTGCATCTAGTTTGTCCTGTCCTGTCAGAATTTTATAAGTTTCAATGAGATCCCCTCTCATTCTTCTAAACTCCAGCGAGTATAAGCCCAATCGACCCAATCTCTCTTCATACGTCATTCCTGCCATCCCAGGTATCAGCCTTGTGAATCTTCGCGGAACTCCTTCCATGGCAAGAACATCCTTCCTCAGATAAGGTGACCAAAACTGCACACAGTACTCAAGGTGTGGTCTCACCAAGGCCCTGTACAACTGCAGCAAGACATCCTTGTTCCTGTACTCAAACCCACTCGCTATGAAGGCCAACATACCATTTGCCTTCTTAACCGCCTGCTGCACCTGCATGCTTACCTTCAGCGACTGGTGCACATGGACACCCAGGTCTCGTTGCACTTCCCCTTCTCCCAATCTATTGCCATTCAGATAATAATCTGCCTTTCTGTTTTTGACACCAAAGTGGATAACCTCGCATTTATCCATGTTATATTGCATCTGCCACGCTTCTGCCCAATCATCCAACCTGTCCAAATCATCCTGGAGTTTCTCGGCATCCTCCTCGCAGCACACACGCCCACCCAGTTTTGTGTCGTCTGCAAACTTGGAGATATTACATCTAGTTCCCTTGTCTAGATCATTAATATATATTGTGAATAGCTGGGGTCCAAGGACCGATCCCTGCGGTACCCCACTAGTCACTGCCTGCCACTCGGAAAAAGACCCGTTTATTGCAACTCTTTGCTTTCTGTCTGCCAACCAGTTCTCTATCCAAGTCAATACCTTGCCCCCAATCCCATGTGCCTTAACTTTACACGCTAATCTCTTATGCGGGACCTTATCAAAAGCCTTTTGGAAGTCCAAATACACCACATCCACTGGTTCTCCCTTATCTATTTTACCAGTTACATCCTCAAAAAATTCCAATAGATTAGTCAAGCATGATTTACCTTTTGTAAATCCATGTTGACTTTGTCCGATCCTGTCACTGTTTTTCAAGTGCTCAGCTATTACATCTTTTATAATGGACTCTAGCATTTTCCCCACTACCGATGTCAGGCTTACCGGTCTGTAATTCCCCGCTTTCTCTCTACCACCCTTTTTGAATAGTTGGGTAACATTAGCTACCCTCCAATCCATGGGTACAGTTCCAGATTCCATCGAATGTTGGAAGATGATCAGCAATGCATCTATTATTTCTAGGGCCACTTCCTTAAGTACCCTAGGATGTAGATTATCAGGCCCTGGGGATTTATCGGCCTTCATTCCCGTCAATTTCCCTAACACCATTTCCCTGCAAATACTAATTTCTTTCAGTTCCTCCCTTTCATCAGATCGTATGTTCTCCAACATCTCTGGGAGGTTATTTGTGTCCTCCTTTGTGAAGACAGAACCAAAATATGCATTTAATTGGTCTGCCATTTCTTTGTTCCCCATTATAAATTCCCTTGATTCCGACTGCAAGGGACCTATGCTTGATTTCACTAATCTTTTTCTCTTCACATATCTATAAAAGCTTTTACAGTCAGTTTTTATGTTCCCTGAAAGCTTACTCTCGTATTCTATTTTCCCCTTCTTAATTAATCCCTTTGTCCTCCTTTGTTGAATCTTAAACTGCTCCCAATCCACAGGGTTACTGCTTTTTCTGGCCAATTTATATGCCCTCTCCTTGGATCTTATGCTATCCCTAATTTCCCTTGTTAGCCATGGTTGAGTCACCCTTTTTGTTTTATTCTTATGCCAAACTGCGATGAACAAATTCTGTAGTTCGTCCATGCGGTCTTTGAATGTTTGCCATTGCCTATCCACCATCAACCCTTTGAGTGACATTCCCCAATCAATCCTACCCAACTCGCACCTCATACCATCGTAGTTTCCTTTATTTAAATTCAGGACCCTAGTCTCTGAGTCAACTACTTCACTCTCCATCCTAATGAAGAATTCTATCATATTATGATTGCTCCGACCCAAGGGGCCTCGCACAACAAGATTGCTAATTAATCCTTTCTCATTGCATAATACCCAGTCTAAGATGGCCTGATCTCTGGTTGGTTCCAGTTTATTTAAGTAACTGAATTTAAATTCCACACCGGCCGTGGTGGAATTTGAACTCATGTCGCTAGATCATTAGTCCTAGTCTCTGGATTACTAGTCTAGTAGTATAACCACTGTGCTGCCGTTCCCACTAGTGGGAAGACTGAAGCCATTGTTTTTGGTCCCCACCATAAACTCCATTCCCCGGCCACCATTTCCATCCCTGGCAACTGTCTGAAGCTGAGCCAGACCGTTAGCAACCTTGGTGTTGAGTTTGACCCCGAGATGAGCTTCTGACCACAGATCCACTCCATCACCAAGACTGCGTGCTTCCACCTCCGTAACACCCGACTCCGACCCTGCCTCAGCTCATCTGCTGCTGAAACCCTCATCCATGCCTTTGTTACCTCTAGACTTGACTATTCCAATGCTCTCCTGGTCAGCCTCCCATCTTTCACCTTACATAAGCTTGTGCTCATCCAAAACTCTGCTGCCCATATCTTAACTCGCTCCAAGTCTCGTTCATCCATCACCCCTGTGCTTGCTGACCTACACTGGCTTCCAGTCTGACAACGTCTCAATTTTAAAATCCTCATCCTTGTTTTTAAATCCCTCCAGGGCCTTGCCTCTCCCTGTCTCTGCAACCTCCTCCAGCCCTACAAGCCTTCGAGGTCTCTGCGCTCCTCCAATATGGTCTCGTGCGCATCCCCGATTTTAATTGCTCCACCATTGGTGGCCGTGCTTTCAGCTGCTTGGGTCCTAATCTCTGGAATTCCCTCCCTAAACCTCTCTACCTCTCTCTCCTCCTTTAAGATGCTACTTAATACCTACCTCTTTGACCATACTTTTGTTCATTTGTCCTGATAGCTCCTTCTGTGGCTCGGTGTCAAATATGTTTTTCCTTATATCGCTTTTGTTAAGTGCCTTGGGACGTTTTTGCAATGTTAAAAATGCTATATAAATGCAAGTTGTTGTTGTTAAATTGGAACGTGTAGCGTCTGGTTTTTAGGCGCTCCGTGCCCAACTAAGACTTGAAAATTGTGTCCAAAATGCGTGCGAACACTTCCGACTGGAAGTACGCAGGACGCTATCTTGGTAAAGGGGTTTGGGCGTGTGTGCCTAATGACCGCCGACAGCAAGACAAGGCAGCTAGATGATGATGATGCGCATTGGTGTGCAATGCTGATTTGAAGCCACTGCTGCCAGTTTCCAACTCCACACTCCAGCCTACACACTGTCTTAACCTCGCACAGCTGAACACGACATTAAACAGAATGAGGGATCATGAAATACTTACAAGGTTAGCCGCTGGATTATTTCTTCTGGCTGATGGTGCAAATGTACAGGTTTTTGGAGGTTTCCTATACTTGGCTAAAGTTTGGTGCTCTACAGGGGGTGTTGTGTGGCAGGTGTTGAAGTACTTTTTATGGTCATATAAAATATTGTGCTGGAAGAAGTTGCTTCCAGACATGGGTGGCCTGGTAAGGCTTCCTCTGGGAATTGAACATGACTGGGAGATTGAAGAGAGACCATGCAGAGCAGGGCAATCTGCTTAAAGAGGGAGGGGGAGAAGGGAACTCAGCAGGTGGCCACATCAGTCGAGGGTCTTTGAGGAGCAATTCTGTTACCTCAACTTTAGTGAGGACCAATGCATGAAACATCTTCGGTTCACAAAAGAGGTCGTGAGTGAAATCTGTCAAGTACTGCCTCAAAGCAGGGACAGGGCAGCAATACCTGTGGCTGTCAAGGTGACCATTCTAAAAGCTGAATAGCCAGTTGGTGAAGGATGGAAGACTAGATCCTAGTCTTTAGTTGCTTACATCTTGTATGTTGAAATTCAGTGATTGATGGCTGGTGCCATCACCAATAAGAAAGTTAGCAAATGCCCCCTTTTAACAGGGCCCAACCAATAAACCACAAATTAAACCAAATTTAAATGAAACTTAACAAATCAAATCAAAATTTTGTTTCTCGGGGCTGATGAAGCACTCCAGTCCCTCCAGTGCCCACTGGTCACGGAAGGCCTCAAGCGGACACCGCATGCTCCATCTCCAGGGACACCTGGGCGTGAACATGACCATGGAAGAGAGGCAGGCAGTCGGGCCGAACATCCCCCTCGATCGTCCGACGCCTGGATCTGTTAATTGCAATCTTGGCCAGCCCCAGGAGGAGTCCAACAAGGAGGTCCTCCGATCTGCCCGCTGCCCTCCGCACCGGGCGCCCAAGGATCAGGAGCGTGGGACTGAAGTGCAGCCAAAAATCGAGGAGCAGCCCCTTCCAAAATTGGAAGAGGGGCCGCAACCTCTCACAATCTGTGTACCTGGAACACGGACTCCACCAGGCTGCAGAAATTGCAGGCAGCCTGGGAGCCCGTGAACCAACTTAAAAATTTGTTGCACAGGACTGCTCCATGCAACAGCCCCCCCCATGCCAAGTCCCCAATAGAAAAGGGAAGGACTCCCGCATAGAGAGCCCTCCACTGGGGACCCCTGCCTCCTCCGGATGGCAAGATGGTGTATCCGGACGGCAGACAAGTGTAGGCTTCGCAAAATTCCCCAGAAACTCGAACAGAACCCTAAAGGGGGCGATTTTTGGATCTTAACACGAATTTGGAATGGTGGGACCAAAGTGAAGGAATTTGAGGTCAAAACCTCAGTTTTGGACATTTTTAAGGATCAGGGAAGGAAAACCCTGAGGAAAATAATACTATAGCTTTAAAAGGGCCATTGGGAAAACCTGCAGTCACAGAAACAACACAGGCTGCGGGAAAGGGTGTGGTGAGGCAGTGGACAGCTTTTAGCTATTGGGTCCAAGTCAAGCTATCTGGGAGATGTTTGCACTGCAATCCAACCAAGGCGGAAGAGCCTCATCCAAAACCTCACAAACAAATCCAAAAAAATGAATAAACCAAGACCCTTTTGAAATCCCCAGGTCCAGACAGGATGCTGGAAGTCTGAAAACAATTCCTAACAATAAAACTTCCAGTACACAGCTTCACAGCCCATCATCCCATCAAAAACCAATTAGCCAAGTATCTACAGGAACAGACTTAACGAGCCCGCCAAAAACCTAAGACAAAAGGAGCAAGATTTGGCACGTAGATAAAGGCCCTGTCTAAATGGGAGACATCGGAAGCCATCAGGACAAGTTAACACAAAGTTAAAGTCATCAGACTTAACGAGCCTGCCAAAACCTAAGACAATAAAATAAACAGGCCTCAACTGAAACCTAAATCACTTTAACGCGAAAACGATTAGTGAAACAGTTTTGGCGCGAAGAACACAATAGACCTGAAACAGTCTAATTGAGGGCCTAATCCCCCAAGAAGCAGCGAGTTACACGGACGGGTCTACACACACGACACGCGACACGAGCAGGAGGAGAGACAAGCAGCTAGGCCACGAGGCAGGCAGACCCGAGGCGAGATCGGAGGCAGGGACAGACAAGGCCAGGCAAGGGCTAGAACTGAGACCACGAGCTGGGAGCGAGTCGGCATCGCTCAACACACGATCCAGCTCCAGGAGGTACCACCCTGACAGGCCTCCAACGCAACAAACCAGCAACAAAAGCCGCCAGGGGCTCCACGAGGTAGAACGACACTCCACCAAACTGAGGAACCTTCGCAGATTCCACAGACCGGTACCACATGGGGACGGCAGGCCCCAAAGGACACAAAGAGTGTACCCCAAAAACACAACCGACTTACCTGGCTGGATTTCGAACTGTCAAGAAACCCCTGTTTGGTGAGCATTATCCCTGATATTCTGGAATGAAACCTAGCTAGGCAGTGGGATTTGGGAGGGATAAAGGGTTTTGTATATTGCAATTCTCCCTTGCCTGTACCGTGTGTTCCCCAACCTGTGTTTAAGCATTAAGTGTGTTTTGTGTTTGTTACCTTTTCTTTAATAAAAGTCAAAACTCTTTCATCAGAACCTGTTGTCTACTGCATCTTTGTTCACAACCCCCAAATAAGTCCAAGGTCTAGAACCAGGGGCGTGGGAGCGATTCGAACCGCTCACTGAGTCAGAGGTGAAGCTGACCCTACCACACCACCCCCTACACGAGGAAGACAAAGTGGAGAATGTGCAAGAGCAGCCCGTACAGGAAACTCCTCCGTGCAGAGTGGAAAGGCACGGATGGGATCTCCGAGAGACAGCTGAAGCTGTGAGGCGTTGGCTCCCAAGGGAGATTTCAGGGCCTGGCGCCAATGAGAAATTCCGTCTGAACGGGATCGCTCCACACGTTTGAGCCTCCTCGACACACCTAGTGGAGTCAGGGCCGAGTGCCTCTTTTAGCGCCTCAATGGCTTTGGCCGCGGACCGGATGCCGTGCCAGGACATGCGCTGTGCCAGCTCCTCTGACGACATCCAGCCCGCTCCTCCAGTACGTCCCTGACACTGATCACCTTGCCAGCCAGGGCCCTCCCCTCCGTCAGTCACCTGAGACCGCGATCATGGAGGTGCGGACTCCTGAGCAGCGGCTCATGGAGGGTAGCCGCCACTCCTGATGGGGGAGAACTCCGGCTGGAGGCGACTGTGTTCCAGATCCTGATCAGTTCCTGGTAAAAGACAGGCAGCTCCTGCACGGAGGCATAACTACACCCCAGTTTTACAAACAGGAGCTGCATGTTGTAATTGAGGCCGTGCAGCTGGCGCAAGAAATACGTCGCCAGCGAACACCATCTGGGCAGATCCTCAACACACAAGTATCTCTGCAGGGTCTGAAGATGGAAAGTCACAGCCTGGGTATGCATGTACACCAGCGACTGACTGCCCTCCCTAAGAAGAGACTCAGAACCGTGGCAGAGACCCAGTGCTTCCTTTTGGCCCAGAAGAAGTCAACAAGCTTCTTCTGTATCTTGGCGACAAACTCAGGGGGAGGGATCAAAGTGACCAACCGGTACCACAACATAGCAGCCACCAGCTGATTCATGACCTGCACTCGATCCCTGTAGGACAGCACTCGGAGCAGTCTTGTCCAGCGCCCTAGGCGAGCGGTGACTTTGTCCTCCATTTCTTGCCAGTTCGTCGACCAGGCTTCCTCGGCCGGGCTGAGGTAGACTCCCACGTAAAGGAGATGAGTGGTTCTCCAGTCAAAAGGCCTGAGCTCCTCTGGCAGGGAGTCCACCCACCACTGGCCCACCAGGAGTCCAAAACAATTCTCCCAGTTGATCCTCGCAGCGGACGTGGCAGAGTAGACCTGCTGGCATTCGCGCATCCTCCACAAGTCAATGGGATCCATGACCATGAGGAGCACGTCATCGGCGTAAGCCGAGAGGACGACCTCCTAGCCCTGCCCTTGCAGAGCCAGTCCTGCCAACCTCTTCCGCAAGTGGCGTAGGAAAGACTCCATGCAGATGGCATATTACTGGCCGGATATGGGGCATCCCTGACTCACCCCTCTCCCGAAGTGAAGGGGCGCTGCCAAAGACCCGTTAACCTTAATTAGACACTCTGTGGCAGTGTACAGAAGTCGGATCCGGGCGACAAAATGCATCCCGAACCCAATTGCATGCAGAGTTCTGAAGAGGTACTCGTGATCCAACCTGTCGAACGCCTTCTCCTGATCCAGGGAAAGGAAGGTGATTGACAGACCAGCTCTCTGGGAATGGTGGACCAGGTCCCGGACCAGATGAATGTTGTCGTGGATGGTCCGGCCCAGGACCATGTAAGACTGTTTGGGGTGGATCATGTGAGCCAGCACGGTGCCAAGGCAAGCAGACATGGCCTTGGCAAAGATCTTGTAGTCAGTGCTGAGGAGGGAGACCGGGCGCTAGTTCTTAAGTAGGCGGAGATCGCCCTTCTTGGGCAGCAGGACAATGACTGCCCTGCGCCAAGAGAGGGGCATCTCCCCGGTCGCCAAACTTTCCCCCAGGACCCACGCGTAGTCACCCACCAGGATATCCCAGAATGCCCTGTGGAACTCTACGGTCAGCCCGTCCAGCCCCGGGGACTTGCCCCTCAAAGCTGGCCTGAGGGCATCGGTCAGCCCGTCCAGCTCCGGGACTTGCCCCTCGAGAATGGGCCTGAGGGCACCGGTCAGCCCCGGGTACTTGCCCCTCGAGAGCTGGCCTGAGGGCATCGGTCAGCCCGTCCAGCCCCGGGGATTTGCCCCTCGAGAGCTGGCCTGAGTGCTCCGGTCAGCCCGTCCAGCCCCGGGGACTTGCCCCTCAGGAGCTGGCCTGAGGGCATCGGTCAGCCCGTCCAGCCCCGGGGACTTGCCCCTCGAAAGCTGGCCTGAGGGCTCCGGTCAGCTCCACCAGGCTCAGTGGAGCGTCCAGCTGTTCGGCGCCCTCAGGCCGACCTTCGGCAGGTCTTCCCACAAAACTCTGCGAGCATCCTCGCTGGACGGATCCAGAGAAAACAGAGCCCCGTAATAGGCACGGGCCTCAGCACTGATGCTCTCCGGATCAGAGACCAGAGATCCATCGTCGGCCAGCAGCCCCAAGAGCTGCCTACGGACCCTGTCTTTTTTCCCCACTGAGTAGGAGGGGGAGCCGCGGTCCAGGTCCCGGAGGAACTGGATCTGCGACCTCACGTACGCACCTCGGGACCCGACCAGCTGCAGGTCCTTCAGCGCGCCCTTATTCTCTTCGTGCACCTTCCACAGGGCCGGGTCTTCAACGACTTGACCTAAACAGGACTCCAGGTTGAGCACATCCTTCTCCAACTGCCCGACCTGGGCCTTCCATCTCTTGGTTGACCCCTTCGTGTACTCCTGACAGAAGAGATGGACGTGAGCTTTGCCTATGTCCCACCATAGCCTCAAGGAGGGGAAGCCCCCCCTGCTTCCTTCTTCAGTCGGCCCAGAATCAATGGACCGAATCCCGGAACCGCTCGTCCTCCAGCAGCAGGTTGTTAAAATGCCAGTACGCGGATCCGCCCCCCGTGCGTGGAGTGGAGCGAGCTCCGCCCACACCAGGTGGTGGTCCGTGCATGGCACCGGCCGCATGGAAGCCGCCAGATCGCAGGAGACGTACCCCCGGGAAATGTAAAGGCAGTCGAGTCTGGACCTTCCTCCTCCACACTTCACGAGTGAAGCCGCTGGAGTCGGGATGGAGATTTCACCAGACGTCCACCAAGTCGAAGGACGCGACCAGGTCCCTAAACTTCCCCATCGCCGCCATGTAGCTTCGTCTCCCGGAACAGTGTGGGTTTCCTGCAGGAAGCACACCGCATACTTCCCTTCCTTAAGTAGCAAGAAGTTAATAAATCTGCAGTGCGCCTCTCTGCTGCTGTTGATGTTGAGGCTGGCTATAGTTATCTTCATGAAAAGAGCATAGTGCAACTTTTACTGAACCTACTGTGAGGAGGGAGCGGAGTCTCTCATTACCCTCCACTCCCTCAGCAGCCCAGTGAGGAACGTCTTGAGCCGATGAAGTTTGTTGTGGCTCATGCCCTTGCCCACGCTCAGGGTCTTAGCAGCGGAGCGGACGGACCTCATGAGCAGCGCCAGCTCCGACCATCTGTCGAGGGCCAGCTGGACTTTATTGCGACGACCCAGGCAACCAACCAGAAATTTCTGGAGTTCCTCAAAGGGGATGGGGGGCGACTCAGAAGGGGGCACGAGGGCATCCACCACCTCACTGGTGATGGACTCCAAATCGTCCCCAGTGCCCTCCACCGAGTCACCGTCCTCCTCCAGGAGGTGGACCCCAGTGCCCTCCACCGAGTCACCGTCCTCCTCCAGGAGGTGGTCCCCAGTGCCCTCCACTGAGTCACCGTCCTCTTCCAGGAGGTCGTCCCCAGTGCCCTCCACCGAGTCACCGTCCTCCTCCAGGAGGTGGTCCCCAGTGCCCTCCACCGAGTCACTGTCCTCCTCCAGGAGGTGGTCCCCAGTGCCCTCCACCGAGTCACTGTCCTCCTCCAGGAGGTGGACCCCAGTGCCCTCCACCGAGTCACCGTCCTCTTCCAGGAGGTCGTCCCCAGTGCCCTCCACCGAGTCACTGTCCTCCTCCAGGAGGTGGACCCCAGTGCCCTCCACCGAGTCACCGTCCTCCTCCAGGAGGTGGACCCCAGTGCCCTCCACCGAGTCACCGCCCTCCAGGAGGTCGTCGCCAGTGGCCGACCCGCGCACCACACAAGGTATAGCGAAGGGCTCGGCTGCACCAGCTGGTCCCACCTCTGTCACCATCCCACCCCCAGGATCGACTGCAGAGGAGTCCTCCCTGGGCTCCTCCGGGGGGGGGGGCTTGGGTCAGAGGGCGACAGTAGTTCTGGGCACCCCTCCACCTCAGGCACCGGGCTATGTGGTGAATCCTGTAGCACTGCCACTCTCCCGGGGCAGCGTCTCAGCAATCCTGCTGATCTGTTGGAGAACAGATTGATGGACTGCTGTGACACCCTGGAAGCCCTTTGAACAGTGATATCCAGAGCCAAGATGGCAGCAGTCTGAGCTTGCAAGGCAGCAGTCGGAGATTCGAATGCAGCAGTCAAACCTTTGATGGAAGCTATTTGTGTTGCAATGGAAGCTGTGATATCGGCCATCGGATGCTGCATCATGGTGGGTTCCACAGATGTGCTGATAGAGGTGACCGCCCATTCGATGTTGGAACGGATGGGCTCCAAGCTCTGCACAAAGCTCTGTGCCAAATTGGTGCTGGACTCCTCCATGCTCCTTGACCTTGTGCGCAGGCTTTTTGGCAGGCTTTCCAGTGCTTCAAGCATTTAGTCATGTATGCCTATCAGCCTTCTTCTGTAACCTCGGCCATCAAAGTTCTCATCTGACTCCTCTGCATTAGAACTAGTGTGCAACCTCACCCTCTGGTGATCTGGCACCTGCACTATCCTTTCTTCCAGCCTTGGCTCCTATGCACTTGTGCCCAGTATCTCACCACGTGCAGATCCCTCCTCTATCCCGGCCTCTAAAATATGTGCAGTGTCAGTCACTGAGCTATTGGCTGCGAGTGTAAGATCGAGTGCCTGTGTCTGTTCATCTTCACTGTCTTCTTCTTCCTCCTCTGAACGGCAAGGTTACAGTTCTTGGGTATCTGTAATGAAAAAGGGACAAGGGTTGGGTTGTGGTGACGGGAGAGGAGAAAGTAAAAAGTGCGTCCTTACACCATCTGCAGCTTGTGAGTCAGATGAGATTGTGGGATGAGGGAGAAGTGGGAAGAGGGAAGGAGGATTAGGTATGCAGAGACCTTCATCATTGATTCCTCTAGCCCCGTCAGTGGCCACAGCCTCAGCAATGTCCCTTCCCATGTTGGCTAACACTGATTCCTCCATGAGGGTTAAAACATGCAGACACGCTTGTCCTCCTCCAGTTCTTTCCTGCGGCCTCCTGTTAGGCACCACCTTCTCCTGCAAGAAAGAGGGAGGTGTGCCAGTGAGAGTCCTGCAATACGTTTGGGTGATGTGGCTGTCGTGGTTGTATAGCTGCCAGTGTGTGCGAGCTGTGAGTTGTCCGTGCGAGGCTTGCAACAGTGGTAAGTGTGTGAGGGTGACCTAAATCATATGAATTGAAAGGTTGAGTACTGATTGATAGAGATTGTTGTTAGGTGGGTGATGGGGTGTAATGAATTGAGCCGTGGATAAGGCTAGTGGTGCAGTTAGTAGGATATGCCATTTGAAGATGAACTCTCTCACCTTGATAACTCACGTCAGATCATTAAACTTGTTCCTGCACCGTGAAACTAGAACTAGGGGGCATAATCTTAGAATAAGGGGCTGCTCTTTCAAAACTGAGATGAGGAGAAACTTCTTCACTCAGGGGGTAGTAGGTCTGTGGAATTTGCTGCCCCAGGAAGCTGTGGAAGCGACATAATTAAATAAATTTAAAACAGAAATAGACAGTTTCCTAGAAGTAAAGGGAATTAGGGGTTACGGGGAGCGGGCAGGAAATTGGACATGAGGCTGAGTTCGGATCGGTCAAGGCCCTGTGGGTGGCGGAGCGGGCCCAGGGGCTGAGTGGCCGGGTCCTGCTCCTACTTCTTGTGTTCTTTAGATTTGAGGTTAGGATCAGATCAGCCATGATCTTATTGAATGGCGGAGCAGGCTCGATGGGCCGATTGGCCTACTCCTGCTCCTATTTCTTATGTTCTTATGTTCTTATGTATCCATGTTCTTGCAGCATTACTTCTGGAACTGACCTCTGCCACTACTTCTTCCCACTGCCTCCTGAGCATGTGTCTGGATGGCCTCCTGCCCCCCTGCGGATATATGATGTCTCTCCTTCTTTCCAAGTCTTGCACCAAGGCCTCCAGTGCATAATCAGAAAACCTTGGTGCGTGCGCGCTCTCGCATGTCCCGCCATTCTTCAATATATTACAGCACAGATTCAGTTCACAAAGGACTCCCACCACTGCTTGCAGCCACAATGCACCTCCACTTCAAGAGATGCAGGCTGCCTTTAAGTCGCGCCAGCGTCCCGCAATATCGGGCCCCCCCGCTGATGTGTGCAGCCAATGGCTGCGCGCAGCAATCATGTAAATCAGCTGGCAGCACGAATTTAACATGCTGCCTGCAACGCAATGAATGGGCGTGGGTTAATCGCGTACCGTGATCCCCACAACCATTTTTGGGGGTTATTCAATTTAACCCCCTTTGTCTTCTCTATCACTCCTCATTCCTACTTTATCATTTTGCACTTTATCTAAGGTGTCTACCTTGGCTAAGTGGTGGCATTCTCACTTTTGAGTCAGAAGGTTATGGCTTTACGCCCACTCCAGAGACTTGAGCACAAAATCCAGCTGTCGCTTCAGTGCAGCACTGAGGGAGTGCTGCACTGTCGGAGGAGCCGTCTTTCAGATGAGGTGTTAAACCGGCTGCTCATTCAGGTGGACTCAAAAGATCCCATGGCACTGTTTGAAGGAGAACAGGGGAGTTCTCCTGTTGTCCTGGCCAACATTTATCCCTTAACCAACACCATTAAAACAGATTATCTTGGACATTTATTTCATTGCTGTTTGTGGGACCTTGCTGTGTGCAAATTGACTGCCGTGTTTCCTTACATTTCAAAGCAACTACCCTTCAAAAGTATTTCATTGGCTGTGAAGCACCGTTAATGACAAGTTTTTCTTTGTACTTGGTGAAACTAAAATACAAACTGATAGAAATGAGATTGGTGCAGGATTAAACCAACTCCTCGTGTACTTTCTGCTCCCATGGCAGCCATCAAATCATGGCTCTTAAATCTGCACCAAAACCCTCAGGGATACTGCTATGGCACTTGTTCCCTATCACCTGCTGATATATTCAATACAGAATTCCCATCAATCAGCTACTCCAATATTAATTTAAAACCAATTACAAATTTAGAGAACTGATTGTTGCTACCATTAAATGGGTATCATTTGTTTGTTAGTCTTTTCATTGTTTATTTGCAAAGGCACAATGCCTTGGTGCAAATTTAATTGAAATGCATCATCATGTCCCTTGTGTGTAAGGTCACTGTAACAAATGTGATATATGTCTCTCCTGTGTTTTGTCTCTTTCTAAAGTAGTAATAAAACTAATTCAGTACAGACAGCAGGAATAGACATACAGATGGTGTGACAAAAATGAAATACTTTTGTCTAGTTTAGGCTTATCGTTTGTCTTTTCAATTCAGTCACAAGGGGGTCATTTTAACCTTTGCCAATAGTGTAAATGGGGCGATACCGGTTCAGCCGCCCATTATATACCTCTCCCCATTTTTGTTTCCATTGAGTGGTGTATAAGGGATGGCCGATCCGATATCACCCCATTTATACTATTGCCAAAAGTTAAAATTACACCCAATACATGAAGGGTAGAATTTCCACAGAGCTTCTCCCAATCTCCTGCCATCATTAAGGCAGAAACCCCGGAAAAACGGTATAAATGGCCGTTTATGCAATTTCTCCAAGGTTTCTGCCAAAGTTATGGTGGAAGAATAGGAGAGTTCCTGTGAATATTCTACCCCAAGCTGTTTGAAAGCCGGCTGCAGTAAAATTCCATCTCCCAACCTCGATCAATACAAATGTTGTGAGGATAGTTTGAATTGGTTTTCGAACTGTAGGTTTGAACGTAGGATCAAGCCACCTTCAAATAAACACATAAGCTGGAATTATCCAATGCAACTTTGGTGGAAGATCGGCAGAAACCCCTTTTATGCAATGTATTTGCTAATCTTTTATGCAGTGTATCCGGGCTTTCCGCAATCTTCTGCTGAAGCTCCAAGGAACTTGCTGCCAATACTGTGTGAGTTGCTCAGTTAGGTGTATGAAAGCCTGTTATTTTATATTTGGCTGTCAGTTATTCAAACCCAAACTGTTTGGAGAACATGTAAGCTGAGCGGAACTGAGCAGAGGACATCTGCTTGGAACGTTCAGAGTTAAGTCAGGCAAGTTCAACCTCTGTAGTGGTGGGAGATATTAGAGGAAAAGGATCATCGTGTAGATAAAATGTTAATGCAAAAGAATAGTAATTTAGTATAGGGATTGTGATCTTTTTAATATTTTTATTTCAAGGAGCTACATGGTGTAACTCCTACTGTAGAAATGTGTGTGTTATATTACTATTATTTATTCACCTGAACATTTGTTCAACAAATTTGATGAATATTTTAAACCTAACAGGAAACATAATGTTGTGATATTCTACTGTTTGTCCAAGAGAGGAGAATTGCAATAGCTAAAATAATTATTGGAAAGATTTTCTATTTGATCCCTGGGAATATTACTGAAAGGTTACCTAAATATCAAAGCTAGTGAAAATACTCCCAAAGTCATAGGGAGTTGGGACTTACATAGTGATCTAAAAATTCAGAAGCTGTAAAAATCTAGAATAAGAACATTAGAGAGACCCAAAAAGTAACAGTTGAAATTTATATATACCATTAAAGATTTAGGGGGAAAAATTCAGTCGCGCCCCGTTTGGGGCGCAAATATCGTCCGGGCGCAAAAATTAGCGCCTGGCGCTAATTATCGCCACTGACTGGAAACTTCACTTTTAACGCCCCGGGAGGTGAGTGGAGCACTAAATCAGGCGCTGCACACCTGTCTTAAGGCGCAAAGGCCGAGGAGTGAGGCGCTAACTCAGAGCGCTGGCGAAGCTCATGTGATGTCAGTCAACAATGGAACACACACACAATGGCACGGGCCAGTTCTTAAAGGGGATGGTTAATCTTGCTTTCCATCCACATCCTACTCATTGCAGCCTTGAATCTCGGCCTGGAGAGACTTGCACATCAAATGTGCTGGAAAGAACAATTGAGAGTACCAGGCAAAGAGCTCAGAGTGCAGCCCCCACAGTCTCTGCTAAATCAATACAAGGAATGGCAAATCAAAATGAACCTGCAAAGTGCTGCTCAGTACCCAAAACTCCTTCACACAACGTTGAATCTCTCCTGAAGTCTCTCCCTCTCTCTCTCAGAATGCGTAGTTCAAAAATGGCACCAACAATAAAAGGCAGGAAGCGGTCACCTTTAAATAGCGCTCCCTCTTTCCCTTCATGACTGCAGAACGCTCCCCTCAACCTGTCGTTGCTAGCGTCAGGCGGTAAGGCAGGGGGCGCCACTCAATATCCGCTCCGGGGCGATACCGGGGCGTTGCACACTCGAGTGACGTCATGATCTGCCGGCGCAGGAGATCGTGGCGGTAGTGTTTAGCGCCGCAGCAAAATGTCTAGTTAATTTCGCGAGCGCCGCAAACTTCGCCGCGCCCGGGCGCTAGATGCTTTGCACCCCATTAGCGCCCTCTTAAGGCGCTAACGGGAGGCGCAACCAACTGAATTTTTCCCCCTTACATTTCTAGAATAAGAATAGATTAGAAATAACAGTTCTGAAATATTACAGTAAAACTGTTTAATATATCCAAATTATATCCCATTGTCCACTATTTTAACAAGAGGTGTTACCTAAATATGTACAATTTCTAATATCACAAATATTAACTTCTAGGATAAGTCTTGTTTCTTCCCTTCCTCTCTCCTTTTCGGCATGATTCAAATCAAGGAAAGGAGTGGTGGTGTTCCTTCTTATCGGTGTTTAGCCTCCTATTTTTCTTCATTATTATATCAATGTATGGTGATGTGTCGTAAAATTCTCTTATCAGTATTGAATTAGAATGCTAGCTTGTAAGTTGCTTGCATGTAATGGGCACAACTATACTGATTAAAGCTCTACAAGTATTTAGTGTATTGCAACAAATACTCTGTAAATTCTTTTTGATAGAAGTCATGTTTGACCTGTTATTGCTGCTGTGCCGACCCAGGGTATCAGGGCCTGACAAAAGTACTGGTACTGACGCACAACATCACATGGATCTCTGGATGCTGAGACTGTATCTGAAACAAACCTAACCCAAAGCAAGCTAATGCTGATGTGACCTTTACTTGGAGAGGTAGAGCTTGACTTTTTACTGCATCCCCCCTTTCCTTCTTTGCATGTTAGTTGTGTAAGAATAGAATACAGCTGCAGGGAACTAGTTGTTTTACGAATTTGATGAATTTGGTTTCTGTGAACATATAAAGATTGGAGCAATTGTAGGGGGCATTTTAATTTCCTCTGCCCGATGGAAACCGGGCGGTACGGGAGTTAAAAGCAAATCGATAGACTTCCCGCTAGTTTTCCACCTTTCCCACTTCTGGTTTAATAGACGGCTGAGGTACTGGCCTGACACAGATGGGAGCCTGATCCCATCCTATTAAGTAGATAGGACCCCAAAGCCTTTTTGATGGCCTACGGGGTGAAGTGTCTTCCATGGACACTCCACTTGATAGAACCTGTTGGCCAGGAAGCGGGGGCCCTCAATGGTAGGTGAAAAATTCATGGGAGGAGGTCAATAAGTCAATCTAAATCTTCTTGACATTTTTGATGACTGCTTCAGTGTAGTATTGGTCAAGACATTAATTGTGAACCTCCGTGTCCATAATATCAGTGTTCAATAAAATCTGAATAGCTCAGAACCATCGTTACAATTCTGTATTCAGTAATTAACTTGTATCTGCCAATGCAATTTGTGGAATATTTGTAGGAACTGACCTTATGTCTGATGTCATCAAAGGTTTATTTGCTGCTCAACCTCCTCAACTAAAAAGGTTCACTAACCAATTTTCACAGGATGACAATGCATCGTTACTATTTTCTGGGCAAGTCCAAAATGAAAATCTTATTGGATAAACTAAATTAGGCGCTGCACACCTCTCTTAAGGCGCAAAGGCCTAGGAGTGAGGCGCTAACTCAGCGCACGAGCGCAGCGCAGCTGCTGCCAGTTAGCGAGGGAACACAGACACACTGGCGCCGGACACTTCTTAAAGCGGGGGGGGCCACTTGCTCCCCAGCCACACCCTGCTCATTGCAGCCTTGAATCTCAGCCTGGAGAGACCTGTAATCCATTTTGCTGCCAAGCATGGAGAGGGTGAGAGAACGCGCTCATCGCTTCACCGAGCGGACCTTGGATGCTCTGGTTGACGCAGTGGAGCGCAGACGATGCATGCTGTTCCCGGAGAGTGGCAGGAGGCCTTTGCCACGCGAGTTCAGAAGAGTGTGGAGGGAGGTGGCTCAGAGCGTCTCCTCCAGGAGCATGGTGCCCAGGACCCATGTCCAGTGCCGCAAAAAGTTCAACGACCTCACTCGGGTCGTCAGGGTGAGTGGCTTTTTCTCAATACCTCTCCATCCCTCCATCTCAACCTCACTCTATGGCCAGAGGGTCTTAAAACCCCAATGCACAACACTCATGCAACACCTATGGCCCTTTCATCAAACACACACACACATTCCACACTTTGCATACAGTAAGGGCTATTCACCTATGGGAGGCACATCAGGCAAGACCATGGCTGCATATTGTAAGGGCTATTCACCTATGGGAGGCACATCAGGCAAGACCATGGGTCTATATTGACTCAGATGCTGTCCTTTTTCTTGCAGGCTAAGCTGGCTCATAATCGGAGACAGCAGCAACGGACGGGTGGAGGGCGGCTTCAGCTGCAACCCCTCAGCGATCTGGAGGAGCGCGTCCACAGGATTGTGGCAAGCCGGGTGATCGGTCCCGTCGCCACTGGAGACGCCGACCCCGTTGTGGACAGCAATGGTAAGGTCATCACCTTTTTGTCCTCTGTCCTTCCACTTGTCCCTCACAATACCAGCCTTTGACACTTTCAATCCAACTTGCTAACTCGCTGCACTTATTCCTCCCTTACTGCCACCCTGTCCTCACGCTAAAGCCACTCTTGTACCTCCCTGCTTTCAGATGGTGATTCACCAGCTGAGGAGATGGTCCCTGAAGCTGCCACTGGGAGTGATGCTGCAGCTGAGGAGGAAGAGGAAGCCGGAGCATCAGTGCCACCCTCTCCCGAGGAAGCCCATGGCCACACTGGGAACACGCCTTCCCCGGAGGGGAGCAGGGGGGAAGGGGCTGATGATGGTGAAGTTCCAGGACCCAGCGGGCTGCAGCAACGCCATGGGGGGGGGAGGGAAGAACGGGGGAGCAGGGGGGAAGGGGCTGATGATGGTGAAGTTCCAGGACCCAGCGGGCTGCAGCAACGCCATGGGGGGGGGGAGGGAAGAACGGGGGAGCAGGGGGGAAGGGGCTGATGATGGTGAAGTTCCAGGACCCAGCGGGCTGCAGCAACGCCATGGGGGGGGGAGGGAAGAACGGGAGCCTTCTCCCCAGAGGGAGAGTATGCCAGACACTCCTAATGCAATGGACGCAGAGGAGGAGCGGCTGATTGCAGAAATGAACAGCCAGGCGGTGGTCATGCACACTGAGCTCATGGGTGCAGTGGGAAGGGTGCCCGAATGCATTGAGGCACTGGCAAGGAGTGTGGAGCACTTCGCTGTAGCACAGGCGGATGCCACACTAAAGCTTACTGCTGCAATTCAGTCACTGGCTGCCAGGAACCCATCTGAGCCTGCTCTCATGCAGACTCAGATTGAGGCCACGCGAGCACTGACTGCTGCCATCCTCGATGGTTCATGCACATGTCCCCGGGGCTGTCACCGCGCCGCAGCAGGCCAGCAATCTGTTCTCAGGCAAATTGCTCCGGATGCTGAAGTGCTGCCCCGTGGGAGTGCCAGTGTGTCGGGCGAGCAGGGAGTTGCTGTCCTCTCTCACGATGACAGCATTCCTGCTGCCAACACTGTCACTTCTCCACTGCACTTGCCACCGCCTGTAGGACAGACTGCTGCCGCCCATGCAGAGTTGGTGCAGTCTGCAGCCGGGCCCTCCAGGCCCAGAAGTGGTCGAGGCCGTCCTTCAGGGGCATCTGCAGTGTCAGGGTCTGACAAGCAGCAGCCTTCCACCAGCCTTGCTGCAGCCACTGAGGTCCCATTACGGAGGAGCAGTAGGGTTAGAAGGGGGGAAGTGCGCAAGGGAAGGAGATCACCCTCGAAGGGCAAAAAGTAGGAGGTGTGCCAAAATGCTGGTCATTTTTTTATTAAAGGCCGAGGTTCATGGCCCAACTTTTGTTTAGTGTTTTGGACATTATCTCCAGGTTGTGAGAACCAGTTATGTTATTGACTGTTTTTTTGTGTTTATTTCTATGAGTTTGTCATGAGGAATTGACACACACAGAGTTTGTACAATAAATAAGTTTCTGTATTCAAAATATACATGGCTGGTGGTTGGAATTATTGGTGCCTTGGCCGGCTTAGGGGTTGCGTGCTGGGTTGATTCGTGTTTGTAGCACTGGCAGGGGCCCTAGAAGCGGCTTGCTATTAGTCGTTGACGGACGGCCCTTGCAGTTTGACCATTGTGGGCCGCCCTCCTGCCTTGGTGCTGCTGCTGATCATCGTCCTCGGCCTGTTCCTCCTCTTCCTCCTCCTCCTCTTGTGGTGCTGCAAGGCCTGGTGGCATTGGCTGCGTCCTGAGGATTGCCATGTTGTGCAACATGCAGCACACCACTATGAATTTGGAAACTTGCTCAGGCGAGTACTGCAGGGCTCCTCCGGAATGGTCCAGACAGCGGAATCGTTGTTTGAGCACGCCGATTGTGCGCTCAATAATGTTCCTCGTTGCTTGTTGGCTTTCCTGGTACCGCAGCTCAGCAGGGGTGTTTGGCGCACGGAGCGGTGTCATCAGCCAGGTGCTCAATGCGTACCCCTTGTCCCCCAGAAGCCAACCAACTGGCTGATGCGGTGCCTCGAAAATTTCTGCCACAGTACTCTGGCGCAGGATGAAAGCATCGTGGCAGCTGCCCGGATAGTGGGCATTGACAGCGAGAATCACCTGTCTGTGGTCACAGACCAACTGCACATTCAAGGAATGGAACCCCTTTCTGTTCCGGAACTCCTCTGCATTCTCTCGCGGAGCACGCAAAGCCACATGCGTGCAGTCAATGGCGCCCTGCACCATGGGGAAGCCCGCTACCCTCGCAAAGCCCATAGCACGGTCATGCTGCTTGTCTGGGGTCATAGGGAAGGAGATGAAGTCTCGTCTCCTTGTGAAGAGGGCATTGGTGACCTGCCGGATGCAGCGATGCACCGCAAACTGGGAGATATTGGCGAGGTCCCCAACAGCAGCTTGGAATGAGCCAGTGGCGTAGAAGTTCAAAGCCACTGTGACCTTCACTGCCACCGACAGAGACGTCCTGGACCTCAGCTGAGGCTGCAGATCTGGCTGCAGCAGGTGGCAGAGCTCAGTGACCACCTCCTTGCTGAATCGCAGCCTTCGCAAACACAGCTCCTCGGACATGTGGATGTAGGAGAGCTGTTCACGATATACCCTGGGAGGGTAAGCTCTCCTGTACATGCGCCTGATGGGCCTCCTCCGTCTGGCCATCATTGCCACTCTCTGTCTGCGTCTCACTCTCCTCCGATTGAGCTGGAGCAGGACGACGCCCCCAATCATTGCAGCCCCCATCTTCTCTTTGCCAGAAAAGTAATGAGGTACAGCAACGAAAGTAGCAGCAAAGTTAGGATGAACTAGGCAAAACTACCTCACAAAGCGTTGAGTCAATGTAGAAGTCTCTCTCTCTCTCTCTCCGAATCTCTCTCTCTCTCTCAGAACGAGTGGTGCATAAATGTCGACCACAGAAAAAGACAGGAAGAGGCCCCCTTTAAATAGCGCCCCCCCCAGCCCCACACCGATTGATAACGTTCCAGTCTTCCGGTCGTTGGAAGCGCCAGGCGGTAAGGCAGGGGGCGCCACTCAATTTCCGCTCCGGGGCGCCCCAAGGGCGTTGCACCACGGAATGACGTCACAATCTGCGCGCGCAGGTGGTCGCAGCGGTAAGTTTTAGCGCCGCCGCACAATCTCAAGTTAAGTTCTCGAGCGGCGCAAACAGCGCTGCGCCCGGGCGTTAGCGCCTTAACGCCCCATTAGCGCCCATTTAAGGCGCTAACGGGAGGCGCAACCAACTGAATTTTTACCCCTTTATATATTATCTGCCAGATGGATGAAGAGAGTCTGGCGGTTTGTACAAGCATAACCTCCAATTTAAATAAAAATCTTCTTAACAAATCTTGAAATATTGATACATTTTATTCAGATTCATCAATAATTACATATTCTTCATATAAAATTCAGATTCTCTCTGAGTCACCATTGTCTTGAATTCTGAGATCATTTAGAAGATTGTGTGGGATTATTGCTCTTAAAATAGATAGAAATACTCCTTGTAATTAAAACAAGACATCATTCTCTTTATCTCAAAGCTGAGAGAAGTGTGATAAATCAAACTGGGATTAAGCAATTGAGGCTGGCAGCCTTGGTGTAGACTTTGAGACACATTTATACAGGGATTTTTGTGGCTCTCAGTTGGACACAGTGCTTAGATTTTCCGAGGCTGTGATCTTTAAAGTCATTTATGATACTGGATGCAGGACTAAGAACCATTATATTTTTCTGCTCAACCACATGCATGAAATTTACGGCTGTGAGGTTTTTTTTTCTTCCGCCTTCTCTTCTGGAGATGCTAACTAATGCTGTGATATTTTCCTTAGGCATTGGACACCCGTTGCTTTCTCAGCTCAGATATCATTTTTCATGTGTGAGCCTACCCAGTAAATGTCAGCAGGCTATTCAAACCTTAGCCAACCTTAGCAAATTTCCCAAGTTTACTCTGGGCTTGTCGATGGCTGAAGGAGGTTTGTGTGTCAGGAGCGAGCAGCATTAGAAAACTACAACAACGTAAAAGCAACTGCGTACGATTGAAACAGATGATGGCTTCGATTTTAACTGTGGCCATTTGGTGCAAATGGGGTGATAGCAGACCAATAGTGGCATTGGCTCACTTACCGCCCCATTAAGGCTGGCACGCCAGCCACCACCATCTTGGTAGAGACCTTTTTTTTGCTCGCTGACCTACATTGGCTCCCGGTCCGACAACACCTCAATTTTAAAATTCTCATCCTTGTTTTCAAATCCCTCCATGGCCTCGCCCCCTCCCTATCTCTGTAAACTCCTTCAGCCCCACAAGCCTCCGAGATCTCTGTCCTCCTCCAATTCTGGCATCTTGCGCATCCCCAATTTTAATCGCTCCACCATTGGCTGCTTTGGCCCTACGCTCTGGAATTCCCTCCCTAAACCTCTCCTCCTCTCTACCTCTCTCACCTCCCTTAAGAAGCTCCTTAAAACCTACCTCTTTGACCAAGCTTTTGGTCATCTGTTCCGATATCTTGTTCTGTGGCTCGGTGTCAAAATTCTTTATTGATTATGCTCTTGTGAAGCACCTTGGGATGTTTTTGCTACGTTAAAGGTGCTATATAAATGTAAGTTGTAGTAGTAGTAGTTTAGGTGGGCAGCCGGAGTCCTCACCTATTTCACGCTGGAGGCCACTTTTAATAAGCAAATCGGGATCCTACGATATACATAGGACAGCCCCAATACAATTTTGAAGTACATGTGGTTGGAGCATGTGAGTGATCATATATTAACAGACAGAGTTTTTGGGCAAGCCACATAGTTCTGGAGTGAATATTCATTTGCCAGGTTTGCATTGGTCTTCTTCAGAGTTTAATATAAAAATTCTGTGTTCTTCAGCTTGGTGCCACAAAAAAAGTATTTTCTCGGCAAACTGTACTTTTCAGTCTGTGAACTAACAGGGCCCTAATGTAAAATAAATGTTTCTTTATGTTACAAGAGAGATGATGCCCTCATCTGCTCTATTCTATCAACGATATTAATTGGTCGGGGCATAGGGTTCTGCCTATGGCACGTATACTTCCACAGAACTGCATTGTTGCTGAGCACAGTACAATGTAGAGCCAGTAGCATATCCCACCTCTACTATTTGCATATTGCACTCATAGAATCATCGAAGATAGGAGCAGGAGTAGGCCATTCGGCCCCTCTAGCCTGCTCCGCCATTCAATGCGATCATGGCTGATCATCCAAATTCAGTACCCTGTCCCTGCTTTCTCCCCATATCCCTTGATCCCTTTAGCCTTAAGAAATATATCCAACTCCTTCTTGAATCGATTTAATGAATTGGCCTCAACTGCCTTCTGTGGCAGAGAATTCCACAGGTTCACTACTCTCTGGGTGAAGAAATTCCCCCTCATCTCAGTCCTAAATGGCTTACCCCTTATCCTTAGACTGTGACCTCTGGTTCTGGACTCCCCCGACCATCGGGAACACCCTTCCTGCATCTAGTTTGTCCAGTCCTGTCAGAATTTTATAAGTTTATAAGTCTACAAGTACTGGCTTGAGACCCATACTTGACCACACCTACAGTAAAGGACTTTCATATTTTGAAAAATCACTCACACACCTTTTTCCTCACCATGGTAGATCAGTTGAATAGATCATAACCAGGCCTCCAATCGCACAACTTCATTCTGAGCACGACTACTTAGTTTATTTGCTTGTGTAATTTTTAAGAGACTAATTGTTCATTTATCCTTACAAAATAGCTATTATCACTAAAAACAAATATAACTGAGAACACGCGTAAGGATCTTCTCATGAATATTTTTGAACAGCTGTGAGGATTTCAGGTTATGTTAAGAATTCTTGTTTTCACATTGACTCAAGTGGCCTCCATGGCTGCTGGCTAGAGGAGTGATGATAAAGAGCAGATGCAATGATAATTTAATTCTGGGCCTATTTCGCACTGGGACCAGAGCAACATCAAAGATAATCTAGGAATATTGAATTAAACCCATCCATCACGCTTGTTGTGTTGCAATGTTCACTCATAGAAAACTGCCTCAGCCAACACCGGTGGGAATTCACTTATCATAAAAAGCTATGTATGTAACCATCTAAATTAAAAAAAGAAAATATGGGCTCTAATGTATAGTCTTCAGACCAGAAGGGAATAATGACATCCCCACTTAATTACACAATGACAAGTTCATCTGTAAATGCAATTGAGATACATAAACTAAGGAGATACAGAATTCAATCTTTTTTCTGTTTCCATGGTAACGGAAAATGGGGAAGAATTTAAAACATGTTCTATGAGTTGCCTTTGATACCCGCAAGCAAGAATTGAAGACCTGAACTTTGAAATCAACAAACACAGGAGGTCTTATAATAACCAGTGTTGAATACAACTATTGAGGCATGTTTGTGAATAATAAAGCTATCAAATGCAATGTTTTGTAAGAGGTATTCATTTTGCTGGAACAATGCCAGTTTCCATTTTAAGAAAAGGACATGAAGGCCATTTCATGTTCAACACCATATGCCAATTTGCAAGGCATAAATGCCTTAAGTGCACAAATGGAATAGGCGCCCAAGGCACAGCAGCTTCACTGTGTTTATGGAACTGTACATTAAATTTTAACCAACAAAAAACAATTATTTTTTAGGGACGCAATGCATTGGCAAGAATCACTGCCTGCTCAATCTTCACCACTACCTTGATGTTATTAAAGATTTATTGCAGAGATAGCGTATTCAAGGTTAAAACTAGCATAATGCTTGATCATCAAAGTAGAAATTCTTGTCACAATGATTTGTCGAACCGATGGTTGAAAATGAGAGGAAGCATATCAGCAGTAAATTCAGTTAGCAATGACCTAAAAGGTCGAGTATAGGTTAATTGTAAGTGCTGACAGTATTCTAGCTTGATCACACAGGACTATTTATAGTCATAACAACTAAGAATTAATCAATTTTCATGAAGGAAGTCAAAAGAAGAGAAACATGTCTCTGTTAAGACTGGAATAAGTGAGAGAAGTAACTGAAGAAGAGGAATCCTATTGTTCTTATGACCTGTTGGTTTCAATCTATTTCCATTAATTTAGTTCTTCTATACGTTTCAGTGAATATCTTCTGAGGATTCCATTCCATTTTTATGCCTGAGCAATCTGGGCCTGAAAATCTGTAGGGGTTCCATCGCTCTCTTGCTATAAAACTGGTAGAACTACCCTGGAAAATAGCAGAGACCTGGTTGTGTGGGGCCCGGTCATTTCCGGGAGTTTTCAACATGCCTTGTAAGGGACAGAAATGCTGTCAGGAGGCAGAGCCAGGGCTGGGGACTCCCGATGCTGGAATTCCTGCTAGCCTGGCTCAGTAAGGAACTGATGTATCGCGTATGGCGAATGCCAGAGATGTACCCAGAGCGGCACATGCACCCCCCCCCCCCCACCTGCCCCACACAAATTGGGAGCCCTCTCGCTGGCCCTGCAAACACAACGCAAGACTTTGATTTGCATGGTGATAATAGATTTATTTTTTCTGAAAATGTCAGAGAGCACTGCTGCAGGACATAGGGACCCCCTGCTTTGCAGAATGCAGAACATAAGGTTCAGGAGGGAGGACCTCTTTGGAACAGGCAAAGAATTACCCCAAGCAGAGTAGAATCATAGGGGTAAAAATTCACTTGGTTGCGCCTCCCGTTAGCGCCTTAAGAGGGCGTTAATGGGGCGCAAAGCCGCTAACGCCCGGGCGCAGCGATGTTTGCGCCGCTCGAGAACTTAACTTGAGATTGTGCGGCGGCGCTAAAACTTACCGCTGCGACCACATGCGCGCGCAGATTGTGACGTCATTCCATGGTGCAATGCCCTTGTGGCGCCCCGTAGCGGAAATTGAGTGGCGCCCCCTGCCTTACCGCCTGGCGCTTCCAACGACCAGAAGACTGGAACGCTATCAATCGCTGTGGGGCTGGGGGGGGGGCGCTATTTAAAGGGGGCCTCTTCCTGTCTTTTATTGTTGGTGGCATTTTTGAACTACGCATTCTGAGAGAGAGAGGGAGAGACTTCTGGAGAGATTCAACGTTGTGTGAAGGAGTTTTGTGTACTGAGCAGCACTTTGCAGGTTCATTTTGATTTGCCATTCCTTGTATCGATTTAGCAGAGACTGTGGGAGCTGCACTCTGAGCTCTTTGCCTGGTACTCTCCATTGTTCTTTCCAGCACATTTGATGTGCAAGTCTCTCCAGGCCGAGATTCAAGGCAGCAATGAACAGGATGTGGATGGAAAGCAAGATTAACCATCCCCTTTAAGAACTGGCCCGTGCCATTGTGTGTGTGTTCCATTGCTGACTGACATTACATGAGCTTCGCCAGCACTCCGAGTTAGCGCCTCACTGCTCGGCCTTTGCGCCTTAAGAGAGGTGTGCAGCGCCTGCTTTAGCGCTCCACTCACCTCCCGGGGCAGTAAAAGTGAAGTTTCCTGTCAGTGCCGATAATTAGCGCCAGGCGCTAATATTTGCGTCCGGACGATGTTTGCGCCCCAAATGGGGCGCGACCTAATTTCTACCCCATAGAATCTTACAGCACAGAAGCAGGCCATTTGGCCCATCGTGCCTGTGCTGGCTCTTTGAAAGAGTTGTCCAATTTAGTCGCACACCCCATCTTATTCCCCACAACCTTGCAAATTAGTTCTCTTCAAGTATGGCCTACTCCTGCTCCTAATTCTTATGTTCTTATGTGGAGTTGAGGTCGAAGATAAGCCTGATCTTACTGAATGGCGGAGCAGGCTCGAGGGGCCATATGGCTTACTCCTGCTCCTAATTCTTATGTTCATTTGCCTTCTGAAAGTTCCTATGGAATCTGATTCCACCACCCTTTCAGGTAGTGCGTTACAAATCTTAACAATCCTCTTTGTGAAAAGATTTTTCCTCAGTTCTTTTGTCAATTATTTTAAATCTATGACCTCTGGTTACTGACCCACTTGCCAGAGGAAACAATTTCTTCCTACTTGCTCTATCAAACCCCTTATAATTTTGAATACCTCTATTAGGTCTCCTCTTAACCTTCTTTGCTCTAAGGAAATCCCAGCTTCTCCAATCTCTTCACATAACTGAATTCCCTCATCCCTAGTATCATCCTGGTAAACCTCATCTGTACTCTCTCCAAGGCCTTCACAGCCTTGCTAAAGTGTGGTGACTTTGGTTTTGTATTCAGTGCCCCTATTTACAAAACCAAGTATCCCATACGCTTTCTTAACAACCTTATCAACTTGCCCTGCCACCTTCAAAGATTGGTGAATATGCAGCCCAGGTCCCCCTGCTCTTGCACCCTCCCTCAGAATAGTACCATTTAGATTATACTGCCTCTCCATGTTGTTCCTCCCAAAGTGCACCACTTCACAATTATCCACATTATATTGCATCTGCCATGTGTCTGTCTATGTTCTCCTGAAGACTGCTCACTATTTACTACATTGCCAAGTTTTGTATCATCTGCAAACTTCAAAAATGTACTTCCTGTACTGAAGTCCAAGTTATTTATATATAACAAGAATAGCAATGGTCCTAATACCGACACCTGGGGGACCCCACTACATACTTCTCTCCAGTCAAAAATACATCCATTCACCACTACTCTCTGCCTCCTATCCCTTAGCCAATTACATACCCAAGTTACCACCATTCCTTTAATAATATGTGCTTCTATTTTCCGAATAATTCTGTTGTGAGGTACTTTATCAAATGCCTTTTGAAAGTCCATATATACAATATCTACTGCACTGCCTTCATCAACCCTCTCTGCTACTTCAACAAAGAACTCAATCACGTCACTCAGACATGATTTGCTTTTAATAAATCCATGCTGGCTGTCCTTTATTAACCCATATTTCTCCAAGTGAGAATTAATTTTGTCCTTGATAATAGTCTCTAGTAGTTTTCCCACCACTGAACAGGGTTGTAACATTTGCAATCCTCCAGTCCTCTGGTACCACTTCCATATCCAAGGAGGATTGAAAGATTGTGGTCAGAGCTTCTGTTATCTCCACCTGAGCTTCCATCAGCAACCTAGGATGCATCCCATCTGGACCGGGTGGCTTGCTAACTTTGAGTGATGCCAACCTATTCAGCACCTCCTTTCTATCTATTTTTATCCTATCTAATATCTCTACTTCCCCCCACCCCCCACCACCCAATCCTCTACTGTGACATTAGCTTCATCCTCTTCTTTTGTGAAGGCAGATTTCATTTTTTGTCCTTAATCGGCCCCACAATTACTTTAACTATTCTTTTACTTTTTAGATGGTTATAAAACATTTTTTGGGTTCCCTATTATGTTACCCACTAATCTTTTCTCATACTCTTTCTTTGTCCTTCTTATATCCTTTTTCAATAATAGTTTGTACCCGAACTATCTCTGCCTTGAAGGCCTGCCATTGCTCATTTATTGTTTTCCTGGCCAATCTTTGTTTCCAGTCCACTTGTGCTAGATCTGTTCTCAATTCACTTAAATTGTCTCCCTTCAAGTTGGGTATTTTCACTTTTGATTTTTCTTTGTCCCTTTCCATAACTATTTTAAACCTAATTGTATTATGATCACTATTACCCAGATGTTCTCCCACTGAAACACACTTCACTTGCCCTACTTCATTCCCCAGAACTAGATCAGCACTGCTTCCTTCCTCGTTGGGTTAGAAACATACTGATAAAGAAATTTCTCCTGTACACATTTTAGGAATTCTTCAGCCTGCATTCTCTTTACTCTGTTTCCCCCCCAGTCTATATTAAGGTAATTGAACCTTCCTACTATTACTGCTCTATTACTTTTACATTTCCCTGAAATTTGCCTATAGATTTGCTCCTTTATTTTTTTCTCACTATTTGGAGGTCTATAGTAAACACCCAGCAATGTAACAGCTACTCTTTTGTTCCTTAACTCTAACCAAATTGATTCAGGGGGAAAAAATCATCCCCTTATCGCCGACCGTTAGCGCCAGCAACTAATGGGGCACTAGACCAGTATTGTTGGAGCGAGGCAAATCCAGCGCCACATGCCAAATCCCGCCCACCCCCCCCCCCCCGTAGCACCGCCGGTAAGAGGTATTGTCGGGAATGCCAACGCCAGGTGGATCATGACATCAGTGAGTATGCTACACTCACTGACCGCCCGATCTGCTTAATTGATTCTTGCCACTTGCCTGGAGTAAACACCGACAGGGAGAGCTGGCATGAAGCACCAGGAAGCCTGCTTCGGGGACGTTATTTAAAGGGATCATCAGTAATCACTCGCAGCTATCAGGTTAGTGCAGTTTCAGTAATTTCAAGGTTCTTTTGTATCAGGAGTCTTGTGGCAACTAAAAAGTAGCTACATTTATTCTTCAAAGAATCAAACTGCTACACTTGGTAACATTAATAGGGGGCTGTACTGGCACCTCGCCCTCCAAGATCTACGGCGGAGGGAGCATACGGAGCGAGAAAGACGGGAACGTGTGCGCAGAGAGATGAGGAGGGACATCATGGTTCTCACTCTCCGGAGGCCTTACCCTCCGGGGGTATTCCGAGAGCACTTTTCCTACCTTCAATTAAGCGAGGACCAGTGCATTAGATGGCTCCGCCTCACCAAGGAGGTGATCACAGAACTCTGCCACCTCCTCCAAGCAGACCTTCAGCCTCAAACCAGGATGACGTAAAGCCCAGATCCCCTTTGCTCACCACATCCCCATCATTCCATCCCTCTCGCAGGCCGTGTCATACCACAAAGCTGAAGTGACAGACACCACAAAAGAATGGTAAGTGAATTAATAAATTTATCAAAAATCAGTGAACACATATTTACACTAAAAATATGAACTATTCACTCTTGTGCACTCCCTTAGTGCCTCTCGTTACTGTGCCTTTGCCTACTCTAGTGCTCCTATGAAGTGTTGGCCCAGTGGCTGCAGCACGGCTGGTGGAAGGCTGCTGATTGTCCGGGCAGGGCACTTCAGATGGCCTTGCAGGACGCCCTCGACCAGCTCTGGACCTGGAAGGCCCGGCTGTAGACTGCACCACCTCAGCATGGGCAGCAGCAGTCTGGGCTGGCTGGATGACAGACAGCGACAAGGGCAATGGCGGAGTGGCAGTGGTGGGAGCAGGAATGCTGTCATCCTGAAAGAGGACAGCAGGTTCCTGCTCCACTGACCCACTGCCACTCCCCCTGGGCAGCACCTCAGCATCCCTAGCAATCTGTTGGAGCACAGATTGCTGGCCTGCTGTGACACCGTGAAAGCCCCGGTCCACGGTGGTAGGCCCAGCCATGATGGCAGCAGTCAGAGCTTGCATGGCATCAAGCTGAAACTGCATGAGAGCAGTCTGAGATTGGATGTCAACAAGCATAGACTGCATTACAGCACTAAGACGTTGCGTCGCTTCCGCCTGTGCTGCAATGGAAGCTGCCAGATTGCCCATCACACGCGGCATCAGGTCTGGGTTGCCACAGTCTCTCTCAGAGTCTACCATCCTTTGCAGATGGTGGTCTCCTCCACATTCCTTACCATTACCGAGAGGGTCTCGGGCAACCTTGCCATTGCACCTATCATCTCTGTGAGCATGCCCATCATACTTCTTCTAAACGCCTCCCCATCGAGGTCCTCATCTGAGTCCTGTGCAGCAGAACTCGCGCATGAACTCACTCTCCGGGGAGCTGACGCCCGAACTACCCTTCCCCCTGGCGTTGCTTCAGGCCACTCCTCCTCGGTGCCTCACCCTGTGCAGATCCCGCTACTATACTAGCCTCTACAGAACGCTTAGTGCCAGTATCTGAGCTGGTGCCTGCGGGTGAGACATGCAGTGACGCGGTGTGTTCTTCCTCCTCCTCTTCTCCTGCCTCGCTCTCAACGGTGCCCTCAGGGACAGGCTGCTCAGGTGCTTGCTCATTATCTGAAAGCATAAAGGCACAAGAGTTGGGTTAAGGTGAGGGGAGGGGGGCAGGAAGGGAGAAATGCATGCATGCAGCATGATTAGCTGGAAACTGTGAAATGCTTGTGGGGTGAGGGGGAAGTGGGATGTGAGAAGAAGGAGTAGGGATGAACATACCGTTGTTGTCCCCAAGGGGGTCAATGTCACCGGCAGCCACGGCGCCCACCACCTGGCGCCCAATAATCTGCAGCTCTCTATTTCCAATGCAGACATTGTCGTCTTGTCCCCCGCCTGGGTGCTTCTGCTCCCTCCTGTTGTGAGCCACCTTGGCCTGCACGAGAAAGGAAAGTGTGTGAGTGAGTGTGGAGCAATGTGTTTGGGTGATGTGGCTGCCATAGTTGAATAGCTGTCATTGTGTGCAAGGTGTGAGATGTAGGTGTAAGTGTTGGTAGATTGAAATCATTGGTGGGTGAGTGCTGGTGGAGTGTTTGGGCAGTGTGTGAAGATTGTGGTACAGATGGTGGTATGTAGCATTTGCTGAAGCAGTCACTCACCCTGACCACCCGAGTGAGGTCGTTAAATTTCTTCCTGCACTGTGTGTGGGTCCTGGGGATCACAGTGCTGTCCGGGACCTGATGGGCAACCTCCCTCCATATGGTGCAGATGATTTGTGGCGAGGGCCTCCTGCCACTTGTCGGGTAGAGCACCACCCTCTGTCTCTCCACAGCGAAAACCAATGCCTCCAATGCTTCATCGGAGAATCTGCGGGCTCTCTCCCTGAGGCGTGGACCTGCCAGGAAAACACTTGGTTCAGTCCTCTGGCTCCTTCTCCTTCTTCTGCTTTTGCTTGCTGAGGCAGCTGCACAGCCAGCAAAGCTGAGAATGTGGTGGTGCAGCATCAATGAACCTTCCCTTTAAGTAGTGAATAAAGCCTGTGGCAATCATGACTTGTGATTAGACTGCACCTGATATTGGTCCACCCTTTGAGTATAACGTCAATGAGCTTGGGTTATAAAACTTGAATCAGGACTCCAATCATTTTTTTGAGCTGTGAGCACGAATTTTGAGTGCAGTCTAAAGCATTAGCGCCTGGCGCTAATTCTCCAACTTTTCTACTGACATCGCAAATTCCTTGGCTATAATGAATTTCTAGCCCTCAGTCTTTGAACACTCTAGTATATCAGCCCTCTGTAGTACTGTAATATTATCCTTAATCAATACTCCCACCCCCTGAAGGGATAATTACTAGTCCTAGCCCTTTTCGGGCTACCCCAGATCAGGCGTATTCCCCAGACGTTCACCTTCAACTAAAGTTAGAGATAGCCGAATCCTATAAGACGCTTAATTGGGTCTGAAGGTCCAGACTATCTCTCCCTAAAGGAAAGAAACAACTTGAAGATATTACCGTCCTCCAGATAGCACTTTTAATAAGTTTAACTAGACTGTAACCTTCCGGATATTATGAGGGTCCGGAAAAACCCCCCAGAATTCTGCAACTCCTCACAAAAGAGTGTACAGAAATTGAGTTTGCGAGGTTGATACAAAATTACTCTGTGAGATAATTCTAAAAATATATAGATTTATTAAAGAACCGACATTCAGCTAACAGTTGTTGATTCAATCACAACTTTAACAGTTCAAAATACAAATAGCTTACATTTCTTATCAGAGATCCTTATTCTCAAATCTTAACTTCATTACATTTCCACACTTCTACTTATTCTTAATCCAGAATATCCACCAAAATCAAATACCTTGATTACCCGAGACTCAAAGAGTTGTAGACCTACAGACTGGTTCTGAAGGCGAGAATCGCTCTGCCCCTTCCAGCGACTTCTGACTTTCTATCTGAAAAGCTCTATTTTTATACTTTTTTTTAGTGGTTTATCCTTTGAAGTTTTCTGCTGATGTAAGCTAATTATCTCTAGCCATACCTCTGTTGACTTCTTTCTATTCTTACTGTTAATTCAGCTGTTAGTTTGCAGAATTCTGTCTGCTGTATAGGTGTTTCAAAAACTTATCATATAAAATAGTTATTACAGATTTATCTCTTTGATGCCATTCTTTCGAAGGTCTTCAACTCAATTCTTAATATTGGCTTAACTGCTTATATTACAGACTTCTCGTCTCCTTGTGTTCCAAGTTCAACACATAAACAATGTGATTGCTTGGTACATCTATTGATGTAATATTTTCAAAGTCTTCTGTAGGTATCTTTTACAACATGTAAATTAAAAACACTTCATCTCGGGTGTCCTTTGCATTTCTTAGCTATTTCAATTGGTTGTATATATAATCGTGTTTCCTGTTTCATTTGATGTTACTTTTACAAAGGCACATGGTTTTTTAATGTTCTGTTTTTCTGTTCGAAGTGTTATTTTTTAACACTTTACTTGGACATTGCTATTGTGTTGGTTCCAAACTGCAGACTCCTTGGAACCTGCAACCCTCTGTTTCAATGAGGCCATTGTCTCAGTGTCAATAACCATTTCCCATTTCAAAAGCTTGCGTGGTGTTTATAACTTTTGTGTTAACACTTCATCTTATCTCAGAAGCCTGTATTTCTGTTTGCGGCTTGTGTCGTTGAGGCTTTTAGATTTTTAAACCCAGTTTGTCATGTGTTAATAAAATCAGAATTCTGTTCATAGGATGGTGTAATTTTCTGAAATATGGCTATTCCATTACACCCCCCCTCCACCCCCGACACCCCATCCTGTCTTTTTTCCTTCTCTATCACTCCGGAATACATTGTAGTCAGGAATGTTTAGTTCCCATTCCTGCCCATATTTAATCCAGGTCTTCGTTATAGCAACTATATCATAACCTCATGTGACAACTTGTGCCTGTAGCTTGTCAACTTATTTGTAACACTCCTCGCATTAACACACATGTATTCCAACACCATGCTCGAATCATAGAATGGTTACAGCATAGAAGGAGGCCATTCGGCCCATCGAGCCCACACTGGCTCTCTGCAAGAGTACTTCAGCTAGTCCCACTCCCCCGCCCTTTCCCCATAGCCCTGCAAAAAATTTTCCTTCAGGTACTTATCCAATTCGCTTTTGAAAGCCACAATTGAATCTGCCTCCACCACCCTTTCAGGCAGTGCATTCCAAATCCTAACCACTCGCTGCGTAAAAAAGTTTTTCCTCATACCGCCTTTGATTCTTTTGCCAATCTGTGTCCTCTGGTTCGTGACCCTTCCGCCAATGGTAACAGTTTCCCTCTATCTACTCTGTCCAGACCCCTCATGATCTTGAACACCTCTATCAAATCTCCTCTCAACCTTCTCTGCTCTAAGGAGAACAACCCCAGCTTCTCCAGTCTATCCACGTAACTGAAGACCCTCATTCCTGAAATAATTCTCGTCAATCTTTTCTGCACCCTCTCTAAGGCCTTCACATCCTTCCTAAAGTGCGGTGCCCAGAATTGAACACAATACTCCAGTTGAGGCCGAACCAGTGGTTTATACAGGTTCATCATAACTTCCTTGCTTTTGTACTCTATGCCTCTATTTATGAAGCGGAGATGCCGGTGTTGGACTGGGGTGGACAAAATTGAGAGGTCGCACAACACCAGGTTATAGTCCAACAGTTTTATTTGAAATCACAAGCTTTCGGAACTATCGCTCCTTCCTCAGGTGAAGTAAATTGGATACAGAATCGTCAGAGCATATATAGATGGAAAAAAAAGCATGTGTACTTTACAATTGCAGACCAATAAATTAAATCATCCTGACTATCTGCCGAGGTGTGATAAAGTTAATTAAGTCAGCCAGGAAGGTACCACATCAAAAGACATAGCAAGATACAACTGAGACAATGAGGTGAAGTCGCAGGGGTTCTAACGTGTCAAAAGCTGCCGTCTGTATGTAAAACGAAAAGCTTTAAAAAAAAAAAATTTTACTTTTTTACTGGGAAAATTTTTACTTTTTTACTGGGAATCACATCTGTGAACAAGCTAACGACGACTCGAGTCCGGATCACGTCATGTATCGTGACATAAACCCAAGATCCCGATTGAGACCGTCTTCATGAGTGCAGAACTTGGCTATCAGTTTCTGCTCGATGATTTTGCGTTGTCGTGTGTTTCTAAGCAGTCAAGGACATTCAGCCTCGGATCTGCGGGTAAGCGTTCTCCAAGGCAACCTTAGAAACACACGACAACGCAAAATCATCGAGCAGAAACTGATAGCCAAGTTCTGCACTCATGAAGACGGTCTCAATCGGGATCTTGGGTTTATGTCACGATACATGACGTGATCCGGACTCGAGTCGTCGTTAGCTTGTTCACAGATGTGATTCCCAGTAAAAAAGTAAAAATTTTCCCAGTAAAAAAGTAAAATTTTTTTTTTTTTAAAGCTTTTCGTTTTACATACAGACGGCAGCTTTTGACACGTTAGAACCCCTGCGACTTCACCTCATTGTCTCAGTTGTATCTTGCTATGTCTTTTGATGTGGTACCTTCCTGGCTGACTTAATTAACTTTATCACACCTCGGCAGATAGTCAGGATGATTTAATTTATTGGTCTGCAATTGTAAAGTACACATGCTTTTTTTTCCATCTATATATGCTCTGACGATTCTGTATCCAATTTACTTCACCTGAGGAAGGAGCGATAGTTCCGAAAGCTTGTGATTTCAAATAAAACTGTTGGACTATAACCTGGTGTTGTGCGACCTCTCAATTTTTTCTATTTATGAAGCCCAGGATCCCATATGCTTTTTTAACTGCTTTCTCAACCTGCCCTGTCACCTTCAACGATTTGTGCACATATACTCCCAGGTCTCTCTGTTCATGCACCCTCTTTAGGTTTGTACCCTTTAGTCTATATTGCCTCGCCTCATTCTTTTTACTAAAATGTATCACTTCGCACTTTTCTGCGTTAAACTTCATCTGCCACATATCCGCCCATTTCACCAGCCTGTCTATGTCTTCTTGAAGTCTATCACTGTCCTCCTCACTGTTCACTATACTTCCAAGTTTTGTGTCATTTGCAAATTTTGAAATTGTGCCCTGTACACCCAAGTCCAAGTCATTAATATATATCAAGAAAAGCAGTGGTCCTAGTACCGACCCCTGGGGAACACCACTGTATACCTTCCTCCAGTCCGATAAACAACCGTTCACCACTACTCTCTGTTTCCTGTCACTTAGCCAATTTCGTATCCATGCTGCCACTGTCCCTTTTATTCATGGGCTTCAACTTTGCTGGCGAGCCTATTATGTGGCACTTTATCAAACGCCTTTTGGAAGTCAGCTTTGCTTTTTACCTCCATCTAGTTCCTGCTCTTTCTACACTATTCTTTGTTCTGTTGCTGTTTGTCCCTCTTAGTTTTCAATGCAACTTGTTTCTGCTCTCTGCTGCCATGACCTGGTGCCCTTCTCCCTGCTAAATTAGTTTAAACCCTCCCCCACAGCACTAGTTAACCTCCCCACAGTGACACTGGCCCCAGCCCTGTTTAGCTGCACCCTGTCTGGCTTGTACTGGTCCAAATTGCCCCAGAACTGGAGACACCAGCGGCAGCGGAGTATAAAACAGCGCCGACCTGATTAGAGACACCAGGAGTGACGGAACCATCGATGATTTCCAAAAAAAACAAAGAGTGATGTCACAGGACAGCAGGTAGGTGATTGGTTGGTGAGTATTAAGGTTATTTTCTCTCTAACCTAGGACAGTGGTTTAAACTAGGTGTGGGAAACTATAACTGTATTAAATTTACAGCTTAACGAGTTAAGCTATTTAATATAACTATAAATAATTGTTGAATAAAGACTTTAAGTAATTAAATAAATAAAATAAGGCAAGGCAGGTTGTGTGTCTGGACTGCAGTCTGTGGGAGTTTGTGGACGGTGAGACTGTCCCGAGCGAACACATCTGCAGGAGATGTCTCCATCTCGAATCTCTCCGGCTCAGAGTCACTGAGCTGGAGTGCGAGTTGGAGACACTCCGACACATAAGGGACTGGGAGGGGGAGGAATTTCTGGACAGTTTTATCCAGTCACACCCCAGAGGAAAGCACAGGTTCAGGAAAGGGAGGGTGTGACTGTTAGGGAGACGGGTAGCGGGGATTTAGGAGAGGTTGAGAAGGAGGTTCCGCAGACACTGGTCCTGTCCAACAGGTACGATGTATTCGCTACCTGTGAGAACAAGGAGAAAGACTGTGGGGAGGACAGCCACAATGCAGACCAAGGTACCGTGGCTCAGAAGGCTGTCCAAGGGGGGGAAGAGCAGAATAGAAATGTGGTAGTGATAGGGGGCTCTGTAATTAGGGGGATAGATAGCATCGTCTGCAGCCAAGAACGAGAATCCCGAAGGGTGTGTTGCCTACCCGGTGCCAGGGTAAGGGATATCTCAAGACGGCTGGAGAGGAACTTGGAAAGGGAGGGTGGAAATCCAGTTGTCGTGGTCGATGTTGGAACAAACGACATAGGTAGGAACAGGGAGGAGGTCCTGCTGAAAGAGTATCAGGAGTTAGGATTAAAAAGCAGGACCTCGCGGGTAATAATATCTGGATTATTGCCCGAGCCACGTGCAAATTGGCACAGAAGCAGACAGATCAGGAGAATTAACACATGGCTAAAGGGCTGGTGTGGGAATGGGAATGGAGTTCCTAGAATGTCGACAGGACTCCTTTCTAACCCAATATGTAAAAAGCCCAACAAGGGAGGACTCGCTATTGGATCTAGTTATGGGGAATGAGCCAGAGCAGATAAGAAAAGTAAAAGTAGGGGAACGTATAGGCAATAGTGACCATAATATAATACGCTTTAAGATGACAATAGAGAAGGACATAAGAATGACAAAAAACAAGTTAATAGATTGGAGAAAAGCTGATTTTCAGGGGCTGAGAGTAGAACTTGGGAAGATAAAATGGGCAACAATATTGGCAAACCACGATGTAGAATGACAATGAGAAACATTTAAAATGGTGTTCAACAGAGTGCAGGAAAAATATATTCAGCTAAAAGGAAAGAACAAACTAAACACTAATGAGACTCCGTGGATGAATAAAGATAAAAGGAAACAATTGAGGGTAAGGAAAGAGGCATACATTAAGGGCGAAAAATTGGGTTGCTTTGCAACCTCTAGCGCCCGGGCACGGCGCCGTTAACGCCTCCCATGAAATTCAGGTTAGCGGCGACAGTAGTCGGTAGCTGCGCCACCAGTGATGACATCATCGCCATGCGCAGCGCCCCACTCGCGCTCCGGCCACAAACTTGGGTTGCGCCCCCTGACCTATCGCTGGACGATATGTCCGACAGGGTCAGGGTGGTGTTTTTGCAGCCGCCACGGCGCTAATTAAAGGGCAGGTGTCGGGCGACCACTTTTTTTGGCTGACTGCCAGCACCTGCCCCCTTCCCCTTTTTCATGCAGGGTGCCGGTCGCGATCGCTCAGCCCAACACTCCTCTTGAGTGCCGGGCTGTTTTCCCAGCACCCTGCTCCCCGGTGGTCCAGCAGGGCCCCGGGGCACGCAGCACTAGGCCCCTCCCCTTTAATTAGGGGAGGGAGGCCTGCAAAGATGCAGTGCTACATGCCGACGCGTGTGGCGCTGTTGCATGTAGCACCACAAAATTCACTGGTAGTGCCCCAAGAAGGAGGGGGAGCGCTTCCCGTAGCGCCCCGCCTCCTGCTTGGGGCGGTACTACTGAAGTTACGGCGCAGGGGTGCTAACTTTCTTGGGATGCTAAAATTAGCATCCTGGTGATGTTAGCGCCCCAAAGGGGGCGCCACCGAATTTTTCCCCCTAAGTACATAGACAGCAGAGGAGTGCACGATAAGAGAGAATACGAAGGGATTAGGAGAGAAGTCAAAAAACAATTAGGAAGGCAAAGAGGAACTATGAAATTAAATTATCAAGGAACATAAAACAAAATAGTAAACATTTTTACAGGCACATCAATAAAAAAAGGAAGGTTGGGATGGGAATAGGTCCAATAGGGATGGGCAGGACAATACCACAGATAACGATAGGGAGATGGCTGAAATATTAAATCATTATTTCGCTTCAGTATTTACCAGGGAGATAGAACAGGTGGACATGATATTAGATGATGAGATGAGTAATGAGTTAAGTGTATTTAAAATAAAAAAAGGGATATATTAAATAAACTAATCAAACTCAAAGAGGATAAAACCCCTGGTCCGGATGGATTGCATCCACGCATTTTAAAAGAATCTAGGGAAGAGATAGCACAGGCATTACTACATATATTTAATAATTCGTTAGAAACAGGTGTAGTGCCAGAGGACTGGCGGATAGCTAATGTAATACCTATATTTAAGAAGGGGGATAGAACATGTCCAGGGAATTATAGACCAGTCAGCTTAACATCGGTGATAGGAAAAATAATGGAATCTCCACTAAAGGAGAGAATAAAAGAACATCTAGAAACTAAAAGTATAATAATGAATAGTCAGTATGGATTTCAAAAGGGAAAATCTTGCTTGACCAACCTTACTGAATTTTTTGAAGAGGTAACAGAGAGAGTAGACAATGGTAATGCAGTAGATGTAATTTATCTAGATTTTCAAAAGGCCTTCGATAAGGTACCCCATAATAGACTGATGAATAAGGTCAGAGAATGCGGAGTCAGGGGGACAAGTAGCAGAATGGATTGCTGGCTGGATTCAAGACAGAAAGCAGAAAGTGGGAGTAAAGGGTAGCTATTCACAGTGGCAGATGGTGGGTAGTGGTGTTCCACAAGGATCAGTGCTGGGACCACTGCTGTTCACAATTTACATGAATGATTTAGACTTTGGAATCAAAACCACAATTTCTAAATTTGCAGATGATACCAAATTGGCGGGGGGGTGGGGTGGGGTAGTCAATACTGAGGAGGACTGCAAAAAATTACAAGAGGACATTAATAAACTTGCAGAATGGGCAAATAATTGGCAAATGAAGTTCAACACAGATAAATGTGAGGTGTTACATTTTGGTAGGAAGAATAGGGAGGTCACTTATCACTTGGAGGGTGGGAGTCTAGGTGGGGTAGAGGAACAAGGGGATCTCGGAGTACAAATACACAAATCACTAAAATTTGCGCTACTGGTTAGCAAGGCCATTAAAAATGCAAACCAAGCACTAGGGTTTATTTCTAGAGGTATAGAATTGAAAAGTAGGGAAGTTATGCTAAACCTGTATCGAACCTTGGTTAGACCACACTTAGAGTACTGCGTAAAAAGGATATAGAGGCTTTGGAGAGGGTGCAGAGATGATTTACAAGGATGATACCAGAAATACGATGAACAGGCTGGGTCTCTTTTCTCTTGAAAAAAGAAGGCTGAGGGGTGACCTAATAGAGGTCTATAAAATTATGAAAGATTTTGATAGAGTGGATACAGAGAGAATGTTTCCACTTGTGGGGAAGAGCATAACTAGAGGCCATCAATATAAGATAGTCACCAAGAAATCCAATAGGGAATTCAGCAGAAACTCCTTTACCCAAAGAGTGGTGAGAATGTGGAACTCGCTACCTTAAGGAGTGGTTGAAGCGAATAGTATAGATGCACTTAAGGGGAGGCTGGACAAGCATATGAGGGAGAAGGGAATAGAGGATTATACTGATAGATTTAGATGAGGAAAGACGGGAGGCGGCTCGAGTGGAGCATAAACACTGGCATGGACTGGTTGGGCTGAATGGCCTGTTTCTGTGCTGTATATCCTATGTAATCCTATGTGATCCTATGTGATCCTATGTAATCCTATGTAAATGTCTGAGGAATCTGAAGCCCTCCCTCCTACATCACTTTTCCAGCCATGCGTTCACCTGTATTATCTTTCTGTTTCTCTACTCACTAGCACATGGCACTGGGAGTAACCCAGAGATTACCACTTTTGAGATCCTATTCTTTAATCTTTTTCCTAGCTCCTGAAACTTTGCCTGTAGGACATCAACCCTCTTCCTATCTATGAAAGTAGATCCAACATGGACCATGACTTATGAATGTTCCCCTTCTCCTCGCATAATGGCCTACACCTGTTCTGTAATATCCTTTACCCTACATAGAAACATAGAAACATAGAAGATAGGAGCAGGAGTAGGCCATTGGCCCCTCGAGCCTGCTCCGCCATTCAATGCGATCATGGCTGATCATCCAAACTCAGTACCCTGTACCTGCCTTCTCCCCATATCCCTTGATACCTTTAGCTTTAAGAAATATATCTAACTCCTTCTTGAATATATTTAATGACTTGGCCTCAACTACCTTCTGTGGTAGAGAATTCCACAGGTTCACCACTCTCTGGGTGAAGAAATTCTTCCTCATTTCTGTCCTAAATGGCACCATGGTACTGTCCTCCCTGGCACCAGGGAGGCAACACATCATCCGGGACTCATGTCTGCAGTTGCAGAAATGCCTGTCTATTGCCGGACTATTGATTCGCCGATAACAACTGGATTTCTACAGTTTGTGGAGCACCCCTATGCGGCCGAGTCTCCCACGGTGCTGTGGGCTTGCTTCTGACTGCACTCCCCCGAGGTGTCATCACCCTCGCTGGCATTAAACACTCCCAGGGGGTTCCTGCACTGCCTGTTCCCTCAAGTCTGCCTGGTGGTCATCCACTCCATCTCCCCTGAACTCTCTGTAGCTGCGGTGGGTGGGGACAGTGGGGGGAGGAGCCTCCTGAAACGTGCTATCAACGAAACTCTCAGCTGCACATATGCACTGTTGTGACGCCAGCCAGCCCTCAAACTCAAAAACTCTGAGCTCGATCTCGAGCAGTTGGCAGCATATAGGCGGAAGGAAGTGGCAAAGCCAGTCAGTGCTGTTTTCAATATTTGGTACCGGATTCTCAATGCTGCAAAGAGTTTAATAACCTTACCAGGTCGGGAAAGAAAAGAGGAACAAGCTACACCTTCCAAAATACACAATACTAAGCAAGCCTGACACTTACAATCACCTTCCATCACTGTATTAAAATGCTTTAAAAATGTACTATCAATGTCCAAGATGTAGTACCCTTTATAACCCCCAGGCCTTTATCTGGACGTGTTCCAGCACTCACGTCATTTCATGCATTCATTTCATACATGTAATGCAATTGCCAGTTGCATGCATCTGTTATCACACCTGGAATTCTCTACCATACAGCACTGTAGGAGAACCTTCACCACACAGACTATAACGATTCAAAAAGGCGACTCACCACCACCATCTCACGGGCAATTAGGATTGGGCAATGAATGCTGGCCTTGCCAGTGACGCCCACATTCTGTGAATGAATACATTTAAAAAAAAACATAATGGCCTCCATGCATCCGCATCTGGGCCGGGATTTTCCCATTGCAGAGCGTGTGGGTTTGGGAGCGGGTCGGCGGTTAGAAGTGCTGAAATTGACAGCGCGTCGGCAACCCGCCGTCATCCCACTGACTTCCGTCTTTAACTGGGGCGTGTTTCGAAGTGCGTCACGGACTCACTCGGGAGAGGCGGGCGACCTCATTGAGGTAGTTAACGACTCGTTGAAAGACCTTTAACAGCTTATTTAACGCGAGGTTTCAACTTTAACTGGTTGCGCACGGGATTCATGGACCTCGGGAAGCTCGCCTGTGAAGGGGAGGCAGGAGCTCAGTGGCCATTGTGCGAGTTCATTAAGTGACAGCTGGAAAAAGCCCATAAATACACACGCCTTACACCTGCTTCCTTGCCGAAGGGAAAGGCTCTTGCTGACACCATTTTGTGCCGAGATTTTGCTTTCAGGAGTTTGCAGGTGATTTCTGCAACCTCAGAATCCACTCTCACTACATTGCAAGTCACTCTCACTACATTGGAGGATTGTGCCTCTGATCTTCACTTTACCTGCCATCTAGCAGTTCAGCATGGGTGCCTCTTATGCTGTTTCACCTTGAACCTCAGATTTGGACCAAGATGAGCCCCAGCACCAACAACACCAGCCACACCAGCAGCAGCAGCAACACCAACAGCAGCAGCAACACCAACCTTCTCCTCAACAACCTGATGCTCCATAGGAGATAGGATCAGCACAGGGCTGGACCGTACCGGAGGCGATACCCCCAACACAGGGCATACAGGCAGAGGATGAGCTTCCTGGACATGACTGAACAGCAGTGCCTCAGGAGCCTCAGGCTATCATGCCAGGTCATGGCAGACATTTGTAGCTTGCTGGAAGAAGACCTGCTGCCCAAAGGACCTGGTGGACACGGCTTACCAGTGGCTGTCAAAGCCACCACTGCCCTCAACTTTTCTGCCTCAGGCTCCTTCCAGGGATGTGCAGCAGACATTTGCAGGATCTCGCAGTCGACCGTCCACAAATGCATCTCCCAGGTGACCGATGCCATGTTTCACAAGTTCAGTTTCACCAGTGTACAGTTATGTACACTTTGCCACTGATGAAGCCAGTGTTACTGAGCGGGTGTTCTGCTTTGTGATTCTGGCTGGCTTCCCACAGGTGCAGGGTGTCACCGACTGCACACATGTGGCCATCAAGGCACCCCCAGATCACCCAGGAGTGTTTGTGAACCGGAAGTACTTCCACTCCCTCAATGTGCAGCTCGTCTGCAAACATAAAAAGGTCATCATGCATGTGTGTGCACCAGATTCCCTGGGAGTTGTCATGACTTTTTCGTCCTGTGCCAGTCCACCCTCCCTCAGCTCTTCGCACCTCCAAACAGACTTACCGGCTGGCTGCTTGGAGACAAGGGCTATCCACTGAAGAAATGGCTCATGACACCCTTGAGGAGGCCAAGCAATGAGGCCGAGGAGTGATATAATGAAAGCAAGAGCTCCACCAGATGGGTCATAGAGCAAGCAATCAGCATGCTGAAAATGGGCTTCAGATGCCTTGACAGATCTGGAGGAGCCCTTCAGTACGCACCAGCCAGATTCTCTGGAATCATTGTCATATGCTGTGTACTGCACAACATAGCGCAGCAGCGAGGACTGGAGCTACAGGAGGAGCAAGGCACAGAGCACACAGCCTCTTTGGAGGACAAGGAGGAGGAGGAACCTAAGGTGGAGATGGCACTAGCAGCGGCGCACATTGCTGCCCGGGAGGCCCGGGATGGCCTCATAATGGCCCGATTTACTTCAGTTGCACCAGTGCACCTATATGGATTACATAGGATATACGGCACAGAAACAGACCATTCGGCCCAACCAGTCCATGCCGGCGTTGATGCTCCACACAAGCCACATGGCTTCCAGATGATGTACCAACTTCCCCCCCACCCCCACCAACAACACAAAGCAGTCCTATAATGACCAAACCATTCCTGTCAACCAAACACCCATTGCTCGAGGTTAAGTAATGTCTTACCATTCACTCCAAGTGACAAAGCCACATCCTAGGTAGCAGGCAAAAATGGACAAAATGGGAAAGTAGTGTAAAGAAATACATTTATGTGCATCATAAATAGAACTGAAACTTAACACTAACGGTGTTTACTAAGGAAGTGGATGCTGACAAAATATTGGTAGAAGTGGAAAAGGTAGAAGCAATGGAAGGGATGAAAATTGATAGACAGGATGTACTAAAAGACTGGGTATGCTTAGAGTGGATAAGTTGCCTGGTCCAGATGGCTTGCATCCCAGGTTGCTAAGGGAATTGGGGGAGGAGATAGCGGAAGCGCTTGCCGTAATTTTCCAATCTTCCCTAGATGAGGGGGAGGTGCCTAAGGATTGGAAAGTGGCAAATGCGACACCATTGTTCAAGAAAGGGTGTAAGGACAATCCTAGTAACTACAGGCCGGTCAGTTTAACATCAGTGGTGGGTAAAGATTTAGAAACTATAATCAAGAAAAAAATTAACGGGCACTTGGAGAGGTTTAAGCTAATTAAGGAGAGCCAACACGGATTTGTAAAAGGCAGATCGTGTTTGACTAATCGAATTGAATTTTTTGATGAAGTAACAGGGAGGATTGATGAAGGGAATGCAATGGATGTTGTCCACATGGATTTTAGGAAGGCATTTGACAAAGTACCACATAGAAGGCTGGTTAATAAAATTGAGGCTCATGGAATAGGTGGGTCAGTGGCAGCTTGGATAAGGAATTGGCTTAAGGATAGAAAACAGTGAGTTGTGGTAAATGGCTGTTTTTCAGACTGGAGGATGGTAGACAGTGGTGTTCCCAAGGGTCAGTGCTGGGGCCACTGCTTTTGTTGATATATATAAATGACCTGATATTGGAATACAGAGTAGAATTTCTAAATTTGACGATGACACCAAGCTTGGGGGTGTGGCAAACAGTGAGGATGATACCAATCGACTGCAACAGGACATAGAAAGGCTAGCAGAATGGGCAGACAAGTGGCAGATGGAATTTAATACAGAGAAGTGTGAGGTGATGCATTTTGGCAGAAGGAACAGGGAGAGGCAATATACACTTAATGGCACAATTTTAAAGGGTGTGCAGGGACAGAGGGACCTGGGAGTTAATGTGCATAGGTCCCTGAAGGTGGCAGGACATATTGAGAGAGTGGTTAGCAAAGCATATGGGATCTTGGGCTTCATAAATAGAGGTATTGAGTACAAAAGTAGAGAAGTTATGCTGAACCTTTATAATGCGCTGGTTAGGCCACAACTGGTGTATTGCATCCAGTTCTGGTCACCACACTTTAGGAAAGATGTGAAGGCCCTTGAGAGGGTGCAGAGGAGATTTACCATAATGGTTCTGGGGATGGGGGATCTTAGCTACAAGGACAGGTTGGAGAAGCTGGATTTCTTTTCAATAGAGCAAAGGATGTTGAGGGGTGATTTGATAGAGGTGTTCAAGATTGTGATGGGTTTGTATAGGCTAGACAGGGAAAGGCTGTTCCCACTAGTTGATGGTACAAGGACTAGGGGACACAGATTTAAGGTTTTGGGCAAGAGATATGGGGGGTTGTGAGGAAAAACCTTTTTACGCAGCAAGCATTGAGGACGTAGAACTCGCTGCCGACTGAAGTGGTGGAAACGGGAGACTGGATAGGCACTTGAGGGAAATAAACTTGCAGAGCTACGGGGATAGAGCGGGGGAATGGGACTGACTGGATTGCTCCACAGAGAGCCGGTATGGACTCGATGGGCCGAAAGGCCTCCTTCTGTGCCGTTATGACTCTATGACTATTTTGGCAAACACCCATGTGCATACCCTTGTGCATCTACGATTGTGTCATTTTTCTTTTGTGAGTGCTTCTACGAGGTGCAACCCCTGTGGCTTCAGCAGAGGTAGAGACAGGCTGCTCACTTCCCTGCTGTGACTGCTTAGACACTTTTGGCGGACATTCTCTGGGTTTTAGGGCCTGTGAGGGCCCTGCCAAAGTCTGCTCCTGCTCCAAATGTGCAGAGGCAGCATGCGGGGCTCTGACTGAGGGGGAGGCAACAGGGAAGAAGTGGGAGTACTTGGAGCAGACCCCTACTTCCATGTCCCCTCTCACCATCATTCCTCTCATGGGCCACCCACAATTCCCTCCTACCAACAAGCTGGAGAGCACCTTGCTGCACATCAGTGGGGCGATGAACGCCCAAGTATATGTTGGTAGCCCTCCTAGAGATGAGGTCAATGAGAGTCTGCAATCTATTGTTCACAGAAAGCATATTCTCGTTCGACTGGCGCATTAGCTGTTCCATGCAGGTGGCCATCCTTTCCATGGAACAGCACATCGTCACCATCGCCTGCAACACGGTGGTGCTCCTGTTGGAGATGGACTCCTCCATTCTCTCTACAATCGCGCACAACGCGGCTGAAAAAGCTGCCAGAGCCTCGCACATTTGTTGTTGCTTCTGCGAGATCAGCCTCTTTGTCGATGGCCCCCGAGGTTCAGCATCTGCATTCAGCTGGGCAGAGCTTGAAGCGTCCAGTGCCCTCCGGCGTGGACTCTCCACAGCTGTCCCTGTCTCCACCATCTGCTCTTTCTCACTTGTGAATTTTGAGACACCAGGTGACAACACAACTCTATGTCTGGATGGACCCACCGACGTGTGCATATCTGCGCTGGTGCTGAGTGCGCATGGGTCTGGTGACAGTACACCCTCAGAGACTGACGCTTCCTCTGAGGAGTCGTCTTCCTCCTCTGGCTGGACAGTGGTGGGGGGGGGGCGTTATTTGATGGACCAGTGGGAGAGTAAAGAAATGAATTATAAGTCTTATGATAAAAATGTGTAACGTTACCATTATGCACATGATGACATTTCACTGGCTGCTGACATCAAGTCACCATGAGTGACTGTTGTATGCCACATGGCTGTATGATATTTAATTCTGTCACCAGGTTGCTGGGAGGTCCCCCTCTCTCCATCTCCTACTACCAGCAGCTCTGCAACTCCGCTTACTTCCAGCGCCTCCTCCTCTGCTAGCATCAATGTACTGTAAATTGGAGGGCCAGCTCTGGTTCTCTGTCTCTCCCTGTTGTTCTGTGCTCTCTTCTCCTGCAAGGAGGGAAAGAAGAGAAGTTTGAGTGAGAGTGATGGAATGAGTGTAAGGGATGGATGGGCTACAACTCTAGAGGGTGACTATGAGGGAGTGGCGTGACATTGCCAAATGGCCTCCTTCTGTGGTGTTACTTCCTATATTTGCATCAGGATGAGGGTGAGTGTTAGTGGTGGTCAGTCAGATGGGGTTGTGAGTAGGTGCATAGAGAGTGAGGGATGGGTGCACCTTGCAAGGTAGGTTAGCGTGAGGATTGACGTGCAGGAGTAGGCTTGGGAAGGCAGAGTGATGGAGTTGGGGGTGACATGCACATCAGAATTTAGTTGAATGTGGCATTGTACTCATCTTTCCTGACCTCATGGGATCATGAAATCTCTTCTGACATTGAATCCAGTTGTGGCTGACAACACCCCTGCTGCTGACCTCCTGGGCGATCTCCAACCATGCCCTTTTGGTATCAGTGGATGGTCTCTTGCACCCGTTACCAAGCGCTAATGGCCCAGCTCAGTGGCATTAAACTCGAAGCGCTGACCAATATCAGGTGCAGTCTAATCACAAGTCATCATTGCCACAGACTCTTTCCAGTCCTCAAAGGGGAGGTTCATTGATGCTGCAGAACATCATTCTCATCATTGCTGGCTGTGCAGCCATCTCAGCCAACAGCAGCAGGTCAAGGAGAAGGAGCCGGATGAATCAAGCAGCCCTCATGGCCCTTCTCCTCCCTCTGGCCACATGTTCCAATCTTTCTCGCTGCCTCCGCCGTAGATCCTGGAGGGTGAGATCGACTGCCAGTTCAGCCCCCATTAATGCAAACCAAGTGTAGCACTTTGATATGTTATGAGAATAAATGTAACTAATTGCTAGTAGCCACAACACTCCTAATACTAAACAACCTTTAAATGACTGAATTAAACTGTTGCACATTGTCAAACTGACAAGGAAGCAGTGAAACAGCACTAACCTGACAGCTGCAACTCATTACTCATGATCCCTTTAAGTAGCACCCTGGAGCATGCACCCGCCTGCTTGACACCTCCTCTCCCTGTCACTGTCGGGGCAAGGAGCTAAGGCAGGGGGCAACAATGAATTTTGCAGATCGGGCACCCAGTGAGCGTTGTATGCTCACTGACATCACGATCTGTCTGGTGCTGAAGCCCCTGGCAGTAACTGTTAGCGGTGGCGCTATGGTGTGGCCGGATTTGCCGTGCGGCGCCAGATTAGCCTCACCCCGACGCTACGCCTCAGCGCCCCGTTAGCGCTCCTGCCAGGCGCTAATGGGAGGTGCTAACCAACTTAATTTTTCCCCGTTATAGTTTAAAAATGTTGGAACAAAAGTTTTGAAGGCAATCTATGATTGCTAGTTGCCTCCAGTTAATTTGCTTTCATTTGTCTTAATGGTTACCTGTTGCTACATCATCAGGGTTAACAGCTGTAGGTAGGAAAAAGTGTCACCCTCCATTGTTCCAGGAAATGTCTTGTGCATCAGAAACATAGGGTAGAGAATCAGGCGGTTATCTAATAATGACTACAGAGCCATGAAAATTGAATTACCACTCTGCCCATGCCTATTGCAAAGTCCTTAGAGAGGTTAACTTTGGCTTTGTATGAAGAAAACTGGAACATACATTAAAATAGGACATTCCTCCTCTCTTTCTGGACCTCGTTTTATCTCTACATCTCGGTTGCCAGTTTCAGCACATCGACTACTAACTGAGTGTAATGATGCCTGGATTGAGAATGTGTATCAATAAACCTGTTCAGCCATGTGTGACTTTACACAGTGAATGCAGCAGCCATCTTATTATACTTTCTTTTTAAAGTTTAAAAAGATCCATCAGCCCACTTTTACAGTTCCAACGTTAGTAAAAAGTTGACAGGACATTAAAAATTAACATTAAATATTTCATTTGCCTTTATGTATGCATGTGCACAGTTCTGCCTTAGCTGAGTTTAGAGCAATGCAGAGCTAGCAATATAATTCAACACTGTCCTATTGCAGCACTTGAAAGCACGAACCAGTGTCAAAACCGTATTTGCTGTGTAGAAACACTCCAATTTCTCAAATTGGGACCTGCCTAAATATTTTAAAATGTTTTTAAAATGTTTTTAAAACAAAAATATAAATGCAATTGCAGATAAGAACATAAGAATGTAAGAAATAGGAGCAGGGGTAGGCCATACACCCCCTCAAGCCTGCTCTGCCATTTAATAAGATCATGGCTGATCTTCTACCTCAACTCCACATTTCCGCACAATCCCCATATCCCTTGTTTTCCTTAGTGTCCAAAAAACTATCAATCTCACTCTTGAATATACTCAATGACTGAGCATCCACAACCCTCTGGTGTAAACAATTCCAAAGATTCACAACCCTCTGAGTGAAGAAATTTCTCCTCATCTCTGTCCTAAATGGCCGACCCCTTATCCTGAGATTATGATCCCCGAGTTCGAGACTCTCCAGCTGGGAAAACAGCATCTACCCAGTCAAGCCCGCTATGATTTTTATATGGTTCAATGAAATCACCACTCATTCTTTTAAACTCCAGAGCGTATAGGCCCATTCTACTCAATCTCTCCTCATAGGATAACCCTCTCATCCCAGGAATCAATCTAGTGAACCTTTGTTGCACCCCCTCTAAGGCAAGCATATCCTACCTTAGATAAGGAGACCAAAACTGTGCTCAGTACTCCAGGTGTGGTCTCACCAAAGCCCTATATAATTGCAGCAAGACTTCCATACTCTTATCCTCCCACCCCCTTGGAATAAAGGCTAACATACCATTTGCCTTCCTAATTGCTTGCTGTCCCTGCATGTTAACTTTCTGTGATTTGTGTACAAGGACACCCAAATCCCACTGCATACCAACATTTACTAGTCTCTCACCATTTAAAAAATATTCTGCTTTTCTATTCTTCCTACCAAAGTGAATAATTTCACATTATACTCCATCTGCCACCTTATTGCCCTGTCTATATCCCTTTGCAGCCTCTTTGCATCCTCTTCACAGTTTACTTCCCCACCTAGCTTTGTTTCATCTACAAACTTGGATACATTACATTCAGCCCTCTCATCTAAGTCATTGATATAGATTGTAAATAGCTGAGGCCCAAGCACTAATCCTTGCAGCACCCCACTATTTACATCTACCAACCATAAAATGGCCCGTTTATCCCTATTCTCTGTTTTCTGTCCATTAACCAATCCTCAGTCCAAGCTAATATATTACCCTCAATCACATGAGCCCTAATCTTGTGTAGTAACCTCTTGTGTGGCATCTTGTTGAATGCCTTTTGAAAATCCAAATATACTACATTCACTGGTTCCCCCTTATCTACCCTGCTAGTTACACCCTCAAAAAGCTCCAATAGATTTGTCAAACATGATTTCGTAAAACCATGTTGACTCTGCTTAATCATAGGATGATAACCATTGCCTCTCCATGCTCCACATTTATGCTGAGCCACTTATTGATAATTATGCACAGCTGCTGCTGAATGAACGTGCGGAGCAGCAGCTCAGAACAGCAAATGTTTTGTTTGCTTGGGTAGGAAGAAGAGTTATGTATCATTTTCATCACAACGAACTAAAAAAAAAAGACTTTTATTTATATAATGCTTCACCACATCTCAAAGCAATTCCCATGCAATGCTTTCTTTGAAGTGCATTGATTGTCATTATGTAGGCAAATAGAACAGCCGTTTTGAGCACAGCAGATTCCCACACGTAACAATGAGATGGCCAAACGAACGCTCGAATGAACGAACGAACGATTGAATGAATGATCGTATGAACGATTGAAAACGATGCCAGTAGGACTGGCTTAAAACGGGTAGCAGTATATCTGTAGCAGTTAATTGAATTATGATGGTGCTATGTGATTTGTACACAGTGGTGTTAAACTGTTTTCTTTTATGTGGAGTTTACCTTGAGATTGTTGTTTTAAATCTACAAAGTTTGTGTGAGATTGTTTAAGGGTAGTTGTACTGTAAACTTTGTTGATTATTTGAAAATTTCATCATTGCATTTATATTGTTAATCATAAAGCTGTTTTTAAGGCTTTATTGTTTATTGTGATCAATGAATGTAATGGTTTACTATCTAACTGATGAGTTGTATAAGTACTAATGTACTTGAATAATAAAAAGATTCAGCTCACAAAAAAAACCAATGAGATGGCTGACAAGCTGGGTGTGTTGGTTGAGGGAGGAATGTTGATCAGGATGCCAGGTGTATTTCCTGCTCTTCAAATAGGGCCATGGGATCTTTAATGTTCATCTGAACTACTGAAAAAGACAAACAAGGCCTTAATTCAACTTTTCATCCAAAGGACAGCACCTCCACCAATATAACACTCCCTCTGTGCTGTCGCCGAGTATCAGTCTAATTATGCACTCAGGTCCTGTCGCAAGGCTTGAGCTCACAATCCTCGACTCCAAATGCTACCAACTGAACCAAGCTGGAAAGAGCTTACTAAAGGTAAAAAGTTGTGAACATAAGAACTCTTTTAAATTGTAGTCAGCTAGTTTTTGATTATGTTCCCCCAAAGGTCAAATTGAGTAGTCCCCCATCCCAACCAATCACGCTCAGTCAATGGCAGTGGGAATAGATTGTAATGCAGTTGTAGATGTGATGAGATTTTTTATTTTATCTGTCTTTTATGCTGTCATATATGGTACAATATAAAAGATTGAGCTGATGGTGAATGTAGTTGAAATTTCCTACTGTGGTAATCATGATAAATCACCACAAATGCTCCAGTGGAATAAGAAGTACGTGAAACAATGCACATTAAATAATTAATGGAAAATAATGGAACGATCACTGCCATCCTCTCATATCCTGATAGTGTTTTCTTAATCATGATCACACCCGACCTTCGTCTCAAAATGGTATCAAAAGCCTATTCTGGTACTTGAGAGGATTCTAGATGCTTTGAAAGTTGGTAGGTTTATGACATACTGTGTAAGTTCTGTAATTGTTATAAAATTTTCAACGTTCTAAATAAAGCCCTAGTGATCAGATTCACCAGTTTACTCACTGTTGTGATTTTTCAGGGTGCTTTGGGAAACATCATTATAATCTGCAAGGCAGAGCATTTAAAAAAAAATATTTTTCATGGATAGTTCATTAAATTGTACACCTGGGGCAACATGTTTTGCATCACTAAAAATTAAACAATTGACTTGTATTTTAGAATAATTCATTGAGACAAAGTTTTATTCTGTTATGTAATTAACCTTTTTTTTCCCAGAAAAATACTGTGTTCCTTGTTAGGGATTCCATTGTAAATGAAACATCAAGCATAAATGTAGCTGTTAGTGGACCAAAGGCCCTCGACCGCATGGTCTGTTGGTGTCCAGCTGCTTGTGTTGTAACCAGGATTTCTATTGACTTAAAATTCTGAGCAATCCACTTGAGCACTGTAAATGTGAAGTGAGGTGATATAACTCACATCTACTTGACACCGTTGTGCAATAATTGTACCATCTGTTATCTTCCTAGGAACTGGGATCTCAGTTAGAAATGTTGGAAAGTAGCACCTTTACTTTTCCTATAAGAAACAAAAGCAAGGTTTATAACGTAGCACACCACTAAGGCTGCATCGAGTGAAAGGGAAGGTGAGGTCAATCAGGGAGTTGTGATTAGGTGATAACATGTTGAAGGTTGCAAGAGATAAGGGGGGAAAAATTCAGTTGGTTAGCGCCTCCCGTTAGCGCCAGCAACTTGCGCTAATGGGGCACTGATGCAATAGCGCCTGGGCGAGTCAAATCCAGTGACGCATGGCAAATTCGGACACCCCCATTGTGCCTCCGGTACAAGTTACCGCTGGGGACTTTAGCGCTAGGCAGATCGTGACATCAGTGAGTGTGCAACGCTCACTGGGCGCCTGAACTGTAAAATTCAATTTCGCCACCTACCTTAGTGCCACGACCACAGCGACAGGGAGAGGAGGCATCAAGCAGGCAGAAGCCGGCTCCAGGGATGTTATTTAAAGGGATCATGAGTAATGAGTCGTAGCTGACAGGTTAGTGGGCTTTCAGTGCTTTCTTGTCAGTTTGACATTGGGCAACAGTTTGATTCAGGAATTTAAAGGCTCTTTTGTATCAGAAGTGTGTGGTAACTAAAAAGTAGTTACATTTATTCTTAAAAATATAAAAGTGCTACACTTGGCTTACATTAATGAGGGCTATATTGGCAGTCGAACTGGCCCTCCAGGATCTACGGCGGAGGAAGTGGAAGCAGCGAGAAAGACTGGAACATGTGGTCAGAGAGAGGAGGAGGGCCATCAGGGCTCTCAACAGGCGGCCTTACCCTCTGAGGATATTCCGAGAGCACTTCTCCTACCTCCAATTAAGCGAGCAGCAGTGTATTAGAAGGCTCTGCTTCACAAAGGAGGTGGTCACAGAACGCTGCCATCTCCTGCAACCAGACTTCCAGCCTCAGATCAGGGTGACCATGGCTCTCTCAGTGGCAGTCAAGGTCACCGTCGCCCTCAATTTCTTCGCCAGCGGATACTTCCAGTCTGCAGCAGGAGACATAGCTAACATTTCGCAGTTCGCCACCCATCACTGCATCCGGGAGGTCACAGAGACTCTCTACAATAGGAGAAGGGACTACAGTTCCTTCCACATCGCCAGAGAGAAGCAGGACGAGAGTGCATGTGGCTTTGCCAGGATAGCGGGCTTCCCCATGGTGCAGGGCAACAATGACCGAACCCACGTGGCTTTGCGGGTACCGCATAACAATCCTGAGATCATCCTTAACTGCAAAGGCTACCACTCACTTAATGTGCAGGTGGTGTGTGACCACACACAGCGAATCCTAAATGTGAATGCCCACTTTCCTGGCAGCAGCCACGATGCCTTCATCCTACGCCAGACCGATGTGCCAGCACTCTTCCAGCCACCACATCAAGCTCGTGGCTGGCTGCTCGGAGACAAGGGCTATCCGCTCTCCACCTGGCTTATGACTCCCTTCCACAACTCCAACACTCCTACCCAGCACTCATATAATGAGAACCATGCTGCACCCAGGAACATTATCAAGCAGATCATCAGGGTGCTTGGGAGGAGCCTTGCAGTACTTGGTGGAGTGCGTGTCCCATTTCATGGTGATCTGCTGCATGCTGCACAACTTAGCCATCATGAGGGCCCAGCCCTTGCCACCAGGGATTGCAGGACCACCTCAGGAGGAGGAAGAGGAAGATGAGAAGGAACAGGAGCGAGGGGGGAGGCAGCCACTCAATCGGCCTTCTGGAAGGGCGGTCTGTGATCGCCTCATCAGACTGCGGTTCCAATAAATTTAACCCCAGATCTGTGTTGGTCACCACATCCCCATCAGTCCATCCCTGTCACATGCCATATCACAGCGCAAAGCTGAAATGATATACACCACAAAAGAATCCAAACTGAATTAATAAATTTATTAATAATCAGTGAACACATTTAAAAAAAATGTTTTTTATTCGCTTATGGGATCTGGGCATCGCTGGCAAGGCCAGCATTTATTGCCCATCCTAGTTGCCCTTAAGAAGGTGGTGGTGAGCCACCTTCTTGAACCATTGCAGTCCGTGTGGTGAAGGTACTCCCACAGTGCTGTTAGGTAGGGAGTTCCAGGATTTTGACCCAGCAACGATGAAGGATCAGCGGTATACTTCTAAGTCAGGATGGTGTGTGACTTGGAGGGGAACTTGGAGGTGGTGGTGTTCCCATGCGCCTGCTGCCCTTGTCCTTCTAGGTGGAAGAGGTCACGGGTTTGGGAGGTGCTGCCGAAGAAGCCTTGGCGAGTTGCTGCAGTGCATCTTGTAGATGGTACACACTGCAGCCACGGTACGCCGGTGGTGGAGGGAGTGAATGTTTAAGGTGGTGGATGGGGTGCCAATCAAGCGAGCTGCTTTGTCCTGGATGGTGTCGAGCTTCTTGAGTGTTGTTGGAGCTGCACTCATCCAGGCAAGTGGAGAGTATTCCATCACACTCCTTACTTGTGCCTTGTAGATGGTGGAAAGGTTTTGGGGAGTCAGGAGGTGAGACACTCGCCGCAGAATACCTAGCCTCTGACCTACTACTGTTGCCACAGTATTTATGTGGCTCATCCAGTGAAGTTTCTGGTTAATGGTGACCCCCAGGATGTTGATAGTGGGAGATTCGGCGATGGTAATGCCATTGAATGTCAAGGGGAGGTGGTTAGACTCCTGCTTGTTGGAGATAGTCATTGCCTGGCACTTCTGTGGCGCAAATGTTACTTGCCACTTATCAGCCCAAGCCTGAACGTCGTCCAGGTCTTGTTGCATGCGGGCATGGACTGCTTCATTATCTGAGGAGTTGTGAATGACGCTGAACACTGTGCAGTCATCAGCGAACATCCCCATTTCTGACCTTATGTTGGAGGGAAAGATCATTGATGAAGCAGCTGAAGATGGTTGGGCCTAGGACACTGCCCTGAGGAACTCCTGCAGCGATGTCCTGGGGCTGTGATGATTCACCTTCAACCACCATAACCATTTTCCTTTGTGCTAGGTATGACTCCAGCCAGTGGAGCATTTTCCCCCTGATTCCCATTGACTTCAGTTTTACTAGGGCTCCTTGATGCCAGACTCGGTCAAATGCTACCTTGATGTCAAGGGCAGTCACTCTCACCTCACCTCTGGAATTCAGCTCCTTTGTCCATGTTTGGACCAAGGCTGTAATGAGGTCAGGAGCCGAGTGGTCTTGGCGGAACCAAAACTGGGCATCAGTGAGCAGGTTATTGGTGAGTAAGTGCCGCTTGATAGCACTGTCGATGACACCTTCCATCACTTTGCTGATGATTGAGAGTAGACTGATGGGGAGGTAATTGGCCGGGTTGGATTTGTCCTGGTTTTTGTGGACAGGACATACCTGGGCAGTTTTCCACATTGTCGGATAGATGCCAGTGTTGTAGCTGTACTGGAACAGCTTGGCTAGAGACGTGGCTAGTTCTGGAGCACAAGTCTTCAGCACGATAGCCGGGATGTTGTCGGTCCCTTAGCCTTTGCTGTATTCAGTGCGTTCAGCCGTTTATTGATTTCATATTTACAACATCAATATGAACTATTCACCATTGTGCAATCCCTTTGTGCCCTCGTTACTGTGCCTTTGCCTACTCTAGTGCTCCTACGAAGTGTTAGCCCAGTGACTGCAGCAGGGCAGGTGGAAGGCTGCTGAGTGTCCATGTGGGAGACTTCAGAAGGCTCTTGCAGGACGCCCTCGACCAACTCTGGGCCTGGAAGGCCTGGCTGTAGATCGCACCACCTCAGCATGGGTGGCAGCAGTCTGGGTTGACTGGATGACAGGCAGCGACAAGGGCAATGGCGGAATGTCAGTGGTGGGAGCAGGAATGCTGTCATACTGAGAGAGGACAGCAGGTTTCTGCTCCACTGACACACTGCCACTCCCCCTGGGGCAGCACCTCAGCATCCCTAGCAATCTGTTGGAGCGCAGATTGCTGGCGTGCTGCGACACCGTGAAAGCCCCAGTTGACGGTGGTAGACCCAGCCACGATGGCAGCAGTCAGAGCTTGCATGGCATCAAGCTATGACTGCATGAGAGCAGTCTGAGGTTGGACGCCACCAAGCATAGACTACATTACAGCACTAAGACGTTGTGTCGCTTCCACCTGTGCTGCAGTGGAAGCTGCCAGATTGTCCCTCACAAGCAGTACCAGGTCTGGGTCACCACGGTCTCTCTGGGAGTCTACCATCCTTTGCAGACTGGAAATGATGGGCTCCACGGTGTGCGCAGAGCCTTGTGCAATGTTGGAGGTGGACTCCTTCATGCTCCTTATCACTGCCGAGAGGCTCTCAGGCACTCTTGCCATTGTACCTACCATCTCCGTTTGCATGCCCATCACCCTTCTTCTAAAGGCCTCCCCATCGAGGTCCTCATCTGAATCCTGTACAGCAGAACTCGCCCTCTGGGGAGCTGACCCCTGAGCTACCCTTTCCCCCTAGCCTTCCTGCAGCCCACTCATCCCCGGTGCCTCACCCTGTGCAGATCCCGCTATTATACTAACCGCTAAAGAACGCGTAGTAGCAATATCTGAGCTGGTGCCTGCGGGTGAGACATGCCGTGCATTCTTCCTCGTCCTCTTCTCCCACCTCGCTCTCAATGGTGCTCTCAGGGACAGGCTGCTCAGGTTCTTGCTGATTATCTGAAAGCACAAAGGCACAAGAGTTGGGTTTAGGTGAGGGGAGGGGGACAGGAAGGGAGAAATGCATGCATACAGCATGATTAGCTGGAAAATGCGAAATGCTTGTGGGGTGAGGGGGAAGTGGGATGTGAGAAGAAGGAGTAGGGATGAACATACCGTTGTTGTCGCCGGTGGCCATGGCGCCCTCCACCTGGTGCCCAATAAACTGCAGCACTCTTTCCTCCAGCGCAGACAGTGGTTGGGTGTCGGCTTGTCCCCCGCCTGTGCGCTCCTGCTCCCTGCTGTTGTGAGCCACCTTGGCCTGCAAGAGAAAGGAAAGTTTGTGAGTGAGTGTGGAGTAATGTGTTTGGGTGATGTGCCTGCCATGGTTGAATAGCTGTCATTGTGTGCAAGGTGTGAGATGTGGGTGTGAGTGTTGGTAGGTAGAGATTGTTGGTGGGTGAGTGCTGGGGGTGTGGTGCTTTGGGTAGTGTGTGAAGATTGTGGTTCAGATGATGGTATGTAGCATTTGTTGAAGAATTGACTCACCCTGACCACCCGAGTGAGGTCGTTAAATTTGTTCCTGCACTGTGTGTGGGTCCTGAGGACCACAGTGCTGCCCGAGACCTGCTGGGCTACCTCCCTCCACATGGTGCAGAAGACTTGCAGCGAGGGCGTCCAGCCACTTGCCGGGTAGAGCACCGCCCTCCGTCTCTCCACATCGAATACCAACACCTCCAATGCTGCATCGCAGAATCTGCAGGCACTCTCCCTGGGGCATGGATCTGCCATGAGTACAGCTGTTTGAGTCATCTGACTCCTTCTACTTGACCTGCTGCTGCTTGCTGAGCCAGCTGCACAGCCAGCAATGCCGAGAATGAAGTTCTACAGCATCAATGAACATAAGAACATAAGAAATAGGAGCAGGAGTAGGCCATTCGGCCCTTCGAGCCTGCTCCGCCATTCAATGAGATCATGGCTGATCTTCTGCCTCAACTCCATTCACCGGCCCTATCGCCATATCCCTTGATGCCCTTAACTAGTCAGAAATCTATCAGAAAAAAAATAAAAAATCACGGAATTGGGGGTAATATTCTGGCATGGATAGAGGATTGGCTATCTAACAGAAAGCAAAGAGTTGGGATAAATGGTTCATTCTCAGACTGGCAATCAGTAACTAGTGGTGTTCCACAGGGGTCAGTGCTGGGTCCCCAACTCTTCACAATCTATATTAACGATTTGGAGGAAGGGACCAAGTGTAACATATCAAAATTTGCAGATGATACAAAGATGGGAGGGAAAGTAGTGAATGAGGAGGACATAAAAAACCTGCAAGGGGACATAGACAGGCTAAGTAAGTGGGCAGAGATTTGGCAGATGGAATACAACACTGGAAAGTGTGAGGTGATGCACTTTGGCAGGAAAAATCCTAGAGCAATTTATTATCTTAATGGCAAGAAACTGGAGAGTACTGAAGTGCAAAGGGATCTGGGGGTCCTGGTGCACGAAACTCAAAAGGTTAGTATGCAGGTGCAGCAAGTGATTAAGAAGGCAAATGGAATGTTGGCTTTCATTGCTAGGGGGATAGAATATAAAAATAGGGAGGTATTGCTTCAGTTGTACAAGGTATTGGTGAGACCGCACCTGGAATACTGCATACAGTTTTGGTGTCCTTACTTAAGGAAAGACATCCTTGCTCTCGAGGCAGTGCAAAAAAGGTTCATTCGGTTAATCCCGGGGATGAGGGGGTGGTCATATGAGGAGAGGTTGGGTAGATTGGGACTCTACTCATTGGAGTTCAGAAGAATGAGAGGCGATCTTATTGAAACATATAAGATTGTGAAGGGGTTGGATCGGGTGGATGCGGGGAGGATGTTCCCGATGACAGGTGAGACGAGAACTAGGGGACATAGTCTTAGAATAAGGGGCTGCTCTTTCAAAACTGAGATGAGGAGGAACTACTTCACTCAGAGGGTGGTAGGTCCATGGAATATGCTGCCACAAAAAGCTGTAGAAGCTACAACATTAATTAAATTTAAAACAGAAATAGACAGTTTCCTAGAAGTAAAGGGCATTAAGGTTTACGGGGAGCGGGCAGGAATTTGGACATGAGTCTAGGTTCGGATCGGTCATGGCCCTGTGGGTAGTGGAGCGGGCCCAGGGACTGTGTAGCCTGATTCTGCTCCTATTTCGTGTGTGCAATTCTGTTAGATGCAGGAGATGGTTCTGTGATAGATAGTAGATTGGCGGTTAGGATCAGATCAGCCATGATCTTATTGAATGGCGGAGCAGGCTCGAGGGGCCGATTGGCCTACTCCTGCTCCTATTTCTTATGTTCTTATGTTCTTATGATTTCTGTTTTGAATATACCCAATGACTGAGCCTCCACAACCCTCTGGGGTAGAGAATTCCAAAGATTCACCACCCTCTGTGTGAAGAAATTTCTTCTCATCTCAGTCCTGAATAGCCTACCCTTTATCTTGAGGCTGTGGCCCCTGGTTCTAGACTCCCCAGCCAAGGGAAACATTCTCTCAGCATCCATCCTATCAAGCCCTGTAATAATTTTGTATGCTTCAATGAGATCCCCTCTCATTCTTCTGAATTCAAGAGAATTCAGGCCTAGTTTACTCAATCTCTTCTCATACGACAGTCCCGCCATCCCAGGAATCAATCTCGTTAACCTTCCGTTGCACTCCCTCTATGGCAAGTATATACTTCCTTAGGTAAGGAGACCAAAATTGTACACAGTACTCCAGGCGTGGTCTCACCAAGGCCCTATATAATTGGAGTAAGACTTCTTTACTCCTGTACTCAAATCCTCTTGTAATGAAGGCCAGCATACCATTTGCCTTCCTAATGGCTTGCTGCACCTGCACATTCACTTTCAGTGACTCATGTACAAGAACACCCAGGTCCCTTTGAGCATCTGCATTCCCCAATCTTTCACCATTTAGGAAATACTCTGCCTTTCTGTTTTTTCTACCTTCTAACTTCACATTTATCCACATTATATTCCATCTGCCATGTTCTCGCCCACTCACTGAGCCTGTCGAGATCCCTTTGAAGCCTCTTCACATCCTCTTCGCAAGTGACACTGCCACCTAGCTTTGTATCATCAGCAAATTTGGAAATGTTACATTTAGTCCCCTCATCCAAATCATTGATATAGATTGTGAATAGCTGGGGCCCAAGCACCGATCCTTGTGGTACCCCACTAGTCACAGCCTACCATCCTGAAAAAGACCCGTTTATCCCTACTCTTTTTTTTCTGTCTGTTAACCAAACATCCCCTTTAAGAATTGGGAAAAGCCTGTGGCAATGATGAGTAGTGATTAGACTGCACCTGATATTGGGTCATCCTTTGAGTGTAAGGCCAATGAGCTTGGGCTTTAAGGCTTGAATTAGCGTCCCAATCATTTCTTTGAGCAGTGAGACTTAATTTTGCATGCGGTCTAAAGCATTAGTGCCTGCCGCTAATTCTCCAGCTTTTCTAATTTTACTGCCCATTCAATGTGCTGCAAAAGATTGAGTTAGAGTTGGAGAATGTACATTGCATGCAACACTGTAAGGTTTTTGGAGGAGGGCAAGCCTGTTGGATGGTGCATTTGCAGCTTAGGAGGAACAAGAGATGAAAGTTCAGCTGTATAAGTTAAAGATAAACTCTACTCAGCTAAATTGCCCCATTGCTCTCAGTGTTATACTGGAAGATATCTGTCCACTTCTTAATGTTACTCAGTTTCCTCTGGTCCCATGCATTTTCTTTAAAACTGTTGGCCTGGGAGCAGACTTCCCCTCCCCGTCAATTGTAGGATCAGCAGGACATCCTAATATTTTGTACCGTTGAGTTGAAGAAAGAGACAGCACCAGGGCAGAACTAGGTAATATATATTAAGACGGTGTCACACACGACTGTGGAGTGGTGTGATGTGGGGTGAGTGTTCATTCTCAACCATTCATTCACCTGTGTTTGCATTGAAGATAGGCTTCTTAAAGTAAGGTAAAACACTAGCCCTGAAATTCCACGTCCTACAAATGTGGTGTCATAAGCGTGGAGGCGAAGGACTTCAATCAGCCCAGCACAGACCCCGTCCTATGTTCCGGAGTCAGCTCATTTCAATATCTCTGGGTGACACAAAGCTGCATGGCCCGCAAGCAGCTATCTACTTACGCAGGGAGACTGGGAAAATTTGTGGGGGGGTGGAGGAATCCCCAGTAAAAGCGGAAGAGCTGCCCTTAAAGCAATACCAGCAATTTCAATCCAAGGGTTAAAAAGGAACCAGGAAGAAGAGAGCCTGAAACTCCTCAGAGATGATTCTGACTGAAATTTAGCACAGGGGGATGGAATAGTGGGAGTGGATGGCAAGAGACCTGCCAATACAGCAGCCTAAGTAGTGAGTGGCAACTCCCGAACCCCCAGATCCCCTTTCAGTGCAGCATGATGGCTAATGATCTCACAAGATCAGCAAAGATAAGTGTTACAGTTGCAACCTGCTATTAATGTATATTCTGCACATTTCAGACAGTAGACCTATATTTACCATGATGTGGAGATGCCAGTGTTGGACTGGGGTGGACAAATGTGAGAAGTCGCACAACACCAGGTTATAGTCCAACAGCTTTATTTGAAATCACAAGCTTTTGGAGCGCTGCTCCTTCGTCAGGTGAAGTGAAGAGACGCATATAGGCACAGCATATATAGACAGAGAACACTGCCAGATGACTACAGTTAATCTTTCCAACTGCCCTTTATCACACCTCGGCAGAGAGATAATCACAGCAATCAAAGGTGTGGATGGTGTCCAAACAGGTCAGTCAGGACTACAGTTTTCCTGACTGACCTGGTTGGACGCCATCCACACCTTTGATTGCTGTGATTATCTCTCTGCCGAGGTGTGATAAAGGGCAGTTGGAAAGATTAACTGTAGTCAGCTGGCAGTGTTCTCTGTCTATATATGCTGTGCCTATATGCGTCTCTTCACTTCACCTGACGAAGGAGCAGCGCTCCAAAAGCTTGTGATTTCAAATAAAGCTGTTGGACTATAACCTGGTGTTGTGCGACTTCTCACATATATTTACCATAAAAGTGCATTCACAAATCTAAAGGTATTTCCCAATGCACTAAATGATTTGTAGTGACACCTGCACATGGAAGACTTCAAAGAAATGGATATAGCATTCTGCAATGCATGCATACCCATTGAATCCTCACTACTTTGTGGGAATTCCATAACTGATGAGAATATTGCAACAGTTGTCAAAGTTAACATTTGTCATGCAGGAAAATATTGCGCACAATTCCCAAGAAGGACAGGCGATAGGAAGAGGGACAGCGAGCAGAGAAAATAAAGCAAGAATCCTGGCAACTCACTTGGCTTCCCGGCATAAACGTCAATCAGACCCAATTCTGAAAGTAGTTCGGCCTCCTGACTGCCATGTTGAACGGGCACGTGGGCGAATCACCGATATCGCGCCAGTTCGGTGCCCGAACCAGAACCCTTTCCCATTGTATTTAATATGATAAAAAAAACTTGTGCAGCCAAGAACAGCTCAGATCAACAAAAAAAACAGTGAGCAGATGGGTAGAGCATGAGTCAGACTCTCCTTGTTTCTGTACAGTAAACACAGCCTTTTATAGTCTTGTATCAAATTATACCATCCACATTGTAGCTTTCCATATGTATTACAAGTTGAGTCTATACAGTTGAGTGGAATTCAGTGAATGTTTGACATGTCTCTTAATTTTTCTCAGAAAATGATCAGACTTTGAAGGTTTCCCTTGTGTTTCAGTGACCAGAACTGGGCACGGTATTCAAGGTACAATCTGACCAGAACACTGTACCGTTTGATCATGACTTCTTCTGACTTGTATTCTACTGATTTGGCTACGTAATTCAACATTCTATTAGATATGTTGGTTGCAGCTCTGCATCCGTTGGACATGTTGGGCATTGAGTCTACTGAGTCTCCTCGGTCTCTTTCAACTTCATCTTTAGTTATGTCAACACCATTCTTGAATTATGTATGTTGCTCATATTTCCTTCCGATGTGTGATACACTTTGCACTTGTCTGCATTAAATCTCATCTGCCATTGATCCGTTCTCTCACATATTTTGTTTAGCTGATTCTGTAATTTTAGGGATGGCTCCTTCAATTCCTCTGCCCCTCCTACTTCGGTCTCACCTGCAAATTTAAATCTATTTGCATGGAGGTTCAGAGTCCAAGCCACTGATGTAAATTAGAAACTGTAGAGATTCCAACACTGATCCCTGGGCTAACCCACTGAGTACTGACCGCCCCCCCCGCCCCCGACTCCCCCCCCCCCCCGCCACCCCGCCACCCTGACATTATCCCTCTAACCAGTTTGGAAACTTTCCCCCACCATCATAAGTCCCACATTTGAACAGATTAATTACTTTATTAAAATAGCACATATAGGAAGTTTACACAAGCACATTTCCCACACCAACCATCTGTGGGCTTTCTGAATGAGACTGCTAGTTTAGGACAACCTTTCTCTGTACACATTTCCTGATTGCACGACACCAAGCAAACGGTGGAAAACTTTTCCCTGAGTTCCAAATTAGTGTTAATGTTCTGCTCTGGGCACATGCCCTCTAGAACTGGATTGTGACGGTCCAAACTGATTTTATGTAGGACCTTTACAGCTGGAAGATAGAGGAGGTTTTCATCCGATCATGCTGGACTGGACTGAACCCAGGTGCCTGAAGTGAATGGTCAGTGTCTAACCCACTACACCACTCAGTTCTCCCTTACCCTTTATGCATAGCTGTCCAATCAAAAGGACTGAGTTATGTTTCAAATGGTAGAAGTTTATATCACATTCTACGTTGTAACAAAGAGCCTGTTAGAGCAAAGCCTGGGAATGATTTCAAGAATATAAAATGGAGCAACTGTTCATTTTGGAGCATTCAGGGTTTTTAAAATTGCCATGTGTTAAGACTTTGGGTTTTGTCCAAAGAAACAGAGAGGCAGTAATTAATCCACAATTAACTTTATATTTTATGCAAAATCAGTAATGGACAAATAAATACAAATGAGTTGCTTCATTAACCAGCACCAGGGAGGCTTCCAGAACACTGTGCTAATTTGCTTTTAATAAATGAAGAATGTTATAAATAAATCAACAGTGACGTAGACTTTTGCAGCAAACAATGGCTTATCTTCTTCTATGCACAGTTTTTTTTAGAAACTCCAGTTACGTGCTGAAATGATTTAATTGTTTTAGTCTCAGATTTGGCGTGCTCAGCAGAGTGCTATATAATCCTTTTACTGCCTTATTCTTTCTGTAATCCTACTGGAATTGTACTGCTAGAAAATGGACCTGCACAAGAGATGATAACAGTTTCTCCTGTTTTGTGTTGGTTAACACACTGCTGAACGTAAGGTTATGTCTTCAATCTGAGGCAGTTTTTAATACCTGATGTATTTTCTAAATCAGACATGTACCGTTCCCAGGATTTCAATAAAAAGCAATGTTCTGATGTCGGTATTGCCCAGCCTTTTCTTTCTGTGGTAAGATACTAATAATGATTGTTGTAATGTTCAGTCTTTGCAGTCGTCTTCCGAATCATAATGAAATTTTTGTAAGGCGTTCTGCTAAGTGAATGTACTAATTTTTTGGCTACATAAATTGACACAATGCCATAATTGTAATGGTTCAGTGGAAAATATGTTTCTTTTTCTGTTTGAACATGGTTGAGGCAGAGATGAAACTGCTGCAGAAGCTTTGCTTATCGTGCTTTACTTTAAAGCTGTTTAGTGAAATTATAAATGAAGCATTCCATTGCAGTTATTCAGGGCACATTGGATCTTTCTAAGGCATTATTTATTACTTTTTGTTTCCCCACCAATTCCAATTCTTAGTTAATTTATTGATTCTAAGTTAGCACCAGATCAAACATACTGCACCTCAAAAGTACGTTCATTCTGGTGTTGATTTTAGTGCAGGTTATTTCCTGGTTTTGGAAAGGGTAATCCATCAACTCGCAAATCACATTATAGATATCGGGCAGGGCTTCCAACTCTGGCAGGGGCACAACATGGCGGTAGTGGACCGGCCGCCTATTATGCATCCTGCCCGATTTTCCTTGCCATTGACTTCTATGGCACAGTCATGTTGGGGCGAAGAGGGTTGATGGGGTGATTTTCAACCTCAGCGAGGGCATTAGACAATGAAAATGAAAATCAGGCAGGAAGCATAGCCGGCAGCTGATCTGCTATTGCCAGTATTCCACACCCACCGAAATTGAGAATGACCTCGATATGTTGTTATGTGGTAGGCTGGCTAGTGCCTTGAGGAAATTTCTCTTTGTTTGCCAGTGGGAGAGAAAAGTGAGAAGTCACACAACACCAGGTTATAGTCCAACAGTTTTATTTGAAATCACAAGCTTTCTGAGCGCTGCTCCTTCATCAGGTGAAGTAAAGGAATACAAATCGACAAAGCATATATAGATAGAGAACAATGCATGTGTAGCGTACAATGGCAGACGACTACATTTAATCCTCCTGACTGCCTTTTGTCACACCTCGGCCGAGAAACAATCAGGTCAGGCAGATGTGATTTCCAGTAAAAAAAAGTAAAAATTTAAAAGTTTATCGTTTTCCATACAGACTGCAGCTTTTGACACATTAGACCCCCTGTAACCACACCCCATTGTCTCAGTTGTATCTTGCTATGTCTTTGATGTGGTGCCTTCCTGGCTGACCTGATTGTTTCTCGGCCGAGGTGTGACAAAAGGCAGTCAGGAGGATTAAATGTAGTTGTCTGACATTGTACGCTACACATGCATTGTTCTCTGTCTATATATGCTTTGTCGATTTGTATTCCTTTACTTCACCTGACGAAGGAGCAGCAGCTCCGAAAGCTTGTGATTTCAAATAAAACTGTTGGACTATAACCTGGTGTTGTGCGACTTCTCACTTTTGTCCACCCCAGTCCAACACCGGCATCTCCGCATCAGTGGGAGAGAAGGAAGTTAGGTTGTGTTATGAGAGTGTGACTAAGTTACACAGAGGAGAAGACTTCTAAGGTGATCTGTCCTTTGATGCCCCTTGCAGCAGTCAGCGAGGATTCCTCTGAGAGCATGGTTTGCACCATGTAGTTCTATATCCACTGCAGGCAGGGCCTTCTTCTCAGCCATGTTCAAAATGCAGCCGTTCCTGAATAGCAAAGTTGTGAAGAGCACAGCAGGATATCACTATTCTGGACGCCCAATCTGGAGCATACTTCAGACCCTCTGCCTTATGTCCAGGCAGTGAAAGCACACTTTCAATACCTCAATGGGCCTCTCAATCGCCAGCCTGATAGCTACATGTGCCTCACTGCAACCCTTTTTCTGACTGTTCGGGGCACTCTGATTGGGGTCATCAGCCATGCGAACAGGGGTATGCTTTGTTGCCCAGATGCCATCGTGGATCTAATTCTTTTGTCTGAAGAGGTTAGGGAGGGCCATATGATAAAGGATGAAGATATCGTAGCAACTTCCTGCAGAACGAGTGTTGAGAAGGAGAGTCCTCTGATTGTTATCACACACAATCTAGATATTGAAGGAATGGAATCCCTTCCTGTTGAGGTAGATGGCTGTATGTTCTGTGGCCATCCTCAATGCACTGTGGGTGCCATCACTTGCACCCTGGAACGTGGGGAAGTCAACATTGCATTATAACTGTGTGCTCCTATTTCTCTGCTGTCTTGCTGTGATGTGAAAGCTTATGAATTGAGCGGCTCTGCTGTGAAGGGTGTCACAGACCAGACGTTTGCATGCCTGTACTGCTGTCTGGCTGGTGTTGTAGAGACCCCTCATGGCTGCCTGAAATTTTTTTTTTTATTCGTTCATGGGATCTGGACTTCGCCGGCATTTATTGTCCATCCCTAATTGCCCTCGAGAAGGTGGTGGTGAGCTGCCTTCTTGAATACAACTGAGTGACTTGCTAGGCCATTTCAGAGGGCAGTTAAAAGTCAACCACATTGTTGTGGGTCTGGAGTCACATATAGGCCAGACCAGGTAAGGACGGCAGATTTCCTTCCCTTAAGGACAATTAGTGAACCAGATGGGTTTTATATGACAATCTGGTAGTTTCATGGTCACCATTACTGATACTAGCTTTTTATTCCAAATTTATTTAATTGAATTTAAATTCCCCAGCTGCCGGGGTGGGATTTGAACTCATGTCTCCAGATCGTTTAAGTCCAGACCTCTGGATTACTAGTCCAGTAACATAACCACTATTCCATCTAATGACCCTGTACCTCAGAAGTTGAGGGTGTTGGTCATCTTCATAGCCACAGAGAGAGCAGTGTGGGCAAATGGGCGAGGCTGCAGGTCTTCATGCAGCAGTCACAGAGTCTTATTGCCTTTTTGGTAAAGTGCCCCCTTATGCAGAGCTCCTCAGAGAGGTCCTATTATACGCATGTGCTGTCTGTATATCCTTAAAGAGGGGAGTAAGACCTGGTAGGCTGACTCTCCTTGGGTCCATTCTATGCTGCTCCTTCTCATCCTCCATGATAATGGCATACTGTGGTATTCCCATAGGGAAAGCCACACCTATTCTGAGATGTCCTAACTGCAGGTAGTTGAGGGTGATGAGAATCTTCCAGTGGGCTGATCCTGTGAGACAGTCAGAAGCAAATGTGGATATATGTAGAGATAAATCCAAAAAATAAAGATTTTAAAAAAGTATTTTCAAGCTGCAAAAATCAATGTTTAAACTCTCCAGACTCTTCAAGATCACAAATTCCTTACTTCCATATTGATAGGGTGATACTCAACCTCCTATATCTCATTCTAATTTATCCAGAGTTCATTAGCAAACCCAGGAAACTTGCCGCTGCCATGCCACTGGCCTTGACTCTGACATATGTAAATGATGTTAGTGGCGACACCGCAGTCAGATTGCAGGAAGCCACAAAAACGTAAGGGAACTCAAGAGAATCATTTTAATGGAGCTGAAGGGATAATTGCTAGTCCTAGCCCCTTTAGGGCTACGCCGGATCAGGCGTATTCCCCAGACGTTCAGTTTCAACTAAAGTTTGAGGTAGCCGAATCCTAAAGACGCTTAATTGGGTCTAAAGATCCAGACTATCTCTCCCTAAAGGAAAGGAACAACCTGAAGATGTTACCGTCCACCAGATAGCACTTTTAATAAGTTTAGCTAGACTGTAACGTTCGGAAATATTATGAGGGTCCGGAAAACTCCCCCAGAATTCTGCAACTCCTCTCCAAAGAGCGTACAGAGATTGAGTTTGCGAGTTTGATACAGAAGTATTATGTGAGACAATTCTAAAAATATATAGATTTATTAAAGAACTGACATGTAATTACAGTTGGTGATTCAATCGCAACATTAACAGTTCCAAAAACAGAAATCTTACAATTCTATTATCAGAGATCCTTATTCTCAAATCTTAACTTCGTTACATTTTTATATTTCTTAGTCTTATTCCAGGATATCCACCAAAATCAAATACCTTTGATACCTTTGATCCCCGAGGTACAAAAAGTTGTAGACTTACAGAGCTTGCCTCTGAAGCCGAGAATCGCTTTGCCCCTTTACAGCGAGACTATCATCTCATTTGAAAGTTCAATATTTATATCCTTTCTCAGTGGTATTTCCTTTGAAGTTTTCTGCTGATGTAAGCTAATTATCTCTAGTCATTTTTCTGCTGACCCCTGCTATTCTTACAGTCAGTTCAGCTGGTAGCATTAAGAATCATGTCTCTACCTTTAGGTGTTCGAAGCTTATCATAAAAACGGTGTGACAGCAGATGCATCTATTTGATGTCATTCTTACCAAGGTCTTCTGTTTGTGTCTTTTTACGACATGTAAATTAAAAACACCTCAACCGGGTGCACCATTGTCTTCTTAGTTACCTCAGCTGTTTGCAACACAGAATCATGTCTCCTGTGTTTCATTTGATGTCATTTTTACGAAGGCATATGTTTCTTAATTTTCTGTGTTTCTTTCCGAAGTGTTGGTTTAGGACACCTTAACAGGGTGTACCATTGTGTTCTTTCCAAGGCTTCAGACTATTAGGAACCTCCAACCTCCTGTTTCAATAAGGTTACTGATTCAATGTCAACAACTTATCTTATCTCAATAGCCTGTATGCTGTTTACAGCTTCTCCATTGTTAGATTTTTAGATTTTCAAGCCCAGTTTGTCATGTTACAAAGGCCAGAATTATTTCATAGAATGGTGTATTTTTCTGAATATGGCTTATTCCTTCACAGAGCAAAACTGGCAGAAGCTACTTGAACCCAATTTTCCTTGCTGAAAATGGCAGGGAAATCCACCCCCATGTGTTTATGTGCTTTAAACAGGGTTTACTTTCTTCATGTGAGACAGCTGAATATATGTGGTCCTTGTCTCTGAAATCCCCAACATAGCCCACTGGTGGTTACATTTGACTTATGTCTCCAATGATCTGTGTGAGGACAGATCACTGTACATTCATAATGTCAGAGGAACCTCCCATGTGGTTGGTTTCTCCAAGACTGTGTGGCACTGACGACATGTCTCCTTCAATAATAAACCCTAATCAGTGACTGTGTTTTCAAATGGTGTTGCTAGGTTGCCTAGTTACTGGGTTGTAAAGGTTTCTATTTCACTCACCATGTTAGCTGCGATGTAATGCAGTCAACTGTAAGTTCAGCACTCTATATTTATCTATTATAGTATGCCTGTTGACTATGATCTCTGAATATTTTTATGGTGGTCCGTCATCCAATACACACTTTACAGGTGCCTCCACTGACCATCATGCCTATTGCTCCCTCTATTTGGTCCTTACATTCAGGACGGCTCTCATTGGCCTCTCCAAAACAGCCATAGCCAATGGAGGCAATACAGTATGGGTGCCATACGCCTCCTGTGGTGCCTGACTAGCCTGGACTCCTTCCATAGTTCCTCCTCTTCTTTTGCCAAAAAGTGGAGATACAGGGGTGTTTTCAATGGGAACCTCATTGTGGCCTCTTTAGAATGGGGGAAGAGAAGAGCCACAAACAGAAGGTACAAAGGGAGATGCTGAAGCAATTGTCAGCACACACAAAAAAAAACTGTAAACAATGGATAAAAAGTAAGCTTTTAATTAATTTGTAAAAATTGTAAAACCCTTTAAATCAATTTCAGCCTTTAACAGTGGCCCCTAACAATACGATGTACCTATTTAAACGGATGGCTAATAAGACAGTAATGACAGTATATGGGACATATCATGTCATTACCATTGCATTTAACCATGGCCACCCATTTTACAGCAGCGTCTCCAGGTACCTGCTGGAAATCTCCTCCCACTTCTCCCTCCTCCCCCAACACCAAGACAACAATTCAGTCTATTGAGTATTTCCAGAATTTTGTTTTCCTTTTTGACCTCCTGCATCTGCAGGATTTTGTTTCTTCCTTTTTAGCAATGTCTCGTGTTCTTTTTACCATTTTCTTTCTGTGGATTTTTCCTGTGCTTTTTCGCCTTCTTAAGATATTTCCATCGTCTTCTGTTCTTTTCATGTCTTTGTGTTGCCTTACTGAGATGAAATTCTAGATCATCTGCAGCTCCCCGTTTTTCTATTAAGCAGTTTGCCGGCCGTTCAATCCATTAACTTCCTCTTTGCAGCAGGAGTATCTGCTGCTTCCTCCGTACCTAACTACCACCCACCCCCCCCCCACCCCACCCCGCCTCGCAGATGTTGACAGACCTGTTGTGTAATTTCCAGCATTTTCTGATTTTTGTTACAGCTTTCATATTTAAGATACCAGGGTCTCTGTCTGGATTGGTTCACATGAGACTCAGAAACAGGTTCTGTACTGCTGTGCATAATCACTGCAGCACTACCTTATTCAAATGTTGTGCTTGCCATTCACAACATACGGACAGAATGCAAATTGGGGCTTGCTGGATCCAATATTTGTAAGTGCATGCAGCTGAATAGCTCAATCAAAATTGCATTATGCCAGATCCACTCATGGCATAAATATCATTTCAACCAGGACCTGATATGTTTTCCGTTGACAGTATTGGTATAAGATAGACATTTTAGTTATACGAATGTTGCAAAATGCATCGCAAAGAAGTAGGGGTTCATATTTAAAAACCTGGACTTGCCAGATGAGTTGTCTGAAACACAAAGTGATTGGGTGAGAGAGACATGCTTTTCATTATGCTCATCATGATAACTGTAGAGTTACTATAGCAATGCTTGTGTAGTACATGACAATGTTGGACCTTGTGGCATCGACTTGAATAATGCTTTTGACCTGAACATTGCTGTGCAATCTTATGCCCAGATAAAGGAAAAAGGTTATGGTGCAAGCAATGTCAAAATATTTAATGGGTGCTATAGCTTGTAGACTAGTAACATGGTCCACGGGATAAGTCACATGCTTGTAAAAGCAGCCAAAGAACCTGAGCTAAATCTGCCACGCAAGAGTTTTTTTTTTGGTTTCATTGAGAGTACTATCAGGGACAGCAGCTGGATTTACATTTCATTTCACAGGAATGCATGAAGTGGAAACAGTGAAACATTCAAAGAGGGAATGTTGCAACATTTAAATCGTAGGTAGGTACATCCAAAGGAACATATTCAGCAACCAAAAATACCACCACTTTAATTGCAAAAACAATTTGTTTTACATCGAATTTTTATAGTTTCCTTCAGATAGCTATTAATTTTAAAACAAACTCCATTGACTCACCATAGCAGTAACAAAGTGTTGTAATTTATTCAGTTCAGTTACCAACCAGTTCCAATAACCTCCATTATAGTTAGAATGTGCTGAAAGATCCCATAAGTAGGACTCAAATTAGCAGGCTATTTATTGCCTTCTCATAAACAACGGCTGGAGTTTTCCACTTCAGTGCTTGGCAGCCCACGATTTTCCTCCCATTCACCATAACAGGCAGAAAATTGCGGGCTAATAGCGCGCAGAAGCAGAAAATCTCAGCCAATAGCACCGGTATTAATCTGAAGGCGGCTCCTGAGCTGGGGGGGGGCGGCGCGGGTTTGGGGGGGCACAGGTTTGGGGGGGGCGCGGGTTTGGGGGGGGGCACGGGTTTGGGGGGGCGCGGGTTTGGGGGGGGCACGGGTTTGGGGGGGGCGCGGGTTTGGGGGGGGCGGGTTTGGGGGGGGCGCGGGTTTGGGGGGGCGCGGGTTTGGGGGGGCGGGTTTGGGGGGGGCGCGGGTTTGGGGGGGGCGCGGGTTTGTCCAGCCCCCAACTGCATCCGGCCAATGGATGTGATTTTACGTCAGTTGGCCTTGTTAAGCCCGCCCTGCGGGCTTGCCGTCCAATTAAGAGGAAGCCGGTCAGATGACGTCATTTGATGACATGTTATCTGCTGGTTTTCTTAAAGGGACCATGCATAATTTTTCTTTGACAGCTGATTTCTCAGTGTTTGACAGCATTGAGGTGCTGCAAACACTGACAATGACTGTTCACAGGTGAGATCTTGAACCCAGGCTCTCCAATGAATCCCTCCTTAGGCTAGAACAGATGGCAGCTGCAGGTAAGGTTACAGAAGCGATCTGTCACTGGTGAGAGAGGTCCTCCCAATGAGGTAGGACTAGACAGCCAATTCAAAACTTGTTACTTACAGAAAAGTGTAAACGCATTAAGAATGATTTTCCCAACATTTTCTTACCTCTGAAACTCACCAGTGCACCATTGGATCCTTCACACCACTTCTGCAGCTGTCATCAATGCAGAAACACTACAGCCGAGTCACAACACGCCACACTTACCTGGCGTGGTGTCCGAACGTCGGGGAACCAGAGGCAGAAGCAGCAAAATTTAAAAAGAGCCTGTTAACAAGTATCAAGCACCTGTTAACAGCCAGGTAAGTGGCTATAATCCTCTTCCCGTTGCTAGGTGTCGGGTCCATGCACAAATCGGGGACCCAACACTTGGGAAGATTGAATGGAGGTGGGTTGACAGCGGGTTTCCTGCCCGCTGTCAATTTTTGTGATTTTGACAGCGGTCCCGCCTCCAATCACGCACTCTGAGGACTGACAAAATTCTGTCCTGAATGATGGGAAGACTGAGTATGGTGATTGTCAAGATTGTGACTAAATCACATCCCTTTCTTTTGTCTTCCAGGGCCTTCACACAGACAGCAAGACATATTCTGAGGACAATTCCTCTGAGGGCCTCATTCCTTCTGAGGGTGCACCATCACAGCATGTACTGCAATGCACCAGCGCAGATACTCGCATTACAGAATTACAAATATTCTGGGGGAATGTGGCAAGAGCAGGTCAGAGGCTGGGTATTCTGCGGCAAGTGTCTCACCTCCTGACTCCCCAAAGCCTTTCCACCATCTACAAGGCACAAGTCAGGAGTGTGATGGAATACTCTCCACTTGCCTGGATGAGTGCAGCTCCAACAACACTCAAGAAGCTCGACACCATCCAGGACAAAGCAGCCCGCTTGATTAGCACCCCATCCACCACCTTAAACATTCACTCCCTCCACCACCGGCGTACCGTGGCTGCAGTGTGTACCATCTACAAGATGCACTGCAGCAACTCGCCAAGGCTTCTTCGGCAGCACCTCCCAAACCCACGACCTCTTCCACCTAGAAGGACAAGGGCAGCAGGCGCATGGGAACACCACCACCTCCAAGTTCCCCCCAAGTCACACACCATCCTGACTTAGAAGTATATCGTCGATCCTTCATCATCGCTGGGTCAAAATCCTGAAACTCCTTACCTAACAGCACTGTGGGAGTACCATCACCACCCGGACTGCAGTGGTTCAAGAAGGCGGCTCACCACCACCTTCTCAAGGGCAACTAGGGCTGGGCCTTGCCAGTGACGCCCAGGTCCCATAAACAAATTTAAAAATTTAAAAAATTTTGATGGTCCACTTAGACAGCTAGTTGCGTTTTCACCTGGTGATTCACACCTCACAAGTGAGCATGAGCAGACATTGGTGGCAGGGACAACTGTGGAAAGTCCGCGTCAGGGGGTGCAATGCTCTCTGAGCAATGATCAGCTGGACACTTGCGCTGAACCCTGGGGGCTATCCTTGAGAAGGAGAATGAAAGGGGCGCATCAGCAACTTAGCCAGGTACTGACAATAGCGGTGAGGATGGAGGAGTCCAACTCGATTGCTAGTGGATTGGTGGCACAGGGAATTGCGAGAATGTTTGCCATGGAGAGAGAGTCTGCTTCCATGGAGGCCAGGAGAACAAACGGAGGGGGGAGAGAGCATTGGGGATGGCTTGAAGATCATCGATGGGAGGGCCAGGAAGGCATTCGGAGGCCTTGTGGCGGGGCTGGGGTGGGAGGAGGCCAGGAACGCGATTGGAGGCCTCTGGGGAGGATCGGAGGCCTTGTGGGGGTTCTCCGATCACGGGGGTGTGGGTTAGGTAAGGACGCTGGATCCAGGAGGTAAGTGTAAAGGCACTTACATCCTGGATCCAGCAGTCCTCGCATTCCATTAGCTGTCGGGTTTCCCGATGCCTGCAAAACCCAACCAGCCGCAGTTGAATTTAAAATGGTGGTTAAATCTGAGGCTACCAACCTCATTATAATATTTAAATGAGCGACCCGCCTCCTGGGAGCCCACACCCTATCCTGTCTCCGTTAAAACCGGAAGTGGCCAGGATGAAGGTGCGTTCTGATCGGGATTCAGTTTTTTAACACTTTGGGGAAAAATTGGGTTCCTTTGCGCCTCCCGTTAGTGCCCTAAGAGGGAGCTAATGGGGCGCAAAGCAACTTGCGCCCGGGTGCGTCGCCGCCCACGCCTCCCGCAAAATTCAGCTGGAGGTTAGCGGCGACACTAACCAGTAGCACCCCGTGGCGCTGTGCCGCCGACGATGACGTTATTGCCGTGCGCAGGGCCCCGCTCACGCCCTGGCCGCGATCTTTGAGAGCGCCCCCTGACTTACGGCCAGACGCTATGTCCGACGGAAACAGGGGGGCCTAGCTGCGGCCGGGGAGGCGCTATTTAAAGGCGAGGTGCGTGGCGGCCATTTTTTTTGCTGGCCGCCTGCCAGCACCTGCCTGCGCTCCCGTCCCCGGCCTCCTGAACCCCCCCTCCCCCACAGAGTGCCGGCTGCGCTCCAAGAGCCCGTCACTTCTCTTGAGGGCCGGGCTCTTTTGCCGGCACTCCCGATCCCCGGGGACCCAGCTGGGCCCCGGGTCACGCTGCGCAAGGCCCCTCCCCTTTAAGAAGGGGAGGAAGGCCTGCAATACCGCGGCGATAATGACTCGCAGCGCCCCAAGAGGGATGCGGGGCGCTTCCTCTAGGGCCCTGCTTCCCTCTTGGGGCACAACCACTCAATTTCCGGCGCAGGGGTGCTAATTTTTCCGGGGCGCTACAAGTAGCGCCCTGGTGAAGCTAGCGCCCCAAATGGGGCGCTACTCAATTTTTAACCCTTTAACTTCTCATCCGAACCCAACCCACCCATTTTTGGGGTTTTAAATTCCCCCCATTGGGTGGATGTGTGATAGGTGGAAGAATAGTTGAAAGACTGTTTAGTGCAAAGGGAGGAGGAGACCGGGGCGGGGGGGGTGGGGTGGGGGTGGGTGGTGGTCCCGTTGGTAGGAGCGGACCTGCAGGATTTCATTTCTTATGTTTTACACTAGGTGAACCTTTGCAATGTTAGGTCATCCTGGCAGCAATGTAAGTGGCTGGTCTGGCGATGGGTGCCCCGTCTTCATCCTCCTCCTCCTTCTCCTCCTGCTCCTCCTCCTCTTCTATGTTCTCCTCATCCGAAGATTGGTGATGAGCCCCTTTGTCCTCCTCCATCTGCAATCCTCTCTGCTGCGCAATGTTGTGCAGGATGCAGGGCACCACTATCATTCTGGACACCTCCGCTGGCGAGTACTGGAGGTGCCTCCAGACCTATCTAGGCACCTCAAGCGCATCTTCAACATTCCAATGGCTTGCTCGATGACATACCTGGTGGTCATGTGGCTCTCATTGTCGCGTTCCTGCGCCTCATTGGTGGGGTTCCTCACAGGTGTCATGAGCCAAGTTTGAAGGGGTGTCCCTTGTCTCCTACAAGCCAGCCTTTAAGTCTGCTTCCTGGAACGAAAAGGTCTGGAATGTTGGACTGCCGCAGTATGAATACATCATGACAGCTCCCAGGGAATCTGGCGCACACCTGCACGAACCTCTTCTTGTGGTTGCACACAAGCTGCATATTGATGGATGAATATTTATAAAAACTCCTGGTTGCTGCGGTAGTGCTCGGATTGCCACAGGTGTGCAGTCATTGGACCCCTGCACCTGTGGGAATCCAGCCAGAGAGGCAAATCCGAGTGTCCGCTCATTCTGACTTACTGTCGTCGCTGCGGAAATTTACATAATTGCCTGGCAAACAATCCATCAGTGACCTCCCTTCTACATTTATGGGCAGCTGACTGGCAGATCCTGAATATGTCTCTGGTAGCGCCCTGGAAGGATCCGGAGGTGAATTGAGGGTGGTGGGACTTTCACAGCCACTGGTAATGCAAGGCTACCAGGTCCAGCAGGGAGCAGGTCTTCCTCTAGGAAGCTGCAGATGTCTGTCACCACCTGACGTGACAACCTCAGCCTGCGGAGGCACTGCTCGTCCAAGAGGTCAAGGAAGCTGAGCCTCTTTCTGTAAACCCTGTGACAGGGGTAATGCCTCCTGTGACCTTGGCCCCTCTCCTGTGCACCTCCCTCCTGTGCATGTGCTGATCCCACCCAGCACGTCATCATTGCCGTGGATGATGATGGTCTTCCTCTTCTGATGTGCTGTCAAACATATCCAATGCGCCTCCTATCCTGATCTTGTCAGTTTGAAAGCCTCCAAGGTTGATAAAAGCTGTATTAGAAACATAGAAGATAGGAGCAGGAGTAGGCCATTCGCCCCTCGAGCCTGCTCCGCCATTTAATGAGATCATGGCTGATCATCCAAATTCAGTACCCTGTCCCTGCTTTCTCCCCATATCCCTTGATCCCTTTAGCCTTAAGAAATATCTCTAACTCCTTCTTGAATATATTTAATGAATTGGCCTCAACTGCCTTCTGTGGTAGAGAATTCCACAGGTTCACCACTCTCTGGGTGAAGAAATTCCTCCTCATCTCAGTCCTAAATGGCTTACCCCTTATCCTTAGACTGTGACCCCTGGTTCTGGACTTCCCCCGCCATCAGGAACATCCTTCCTGCATCTAGCAATCTCTGCCAAACATTTGCCAGAGGGAACTGAGACACCAGCTGTATTATTCAGATCGGACATTGACAAGTTTAAATAGCCACCCGAATTGCTGTACAAACTGGCCTCTGTTTCCCTGGCCAGTTTCTCGAGCCCCGGGAAACCTAAGCTGCACAAGTTAAATTTGGAGCGAAGTTAAAACCTACTTGCAAAGACCTCAATAATGCTTCTTAAGGACGTTAGTTGTGCCAATAACTACCCACCCACCTACAGTAATTAAATCCCCAACTTCGGCGAGTAGGTTTCTCACAGGCATCCAAACGCGCCTCCGTTAAACCTGCAAGTGGGCACGTTGGATCTAAAATTTTAAACCCCCGCAACCTGCTCTCAACCTACCCATTCTTGGGGCTTAAAATTACTCCCAGTATGAACCTTTTTACTGTTCAATTGTCTCGGATGCAGCACTCCAGCTTTGTGCAGGGGTCAACACTGGAAGAGAGGTCCTCTACCCACAGGGGGTCAGGAGGCCCTTAAGAAAGAATGATGTGGGACCAGATCGCCAAGGCTATCACTGCCAGCAGTGTCGCCCCCCAGGACCTGGCTCCACTGCCCAAAGAGGTTTCATGACCTCAGATGAGTGGTCAAGGTCAAGATCAATCAAAAGCCATCTCCTACCAACTGCACCACTAGCCTCACACACTTCTCAGTGTATGATCTCCCCCCACCCCCATCAATCACCCACCAACAATCTCTACTAAACACAAGGCACACCTCACATTCCTAGCTTCACCTCACCCCCTTGGAGGAGATGGTGCTGGCCATTCTTGGCAGGGGCATGGCTGAGCCCTTGGCCAGCAGCAGGGCTGAAAGAATACAAGATGCCGGTATCCTCATACGTTATCCTCCTTCTCACATCTCTCACCCCCTCTGCTTACAATATCTTCTGATGTACAAGCTACACATGGTGTAAACATGCACTTCTTGCTTTCCCGCCCTCCCTTCACTACAAGCCTTCCTCATTTCAGCCACCCAAGAAATCCAGCCTGCTCACCCAATGGTTGATGAAGAAGAGGGACAGGAGAGTGTAGATGATGAAGAAGAAGAAACACCGTCACACGATTTCACAGTCCTAGCCATCAGCTCCTCAAGGTCGACCAGCAAGGCCATCTACAGTGTCCCCCACTGAAAGTCAGCAGCCTTCCACCAGCCATGCTGCAGCCACTGGAGTAGCATTGCATGACATCACTAGGATAGGCAAAGGCACACACAAGACAGTCACTAAGGAAATGCACAAGGGTGATTAGTTGATTTTTTGATGTAATATTGGATGCATATATGGATAAAGTTGGATTGGAAAGTTTGCTTTGTGGTGGCTTTTATTTCAGCATTTGTGGCCAAGTGGACGCTGTGATGGTCAGTAACAGAGGGAAGATAGGGTGTGGGGCTAATGTTGAAAGGGGAATTGGGGTTGTGCTCAATGGTACCACAGGTGGATAATTCGATCCCGGATATTCTGGACAGAAAAGCGCTGTCTGGGTTGCATCCTTCCTTCCTCTTCTCCTCTTCCACTTCCTCTTCTTCTGCTTCCTCCTCTTGCCTCTGCGAACAGTTTGTCCCCTTTGCTGCCTCTGCTTCATCTCCATTTGATATTGCAGCCCAAGGAGGACTGCAACTAGAGCCCCCAGGACTGGGAGCAAGTGGTGTTCTCAGAGGCCTTCCTTTCACATCCAAAGCCTTGCAAGCATCCAGTAGCACTCCCTGCACACTTTGAAAATTTTTAAATGTACTGCATCAAGTCGCTACTCCAATAAAATGTAAAAAAAAACCACACCAAAAGCTGAAATCGAAACTTACCTGAAAGATGTGTGTGTCCCTTTAAGAAGCGCTGACAGCGCCTCTATATAACTGCTGCACGCACATTCTTCCATACGTGGTTAGGACCGGGCGGTAGGAGGGCGGCGACGTCCAAAATTGTAGTCGTGCGTCTGTTCAGGCGTTGCACACCGATTGACGTCACGATCCGCATATTTACATGGGAGAGGCGAGCGTAGGCAATGGCAGCACTGCCGACCTCTCCAAAATGGCAGCCTCCGTGTACCGTGCCGGAAGAGAGGCGGCCGCTATTTTTTCAACAAAAACCGGCCTCACTACAACCTCGAACTTTGCGGCATTAGCGTGTTGCCTGCACTGTGGCGTCAGCGGGGCAAAGCACCATTAATGCGCCTCTGACCAGTGGTGTGGTAATCTGCCGTATCTTTCCAGAGTCAACCTAATTCATATTTTGTGGCTGAGCTCCTGGAATTGGAATATCTCACATTCATGGAATATCTATTTCTGTTGCAAAGCGGAATCGTGGAGGCTAGAAAAGAACTGGCACGTAATAATTTGAAGGAACAATATCAAATGATGGCACCAAATTGGGGGAGGTATAAATGAAATAAAAAGACTTGCATTTATATAGCACCTTCCATGACCTCAGGATGTCTCAAAGCATTTCACAGCCAATGAAGCACTTTTGAAGTGTAGTCACTGTTGTAATGTAGGAAATGTGACAGCCAATTTGCACACAGCAAGCTCCCACAAACAGCAATGAGATAGTGACCAGATAAGCTGTTTTAGTGATGTTAGTTAAGGGATAAATAGTGGCCAGGACACCGGGGAGAACTTCCCTGCTCTTCTTCAAAATAGTGCCATGGGATCTTTTATGTCCACCTGCGAGGGCAGACGGGGATCTCAGTTTAATGTTTCATCTGAAAGACGGCACCTCCAACAGTGCAGCACTCCCTCAGTACTGCACTGGAGTGTCAGCCTAGATTTTGTGCTCAAGTCTCTGGAGTGCGACTTAAACCCACAACCTTCTGACTCAGGGGCGAGACTGCTACCCACTGAGCCATGGCTGACACAAAGCAATGGAAAAGGTGCAGTGTAGATTCACACGGATGTTACCAGGGATGATGAGACACTTAAGAAGATAGGACATTTTAACTAGAGTTGAGAAGTTTAAGGAGTGGCCTTAAAGAAGTCTTCAAGATTATGAAGGGTTATGAAAGGGTAAAAAAAGTAACAGATTGCTTTAACTGGTCAGGGAGGTATATATAATAAACACAAAGAGAATTAAAATCAATGGGACTTCGGTTTTGGTGTAATATGATCTCCATCCACACTTCCATTCCATGAGGCTCTGATTGCACAGATTCATGAGCCAAAAATTGGGATCCTTAGGTTTTGTCTGTTAAAGTTAGTTGAATGATAGACCACCTGCACTGGAAATGTTGTATTGAATCTCAGGTCCAGATAAACATGAGACACCGTGAAAATTATGATGAAGAGCTTCACATTGGGAGATTTCAAGTCTACACAGCAGGTTCAACAGATAACCTTTTACCTCATTGTAAACTGCAATGATATAACATTCCAAGTTCAAATATGTTCATGCTGTTCTTCAGTAATGAGATCATTTTGTCTTTGTGATTGCAAAACATACTACAGCATAATCAATGCTGTTGGCAGAGTAATTTCCCACAGGCAAGCCTAAAAAAAAATCCCAATTGCTGACAATGTGCTGAATAGGTTAGTGAGCCAAATTGACGTTTTATCCTCGCAGAAATCTTGCTTCATGAATTAAGCTTGAACAAGTTACACCTTTACATTTTAGAACTTTGGAATTCATCAAATCATCTGAAAATTACCCTTTAAAAGATTAGCATGTGTTCAATTTCGGGGCCTTAAAAGTTTAATGATTAGGGCAGCAAAAGCACTTTGTGACCTAGGGCTGGCGCTTAGAATATACATTGCAGGAAATGGAGCGTTGAACAGTGAAAATCTAAGACTTTTACTGAATAAAACTGAAACAGGATGGGCTTGATGAGAGATTTTAAAAGTCAGAATGCACTGAGGCCTTTAATTTGTGGTCCTAAAATAGCCATGTTTTTCAATTAGTTCTCCAAAAATTAGGAGTATTGAAAATAGCTCTACAACATCAATCCTGAATGTGTAAACCCAGTAGATATAATTTTTTAAAGTTTTATTTTTATCTCTGTTTTGTTTTCATGATAGCTACCCACAAGTGTGATTCATCACTGTGCAGTCTCCTTTATTCAGGAAAACAGATGATCTGGCACGCAGACAACGCTTCAGTTGATGCCTTTGAATGACAAGGCAATAAGAAGTGTATTCTTCTGAGAAACCTTCGCGAAAGACCGAGGTCCACCAAGATTGTAACCAGTGGAAGAAAAGATGAGATAAATGAAGCAGCGGTTAGTTGACATGACACCAAGCATTGAGTCTTTAAAACCTTTCGACTGTAGGAGGAAGAGAAATAGGAGGCAAAGAATGTTATATTTTTAGGGTATATTGCCGACTCAGGAATGTTCAGCGTGGTGCAATTTGCACAACTGGTGCACCTTCTTAGGTTTACATGGTGCTCTGTTTACCATACTGTCATTCCCAGCGTTACACGCTAGGAGCTCAATGGTTGGAGGGAGATGGTGGGCCAAAAATTCGGCCCTTCCCGGGTGAGTACACAGTGCGTACTCACCCGTAATGCGTCCCGAAGTGCCGGTTTCCTGCATGCACTGCGCATGCGCGGGAAACCGGAACTTCCGGTCTGGTGAAGGGGGCGGTTCCTAGGTGAACCGCGTGCGCGGGAGAGGCTGCGCGCATGCAGCACACTTAGATTTTTTTTCAGGTTTCTCCGGGAGGGTAAGTATTGAAGAACCTACGCTATTAAAAAGGAGGTGCAGGACCCGTTTTCAACAAGGTAAGTGGTTAATTAATTATAATTTAAAAAAAATTTCAACAGGTTTATCTTTTTTAGATACTTTAAAGAAAGGTAAGTTTATTTTTATCACTTTTAAAAAGTATTTTAATTTTTTCAAAAATTTAAATTTTGTTTAAAGTGGTTAATTTATTTAACTATAGTTATTTTATAAATGTGATGTTTTTTTTTAAAATTTATTTTAAGTTTAGCTGTTCTTTTGGGGCCGATTTCAATTCACAGATGGTCTGCTGCCATTGGCTCTCCATGGCCCACGTGATTCCAGGGTCGCATCGCACGAACTGCGCCCCTGGAACACGCACGCACTGCTCGCCGGCTCTTGGAGCAGGCCCAGGAGCTGAAGTTCCTGTGGGCCCAAAACACAACGGCAGGCACGGTAGGTAAGTGCGCGCGCGATCCTTACCCCCGCAGGAAGCCGGAGAGGCGAATTTCTGGGCCGGTATGATTTCCTGTGCAACGCCTCAACAGTGCAGCTAAAAGCTATACCTGCACTTCCTGTTCTGGGGGGGAAAGCTACTTTTGTTCCCGAGTTGCTGCAAGTATTCTAGAAAAGAGCCAGAGGTCAAGCAATTTCCAGAGTGGAGGCAGGACAGTCCCCTATAGAGAGAGAGGTCTGGAAACATGTTGAGGGAGGTGTTGGCAAGAGGTGTGCCATTTTTGGTGATGTGGGACACCGTCCTCAGCAAAGTGCAGTCAGGGAAGCCTGTGAAGCGAGGGCTGAGCAGGTCAATGCAGAGTCTGCAGTTAAGAAGACAGTCTCCCAGATGAGGAATAAATTTAGCACCCTCAAGAAATTTTCCAAAGTAAATGAGTCCTCTACTTGTCTCTGTAGTGGTCTGTAATGACGTTCCTGTAACACACAAGGGGGACTAGAAACTGCCAACCCCCCCTCCCCCTCCCACCCACACACCCTCACCCCACTCCACCTGGCAGGAACTGGGCAAGTGCACATGTAAAATAGCCTGGGAATATTTACCATTCCGGTCCCGCTCGATTCATGTCCATCCTATGATGTCATTAGGAACCCGATGCAATTTTAACAGAAAATAGCAGAAGGTCCACCCATCGCGAAACCCACCAAATAAACCTAGTGGGGTTGTTTTTAGGGGGCTACTGGAAGCAGTATTTAACGGGGCACTCAGCTACAGGCACTCAAATCATAGGGATCTGTGGGCTATTGTGTGTTTTGGACATCTAAGGTATATTTTAGCTTGGACATTACTTATTTCTCATTTTTTTTTTACCTTACTCACCCTGAGTAAGCACTCAGAGCTTACCATGGGAGGCATTCCTGCTGCATTGATTTGGATGGAGAAAGAGGAGGAAGAGAAACAGTAACAGTAGTACCAGCATGCTGAACAGCCAGGGGGAGCAGCAGTTGTGCCTCTTAGAAGACAGCAGGTGAGGGGGGCTGCTCATAATTGACCTTACCCAGCCCATACGGTCTATAGGCTAAGAGTGAGACACTTGGATCTGTCTGAGGAGACGTGTATGAGGTAGCTGTCCTTCTCCAGCCAGGCTGTCACTGACCTCTGCAAGTTCCTGCAAGAAGACCTCCTGCCTGTTGGGCCAGGTGGCCATGCTTTGCCAGTGGCTGTGAAATTTATCACCACCTTCAGCTTTTTTATCTAAGGCTCATTCTAGCGTGTTATGACGATATTTCCTACATCTCCCAGTTGGCACTGCACAAGTGCATCAAGAAGGTCATCAATGCCCTATTTTCCAGGCCAACCAATACATCACCTACACTATGGATGCCAACCGTCAAGAAAATAGACCTCTGGAATTTGCAGCACTGTGGAGCAGGTCATGGACCACACTCATTAAGGTACCAGAAGACCTGCAAGGAGTTTTCATCAATAGGAAGGGGTTTTACTCCATTAATGTGCAGCTGGTCTGTGATCACCACACATAGATCATGCAGGTCTGTGCCAGGTTCCCAGGCAGCTATCATGATGCCTTCAACCTACGCCAGTCAACCATCCCCCTACTATTCCACCCTTCTAAGAATATTAGAGGATGGCTGATTGTGGGCCCTCTTCAAACATGGCTGATGACACCCCTCCACAACCCCAACATGCCAGAACGGCTCAGGTACCACCAGAGCCATGGGACCACCCGAAAGATCATTAAGTGCATGATAGGGCTTGGAGTAAAGGTTTTGGTGTCTTGATAGTTCTGGGGGCTCCCTGCAACGTACCCCAGAGAGATTCTCCCACATCATTGTAGTGAACTGCATGTTGCACAGCATGACAAGACAGAGAGGATTGCATTTGAATGAGGCAGAGCAACAGAAACAGTCATCATCTGAGGAGGAAGACTTAGCAAAGGTGAAGAAGAAGCAGAAGGATGCCTACCACGCCTTGCAGCCAGAGATGCCAGGGGTCAGTTGATAGCGCCGCGATTTCAGTGACCTGCTCATTCCCCTCCCCTGAAAAGTTGCACAAAGCCCATCTGCATTAACAGTCCTTATTACATTCTTCCCCACTTCCTTAATTCTGTATTAAAGAACGATTAAACCATGCAGCCAACTTCTTGTATGAATGACACTAACTCAGAAGCTGCTATGAAAATACACTTCAGACTAAAGTGCCAAGAGTGAAAGGTGATTAATTTAATGCCAAACATAATAATTGCCTTGAACTCATTTCTCACCCAATGCCAACCCACAGTGCTTTTCCTAAAAGAACTTTTACTAACACACCTACTCCTATGAAGTGCTCCCCTGGGATATCTCTGGGAACTTGAGCCTTAGAGGGCCCGGCTGCAGACTGTAGCACTTTGGCTTCTGCTGGGGCAATCTGAAACCGGCTGTTTTTGGTACCATGGCGGGTATTGGTTGAAGGGGTGGTGAGGGATAGACATGCTGACATCCTGAAAGAGGGCAACACGTCCCGCTCTCACAGCGTCATTGCCACTCACACGGGGCTGAGGCTCATCACTCCCACTGATATGTGGGAGAGCAGACTGTAGGAGATGATTAACACCTTGAAAGCCCCCGTCCATGTAGTCCAACAGTCTTTCCAAGATGGAGCATGCGTTGGAACCCAGAGTCTGGATGGCAGCCGTTTGAACTTCCATAAAAACTGCAAAAGGCTGGTGACACAGGCTCCTAGTGTAAGAGCCTGGCTGGAGCAACTGTAGAGGTGGCCACAGAGCTCCAAGTAGACTGCAGCGTGCTAATGCCATGCAAAAGGACGTCACACAAGCTGAAAGTAGACTCCTCCATGTGGCAACTCCTTGGCAGGCCTTCCAACAACTCATATGATTGTTTGTGTGCCACAAGGGGTTTTCAATTCAAGGCTGGCCCCCTGATGCCCGCATCTCTGTCCTGTACAACGGAGCTAGGGGACGATCTTGCCCTCCAGTGAGCCATCTCCTGGGCTATCCTTGCCACTGCTACCTGCTCATGCTTACTCGTGCTGGGGGCTTCACCAGATCCCTCCAACTCACTTCTAACTCACACCGGGGTGAGGGGAGGGGAGGATGGAGCGCTCGATGGTGCATCCTTAGGAGAAGTGTTTTCTTCAGGGTCTTGCTGAGCTGGAGGAAAGAGAAAAGGGACAAGAGGCAACCATGTCCGTATTCGGGTGCGATTGAGTTTCCAGGCCATTAGATCACATTTTTCCACATTGAACTGCATCTTCCACCTAACTGCCCATCCTGCTAGCCTGTGTAGTCCTGCAGTCTTTCACAAGGTAGTTCTTGATTTCATCATCCTGCAAATGCAAAAAGAAGAGAAGGCCTGTAGGATAGCATATTCAGAGCTACTACGTTACAGGTCAAGTGAGGAGCAGTTATAAAGCAGAGAGATGGTCATGTCATGTAGATGCCCTACTAGCTTCACGACCCAGTCCAGATTACACAAATAGTTGCAGAAGAGGGGTGAAATGGCAGCATTTGTTGGAAAATTATATTTTCAGTTCCATGATCTGAGTTTGAATCTAACGCAGATAGACAAGCTGCAACTCTCCTAACAGCTGTTAAAATTGCTGAGAAGTAAGTGAGATGATTTCTGTTCTGAAAAGTAATAACAACGTTAATGTGAAAATAGAGATATTACAGAAGTGCAGCAGAGATGCTTTAATGACTTTGGCTTGAACCACATTGTTGGAATATTGTTGAGAGCTCTGTATGACACCTCCAGAGAGTCTTTACATGTGCACATTGTCCCTCTTACTTTTACAATAAGCTGGGTTTATGTTTCTACATTTTAATTATTTTCCCAAGAAAATTTATGGCATGCTGTTGAATAATGTAGCAAAAGGAATGCTATGAACAGAGAATGGCCTCTCATTATTAATGTGATACCATATATATGCAGTGAGTTTAACCAATTTATGATAAGGTGAGGGGGGGATCCATTGTGCCCATTTTTCGGGCGTAAAATGGGTGCAACGCTGACAAATTTAACAGTGGGTCGGCTTGCACCCAATCTGCGCATGCGTTTGTCGGGCCCATTTTTTAGGCCCCCGGGCAGCCACCTAAAACAGATATTAGGCCCCTTGAATTTATTAATAAGGGGTGTCTAATGCTTGTTCAAGGACCCTACTGGGAAATTTGTTTCTGATGAGTGGAGTAGGATTGTTCAGCGGTTGCTCTGGCCTAAGCAGCTTAAATAAGAACATAAATAAATACAAAAGAAAAATCAAGGAGAAGAAAGGCCATTGAAAGATTATCCCTCTAGTATTGTAACTCTTCCGGCCTGGCATTTGGGTGTGTTTTGAACACCCTGGATATAATTTCCACGATGCGGAGATGCCGGTGTTGGACTGGGGTGGACAAAAATGAGAAGTCGCACAACACCAGGTTATAGTCCAACAGTTTTATTTGAAATCACAAGCTTTCGGAGCTTACGTGGCCCCTTCCTCAGGTGAAGTAAAGAGATACAGAATCGCCAAAGCATATATAGATAGAGAACAATGCATGTGTTACTTACAAAAGCAGACGACTACATTTAAATCATCCTGACTGTTTTATCTGCCGAGGTGTGACAAAAGGCAATCAGGTCAGGATATAATTTGTGTTACCCTCTTTAGAGAATACTCTCAAAAATATTCATTTAGTATTTAAATGTCTCCCATTTGGTTACCATTCTCTAATCATCTTAATAATAGATGACACAAAATTGCCTATGAGTTGAATCTGAAACTCATCTTCTAAAAGATGAAATTCATTTTGAATGTATCTTTTCAACTCTATTCTTCTTTCTTGGGGGCTTATTAGCTCAATTATACAGCACAGTAGGAGCAGTCAAACTTTATACTGTGAAAGTTTAGTTAATATTTTCAGCTGATTTTGAGCTGTTGATAGAACTCACCAGAGTGACCGAAATGTTATCATCAAAGTGAAACATATTTGTTGGGAAAAGTTTTAGTCTGCTGCCTAACCAGACTGGGAAAGAATCCATATAATATATTTTTCGCATATTTTAACATAATTCCTAATTTGCCCAGACTACAGGTGAATTCTGAAAAATCAACAGGTTCTATTATTTCTCAACCAACAACAAACGAAATCAAATCCTTCCTCAAAAAAAGTCCAAAGAAAACATTTTACTTTAGACTTACCCCTGGCTTATCTCACCTTAAAAATGTCTATTCATACTACGACAGAACTGGCTTATTGTCTGCATACTGCTGGGAGTTGTGATAATACATGTTGTAATTCTTAAAGTACAACATACTATATCTGAAATTGTAATCTTATTCACCACAGGCACTGCAGATGATCAGCTTTTCCAGTTATAACCAGAAATACCCTGCTTTTCCTTTAAAGCTGCAGTATCCTATTTATCTGCCACATGATGAGTTCAGTTTTAAGGTCTAAGAAAATGTATTGCAGAAACCATCTTTTAAAAATAACTGTATCGGTAGTATGCCTCAGCAGATTTTTCTTCCAACCTATTAAAGTCTAACATTTACATAAGAACATAAGAAATAAGAGCAGGAATAGGCCATATGGCCCCTCGAGCCTGCTCCGCCATTCAATAAGATCATGGCTGATCATCGACCTCAACTCCACTTTCCCGCCCGATCTCCATATCCCTTGATTCCCCTAGAGTCCAAAAATATAGCTATCTCAGCCTTGAATATACTCAAAGACTCAGCATTCACAACCCTCTGAGTGAAGAAATTCCTCCTCATCTCAGTCTTAAATGGCCTACCCCTTATCCTGAGACTATGCCCCCTAGTTCTAGACTCTCCAGCCAGGGGAAACAACCTCTCAGCATCTACCCTGTCAATCCCCCTCAGAATCTTGTATGTTTCAATGAGATCACCTCTCATTCTTCTAAACTCCAGAGAGTATAGGCCCATTCTATACAATCTCTCATCATAGGACAGACCTCTCATCCCAGGAATCAATCTAGTGAACCTTCGTTGCACTGCCTCCAAGGCAAGTATATCCTTCCTTAGATAAGGAGACCAAAACTGTGCACAGTACTCCAGGTGTGATCTCACCAAGGCCCTGTACAATTGTAGTAAGATTTCCTTACTCTATGGGCTGGATTTTGATACTGGGGCGGGTTGGGGTCGTGTCATCCGCATTTCGTGTTATCCACCTGACTGCAATTGGATGTGGGAGATTGATGCAATTTTCACTTAATTGGGCAATTGAGTTCCAGCATGTGGGAACGCATGAACCAATTAGTGGTTTCAGTCAGAAAGTCACCTCTGATGATGTCATCATTGCAGGTCAAAGACTGCCTGGTCTCAGAGATTGCCTGGCCTTTGCTGTGAGAGGACCTGGATGCAAAATGAGCAGCATCTGAGAGAGAGAGAGAGAGAGAGAGAGAGAGAATTTTTTTTGCAACCAAGTCCTCCCAGGCAGTCTCTGAAGACATTCAATGCAGCAGCATCAGAGGTGACTTTCAGACCTAATACTACTACTACCTTCATCACAATACTACTACTACCTTCATCACATCTCCATTGTAATAGTGGACCTGCAGCTGATAGTCAGCTATCCACTTGTGCTCCCACCAGGTTTCACTGGCGTGTTTCACATCAGGTGTACTTCACGTCGGAAAAGAGTTAAACTAGCTAAAACGTTTCAAAATGGCATTACAGAGCCAATTTAGGGCTTGTTAAGGGCTTTAATGGCCTCTCCCGCCTCTTGGAGGCGGGACAGAGTCGGGAACCCCGCGACCGATTTTGTCAAAATTGTGTGGAGGCGGAATGGAGTCGGGATGGGGTCGGGACCCCCGAATCTGCAACTTTAACTCCCCACACGCCTCCAAACCTGACTCCACGGGTCATTGAAAATCCAGCCCTTTGTGTTCTCCTCACAGCTTACTGTCCCACCTAGCTTTGTATCATCAGCAAACTTGGATACATTACACTCGGTCCCTTCATCTAGGTCATTAATATAGATTGTAAATAGCTGAGGCCCCAACACTGATCCTTGCGGCACCCCACTAGTTACAGCCTGCCAACCTGAAAAAGATCCGTTTATCCCTACTCTCTGTTTTCTGTCTATTAACCAATCCTCTATCCATGCTACTATATTACCCCCAACCCCATGAACCCTAATCTTGTGTAATAACCTTTTATGTGGCACCTTATCGAATGCCTTTTGGAAATCCAAATATACTACATCCACTGGTTCCCCTTTATCTACCCTGCTAGTTACATCCTCAAAAAACACTAATAAATTTGTCAAACACGATTTCCCTTTCATAAAACCATGTTGACTCTGCGGCAACACGGTGGCATAGTGGTTAGCACTGTTGCCTCACAGCGCCAGGGACCCAGGTTCGAATCCGGCCTCGGGCGACTGTCTGTGTGGAGTTTGCACATTCTCCCCATGTCTGCGTGGGTTTCCTCGGGTGCTCCGGTTTCCTCCCACAGTCCAAAGATGTGCGGGTTAGGTTGATTTGGCTATGATAAATTGACCCTTAGTGTTAGGGGGATTAAATACGTGGGGTTACGGGAATAGGGTGGGATATGTGTCGGTGCAGGCTCGATGGGCCGAAATGGCCTCTATCTGCACTGTGGGGATTCTGTGATTCTGTAAATGCCCTGTTACCACTTCCTTAACAATGGATTCCAGCATTTTCCCGACGACTGATGTCAGGCTAACTGGCCTGTACTTCCCTGTTTTTTCTCTCCCTCCTTTCTTGGATAGCGGTGTTACATTTGCGACCTTCCAATCTGCTGGGACCATTCCAGAATCTACGGAATTTTGGAAGATCAAAACCAATGCATCCACTATCTCTTTTAGAACCCTAGGATGTAGGCCGTCAGGTCCAGGGGATTTGTTGGCTTTTAATCCCATTAGTTTCTCTAGTACTTTTTCTCTACTTATATTAATTACGTTAAGTTCCCCACCATTTTTGGTATGCTTTTTGTATCTTCTGCTGTGAAGTTCCTTTTAACTGTTGGTCTATCTAAGCCTTTATGCACCTTTTGGACACGATTAAAAGAAACCTCTCTCTGTAATTTTAGCCTTATTCAAAAGAACAAAGAATTCTGTGACATGGCTTCTTTCCTGTACCAGCTAATGTCTGAGGTGACAGCCTTGGCTCAGTAGTAGCATTCTCTCTACTGAATTAGAAGATTGCGGGTTTAAGCCCTGATCCAAAAACTTGAGCACATAATCTAGGTTGACACTTCAGTGCAGTAGTGAGGGAGTGCTACCGTTTGGATGAGATGTTAAACTCAGGTGCCCTCTCGGGTGGATATAAAATATCCCATGGCACTTTTTAAAGAAGATCAGGGGAGTTCTCCTGGTGTCCTGGCGAACATTTATCTTTCAATCAATACTATCAAAAACAGAGGCCGGATTTTTCTGGGGTCCATGCGGGCGCGATCGGAGGTGGGTCGGGTGGGAAATTTGAAAAAGGTTGCAGCAGGTTGGGAACCTGCCGTCATCCCGCCCCCACACGCCTTTCCCTCGGGTACGTTTGCCGGTGTGGCAGCGACCCGACCGGCAGAGGTGGGCGACCTAATTGAAATCATTATCAGCTTGTTGTCAGACACTTAAGCACATTTTTCACCCTACCTTTCAAATTTCCCTGGCTGCCCACGGCATTCACACAGCTCGGGAACCACGTTTGTCAAACTGAGGTGGGAGTTGAGTGGCCATTGCTCCAGCTGATTACTTGACAGCATCAAATGTATTACAAAAGCTCCAAGCTCACGGCTGATCACTTTCCTCAGGCAGAAGCTGTTGCTGACTACATTGCCAGCACAGATTTAACTTTCTGCAGGCTGCAAGTGTTTCCAGCAAAGTCTCCATCCCGTGTCAACTCTACTTGACCTGCCATCTATTCCATCAGCATGGGTGCCGTTTATACTGTCTCACCTTGGTCCTCAGCATCTGACCATGATGAGCCCCAACACCAGCAGCACCAGGCACGCCAGCAGCACCAAAAACAACACCACCAACCTTCTCCGCAACCACCTGATGCTGCACAGGACAGAGGGCATCAGCACCCGAGCAGATTGCTGCCCGGGAGGCCAGGGATGGCCTCATCATGGCCAGATTTACTTCACTTTATGCTGTACACCCGTATGGCTGCCACATGCTGCGCCAGGTTGGCACCACCCCACAGCAACACCATAAACCATCCCCACAATGGCCAAGCCATTCCTTTCACACTGTTCACCATTGGTGGAGGTACCGTTATGTCTCATCATTCACTGCAACTCATTAAGCCACGTCCAAAGATGCACACAAATTTCTCCAAAGTGGTGAAAATAAATATTTTTATGGTTGAGATCACATTAATGGAAACTTGACATTAACATTAAATAAAACACCCAAGTGGCTACCCTTGTGAATCTACTTGTGTGTCATCTTTCTTTTACGCGTGCTTCTACGAGGTGCTACCCCTGTGGCTTCAGCAGAGGTAGAGGCAGCCTCCTCACTTCCCTGCTGCGACACTCTTGGTAGACATCCTCTGGGTTTTGGAGCCTCTGATGACCACGCCAAAGTCTGCTCCTCCTGCGACTGTGCAGGGGCAGACTCGGCCATCGCTGTCCGAGGAGGCATCTGGGGCTCTGACTGAGGGGGTTGCAATAGGGGAGAAGTGTAAGTGCTTTCAGAGGAGCGCTCACTTCCATGTTCCCTCTCACCATCATCCCTCTCATGGGCCACCTGCACTTCCCCGCTAGCAAGGAACTGGAGAGCGTCTTGCTGCACAGCAGTGGGGCCATGAGACCCACATCTATGCTGACATCCCTCCTAGAGAGGAGATCCATGAGCCTCTGCCATCTACTCTCCATAGATAGCATGTGTTCCTGTGAGTGGCATATTAGCTGCTCCATGCAGATAGCCATCCTTTCCATGGAAAAGCCTACAGTCGCCATCGCCTGCAACATGGTGGTGCTTATGTTGGAGATGGACTCCACCATTCTCTGAATATTCGCAGACATCACGCTCGCAAAACCTGCCACAGCCTCCTGCACTTCTTCCTGCACCTTCAGGATCACCTTCTTTCTGGATGACCCCCCGAAACTCAGCATGTGCATGCAGCCCACCCCAGGGAGATAACCTGCAGATTCTGCGATCAAGCATTGGAGGCGTTGTTGTTCGCTGTGGAGAGACGGAGGGCGGTGCTCTCCCCTACAAAGCAGCCCGCTTGATTGGCACCCCATCCATCACCTTAAACATCGACTCCCTCCACCACCGGCGTACCGTGGCTGCAGTGTGTACAATCTACAAGATGCACTGCAGCAACTCGCCAAGGCTTCTTCAACAGCACCTCCCAAACCCGCGACCTCTTCCACCTAGAAGGACAAGGACAGCAGACACATGGGAACACCACCACCTCCAAGTTCCCATCCAAGTCACACACCATCCTGACTTAGAAGTATAGTGCCGATCCTTCATCGTCGCTGGGTCAAAATCCTGGAACTCCCTCCCTAACAGCACTGTGGGAGTACCTTCACCACACGGACTGCAGCGGTTCAAGAAGGCGGCTCACCACCACCTTCTCAAGGGCAATTAGGGATGGGCAATAAATGCTGGCCTTGCCAGCGACGCCCACATCCCATAAACAAATTTTTAATAAAGTGGCAGGAGGCCTTCACCGCAAGTCTTCCGAACCGTGTGGAGGGAGGTAGCCCAGCATGTCTTAGGCAGCACTGTGGTCCCCAAGACCCACACACAGTGCAGGAAGAAATTTAACAACCTCACTCGGTTGGTCAGGGTGAGTCAATGCTTCAACAAATGCTACATACCATCACCTGAACCACAATCTTCACACACTGCCCAAAGCACCACACGGGAATGGTAGCATAGTGGTTATGCTACAGGACTAATAATCCAGAGGCCTGGATGAATGATCAAGTTCAAATCCCACCATGGCAGCTGGTGAATGTAAATTCAGTTAATTAAATAAATCTGGAATAAAAAGCTATTATCAATAATGGCTGGTATCAAATATCGGATTGTCGTAAAAAAACATCTGATTCACTAATGCCGTTTAGGGAAGGAAATCTGCCGTCCTTACCTGGTCTGGCCTATATGTGACTCCAGACCCACAGCAATCTGGTTAACTCGAAACAGCCCTCTCAAATGGCGTAGCAAGCCATTCAGTTGTAACAAACTGTTACGAAAAACAATAATAATAATAAGAAAATCCAGCACCGGCTACGGACATGACAACTGGCACACACAGGCCAGTCGACCCTGCAAAGTCCTCCTCACCAACATCCTGGGGACTTGTGCCAAAATTGGGAGAGCTGTCTCACAGACTAGTCAAGCAACAGCCTGACATAGTCATACTCACAGAATCATACCTTTCAGCCAATGTCCCGAACTCCTCCATCACCATCCCTGGGAATGTTCTGTCCCACCGGCAGGACAGACCCACCAGGGGTGGCGGCACAGAGGTACACAGTCGGGAAGGAGTGGCCATGGGAGTCCTCAACATTGACTCCGGACACCATGAAGTCTCATGGCTTCAGGTCAAGCATGGGCAAGGAAACCTCCTGCTGATTATCACCTACCGCCCTCTCTCAGCTGATGAATCAGTACTCCTCCATGTTGAACACCACTTGGAAGAAACACTAAGAGTAGCTAGAGTACAGAATGTACTCTAGGTGGGGGACTTCAATGTCCATCACCAAGAGTGGCTTGGTAACACCACAGCTGGCCGAGTCCTGAAGGATATAGCTGCCAGTCTGAGCCTGCGACAGGTGGTGAGAGAAGCCAACACGAGGGAAAAACCTCCTTGACCTCGTCCTCACCAAGCTACCTGTCGGAGATGCATCTGTCCATGACAGTATTGGTAGCAGTGACCACTGCACAGTCATTGTGGAGACAAAGTCCTGTCTTCACACTGAGGACACCCTCCATCGTGTTGTGTGGCACTACCACTGTACTAAATGTGATAGATTCAGAACAGATCTAGCAACTCAAAACTGGGCATCCATGAGGCACTGTGGGTCATCAGCAGCAGCAGAATTGAATTCCACCACAATCTGTAACCTCATGGCCCCGCATGTCCCTCACTCTACCATTACCTTAAAGCCAGGGGACCAACCCTGGTTCAATCAGGAGCATGCCAGGAGCAGCACCAGGTGTACCTAAAAATGAGGTGCCAACCTGGGGAAGCTGCAACACAGGACTACATGCATACTAAACAGCGGAAGCAGCAAGCTATAGACAGAGCTAAACGATCCCACAATCAACGGATCAGATCTAAGCTCTGCAGTCCTGCCACGTCCAGTTGTGAATGGTGGTGGACCAACAATCTCTACCTACCTTACTCACAATGACAGCTATTCAACTATGGCAGGCACATTGCTCCATACACACTTTCCTTTCTCTTGCAGGCCAAGGTGGCTCACAACAGGAGGGAGCAGGAGCGCACAGGCGGGGGACAAGCCGACACCCAACCATTGTCTGCACTAGAGAATTGCAGATTATTGGGTGCCAGGTGGTGGGCACCGTGGCCACTGGCAACGTTGACCCCCTTGGGGACAACAACGGTATGTTCATCCCTGCTCCTTCTTCTCACATCCCACTTCCCCCTCACCCCACAAGCGTTTCACACTTTCCAGCTAATCATGCTGTAAGCATGCATTTCTCCCTTCCTGCCCCCCTCCCCTCACCTTAACCTGACTCTTGTTCCTTTATGCTTTCAGATAATGCGCAAGCACCTGAGCAGCCTGTCCCTGAGGGCACAGTAGAGAGCGAGGCGGGAGAGGAGCAGGAGGAAGAACACACCACGTCACTGCATATCTCGCCCACAGGCACCAGCTCAGATACAGGCACTACGCGTTCTTTCGAGGCTAGTATAATAGCGGGATCTACACAGGGTGAGGTACCGGGGACGAGTGGGCTGCAACAAGGTCAGGTCAAAAGGGTAGTTCAGGGGCCAGCTCCCTGGAGGGCGAGGTCGGGCGCGAGTTCTGCTGCACAGGACTCAGATGAGGACCTTAATGGGGAGGCCTTTAGAAGAAGGGTGATGAGCATGCACACGGAGATGATAGGTGCAATGGCAAGAGTGCCCGAGAGACTCTCGTCAATGGTAAGGAGCGTGGAGAAGTCCGCCTCCAACATTGCACAAGGCTCTGCGCACACCACGGAGCCCATCATTTCCAGTCTGCAAAGGATGGGAGACTCCCAGAGAGACTGTGGCTACCCAGACCTGATGCCGCGTGTGATGGGCGATCTGGCAGCCTCCATTGCAGCACAGGCGGAAGCGACGCAACGTCTTAGTGCTGTAATGGAGTCTATGCTTGGTGGCATCCAATCTCAGGCTGCTCTCAGGCAGTCTCAGCTTGATGCCACGCAAGCTCTGACTGCTGCCACCGTGGCTGGGTCTACCACCGTCGACCGGGGCTTTCACGGTGTCGCAGCAGGCCAGCAATCTGTGCTCCAACAGATTGCTAGGAATGTTGAGGTGCTGCCCCGGGGGAGTGGCAGTGGGTCAGTGGAGCAGGAACCTGCTGTCCTCTCTCAGGATGACAGCATTCCTGCTCCCACCACTGCCACTCCACCATTGCCCTTGTCGCTGCCTGTCATCCAGCCAGCCCAGACTGCTGCTGCCCATGCATTTCCAAGTCTCTTTTGATAACTAAGGTTAGCACCCAGGTTCTTGTTTCCATATAGAATTATCAGTAAAATTATGTTATTTGGTCTGATTTTTCACTAACAATAGAACATTGGTTCCAGTATGAGCTGTCCATTAAATGTTTCATGCACAGCGACTATTTGTCTTGTAACTTCCCTTCTCAAGGCATCATTTTGCTGCTCAGGTTGTAGGCTTCGCAAAATCCCCCAGAAACTCGTATAGAACCCTAAAGGGGGTGAGTTTTGGATCTTAACACGAATTTGGAACGATGGGACCTAAATGAAGGAATTTGAGGTCAAAACCTCAGTTTTGGACATTTTTAAGGATCAGGGAAGAAAAACCCTGAGGAAAATGACTTTGGATAATTCTATACCTTTAAAAGGGCCATTGGGAAAACCTGTAGTCACAGAAACAAGACAGGATGCGGGGAGGGGTGTGGTGAGGCAGTGGACAGCTTTTAGCTATTGGGTCCAAGTCAAGCTGTCTGGGAGATGTTTGCACTACAATCCAACCAAGGAGGAAGAGCCTCATCCAAAACCTCACAAACACATCCAAAGATGAATAAACCAAAACCCTTTTGAAATCCCCAGGTCCAGACAGGATGCTGGAAGCCTGAAAACAATAGGACTTCCAGTACACATTTTCCTAGCCCATCATCCCATCAAAAACCAATTAGCCAAGCATCTACAGGAACAGACTTAACGAGCCCGCCAAAACCTAAGACAAAAGGAGCGAGATTTGGCGCGTAGATAAAGGCCCTGTCTAAATGGAAGACATCGGAAGCCATCAGGACAAGTTAACACAAAGTTAAAGTCATCAGACTTAACGAGCCCGCCAAAACCTAAAACAATAGAATAAACAGGTCTCAACTGAAACCTAAATCACTTCAACGAGAAACCGATTTAGTAAAGCAGTTCTGGTGCGAGAAACACAATAGGCCTGAACAGTATAATTGAGGGCCTAATCCCCCAAGAAAGTAAGTTACTCGCAGTTCAACACACAGACACACGACACGAGCAGGAGGACAGACAAGCAGCTAGGCCACGAGGCAGGCAGACCGAAGGCGAGATCGGAGGCAGGGACAGACAAGGCCAGGCAAGGGCTACAACTGAGACCACGAGCTGGGAGCGAGTTGGCATCGCTCAACACACGATCCAGCTCCAGGAGGTACCGCCCTGACAATTTTTTTTTGTAATTTTGACAGGCCTCCAACGCAACGAACCAACAACAAGAGCCACCAAGGGCTCCACGAGGTAAACCGACACTCGAAAGTACCGCGGAAACCAAGGCCCCGCGCAGCAACCAACCACCAGGCGACACCGAAAGACCAACACCAGGAAAAACTGAAGACACGCAAGTTTCCACGCTACAAACTATTCCTGACTTACCCCTGGGTAAGATTTTCCCTTAAAAAACTCTAAACCCTACCTCTAAGGAAGAAAAATCGGGTACTCACCTGATAGAAGAATCCAATACGCACCTTACCGCATCAGCGGACAGACCCAAACTGACCTGGAGTGCAGCTGAAGTCTTCCACCACGTCCGGGGTACGGCAGGCCCCCACAACCAAAAACCCCAGTGAACCCCGAAATCGCGAAATACCTCAACTGTCAAGAACTGTCAAGGAGTGGTGAGCATTATCCCTGGGCCTCTGAAATCAAACCTAGCTAGGTAGTGGGATTGGGAGGGATAAAGGGTTTTGTATATTGTAATTCTCCCTCGCCTGTACCGTGTGTTCCCCAAGCTGTGTTTAAGTGTTAAGTATGTTTTAAGATTGTTACCTTTTTCTTGAATAAAAGTCAAAATTCTTTCATCAAAACCTGTTGTCTACTGCACCTTTGTTCACAACCCCCAAATAAGTCCAAGGTCTAGAACCAGGGGCGTGGGTGCGATTCGAACTGCTCACTGAGTCAGAGGTGAAGCTGACCCTACCACACCACCCCCTACAGGTAGATGTAATTGCCCATATTATCTGGTGATTCATGCTGGTGCAATATCTATATATGCAATTCTCTCAATATTTTGAAGTTTTTCAAATTGATAGTCTGGCCCATAGGCACATGCCCAACATGTCTGAAATTATTGAGTGGTTCTTGATGCCATTCTGTCACAGAATGTCACAATTCTATCTCTGGTTTTAAGTTGAGAGCGTTTCCACATCTTTTGATATAAATCAAGATGCCATGACCTTTACTGCCCACCATCAAACTTGACACCAGTCGACTACAGCTGCAGAGATTGACATTACATTTGTTCACAGTCCATTCAGACTGCACTCCTGATACTGTTACATAAGAACATAAGAAATAGGAGCAGGAGTAGGCCATTTGACTCCTCGAGCCTGCTCCGCCATTCAATAAGATCATGGCTGATCTTCTACCTCAACTCCACCTTCCCGCACTATCCCCATATCCCTTGATTCCCTTAATATCCAAAAATCTATCGCTCTCTGTCTTGAATATACTCAATGACTGGGGTAGAGAATTCCAAAGATTCACCACCCTCTCAGTGAAGAAATTTCTCCTCATCTCAGTCCTAAATGGCTGACCCCTTATTCTTAGACTGTGACCCCCCTTGTTCTAGACTCCCCAGACAGGGGAAACATCCTCCCTGCATCTACCCTGTCAAGCCCTGTAAGAATTTTACATGTTTCAATGAGATCGCCTCTCATTCTTCTAAACTCTAGAGAATATAGGCCTAGTCTATTCAATCTCTCCTCATAGGACAATCCCTCCATCCCAGGAACCAGTCTGGTGAACCTTCGTTGCACTCCCTCTATGGCAAGTATATCCTTCCTTAGGTATGGAGGCCAAAACTATACACAATACTCCAGGTGTGGTCTCACCAGGGCCCTATATAATTGCAGTAAGATGTCTTTACTCTTATACTCAAGTCCTCTTGTAATAAAGGCCAACATACCATTTGCTTTCCTAATTGCTTGCTGTACCTGCATGTTAACTTTCAGTTGCCCCACTAGTTACAGCCTGCTAACCCGAAAATGACCCGTTTATTCCTACTCTCTTTTCTGTCTGTTAACCAATCCTCAATCCATGCTAGTATATTACCCCAATCCCATGAGCCCTAATTTTGTTTAATAACCTCTTGTGTGGCACCTTATCAAATGCCTTCTGAATATCCAATTACAACAATTCCACTGGATCCCCCTTATCTTTTCTGCTCGTTCCAACCTCAAAAAACTCTAACAGATTCGTCAAATATGATTTCCCTTTCATCTGCCCAAACCTATTATTATTTTCTAAGTGCCCTGTTACCATGTCCTTAACAATAGATTCTAGCATTTTCCCTATTACTGATGTCAGGCTAACTGATCTGTAGTTCCCCATTTTCTCTCTCCCTCCTTTCTTAAATAGTAGGGTTACATTTGCTACCTTCCAATCCACGGGAACCGTTCTAGAATTTATGGAATTTTGGAAAATGACAACCAATGCATCCACTATCTCAATAGCCACCTCTTCCAAAACCCTAGGATGTAGGCCATTAGATCAAGGAGATTTATTGGCTTTCAGTCCCATTAATTTCTCAAGTACTATTTTTTTACTAATACTAATTTCTTTCAGTTCCTCATTCTCGCTAACCCTTGGTTCTTCACTATTTCTGGGAAGTTTTTTGCGTCTTCTTCTGTGAAGACAGACACAAAGGGTTCAATTTTTCCAGGCCTGAGGAGGCGGGAATGGAGGTGTGTGGGGTGTTAAAATTGCAAAAAATGGTGGGTGGGCCCAACCCCGCCTCCATCCCGCCTCCGAGCAATTTTCCCAAATGCGTGGTTTCTGATCCCGTATCTGTCCCGCCTCCAAGAGGCGGGATAGGCCTTTAAGGCCCTTAACAACCACTTAATTGCCTCTATAATCCCATTTTGAGAGGCCTTTCTGATTTTAAGTCTTTTCCGACGTGATGCACGCCTCCTCTGAAACACGGCGGTGAAAGCTGGCGGTAGCACACTTGGATTGCTGACTATCAGCTGCAGGTCCACCATTAAGATGGAGATTTCATCAATCATCATTCTGGGGGAACTTTTAGCAGTCATAACCATTGTTGTGGAAGTTTGGAGCCTGGAGTAGTGGTGGTGGTGGTGGTGAAAAAAAAATCTGGGAGCAGACTTAGGTCTCCTGCTGTTCATTTTGCCTCCAGGTCCCTCTCACAGCAAAGGCCAAAAGGTTCCCAGTCTTTGCAGACCTTAAATGCAGCAGCAATGATGACATCATCAGAGGCGACTTTCAGACTGAAAAAACTAATTGGGTCATGTGTTCCCACATGCTGGAACTCAATTTCCCAATTAGGGGAAAATCGAATAATTCTCCCACATCCAATTGGAGTCGGGTGGCTAACACGAAAAGCGGATGACACGACCCCAGCCCGCCCCATGACAAAATCGAGCCCAAAGTATTTGTTTGATTTCTTCGCCATTTCCTTATTCCCCATTATAACTTCTCCTGTCTCAGCCTGTAAGAGTCCCACATTTACTTTCGCTAATCTTTTCCGTTTTACATACCTATAGAAGCTTTAACAGTCTGTTTTTATGTCTCTCACTAGTTTACTCTCATATTCTATTTTCCCTTTCTTTATCAATTTCTTGGTCCTCCTTTGCTGAATTCTAAAATCTTCCCAATCCTTAGGCTTACTGCTCTTTTTGGCAACATTATAAGCCTCTTCCTTTGATCTAATACTATCTTTAACTTCTCTTGTTAGCCACGGTTGGACCACTTTTCCTGTGGGGTTTTTGTGCCTTAAAGGAATGTATATTTGTTGTAAATTATGTATTAATTCTTTAAATGCTAGCCATTGCTTCTCTACTGCCATACCTTTTAATGTAATTTCCCAATCTACCTTAGCCACTCGCACCTCATATCTACGTAGCTCATAGTCTACAGAGCAGTAGTGATACCTGCCCTCCTGTATGCCTCAGAGGCATGGACCATGTACAGCAGGCATCTCAAAGCACTGGAGAGGTACCACCAACTCTGCCTCCGCAAGTTCCTGCAAATCCATTGGCAGGATAGGCGCACCAACGTCAGTGTTCTTGCTCAGGCCAAAATTCCTAGCATCGAAGCTTTGACCACGCTTGATCAGCTCCGATGGACAAGTCACATCGCCTGCATGCACGATACGAGACTCCCAAAACAAGCGCTCTACTCAAAGCTCCGACACGGCAAGACAGTCCCAGGTGGGCAGAGGAAACACTTCAAGGACACCCTCAAAGCCTCCTTGAAAAAGTGCTACATCCCCACCGACTCCTGGGAATCACTGGCACAAATCCGCACAAAGTGAAGGAGAAGCATTCGGGAAGGCACCGAACACCTCGAGTCTCTTCGCCGGGAGCAAGCGGAAGCCAAGCGGAAGCAGTGCAAGGAGCACACGTCAACCCAAGCACCTCACCCACCCTCCCCCTCAACCACCGTCTGCCCCACCTGTGACAGAGACTGTAGGTCCCGCATTGGACTCATCAGTCACCTGAGAACTCATTTTTAATGTGGAAGCAAGTCATAAGAAGAAGTTTGTTTTGTTTAGATTTAAGACCCTAGTTTTGGATTTAACTAAATCACTTTCAAACTCCATATAAAATGTTATCATATTATGGTCACTCTTCCCTAAAGCCCCCTTTATTACAAGGTTATTAATTAACCCTTTCTCGTTGCACAATACCAGATGTAAAATAGCTTGTTCCCTAGTTGGTTCCTCAACATACTGATCTGGAAAACTATCTTGCATACATTCCATGAATTCGTCCTCCACACTATTACTGCAAATTTGGTTTGCCCTGTCTATATGTAGATTAAAGTCCCCCATGATTATTGTATTACCCTTGTTACATGTGACTCTAATTTCCTGATTTATACTCTGCCCTACATTACAACTACTGTTTCCAGGCCTATAAACAACTCCCACCAATGTTTCTGCCTCTTGCTGTTTCTTAGCTCTACCCAAACTGATTCTACTTCTTGATTTTCGGAGCTAATATCCTTTCTCTCTACTGTCTTTATCCCATCCTTTATTATCAGGGATACTTCTCCTCCTATTCCATTTTGCCTATCTCTTCTAAAAGTTAAGTATCCTGGAATGTTTAGTTCCCAACCTTGGCCACATTGCAACCACGTCTCTTAGACAACTTTAACAATTTACATAAGTGATCCTCATGAGATTTAATGGGATGAAGCATTTTGTACAATCACCCATAGTGAGTCATAGAATATAAGAAATGTCTAGACAAAGGTAACAAAATAATGATGAACTATTAACATTCCCCAGATATTGTGTGTAAGTATTTGGTTAATACAGCGGTACCCAGTCTTGCAACAGTGTTGATTCTTTGGGGTAGAAATGAGGTCGCGCCCCATTTGGGACGCAAATATCGTCCGAGCGCAAATATTAGCGCCTGGCGCTAATTATCGGCACTGACAGGAAACTTCACTTTTACCACCCCTGGGAGGTGAGTGGAGCGCTAAATTAGGCGCTGCACACCTCTCTTAAGGCGCAAAGGCCTAGGAGTGAGGCGCTACCTCAGCGCACGAGCGCAGCGCAGCTGCTGCCAGTTAGCGAGGGAACACAGACACACTGGCGCCGGACACTTCTTAAAGCGGGGGGGGCCACTTGCTCCCCAGCCACACCCTGCTCATTGCAGCCTTGAATCTCAGCCTGGAGAGACCTGTAATCCATTTTGCTGCCAAGCATGGAGAGGGTGAGAGAACGCGCTCATCGCTTCACCGAGCGGGCCTTGGATGCTTTGGTTGGCGCAGTGGAGCGCAGACGATGCATGCTGTTCCCGGAGAGTGGCAGGAGGCCTTTGCCACGCGAGTTCAGAAGAGTGTGGAGGGAGGTGGCTCAGAGCGTCTCCTCCAGGAGCATGGTGCCCAGGACCCATGTTCAGTGCCGCAAAAAATTCAACGACCTCACTCGGGTCGTCAGGGTGAGTGGCTTTTTCTCAATACCTCTCCATCCCTCCATCTCAACCTCACTATACGGCCAGAGGGTCTTAAAACCCCAATGCACAACACTCATGCAACACCTATGGCCCTTTCATCAAACACACACACACATTCCACACTTTGCATACAGTAAGGGCTATTCACCTATGGGAGGCACATCAGGCAAGACCATGGCTGCATATTGTAAGGGCTATTCACCTATGGGAGGCACATCAGGCAAGACCATGGCTGTATATTGACTCAGATGCTGTCCTTTTTCTTGCAGGCTAAGCTGGCTCATAATCGGAGACAGCAGCAACGGACGGGTGGAGGGCGGCTTCAGCTGCAACCCCTCAGCGATCTGGAGGAGCGCGTCCACAGGATTGTGGCAAGCCGGGTGATCGGTCCCGTCGCCACTGGGGACGCCGACCCCGTTGTGGACAGCAATGGTAAGGTCATCACCTTTTTTCCTCTGTCCTTCCACTTGTCCCTCACAATACCAGCCTTTGACACTTTCAATCCAACTTGCTAACTCGCTGCACTTATTCCTCCCTTACTGCCACCCTGTCCTCACGCTAAAGCCACTCTTGTACCTCCCTGCTTTCAGATGGTGATTCACCAGCTGAGGAGATGGTCCCTGAAGCTGCCACTGGGAGTGATGCTGCAGCTGAGGAGGAAGAGGAAGCCGGAGCATCAGTGCCACCCTCTCCCGAGGAAGCCCATGGCCACACTGGGAACACGCCTTCCCCGGAGGGGAGCAGGGGGGAAGGGGCTGATGATGGTGAAGCTCCAGGACCCAGCGGGCTGCAGCAACGCCATGGGGGGGGGGGAGGGAAGAACGGGAGCCTTCTCCCCAGAGGGAGAGTATGCCAGACACTCCTACTGCAATGGACGCAGAGGAGGAGCGGCTGATTGCAGAAATGAACAGCCAGGCGGTGGGCATGCACACTGAGCTCATGGGTGCAGTGGGAAGGGTGCCCGAATGCATTGAGGCACTGGCAAGGAGTGTGGAGCACTTCGCTGTAGCACAGGCGGATGCCACACTAAAGCTTAGTGCTGCAATTCAGTCACTGGCTGCCAGGAACCCATCTGAGACTGCTCTCATGCAGACTCAGATTGAGGCCACGCGAGCACTGACTGCTGCCATCCTCGATGGTTCGTGCACATGTCCCCGGGGCTGTCACCGCGCCGCAGTAGGCCAGCAATCTGTTCTCCGGCAAATTGCTCCGGATGCTGAAGTGCTGCCCCGTGGGAGTGCCAGTGTGTCGGGCGAGCAGGGAATTGCTGTCCTCTCTCACGATGACAGCATTCCTGCTGCCAACACTGTCACTTCTCCACTGCACTTGCCACCGCCTGTAGGACAGACTGCTGCCGCCCATGCAGAGTTGGTGCAGTCTGCAGCCGGGCCCTCCAGGCCCAGAAGTGGTCGAGGCCGTCCTTCAGGGGCATCTGCAGTGTCAGGGTCTGACGAGCAGCAGCCTTCCACCAGCCTTGCTGCAGCCACTGAGGTCCCATTACGGAGGAGCAGTAGGGTTAGAAGGGGGGAAGTGCGCAAGGGAAGGAGATCACCCTCGAAGGGCAAAATGTAGGAGGTGTGCCAAAATGCTGGTCATTTTTTTATTAAAGGCCGAGGTTCATGGCCCAACTTTTGTTTAGTGTTTTGGACATTATCTCCAGGTTGTGAGAACCAGTTATGTTATTGACTGTTTTTTTGTGTTTATTTCTATGAGTTTGTCATGAGGAATTGACACACACAGAGTTTGTACAATAAATAAGTTTCTGTATTCAAAATATACATGGCTGGTGGTTGGAATTATTGGTGCCTTGGCCGGCTTAGGGGTTGCGTGCTGGGTTGATTCGTGTTTGTAGCAATGGCAGGGGCCCTAGAAGCGGCTTGCTATTAGTCGTTGACGGACGGCCCTTGCAGTTTGACCATTGTGGGCCACCCTTCTGCCTTGGTGCTGCTGCTGATCATCGTCCTCGTCCTGTTCCTCCTCTTCCTCCTCCTCCTCTTGTGGTGCTGCAAGGCCTGGTGGCATTGGCTGCGTCCTGAGGATTGCCATGTTGTGCAACATGCAGCACACGACTACGAATTTCGAAACTTGCTCAGGCGAGTACTGCAGGGCTCCTCCGGAATGGTCCAGACAGCGGAATCGTTGTTTCAGCACGCCGATTGTGCGCTCAATAATGTTCCTGGTTGCTTGTTGGCTTTCCTGGTACCACAGCTCAGCAGGGGTGTTTGGCGCACGGAGCGGTGTCATCAGCCAGGTGCTCAATGCGTACCCCTTGTCCCCCAGAAGCCAACCAACTGGCTGATGCGGTGCCTCGAAAATTTCTGCCACAGTACTCTGGCGCAGGATGAAAGCATCGTGGCAGCTGCCCGGATAGTGGGCATTGACAGCAAGAATCACCTGTCTGTGGTCACAGACCAACTGCACATTCAAGGAATGGAACCCCTTTCTGTTCCGGAACTCCTCTGCATTCTCTCGCGGAGCACGCAAAGCCACATGCGTGCAGTCAATGGCGCCCTGCACCATGGGGAAGCCCGCTACCCTCGCAAAGCCCATAGCACGGTCATGCTGCTTGTCTGGGGTCATAGGGAAAGAGATGAAGTCTCGTCTCCTTCTGAAGAGGGCATTGGTGACCTGCCGGATGCAGCGATGCACCGCAAACTGGGAGATATTGGCGAGGTCCCCAACAGCAGCTTGGAATGAGCCAGTGGTGTAGAAGTTCAAAGCCACTGTGACCTTCACTGCCACCGACAGAGACGTCCTGGACCTCAGCTGAGGCTGCAGATCTGGCTGCAGCAGGTGGCAGAGCTCAGTGACCACCTCCTTGCTGAATCGCAGCCTTCGCAAACACAGCTCCTCGGACATATGGATGTAGGAGAGCTGTTCACGATATACCCTGGGAGGGTAAGCTCTCCTGTACATGCGCCTGATGGCCCTCCTCCGTCTGGCCATCATTGCCACTCTCTGTCTGCGTCTCACTATCCTCCGATTGAGCTGGAGCAGGACGACGCCCCCAATCATTGCAGCCCCCATATTCTCTTTGCCAGAAAAGTAATGAGGTACAGCAACTAAAGTAGCAGCAAAGTTAGGATGAACTAGGCCAAACTACCTCACAAAGCGTTGAGTCAATGTAGAAGTCTCTCTCTCTCTCTCTCCGAATCTCTCTCTCTCTCTCAGAACGAGTGGTGCATAAATGTCGACCACAGAAAAAGACAGGAAGAGGCCCCCTTTAAATAGCGCCCCCCCCAGCCCCACACCGATTGATAACGTTCCAGTCTTCCGGTCGTTGGAAGCGCCAGGCGGTAAGGCAGGGGGCGCCACTCAATTTCCGCTCCGGGGCGCCCCAAGGGCGTTGCACCATGGAATGACGTCACAATCTGCGCGCGCAGGTGGTCGTAGCGGTAAGTTTTAGCGCCGCCGCACAATCTCAAGTTAAGTTCTCGAGCGGCGCAAACAGCGCTGCGCCCGGGCGTTAGCGCCTTAACGCCCCATTAGCGCCCTCTTAAGGCGCTAACGGGAGGCGCAACCAACTGAATTTTTCCCCCACTGTGTCTTTAATGCCATCTTATTGTTTGGGTTGACTATAGCACAAAGTGCCTCGCTCGTAGAGGCAATAGGTAAACTTCCTGGCATTTCTCACACCTCCAGATGGGATCCCTATGTCAGTACTGTTTTGTGACTAAGTTATTTTTCTACTGATCCTTAGATATCCTTGCCTCTCTTTAGATAATGTTGCAGACTTCACAGCCATTCAGCTGTAACACTGCCGACGTCTTTTGAGATTTGTCATAATACCTTAGATATCTGGTGCATTTTTTTTCCTTATAACTTGCGGATTGCTCATTTGACTTTCTTCAATTTCTTTTTTATTTCCAGGCTCTGTCTTTGATACAGTATGAAACGTCTTGTGTATTTCATTCAAATTGGTCAGTATTTGAGGTCTCTACTGAGTGGCTCATTGTTACATTAAATGTGCTGTGGGTGCCAACCGGGCATCCCGCTGCAGTTCGATGGTTGTGGGAGGGAAGCATATTGGTCGGTTCCATCTCTGAACTGGGACCTTTAAGAACCACTGGTTAGGGCGTTCAATGTCTGGTGCAACTGAGCGGGGTGTTTCCGAAAGATTTCGACACTGAGACTGACAGCAGTTGATTAAATACAGTCCAGGTCTCAGTAAGAAAAATTCAACAAAAAAAATAAATTTGCAAAGAAAATCGCGATCAAACCCCAGGAATCTCAGTCACATGGATATCAGTTGACTTCGAGCCATGCTGCGGGTCTACATTTTTGGGGGTAAATCTGTGCCAACGCATTACTGATGTAAATGCAGGAAACTCACGTGAGCTAGTCTTTTTCATGGCGGTGCGGGGAGATATGTAATAGAGCAGCAGAGGGTTCTGATGGACGTATCTCAGAAGCGGAGCAAACGATCAATGAAATTCACGCGTAAAACCAGCATAAATCAGTCCTGCGCTAATTTCATAGAAACATAGACATAGAAGATAGGAGCAGGAATAGGCCATTCGGCCCCTCGAGCCTGCTCCGCCATTCGATGAGATCATGGCTGATCATCCAAACTCAGTACCCTGTACCTGCCTTCTCCCCATATCCCTTGATACCTTTAGCTTTAAGAAATATATCTAACTCATTCTTGAATATATTTAATGACTTGGCCTCAACTACCTTCTGTGGTAGAGAATTCCACAGGTTCACCACTCTCTGGGTGAAGAAATTCTTCCTCATTTCTGTCCTAAATGGCTTACCCCTTATCCTTAGATTATGACCCCTGGTTCTGGACTCTCCGACCATCAGGAACATTCTTCCTGCATCTAGTTTGTCCAGACCTGTCAGAATTTTATATGTTTCGATGAGATCCCATCTCATTCTTCTATACTCCAGCGAGTATAAGCCCAATCGACCCAATCTCTCCTCTCCTCAGAAATAAATTGCGCAATGCCACTCTTACACCGTAGTTACACTAAAACAGTTCCAGGAAATTCTGGGCCAATGTATCTGGACCATGCAAGTGCAATAATACATTGCAGGAGTATATTACTGCTTATGATTAAAGTAAATTAAAAGAAAATAATGTACTTTTATTTATTAAGCTAAAAGGTAACAAAGGGGAAGCTGAGCTTTAGAAAATGAAGGCGACCATGAAAATGGCCGAGCAACAGTCACCACAATGATAAGCCATACGCATAAGTGAATGTAAAGCCACCCACAAGAAATGTCATTTTAATTTTGATTATGTAAATATTAGAATAGTGAAAGATGCGGTCAGCTGCAGTTATCGTCTTCAGCTTGAGCCCAATGAAGCTGTCCAATCCGGGACTGATGGATCAGATGCTGACAGAACCAGAGGCCGCGATTTCCCTTACCTGGGCGGGGTGACGGTGGGAGATGGCGGCGGTGGGTGACGAACCCGCTCCTGCGGCGATCCCGGCCAAAAGTAAGATCTTACCATTAAAGGCCTTGTTAGGCCCGCCCGGCGCGGTTCCCGTTCCAATTAATGGGAGCGGGTCCGGTGACGTCACCGGATGACGCGCTCCTTGCCGATATATTTAAAGGGGCCATGGCCCCATTTGCTGACAGTTGGATTTTCTTTCTTGAAGCTTGTGTTAGTGAGGGGAGGTCTGTACCATGACATCTGAAAGGCAGAGATCTGCGCCCCGGTTCAACGATGAGTCCCTCCAGTGTCTTGTTGAGGGAGTGAGGGCACGTTGGGAAGTTCTCTGCCCTGCGGATGGCAGGAAGAGGCCTCCCCAACAGACTAAATCAGCGTGGCTTAATATAGCCGAAGAGATAACGGTGAATTCAGTAGTGCGTCGCACCTGGGTACAGTGCAGGAACAAGTTTAATGATCTTCTAAGATCAGGAAAAGTAAGTATAAACCTACACTTACCTTGATGATGCTGTGCCTGTCATCACATCCCCACCACTGTGCATTGCCAACCATCCTCCTGCACAAAGTTACTCAGCCCAAGATCCCTTAGACCTTCATCTATCCGTCTCTCTCTATTTACATTAAAGGTCCCCATCTTAATTTCCACCTCTCACACTCAGCATCATTGTTATGCAATGAAAGCAAGTAACAGCACAAAAGGAGGCAACTTGGTATCGCCAAGCCACTCCATCAAAGTCTCCCTGTGAAGCTGTTTGCCATTCCATTAATGATGGTCATTCCATCAGTCTCGTTAAACCTTCTCTTCCTTGCCTCCTTGCAGGAAAAGATTGCCCACAATAAGAGGGAGAGGGAGAGAATGGGTGGAGGTCCTCGGTCCATCTTTCATTTGTCAAGCGCGGAGGAGGCAGCACTCGATATTGCTGGTGTGGTGGAGGTTCCAGAAGTGGGGGACGGAGAGAGGGGCTCAATAGAAGAAGCTGGTGACAGAATTATTGTCCCTACAGTTGCAGGCCTTTCATCAGTCACTCATATGAGGTGTTATGTGATCAGAAAATTAATGGTGGTGATGTGTATAATGGTATGTGTCTGCACTTAAGATGTCATATATTTAAATCACGTCTTTACTCTCCAACAGGTCCATCAGGAGCCCCCCTCCCCCCCACTGTCCAAGAGTAAGAGGAACAAAACTCCTCAGAGGAGCCTCCTGCCTCTGAGGGTGCAGCGTCACCTCACAGAACGCAAACCAGCACCAGCGCAGAGTCGCACACCTCGGTGGGGCCGTCGCGAGATAGAGTAGTGTTGTCACCTGGTGTCTCACAGATCACAAGTGAGCAAGAGCAGATGGTGGAGACAGTGACAGCAGTGGAGACTCCTCGTCTGAGGGTGCAGGAGTCTTCTAGCTCTGTTCGGCTGCATGCTGACGCTGAGCCTCGGGGGCCATCCAAGAAGAGGGCGATCCTGGAGCTACAGGAACAAGTGCAGGAGGCTCGGACTGGTTTTGCAACTACGCTGACTACGAGTGTGCAGAGAATGGAGGAGTCCATCTCCAACATGAGCAGCACCATGGCACAGTCACTGGCAACTATAGCTTCCTCGATGGATAGGATGGCCACCTGCATGGAGGAATCACAGCGCCATGTAATGACAACATGGTTTCTCTTCTAAATAGATGGTCATCTATGGAGGAGAGATGGGCATCTATGGAGGAGAGAAACCAGAGGCTCATAGACATCCTTTGTAGGAGGGATGTCAGTATAGAGGTGGGCCCTAATGTCCGCACTGAAGTGCAGCAAGGTGCTCTCCAGCTTCTTGCCAGCAGGGAAGTGCGGGTGTCCCATGAGAGGGATGATGGTGGGAGGGGACATGTAAGTGGGGGCTCCGCTCCAAGCGCTCCAACTTCCACCCCCTTTCCAGCCCCTCGGTCAGAGCTGCAGATGCCTCCCTGGAGAGTGATGGCCGAGTCTGTGCCTGCACAGTCGCAGGAGGAGCAGACTTTGGCGGGGCCCTCACAGGCCCCAAAACCCAGAGGACGATCGCCAAAGGCGTCTAAGCAGTTGCAGCAGGGAGGTGAGGAGGCTGCCTCTACCTCTGCTGAAGCCACAGGGGCATCATCACGTAGAAGCATCCGGAAAAGAAAGGTCCCACACAAATAGTCACAAAGGTTTTCACTCGGGTGTGTTTATCAGTATTATTATGATGGTTGTAAAAATATGGAGCTATGTAATTAAATCTTTTATTTCTCCACTTTGCAGTTGCAGCCAGATGTGTGGGATAGAATGGAGGTGGCAGAGTGTATGGTCAGGGCTGATTGGACATGCAGCAATGGTGCTGATGATGAAAAGAAGGAAGTAGTCATTGATTGAATGGTTTATGTTGCTGGTGTGGGATGATGCCAACATGTGGACGCCTGTGCCAGGCAAATGTGTGACATCCACAACGTTACTGGAACCGGGCATTTATGAGGGCGTCCCTGGCGTTACGACCAGCAACGTTCTCACGCACTGGTCTTAATGGCTGTGCCGGCTCCTCCAGGTCTTCCTCATTGGTGTTGCCAACCTCATGTTGCTCCTCCTCCTCCGATGAGGCTCTTCACTCTGCGCCATCTTCATCATCTAGCGCCAGTCCTCGCTGCTGAGCGATGTGGTGAAGGGCGCAGCAGACCACGACTATTCTGGATACCCTCGCTGGTGCATACTGAAGGGCCCCTCCAGATTTGTCCCGGCATCTGAACCGCATTTTAAGCAACCCTATAGTTTGCTCGATGATAGTTCTCATGGAGATGAGGCATTGATTGCACCTTCCATCAGCCTCGTTCGCTGGCCTCCTCAAAGGTGTCATCAGCCATGTCTTGAGGGGATAGCCCTTGTCCCCAAGCAGCCAACCTGAAAGACTGGCTGGCGGTTCGAACAGCTGAGGGACAGTGGAGTGGCGCAGGATGTACGAATCATGGCAGCTGCCAGGGAACTTGGCGCACACATGTATGATGATTTTATTGTGGTTGCACACCAGCTGAACGTTTAGGGAGTGGAAACACTTGCGGTTCACAAACGCTCTCGGATTGTGATGGGATGCCCTGATGGCCACATGTGTGCAGTCAATCACTCCCTGCACCCGTGGGAAGCCAGCCAGAGTGGCAAAGCCGATCGCACGCTCAGTCACACTGGTTTAATGAGTGGTAAACTTTATATAGTTACCCGACTTGTTAAACAGGGCATCGGTGACCTGTGTGATGCATCTGTGTGCGGCAGACTGGGAAATGCCGTTAATGTCTGTGGCAGATGTCTGGAAGGAGCCTGAGACGAAGAAGTTGAGGGCAAGGGTGACTTTGACAGCCACTGGTAATGGCTGTTCACCCCTTCCTCTGGGCTGTAGGTCTTTCTCCAGCAATGCGCTAAGGTCGGTGACCACCTGGAGCGATAGCCTGAGTCTCCTTCAGCACTCCGTTGTGTTGAGGAAGCTCATCCTCTGCCTATAGACCCTGTGCTGGGGGTAATGCCTCCGGCGTGGTGCATCCCTTGCTGATGCCCTCCGCCCTGTGCAGCATGAGGTGGTTGAGGAGAAGGTTGGTGCTGTTGTTGTTGCTGCTGCTGGTGTGGTTGGTTCTGCTGCTCCTGCGGCTGTTCCTCATCGGACTCGGAGGACCAAGATGAGAGAGCATAAATCGTGCCCATTTTGATTGTTGATATGCCAGATCCAGTTGAATTGACAGAAGCAATCTGCCACTGGTCAGAAATTTTCTTCAAAGGAAGGTTACAGTGAATATAGAGTTCACTACAAACAACCCCAAAGTGTATGAGGCTGAAAAGACGCTTCCTAAGACTGAAGGCTCCAGCTTCTGACATTGGAAAGTGAACAGCTGTAAAATGGTAGCTTTTATACCACTTTTTCAGCTGTCAGCTATTGAAAGCAATGGAGAGTCATTGAGAAACCGACTCCACTTACCTGGCGTGTTCCCCGAGGGACGGCAAACTCGTCAAAATTTGGTAAAATTGTAAGTGCCTGCTTTTAATCCTCTTAAATTTTTTTTTATTCGTTCATGGGAGGTGGGCGTCGCTGGCAAGGCCAGCATTTATTGCCCATCCCTAATTGTCCTTGAGAAGGTGGTGGTGGGCCGCCTTCTTGAACTGCTGCAGTCCGTGTGGTGAAGGTACTCCCACAGTGCTGTGAGGGAGGGAGTTCCAGGGTTTTGACCCAGTGACGATGAAGGAATGGCCGATATATTTCCAAGTCAGGATGGTGTGTGACTTGGAGGGGAACTTGGAGGTGGTGGTATAGCGTTAAACTATCTGTTAAGTACCTTCATTAACTGGACACCGCTTGGTGCCGGGTCTGCGATACACAGGCAGACCCGACAGTTGAGAAACTTACACGGAGGCGGGTTCAGAGCGGACTTCCGCCCCGCTGTCAATCAGGGCCATTTTGACAGCGGGCCCACCTCCAAACCCGCACTCGCCGGGCCGAGAGGATTCCGGCCAGAAAGAGTGTTCAGCAACAAAATACGTCACTTTAGCAGCAGACATCTAAAACGCTAAGGACATTTTGTACTTGAATGAACCTTTTCTTCTGCTTGCCATGTCATATTAAGATTACTTTTTTAGTTTGCATGGCCAGGTCACAGAGGACTGCAGCAACAAATGAAGGCACACGGCCTAGAGGCAATTCATACTGCAACAACAGTGCAGCAGCTTAGGGAGAGGCAACAAGCCAGTTATTTTAGAACACAGCTTTTCAATGATTTGAGAAATGTGTTTGTACGGAAAGGACACTAACCCAACTGAATATGGAAAATATAAGATTGTGGACTGACATTATTTGCTGTGTATTAAAAATGAAACATCATCCACAAGGAGGGGAAGGATTGCTCTGTTAATAAATACGCTCCTTATACTCGTGGTTCTGATTTTGTTACAAAAAGCAAACAGAGAAAATCTTGCCCCATGAATTATTTCATGAATAAAGTGTAAAGTAATTCTGTCAGAGCATTGCTTACAAAATTATTTTATAAGCGCTCGCTTCATTTATGTTTTTCTTAAAATGTTGCTTTTGTAATAAAACTGGAAGAATTGTTATGCTTCTATTTCATGGTGAACTATGCCACAATTCAAGAACAAATGATTTTCACACAAGTATTGAATTAAAAAAGCCTCCTTGGAGTTCTATAATCTTGATTCGTTGATTGCAGCAGAGAGATTGGAGTTGCTGGTACTCTGATGGGAAAGTATAAAACCTGCTGTGTTCAGTTTTAGTCACCATGCCACACACAGGATTTATTTGTATTAGAAAGGGTATAAAGTTGAGCAACTAGATTGATCCCAAGTGTAAAGGGGATAAGCTATGAGGTAAGATTAGAGCAGCTTAAGCTCTTTGGGTCTAGAAAGAAGGCAGTTACAGAGGACATGATTGAAATATATAAAATATTAAATGGTGTAGATACAGTAAACCTAATTTATTACGTTTATTGGGCTGGATTTTGTCATTGGGGGCGGGCTGGGGGCGTGTCAGGTGGTCGGCGTGTCAGGACCCCGCCTCCGATGTGAGGCGGGACAAAAGTGCGATTTTGCCCTAATTGGGCTCTTGATTTCCAGCGTGTGGGAACCCCTGGCCCAATGAGCCTTTTGATACAGAAACTTGCCTCCGATGACATCATCTATGCAGCTGGATTTAAGGCCTGCAAGCAGCCTTGGTTCTTTTTCAGCCTTCCAACTTTATCACCATTCTTCTGAGGGATTCTTACTGCAACTATGTCCAGCTCCAGACCAAAGTGTGCACCCAGATTCGATGAGGCCTCCCTCCAAGCTCTGGTGGAGGGAGCAAGAGCAAACAAGGAAGTGCTCTTTCCTTCCTCAGGGAGGAAAAAGCCTCCACAACAGACCAAAGCTGTGTGGCTGCAAGTGGCACAGGAGGTGAATGCGATTTCTATGTGCAGCAGAACCTGGCTGCAGTGCAGGAAGAGGTTTCATGACCTTCGCCGCACAGGAAAAGTGAGTATTCCATCCCCATGACCCTCAATCTGATCCCCATCGCCTCTCATCACCAGCACTCTGCTTTGTCAACCTCCTCCTCCACATCCCACTTCACCCTTACATCCCTGCACCCTTACCCATTCCCTCTCTCTGTATGTTCACATTCACTTAACTATTTGACTATGCAGCCCTCACACTCCCTATCACTGTGATGCTATGAAAACAACTTACAACACACAGGGAGGGCCCTTGGTCTTGGCACCTCACTCCATCTTTGTCTCCTTCTAAGCATCTATGCTATGGATTCTCTACACTCACTCCTTCATTCTCACTCAAACTCCACTTGTGTCCCTCATTGCAGGAAAAGAGAGCCCACAATAAGAGGGAGAGGGCGAGGACAGGAGGAGGGCCATCCTCAATAGCCCAGCTCACCACTGCAGAGGAGGCGGCCCTGGAGATCGTGGGAGTGGAGGAGGATGCGCAAGTGGGGGACGGTCAGACGGGCGCATCAGAGCAAGCTGGTGACGGAATAGTTTTTCATCTCTCTCATTTACATTGCATGAGTGACTGATAATGATTCTGATGCTCTAACAGATTGACTTATGATCATCTGCACAATTCAATGTACATGCAACCTTTATCTCACATGTCTAACTCTTTCCTTTACTCCCCCACAGGACCATCGACAGCCACCCGCCCCACTGTCCAGGATGAACAGCCTGAGCCTGAAGACTCCTCAGAGGAAGCTGCAACCTCTGAGGGCGCAGCGTCAGCAGAATTAAGTGCACCCAGCACCAGCGCAGACACTCACACATCGGTGGGACCTTTGCGAGATAGAGTAGTGTTGGCACCTAGTGTATCACAGATCACAAGTGAGCATCAGCAGATGGTGGAGACAGGGACAGCAGTGGAGAGTCCTCGTTGGAGGGCGCAGGACTCTCCCAGCTCGGCTCAGCTGCATGTCGACCCTGTGCCTCCGGGTCCATCCAGAAGGAGAGCGGTGCTGGAACTCCAGGAACAGGTGCAGGAGTCTCTGGCAGGTTTTGTCTCCAGGGTCGCTGCGAGTGTGGAGCGGATGGAGGAGTTCATCGCTAACATGAGCAGAGCCTTTGTGGAGGCATTGGCGCATGAACGCATCACCACAAAAAGGATGGCAACCTCCGTGGTAAGGCTGGCTACCGTAGAGGAGAGGATGGCTATGGTAGAGGAGAGGTTGGCTACGGCCATGGAGGAGCTTAGTCGCCAGGGTCTTGAAAACATGGTCATTATTCAGAATAGACTGACATCTCTTGAGGAGCAATGGTCAGCTATTGAGCATAGAAACCAGACCTTCATGGAAGTCCTCTGGAGTAGGACTTCCAGTGCAGAAACGGGTCTCATGGCCCCCCTGAAGTGCAGCAAGATGCTGCCAAGCCACTTGCTAGCTCTGAAATGGAGCTGACCCATGAGAGGGTAGTTGGTGGCAGAGAACAAGGAAGTGGGGGCTCTTCTCCAAGCGCTCACACGACCATGCCACTGCAAAGCCCTCGGTCAGAGCCCCACCAGAGTCCTCACCCAACTGAGATGGGCGTCTCAGCCCCTGCACAGCTGCAGGAGCAGCAGACTGTTGCCAAGCCCTCACAGTCTCACAACCCCAGAGGACGCCCGCCAAAGGTGTCAAGACAGGAGCAGCAAGAAAGTGAGCAAGGGGCCTCCACATCTGCTGAAGCCACAGGGGAAGCACCACGTAGGAGCACGCATAAGAGGAAGATAAAGCACAAGTAGTCACAAGGGTAGTCACTTGGATGTAATGTTGCCTTTATTTTTGAAAAGCCATCCGTGAATTGTGACGATAACAAAATTTGATGGTAAACTGTTGAAGTTGTGGCCTGTGTCATTTCGCAAATGGGACTTCCACATTGAGGGTTTAGGGCGACTTGCAATTTTCAGTATGGTGGTCAGAGTGATAGGAATCTGCAGGTTCTTGTCCATTGTTGATGCTCTGGTAAGGAGATGCGAGGCAAAAGTATTTGATTGGGCAGGCTAAGCAAATCTGGCCAAGATGAGTGCATCCCTTGCACCCTGGGCAGCAATGTGCTTGCGTGCTGCTGCCACTGGTTGATGCGCCTCTAAACATGTTCGTTGGCGCTCTCCTCCTCCTCCTCCTCCTCCTCATCTGAGGAGGCTATGCGATCAGCCACTTGTACCTCAGCCAGCTGCAAGCCACGATGCTGTGCCATGTTGTGAAGTGCACAGCAGACCACGACGATTCTGGAGACCCTGGCTGCTGAGTACTGCAGGGCTCCACCTGATCTATCAAGGCATCTGAATCGCACCTTCAACAAGCTGATGGTTTGCTCGATTATGGATCTGGTGGAAATGTGGCTGGAGTTGTAGCGCTCCTCAGCTTCGTTGGATGGGCTCCTCAATGGCGTCATTAGCCACGTCTTCAGGGGATAGCCCTTGTCTCCAAGTAGCCATCCGAAAAGTTGGTCTGGACGACTGAAGAGTGGAGGCACACTAGACTGGCGCAGGATGAAGGAGTCATGGCGCAAAAATGCTAAATTTCCTTCTTGTGGTTACACACCAGCTGCACGTTGAGGGAGTGGAAACCCTTGCGGTTGACAAAAATACCTGGATTGTGATGGGGTGCCTTAAGGGTCACATGTGTGCAGTCAACGACTCCCTGCACCCTTGGAAAGCCTGCCAGATTCGCAAACCCAACCGCACGCGCGGTTACACTTGCTTGATCCTTGGAGAAGTTGATGTACTTGTGCGCGATGGCAAAGAGGGCATCGGTTACCTGTGTGATGCAAGTGTGTGCGGCCGCCTGGGAGACGCCGCTGATGTCTGCTGCTGATCCCTGGCATGAGCCTGAAGCAAAAAAGTTGAGTGCGGTGGTGACTTTGACGGCCACTGGTAAGGGGTGTCCACCCGCTCCTCTGGGCTCCGGGTCTTGCTGCAGCATTGCGCAGATGTCACCCGCTACCTCCTTTGTCATGGCTGCTCAGTCATGTTGAGGTAGCTCATCCTCTGTCTGTAAACCCTGTTTTGGGGGTATCTCCTGCGGCAACGTGCTTCCATGTGCTGGCGCCTTCTGGCCTGTGCAGCTTCAGGTGGGTGACAGCAGCTTGGCGCTCCTGTTGTTGCTCCTGCTGTTGGTGCTGCTGTTGTTCAGGGTTCTGCTGCTGCCGCGGCTGGTCTTCGTCTGAATCTGATGTCCAGGAGGAAAGGAAATAAATGGTTCCCATGCTTCTGGTATATACCTCAGTTGAGGAAGTGCTCAGTCAAGGTGGGGAGAGGGGTTTCCCAGGAGGTCACACTGGGATTGGTCTCAGGCTCCAAACTTCCACAACAATGAGTAGGCTTGCTAAAAGTTCCCCAGACCTGAGACAACAAAGTTCTGCCACCTGCCAATGATCATTGGTGAAAACTCCTTTTTAATGGTGGAGCTGCAACAGTTAGTAAGCCATCCACTTGTGAGGCCGCCAGGATTAACTGGTGTGTTCCAGAGGAGATGTACAGCATGGGGGAAATGTGTTAAATTCAGAAAGGCCTCTCAAAATGGGATTATAGAGGCACTTAACTGGTTGTTAAGGGCCTTAAGGGCCTATCCCACCTCTTGGAGGCGGGATGGAAACGGGGTCTGAAACCACGATTGTTGGAAAATTGCTCGGAGTCGGGCTGGAGACGGGATCAGATCCGCCCACCATTTTTTGCGATTTTAACAACTCACACGCCTCCAAACCCGCCTCCTCGGGCCTGGCAAAATCGAGCCCATTATGTCTAGCATCAACTTAATTGGGTCTGCATAATAAAACAGATATACAACACTTCAACATAATTAATAGAGGAGATTAATGACTGTGATGTAATAATGCCAAGGGACTTTTTCCCTCCAGTTATTTCCTCTTTTCTTCTGCAGATGCTGATTTCAGATCACAGTTGCCCTCCAACATTTTCCCAAGTAGTTATACCACTGTGGAGGGGAGAGGACATTAAAGCTGAACTTAATTTTTGGGCATTTAAGGGAATAGAGGGATATGGGGATAGGGTGGGAAAGAGGAGTTGATGTAGAAGTTCAGCCATGATCTATTTGAATGGAGGAGTGGGCTCGGGGGAGGTGGGTGGGGGGGGGGGGAGGGGTATAGGCCTACTCCTGCTCCTATTTCTTATGTTCTTATGCTCTTATAATCCTATCCTCACATGGCATGCTAACATGCACATGTTATAGTAGGAATCATTGGGTGGGCTCAGGAATGGGAGCACTCACATGATTTTTTTGCTCTCCCTAACTCAGGTATCCTGAAGAGAATTATAGGCCAAGAGTGCTGTCCCAATTAGCTGACAGACTGAAGAGGAATTGTTGATTTATATGGTTTAGTGCCATATTGCGAGGTACATTTCCCAATACCCGTAGGTTAATATATTCATCTTGATCAATCTTCCATCTCCACACAATGTCATTCATAATGTTAATCATGTAAATCATAAGGCTGATTTTACAAATACACATTCTTGGCATGGAGTCTTGCCTGTAAGACTGCCTATCAGGAAATCGTGGATGCGATTCTCATGGTTGTAAAATAGAATAGGTGACAGAATCTAATATGAACAAGACAATGCCGTGAGTTTTTTGACTGTCCATGAGAGCTACAACTAAAGCTCAAAAAACAGGTAATACATACACTGGAGTGTGTCATCCTTATCTAAAATGAAAGATATTTCAGATATGGATTCAATCTATCTTGCCTTTACAAAACTGTGGCAACATTCTCCACAGCTGTTTATGTCAAACCGCTTGTTTGAGGTTATGATGGGAGAAGACACAGGATTAAGCATAGCTTATCTCTGGATTCCTCATCTGTAAGAGTTTCATGCTGGTATCCTATTGCAATGAATATATCCCCAAGCAACAATTCATGTTTGCTAACCGTGTGATGCGGTTCCCTTGCTACAATCACAAAAGGGAGTCAGTGGCATATGTCACAACAGTGGATGCAGTCGGGTGAAATATATTAAATAGCACTTCATTCTATGCAAAAGGTAACTCCATTGTAATTGTTAAATGCCTCATCACAATGTTTATATAAACTACAAACATTATATATATAATTACATATTTATGTCCGAATGATTGATGTACCATCTCCAATTATTATTTTTTCTCTCTTCTAGATGAAAATATTGTTTACTTCTGCATTGTTTTTTCATAAAGTAAATAGCAAATATAAAATCAAGCTCAATATATTAATAGAAACATAAATTTTAACTCCTGGGCAGTCTCTGTGACATGATAAATATTTTTAATAACAAAGCCCATTAGGCCCCATAAATCCATGGCTATTTTGGTGAACACCCACTATAACTTCTTGGCCACCTCAAACAATGCTATTGTCATAAGGGATGGCTGGGACTCCCCACATTAGACATTCAGAGGGATCCAATGTATTGGTGGAGGTTTGCCTGGTCTAACCAGGTTTACCTCCCTGACCACTGGCAGAAGTGAGGCCACCCGCAGATTCCCCAAGGAAAATAATTTTACTTTTTGAAAAAACAAATTGTACAGCAGTCCCCAACAAAGAGACATGCAGAGGGTATCTACCTGTTCTTTCTGGAGGAGGCAACCCCCCAACCCACCTCCCCCTGGCTAGGCCACCTCTACCAGAGCTTCTGGGCTTGTTGCTATGGTGGGCACATCAGATGAATTCTTCGTAGCATAGGCACCTGCCAGTGGTGGAAAATTAATGGGGTCTCTTCCTGACCCCATAAGCTTTGGCATGGTCAATGGTGGAGGTCCAGGATGGGAGCTTCCCGGTACTTACACCAAGCTGCATTGTCTCACACATTTTTGGGACCGTAGCCTTTTTACAAAGAAAATGCAGTTTACCAGAAATTTATAAATTACTTTCTGTTAGATCACAATATAGTAGAGTTACGTCAAAACTTGGATTACATCTTCCACAAACATACTTTTTATTAAAGTATCATGAGTTAAACTAATTGAAAAATACTATCCTTGGAGTGAGTGTGAAAAGTCAAATCAACATAATATGCATTTTGACTCTATCAAGATATGGCTGAGAAGATGGATGTAATTATGTATAATAGTGCAAGGATCATACTTTTTATAAGGCAAACAAGGAAACCAACTTAGCAATAAATTCTTAAGAGAACAAGGCAATCTATTATGTTAGATGTTATGTCAGGAATATTTGGATAGGCATGGAATTGCAGCTGGGACAAAAATAGCGACAACCTAGTGGAATGGATATAGACTTATAATTCCAATGTGAGCAAAAGGAGTACCACAATGTCAACTATCCTCACTGACCTGTCCCAATAGGTAACCTGCACTGAGATAATATAGAAAAGGCCCCATCAAGGTTTGGCATGTCCAGGGCATTGCTTTCAATGTGCTATTTTAGTGCTATTCAATTTTTTTTTGTGATATTAATGGAACTGCCTGTTGGAAAGAAAATTTGAAAGGTGATGCCATCCAAACACTTAATTAACGCCACTTTCATTTTCCTTTAGCGATTCATTTATTGAAGAGGCAGCTGCCCATTGAAGAATATCTGTCATCCTTGTAACACTCTCAAGTGCCTTGTGGGATTGCGTACTTGGGTCAACTAGTCTGTAGAAATTCAGTGATACAAATTCTGTGAGAACATGCCAAGCAACAGAGGTAAAATCGAGAATGCTGATATGGTTGTTTTAAGCTTAAATGGCTGCTGCACGATACATGTTATGTATTGCAGGATAACTAGACAGACAGGACAGTTCGGAGGAAATGTTTCAGTAGATCTGGCCAACAGTATATGAATAAAAGCATTAAAAATTATACTGTGAGCACAAAGTCAATTGCTTAGGGATCTATTCACTGTATTGTTAGGCAATGGAGTATGATCAGAGTAAGCCTGCATACCATGAAATGAGGCATTGAGGCTGCAGATGTTACACATTTATAGGAACCTGGTAGACTGGGTGGAGGAAAACGGCCGACAAAGAATGAAAAAATTCTGCAGAGATAAAAACCTGACTTGAGGATTGGTTTTGGTTCCTTGTGGAATCGGAGTTATACAGTTCATGGAGCTCTTGGGATGCTTCATGCCCCAGTGCAAACTCAGGGATTTTTTTTTTTTCTCTTGAGATTTTAACTCAGAAACATTTCTACAGACTGATGAGCAGCAGCAATATTTACCACAGCAACAGTTTACTAGGAATCTTGGTCCCTTTTTGGGCAAACTATCTTAATGCATGCTGTAGAAGGTAAATTAGACAGTCAGATTTTGGAAAAAAAAGAATAAAAAGGCAGAATTAGCTGAATAAACATTAGTATGTTGACATCAGGGCAAAAAAATCTTGCATTAATATATTGATATTGTTTTTGCTTGAAGGTGCTGTTTTTATAAACTTTATTTCAAGAAGTCAATCATTGTAGTTCAACAAATACAAATGAAAGACAGATGAATGGTCAACATTTAACTACATATAGTCAAGGTGTAAACATCTTTATACATTTTTTATGAAAGGATCAACTGGTTTGTATGTTGGTGTAGATGTCGGTGTGTGACTTTTTTAAAAAGGCATTAGCAGGAGGACACATTGAGAGCATAGTTATTAATATTTGTGCTGTAGTTTAAGACTCTTCAGGTTCAGAAAGATCACAGTCAGGGGGAGAGAGAAGGAGCGAGGGAAATTTGTTTATGGCAGTTTCAACATAATCATGCTTGCAAAGGATGATCATGTTGAAATCTCAAATTTTATTTGCAAATAGTCATTAATACATTACAAAATAAGTACTGATGTGCAATCCCTATCGAGCATGGTAGTCTATTCTTACGAACAAATGATTCAATAGCTGGTATTTCTTTTTAGGACTAGACTTTTGTGTTTCTACAGAGAAAGTAAGGATTACTTTATTTTGCAAGAAGCTTCCTCGCCACCTGATCCGGAGTGACTTGTCCCTTTCAGTGCCATGAGAAAAAAACCTCTCAAATAGTCAAACCCCCAGCAATTTTAAAGTCTGACGCCTTACTGGAATCCATTTAGTCTGCCCAAACTAGAAGAAAATATTTCCTATCAATTGTGGGGAAAGCTGATTTGTTATCATTCTGAGCCATACAGACTAGCAAAGTTTTAGGTTTGATCTCACCCAAATGTTGTCAAGGAAGAAAATGACTCAGTAGCTGGTAGTATTAACTGTTACAAAGCCTTATTCCTAATTTAGGTTTATAAAACTAGGTAGGATCTTCATGTCTAATATGAATAATTTGCTAATGATCTCCTATTGCTCTGGATTACTTTTATTTATTGTATGCGAACTGCTTTTAGACATCTCTGACATGTGATTAGGTGCTGAATAAATGGAACTCTTTCCTTTGCATAACAGATTGATGCATTATTTTAGCTTTGTGCCATTGTATCCACTGCTTTTTCTCCAGGACTAGGCCTTTGAGTTTCTGGAGAAAAGATGGGGTTTATTTCAGTTTGCAGCCAGCTTCCTTAAGGCCTATTCTGGAATGACTTGTCCCCTTCAGTGGGTTGAGAAAAGAAATCAAGACCCCAATTATTTACAGTGTAATAATGATTGTCAGGCAGTCCAGACTTGATGAAAATACCCACTACACATTATGGGAAATCAGAAGCCAACTTAAAGCCGTAACCCATCAAATTGTTACAGAACCTGACTGAATAAATCACAGGATATCTAAAGTAGCTGTTTAGTGACCCTTTTGGGCTCGACCAATTACTTTCCTGATGACTCATATTTTTTCAGACCAATACAAGGAACATAAAAATGATTATCAAGTGATTGCCGCGCCTGGTCCATAAACAGGATAATGAATATTGTAAGTGAATTGCGAAGCAATAATCCAATTAGGGGATCCTATAATGTCACAGATCACAAAACCGTAAGTTTCTAACGGCTGAGCATGTGTGCCAGTTAGGCAGGGCATCAGCTTTCCGTGTCAGTGATTGGAAAGTTGAGCTGCCAATCAAACCTACAACCGCCCAGCTAGGTGTGGGCCCCCTGATAGTCAGACCCCTGTTGAACTCAGGGGCTTTCCAGTCTGTGTGGGTGGGAACACGCTCTCTGGAAAAAGTGCCTTTAGAAATTTAGACTGTGAAGTATGAACATTCCCTCTGCCTTTCCCCAAACCCTTGGGTGTGATTGGTTAGCAGCAGCGCCTCCAGTCCTTTCAGCTTATACTACCCACATCTCCCTGGACAGTAAAAATCCCTGAAATTAGTTGGCGCACAACTTGCTGCCACCCTGCACGACACTTCTGTGCTTGGAGCCTATCTGACAAGTCCTGCAGCTGAAATTGTTTTGGCCTGTTCGGGTAGGAGAAGCAGCTCTCTATCAGCAACTTCAGCATGTTAATTGTTGTAACTGAAACTGGAATTTGTACTGCCTATGTAAAATTGAAGTACCCAGGCAACAAATTATACTACATGCTGTGAGTGTAGACATTTGTGGGATCTGTCACAGGATGTTGTGTCAAATCACTTGCCTTACTTCTATATTAGAGAATTTAGTTACGTTTACAACTCTTTTTAGATAGAAATTTTCAATATAGCCAAATGCATGATTCAACTAATTAAAGCGGATTGTAAATTGCTACATCACTTAGCACCATCATTTAGTTCTGGCAAATTGCTAAAATATTACAATTATGAGTCAAGTATCACAATGTATATGCTACCATGTGTACAAACAACTCAATTCAGCTATACTTTTAATGTTGTAGCCCTGTCACATGGAAAAGTACAAATAATGACATCTTTTTGACACTGGCCATGACTTTCCTCTATTGTAGCAGTGGCCTATCCTTGGTGTAAATATGTACAGTATTCTTGCTGAATTTCTACAATGCTACACTTAAGATTTTTTTACACACAAAGTAGCTAAACGCACACATAAAATGTGTCAATTTAGGTACAATAGACATTTCGGATTAAAGGTAATTCTCCAGCAGAGGAAAATCGGACCAGAGGAAATTTGGAAAGAGGCAGTGCTGCAATATGATATGCAGCGCAAAGAGAACTGTGAAGAATGATGAAATAAACTTGCTAACTTAAGTTGTTCTTGGCAGCAACAGCAAAAGTATTGTGGGTATCCTAACACCTGTGTGCTAGTACTGTAAAAAGGTTATTTCAGTTATGACTTTGAAGAGGGTAATTGATTCCTGTATAAGTCATTGTATTTTTGGTAATTAATTATCGTTCGATTTTTTTCCACTGAATAGAAGGGATAATGCTCGACTTCTACATCCGGCTTGTTTTTGCCACAACGATCTTTTTTCTGGGGATGACAGCATGACATTTCTCTTTGTTGGATCAGAGGATGCAGAATGAGACCCTTGAACCATGTCCACCTTCAGAGAAGATAGAATCTGAAGAATTAATCAAGCAGAATATAATTTACAACCTGATCTCGTAAAGGATTTTGAGAAATATACAGAAAGCTTCTTTAAGATGATAACTACCTCCGTATCCTTGTACTGGAGAAGATGATTCTTTCACCAAACTGTCCCTGAATTTCCAAAGCTTGCCAGCTATATTCAGATTTGATTCAACTGAAGAGCCATCTTGTCTGGAATGGAGAACCCCTTCTAGACTGGATTTGTAATTCTTCAGGGCATGCGTTAAAAACCTTCAGTTGCTCAAACTTGCATGAATTGGCAGAATTCAGCCAGTCTAGAGTGAGTTGACACCTCACCACTCTTGTTTACAGATAGCCTCAGGTCTGTTCTCTTCAACTAGTCTGTACCTTCCTCCAATGGTGCTTGTGAACCTTCACTGGAGGAGCTCCACCTAATTATTGAAAAGTAGTGATCATCCACTTAGATGTTCTGCAGCTACCTACCGTACAAAACTGCCAATCAGGGAAATGATACGAGCTCAGAATTCATAGGTTGGTCCACAGCACCAATTAAAGTCTCATAGTCCTCTGTGATATTACACAAACACCCATCGATAATCATTTAGACTTATGTGAGGGATATACCGTTAAGAAAAACCAACGTTTTTTTGTTTGCACCGTATTTCACTGCACCAGTCAATTATTCCATTGTAAAACAAATTTATAAATCTAACAGGACCAATAAAGCATGGGCAGCAGAGACAACAGAAAAGATAAGCTTGCCTGACGTCTGAAGTGAATCCGTACAAGGTTAATAGCATCTAAGTAACCACATTTATAAAACCCAATTGTACAAGATCACTGTTGATTGAGTGCAGTTTCATAATAATTGGGAAACAATCTTCTCATCGGTTCATGGCAGCAGCTGTTACTTGCATCAACACATATCCCTCAGCGATGCTGAAACATCAGACCCGAGTGTTCATTCATCTGCTATTGTTTAGCTTGGTTGCATTAAGAGCTAGATGAAACTTGGTTTTGTCAATGTCAAGGATTACTCTGAGGAAGTCGAGCAGACAGATACCTAGTGTAGCATTATTAACAGCAACGTCAGCTATCACTGATTCACTTCTTGGCATTAGTGGTGTTAGGTGGCCTTGTTTACCACTGGCACAAAACATTGATGGGAATTAAGAAATGTTCAGCACAAACCACTGCTCAAATAAAACATGTGCCCAGTAAATAGATGACATTGGAATTGCACTGGTGCACCCCTTGTACCATTATGCCAAGGGGAATCAGGCAACTGTTTATTCCATATAGCTTGGTGTAATGTCCAAATTATTGGTAATGTTGCTTTAAGAATGCACTGAGATTGTTGCATCTCGTTTTTTGTACAGGTGATTTAAATGCTTTACTTAAGTACCTAACCAGAGAGAACAAAAGCAATCGAGTAGCTGTACAAGGAGCACAGAAAATAAGAAATAAAAGATCCAGGGGTAGAAATTGCTGTATTTTCCTGTGCAGACTGGGGACCGTGCTCCTGTTCATGTGCCTGTAAAGAAGGCCCTAAATTCATGCCCCTCATTAATTTGAATAAAATAGATGGGCTGCCAGCGCTACTCAGGCTCTTCATTGGTAGCTCACCTAATCGGGGGCGTCAGTTTTGCACATTGCGGATGACATTTAAAGGCAGCCTGCACCTCTTAAAGGGGAGTTGCACCTTGGCTGCAGGCAACTGTCAGTGAAGATTCTGCACAATAGCAGGCACAGCAGAAGCTGCAAAGGCCTTTCAATTTTCAGACATTGCGTTGGAGGTTTAGGTGGAGGGGGGAGATGTTCTATCCACCAGGCAGTAGGAAGATATCCAGGCAAGCTGCTCTGCACAAGTGGGATGATATAGCAGAGCGTGTGAGTGCCAGAAGTACCATCTCCCAGGACATGGCTGCAATGTAGAAAAAGTTAATAAGACAAACAAAAATAGCTTAGGTAAGTCTCCTAACTCATATCTCTCATTACTCTCTGCTTAACCCTGGACTGCCTGTTGTCCCTCAATTCACAAACCTTCCCTCCCACGATTACCAGCACTCTGCTGTAATCACTGCAGCACACTTCGCTCCACCTCCGTCTGCTCCTGCTGCAGCAATCTGCACCGGTTAATCTCCTCACTACTACTTCCCTCACTGCTGCTGTCTTTCACACACTAGCAACACTGTTCTACCCTCACATGCACGTCCTCAAAACGTCTCGCTACTCTAATACGGACACAATTCCTTCTTTCTTGCAGGCCAAGCTCGTACACAATAACAGGGAACAGTCAGCCTCAGGAGGAGGGCCATGATTCATCCATGTGCTGTCCCCACTTAAAGAGCGGGTGATGAACATCATGGGTAGGGGGTGTGTCACGAGCGTGGCATCTGGCAAAGCTGGAGGAGAAGTCCTGCAGTGTTTTAAACTATCTTTCCCTCCTTCCCTTCTCACTTAAATGTCATCCTTACACATCAATGTGAGCAAAATCTCTCTTCCCATCCATTTTTTCCCCCCTCCGCTCCTGAAGGTATTACCTCCTTACTCGGTACCAGTTCTCCATTCCTAGCCCAACAGGTCATTCTTCACATGTAAACCGAGACTGCGACTGTCAGCAGACCATTTGACTGGCGTGTGTTTGTGTGTGTGTGGGGGGAGGTGGTTCACAGCTGAACTCAATCTAGTCCACCCTCATACAAATCCGGCAAGAGTTGCTCGATAGTGACCTGCCACAGAAACGTGACTAATTTGCATCTCTTCTAGCACCACTCCAGATTAGATCAGCAAACTCAGCACCAACTGAGGACTGAAGTTCACTTTTCAGATTTGCAAAGCTTAGCTATTCACTGGCCTAATGACCTGAGCCAAATGGGAAGGCCTATCAATCTTCATTTAGAAAGACACGGATTAATCAGGGACAGACAGTGGATTTGTTAAGGGAAGGTTGTGTCTGACTAGCTTGATTGAATTTTTTGAGGAGGTAACAAGGAGGGTCGATGAGGGTAGTGCATTTGATGTATTCTATATGGATTTTAGCAAGGCTGTTGATAAGGTCCCGCATGGCAGACTGGTCACGAAAGTAAAAGCCCATGGGATCCAAGGCAAAATGGCAAGTTGGATCCAAAATTGGCTCAGAGGCAGGAAACAAAGGGTAATGGTCGAAGGGTGTTTTTGTGACTGGAAGGCTGTTTCCAGTGGGGTTCCACAGGGTTCAGTACTGACGACATGCAAGCCGTGATCCTGACCAACGGATCCACCACAGACCCAATTCACGTACGGACCAAGGTCAAGCAAGGCTGTGTCAATGCACCAACGCTCTTCTCAATCTTCCTGGCTGCAATGCTCCATCTCACCCTCAGGAAGTTCCCCACTGGAGTGGAGCTAATCTACAGAACAAACGGGAAACTGTTCAACGTCCGTCGCCTCCAGTCCAGATCCAAGCTCGTCCCATCCTCTGTCATCGAATTACAGTATGCAGACGACGCTTGCGTCTGCGCACACTCTGAGTCGAACTCCAAACCATCGTCAACACCTTCACTGAAGCGTACGAGAGCATGGGCCTTACACTAAACATCTGTAAGACAAAGGTCCTCTACCAACCTGCCCCCGCCACACAGTACTGCTCCCCGATTATCAAAATCCACGACAAGGCCTTGGACAACGTGGACCACTTTCCATACCTCGGGAGCCTACTGTCAACAAGGGCAGACGTCGATGACGAAGCCCAACACCGCTTTCAGTGTGACAGTGCAGCCTTCGGTCGCCTGAGGAAGAGAGTTTTTGAAGACCAGGACCTCAAACCCAGCACCAAGCTCATGGTCTACAGAGCAGTAGTGATACCTGCCCTCCTGTATGCTTCAGAGACATGGACCATGTACAGCAGGCACCTCAAAGCACTGGAGAGGTACCACCAACGCTGCCTTTGCAAGATCTTGCAAATCCATTGGCAGGATAGGCGCACCAACGTCAGTGTTCTCGCTCAGGCCAACATCCCCAGCATCGAAGCTTTGACCATGCTCGATCAGCTCCGATGGACGAGCCACATCGTCCGCATGCCCGATACGAGACTCCCAAAACAAGCGCTCTACTCGGAGCTCTGACATGGTAAGAGAGCCCCAGGTGGGCAGAGGAAACGCTTCAAGGACACCCTCAAAGCCTCCTTGAAAAAGTGCAACATCCCCACTGACACCTGGGAATCCCTGGCCCAAGACTGCACAAAGTGGAGGAGAAGCATCCGGGAAGGCGCCGAACACCTCGAGTCTCTTTGCCGGGAGCAAGCAGAAGCCAAGCGCAAACAACGGAAGAAGCGCACGTCAACCCAAGCACCCCACCCACCCGCCCCTTCAACCACCGTCTGTCCCACCTGTGACAGAGACTGTAGGTCCTGCATTGGACTCATCAGTCACCTGAGAATGTAGGAAATATGATTAAGAAGTTTGCAGATGATGCAAAAATTGGCCGCATGGTTGATAATGAAGAAAGCTGCAGACTGCAGGAAGATAGGGGCAGCACAGTGGCATAGTGGTTAGCACTGTTGCCTCACAGCGCCAGGGACCCGGGTTCGAATCCGGCCTCGGGTGACTGTCTGTGTGGAGTTTGCACATTCTCCCCGTGTCTGCGTGGGTTTCCTCCGGGTGCTCCGGTTTCCTCCCACAGTCCAAAGATGTGCGGGTTAGGTTGATTTGGCTATGATAAATTGACCCTTAGTGTTAGGGGGGATTAAATACGTGGGGTTACGGGGATAGGGTGGGATATGTGTCAGTGCAGGCTCGATGGGCCGAAATGGCCTTTATCTGCATTGTGGGGATTCTGTGATTCTGTGATATCAATGGACTGGTCAGATGGGCAGAACAGTGGCAAATGGAATTCAATCTGGAGAAGTGTGAGGCAATGCATTTGGGAGGGCTAACAAGTCAAGGGAATACACTATAAATGGTAGGATACTGAGAAGTGCAGAAGATCAGAGGTACCTTGGAGTGCATGTCCACAGATCCCGAAAGGTAGCAGGACAGGTAGATAAGGTGGTTAAGAAGGCATACGGGATATTTGCCTTTATTAGCCGAGGCATAGAATATAAGAGCAGGGAGGTTATGCTTGAACTGTATAAAACTCTAGTTAGTCCACAGCTAGAATACTGCGTGCAGTACAGGAAGGATGTGATTGCACTAGAGAGGTTGCAGAGGAGATTTACAAGGATGCTGCCTGGGCTGGGGAATTTTAGCTATGAGGAAAGATTGGATAGGCTGGGGTTGTTTTCTTTGGAACAGAGGAGACTGAGGGGAGACCTAATTGAGGTGTATAAAATTATGAGGGGCCTAGATAGAGTGGATAGGAAGGACCTATTTCCCTTAGCAGAGGGGTCAATCACCAGGGGGCATAGATTTAAAGTAATTGGTGGAAGATTTAGAGGGGATTTGAGGAGAATGTTTTTCACCCAGAGGGTGGTGGGGGTCTGGAACTCACTGCCTGAAAGGGTGGTAGAGGTAGAGACCCTCATCACATTTAAAAAGTACTTGGATTTGCGCCTGAAGTGCCGTAACCGACAGGGCTCCGGACCAAGAGCTGGAAAGTGGGATTAGGGTGGATAGCTCTTTGTCGGCCGGCACGGACCAGATGGGCCGAATGGCCTCCTTCTGTGCTGTAAATTTCTGTGATTCTATGATTCTATGATATAACCAATTTTGCATGCTCAAATCTAATAAAGACCAATCATTCCCTTCCTGAGAATAAATGCATGAAAACATAACTTGGGGAAAAAACACAGCTTTTATTTAACATGGGTCTTTTTTCTGTTGGATCATGATGAAACTCCTCAAATAAACAGGTTATATAATAGAAAAAGATGTGTAATTTTTCGAATAGATAACCTGTTTATTTGAGGAGTTTCATCATGCTCCAATTTAGTGTATTATGTTTGACAACTTTCCATACATTTGGATTCATCTTTGCAGCTAATGCTTCACATTATTTCCGATCTAAGAATTCAGTGGCAATTAGATATATTAAATGTTATAACTCTAGGCACAAATTCTGTTCATAATTAATAAAATCTCAATTTGTGAACGCATCCTTTTCAATATTATAATAAAAAAAACGACTTAGTTAATAACTAATATGGAACATATATATATATAAAACATAAGAAGACTCTATAAGTAGACTCTAACTAGGATGAAGTGGCCACTGAGACCCATTGCCTACAACTCCTGTGCCATGTGGGAACTCCAGGACACTTCAGGTGTCCTGGGTGACTATGTGCTGAGGTACAGAGGGATCTGGGGGTCCTTGTGCATGAAACACAAAAAGTTAGCATGCAGGTACAGCAAGTAATTAGGAAGGCAAATGGAATGTTGGCCCTTATTGCAAGGGGGTTGGAGTATAAAAGTAGGGAAGTCTTGCTATAACTGTACAGGGTGCTGGTGAGGCCACATCTGGGGTACTGCGTGCAGTTTTGGTCTCCTTATTTAAGGAGGGATATACTCGCTTTGGAGGCAGTTCAGAGAAGGTTCACTAGGTTGATTCCTGAGATGAAGGAGTTGTCTTATGAGGAAAGGTTGATCAGGTTGGCCTATACTCATTGGAGTTTAGAAGAATGAGAGGTGATCTTATTGAAACATATAAGATCCTGAGGGGGCTTGACAGGGTAGATGCAGGGAGGATGTTTCCCCTCGTGAGGCAATCTAGAACTAGGGGGCGTTGTTTCAGAATAAGGGGTCGCCCTTTTACAACGAAGATGAGGAGGAATTTCTTCTCTCAGAGGGTCGCGAATCTTTGGAATTCTCTTCCCCAGAGAGCTGTGGAGGCTGGATCATTGAATATATTCAAGGTGGAGATAGACAGATATTTGAGCTACAGGGGAGTCAAGGGTTACGGGCAGCGGGCGGGAAAGTGGAGTTGAGGCCAAGATCAGATCAGCCATGATCTCATTGAATGGCGGAGCAGGCTCGAGGGGCCAAATGGCCTACTCCTGCTCCTATTTCTTATGTTCTTATGTAAGTGTCCCCAGCCGCTCAAGCTCGAGCTTAGAGTTTCTGAGCTTGAGGAATGGCTGGAATCACTGCAGGGCAGACAGGCAGCTGAGAATTTCCTGGATCATATGTTCCAGGAGGTGGTCAGCCCACAGCCACAGAAAGCTCAGGACAGTACGTGGGTGGCCATCCGACAGTGTAGGAAGAGGCAGGCCGTGCAGGAATCCTCCGGGAGTGTGGCGCTCACTAATAACCAGTTTTCAGTATTGAGGGTGACGACACCTCGAAGGAGTGCAGTCCGGAGCATGGCACCATGGGGCAAAGGCCTGCACAGGGGACGCACAGCAAAGTGTTGGAATGCAGTGGTTATAGGGGGGAGGGGGGGGGGGGGGGGCAGACAGGCATTTCTGAAACCGCCAAAGTAAGTCCCAAATGGTGTGTTGCCTCCCTGGTGCTAGGGTAAAGCACATCACTGAGAGGGTGCAGAACATTTTGAGGGGAAAAGGGGAACAGCCAGAAGTCATGGTCCATGCTGCAACGTTCCCTCTAAGCTGCGCGGCCACGCAGCTCTCTGGCGGTCCCGCACAGCCCGTGGCCGGCTTTTCCCATGTTAATCCCATGTGAATGGGCCACGCAGCCCCTTAAAGGGGCCGCACACCCAAAAAGAAAATTGGGGGGACATTGCCATGCTGCAACCAACGACATAGGAAGGAAAAAATTTAAGGTCCTGCAGTCGAGTTTCAGGAGCTAGGGAGGAAGTTAAAAAGCAGGACTTCAAAGGTAGTAATCTCTGGATTACGCCCAGTGCCATGCGCTAGTGAGTACAGGAATAGTAGAATAAAATAGGTTAATGCGAGGCTGGAGAAAGGGTGCAGGAGGGAGGCTTTCAGATTCCTGGAGCATTGGGACCACTTTTGGGCCAGGAGGAACCTGTTCAAGAGGGACAAGTTGCACCTCAACAAAGCTGGGACTGATGTCCTTGTGGGGAGGTTAACTCGTGTTGTGGGGAAGGGTTTAAACTAATTTGGCAGAGGGATGGGCACCAGGATGAAACATTTGAGAGGAGAAACAAGATGCACAGAGGACTGGGAGACACGAATAGCACTAGAGGAAGGAATAGTTCAGAAATTGGAGGGATCAGACAGGCGGCAAATGCCAGGCCGTCTGAGATGGATTTGGCGTGCGTGTGCATAAATGCACGTAGCATGATGAATAAGGTTGGCGAGTTGCAGGTACAAATTGCCACATGAGACTATGATGTGGTGGCAATAACAGAGACCGGGCTCAAAGAAGGGGAGGATTGGGACCTTAATATTCCTGGCTACAAGATATTCAGGAAAGATAGGGAAGGAAAGAAATTGGGGGGTGGGGGTGGGGGGTGCGGGGGTGATGGCAGTACTGATCAAAGAAACAAATATAGTATTGGAAAGGGATGATATAGTTGAGGCGTCAAAGGCAGAATCTATTTGGTTAGAATTAAGGAAAAATAGAGGCACTGTTACACTACTGGATGTATACTATAGTCCACCAAATAGTGGGAAGGAGAGAGAGGAGCAAATTCTCAGGCAAATTTCAGAAAGATGCAAAAACTTTAGAGTAGTGATAGCGGGAGATGTCCCAATATTTCTGATTTTGAACAGGGCCTATTTTTTTTTGGATTTCTGCAAAGGTCTGGGTTTCCAAATTTGAACAAGCCCTGATATTTCTCATTTTTTACAGGTGCAGTGTGATGCCTACCTCCACTGGCCCTGATGTTTCCCAAATTATACAAACCCACAATTATAATTTTCTGTGTAGATCTCAATTTTTTCAAAGTTGTGGAGGCTCAGTTTTCTTACTTTTATGGGAGACCCAATATTTTTCCAATTTATACTGGAGATAAGTCAATCTTGGTGTTAACGAATAACAGCTAACATTAGCTCACTTAACATTGGAAACCTCTATCACAGCACCACCTGCAGGTGTAATAGGTATTGCAGATAAATGTGGACGCTTTTAAAATGAAAAATCCCAGGGAGACTGATTGAGAGAACGCTTTTCAATGCATTTTCAAATGGATTTCGGTGACTCACCTCTCGATTTTAAGATATAATAGATTAGAAGTTCAAGTGATTTTAATACTTCTACGATTCTGTAATTCTATTAGAACTTCGAATATTTTTTAAAATACTTCCTCCTAGTCCAAAGTGCAAACACTTTTTATACTTAAAACAACAACAACTTGCATTTATGTAGAACCTTTAATGCAGAAAAAACATCGCAAGGCGCTTCACAGAGACCTAATCAGACAAAAACAAACATAGCAGTTGCACTTTGTTAGTTTTGATTTGGTTTTCAGTCACGGATAAGGACTGAAGGAAAATTCTGAGCCCGTTGGCTGACTGCCACTTATTAGCGAATGTTGCAAATCTTATTTGTGAAACAGCTGCAAGGCGAACTAGAGATAAACGGTGACTTTAAAACAGTATGCCGTGAACCTTTTCTGAAATCATTTGTGCATTAAACCTATTAGCTTCACTCCAATCTTTAGTTGAACACCGTCTATCTTTAGTCACGTCATTGATTGGAATCTTTTGTATTTTTTTTATTTGCACTCAGCTGAAAAAGAAACTATTCAGTAAAATAAAATGATGTTGCTAATCATTGTAGCGCGTTGTAATGGGAGGCTCGCAAATTCACAGCTTCGGTTCACAGTGACACTCTGAGCAGGACATTTCCAATGGAAGCGGGGAGCAACATAGGAACGAATCTTCTGGACATCTTATAACATACATCTGCAGCACAATTTAGCCAGAGTTAAAGATATACTATATTTTCATAAGGTAAAGAATATATTTTAGGAATGATTTAAACAGGGTTTGCAATTTTATGACTCATTACAAAAAGGTCATTAGGGGATTACCCCCCCCCCCCCCATCAGTTGAAATGGTTGCTTCCATTGCTGTTGAAGTGTCAAATATCATCATCTCCAGTGTTTTTATGAGATGCCTCGCAGCCACTAACCACACATCACACTAGTTCCTAAGAGAATCCTGATTTATATTAAAATGCTGCTGTCACTTTATCAGGGAGCATTGGGGTAGGCAAGCCAGAATACCTTGTTCTGATAACTCAGCTAAAAGTCCGCCTTGTTGATGGTCAATGAGAGTTCATGCTGCAGTAGATAATCTGTGCGCTGCAGAACAAATGTCTGCAATATTTATGTCTGTCTGCCAATCAATCTATCTATCTATTTAGCTGTCAACGTTTTTTTTTGTGTCTAAAGCTGAATGCTCCAGCCATCTGACTGTTCAGTGTTGGCGTCTGTCTGAGCTTTCTGATTAGTTATTTTTCACAGTAGAAGCAGCGAACCAATCCGATAGTAGGAAAATAAATTCAGCCATCTTTCAGCCACTGTGAGAGTTGCCTACATCAATGTGCAAAGCCAGCCCAGCAATAAGGTAAAAAGAAGGAGGTAAGTCATAACTGAACTTAATGACATTTACATTACCATGATCGCTAGCACTGTCTCAGCTCTAACCTTCTATTGCTTGCTCCCAGGATTGGTCCTTGACTACCACCTACTCCCCACCTTATCTTGGATCGATTCTCCTGTTTGCGTTTAGATCGCCACTCCTCAGCCTGTGAAAGTTGTACTAATGGATATGATTGTCTGTTTTCATTTACCAGTAAAAGGGTTGTCAGAGGAGCGGTGGGGCCGATTAGGGACCAAAATAGCGATCTATTGGTGGAAGCAGAAAGGATGGCTGAGGTACTAAATGGGCACTTTGCATTGGTGTTTACCAAGGAAGAGGATTTTGCCTAAGCTATGGTAAACGAGGAGGTTGCTGGGATACTGGATGAGATAAAAATAGATAAAGAGGAGGTACTAAAAAGACTGGCGGTACGTAAAGTAGATAAGTCGCCTGATCCGGATGGGGTGCATCCTAGGTTGCTAAGGGAAGTAAGGGTACAAATTGCGGTGGTGCTGGAGACAATCTTCCAATCCTCCTTCGATACAGGGGTGGTGCCAAAGGACTGGAGGATTGCAAATGTAACACCCTTGTTCAAAAAAGGGGAGAAGCATAAACCTGGCAATTACAGGCCAGTCAATTTAACGTCGGCGGTGGGGAAGCTTTTAGAGACAATAATCGGGAGAAAATTAACAGCCACTTGGACAAGCACGGACTAAAAGGAGAGCCAGCGTGGATTTGTTAAAGGAAAATCGTGTTTGACAATTTGATTGAGTTTTTTGATGAGATAACAGAGAGGGTGGATGAGGGCAGTGAAGTTAATGTTGTGCTTATGGACTTTTAAAAGGTGTTTGAAAAAGTATCACGTATTAGGCGTGTTGGCAAAATTGAAGCCCATGGGATAAAAGGGGCAGTGGCAGCATGGGTACAAAATTGGCTAAGGGATAGAAAACAGAGAGTTGTGGTGAATGGCTGTTTTTTAGACTGGAGGGAGATATACAGTAGGGAGGTATACAGTGGTGTTCCCCAAGGTTCAGTACGAGGACCACTGCTGTTTTTGATATACATTAATGACTGGAACTTGGGGCTACAGGGCACAATTTCATACGTTGCAGATGACACGAACTTGGAAGTGTAGTAAACAGTGAGGAAGATAGTAATAGACTTCAAGAGGACATAGACAGACTGGTGGAATGGGCAGACACATGGCAGATGAAATTCAACGCAGGAAAGTGTGAGGTGATACATTTTGGTAAAAAGAATGAGGAGAGACAATACATGCTAAATGGTACAATTTTAAAGGGGGTGCAAGAACACCTGGGGGTGTTTGTGCACAAATCTTTGAAGGTGGCAGGACAGGTTAACAAAGCAGTTATTAAAGCATACAGAATTCTGGGCTTTATATATATATATATATATATATAGGGGCATATATATTTTCTTAAAGGGGCCACGCACATTTTTTTTGACAGCTGATTTCTCAGTGTTTGACAGCATTGAGGTGCTGCAAACACTGACAATCACTGTACAAAGGTGAGCTCTTGCACCCAGGCTCTCCAGTGACTCCCTCCTTAGGCTAGAACAGATGGCAGTTGCAGGTGAGGTTACAGAAACGATCTGTCACTGGTGAGAGAGGTTCTCCCAATGAGGTGGGACTACACATACAAATCAAAACTTGTTACCTACAGAAAAGTGTAAATGCATTAAAAATAATTTTTCCAACATTACCTTACCTCTGAAACTCACCAGTGCACCATTGGATCCTTCACACCACTTCTGCAGCTGTCATCAATGCAGAAACATTACAGTAAACCCACAGCACGCCACACTTACCTGGCGTGGTGTCCGGACATCGGGAAGCCCGCAGTAGAACTGTCAAAATTGCAAAAAACCTCTTAACTGCCTGTTTCCCCCGCTCTATCCCCGTAGCCCTGCAAGTTTATTTCCCTCAAGTGTCTATCCAGTCTCCCCTTGAAAACATTGAGTGAATCCGTTTCCACCACTTCCGTCGGCAGCGAATTCCAGGTCCTCACCACTCGCTGCGTAAAAAAGTTTTCCCTCACATCCCCCCTGTATCTCTTGCCCAAAACCTTAAATCTGTGTCCTCAGTCCTTGTACCGTCAACTAGTGGGAACAGCCTTTCCCCGTCTAGCCTATCCAAACCTGTCATAATCTTGTACACCTCTACCAAATCACCCCTCAACCTCCTTTGTTCTAATGAAGACAAATAGCTTCCCACAAAACACCAACAAGGGAGTTAAAATGCCCCAGCTTTAGGGCAGTAGAGGTTGCTGAGATAATTTTGGTATGGGAATTTTGGGGGGAATATTGTGTAGCACTAAAATACTGCTGTAAATTTCAGGGAGATGGGTAATCAGTTTAAGGCTATTAAGTGCTTTGACCATTGACAGTCCTCTTTATGGATGACTATAATGGGCATATTAAAACAAAAAGAAAATGCTTGATATACACAACAGTTTCTTTAACAGCTGAGAGATAAAGACAGGTTTATGTTTCAGATGAGACCCTTCAACAGAACTGCACGTTGGGCATGTTGTCAGTTTTCAATGGACCCATCAATAATACGTACTACGGTAATGAGTGCCTTCTATCTCACCAAAGAGAAACTGTCTATAAATTTAATAATAGCATTTGAACGGTCAGTTAGGAGCTGGGGAAGTGTGGCAAAGAGGGATGTAATGAGGCGAAACAGGTCATTTACCATCAGCATAGCCAACATCTGCTGTCAGGTTTCAGATAATGCAGGATGAAAGGCACTGTATAAAATTCTTTTAGTGCAGATCACAGTTATGTGTGCTGACTGATACACAGGGTTATAGAGCTCTATTTTCAGAAACTGCTTACAATGCAAATTAATAAATGCCGTTGACAAGATACAAAGAAGCACAATTAAGATTGAATCGATATTTTAAAAAACAGCTGATTTGTACTGAGCTTTGATGCCCATTTAAATATAGATGTCAATGTGACTTAATCTCAGTTGTTTAATGTTTTCCATGGGTTTTATCATTGAAAGCTCCTCAATATGATTTCTTGTTTGCGAGGCAATACACCCATTTGGAGATGTTTGTCATGGATAGGAAAGATTTGCTGCAGATCCTGTGTTCTGCTGGTAGACCTGTGAGTTCATTTTCTGGCTAGTGAGGATGCAGTCACACTGTCACGTTCCTGTCACTGTGAAGCGGTTTTGGGAGGACATTAATATAAAATAGTAAAGTAACAGTATAACTGATGATACTAATGAGTGTCCTGAAACTGTGAGGTGTCAGGTCCCTCCAGCAGGTCCTCTCATGCCAACTTGAGCTCGCATCAAGCCCAGTGCAATTGCAGCCTTACATTGTGCATTTGGCAGTGATGCAGAATGGTTTCAACTTTCCATTGTAACGTAACTCATGTGGAGTTGCTCAAATTGAATTTAGTGTGAGACCAACTCCAGGTTGTAGTCTCACGTCAGTTTGCTTCAGATCCGCCATAATATAACTGTGGCCAGAACAAGGTGAACATTTTTATTTTTAAGGGGGAAGGTTCGCACAATCCACTCTTGATAACAAAAGTGCAAACCGTTCTTTATGCATTTAATATTTTATCTTCGATAATGTTAACAGAGAGCTGAGTATCCAACAGGCTCTTTGTTCACATAAAAATTCAACTGACAAGCTCTCTCTTACTGCTGATAACATCTCATCCTCAACAGCCATACATAACAGCAGATTGGGAACCATTTATATTCTCACATCCTGGTCCTCAGAATCGGAAGAGGATCAGCCGCGGCAGCAGCAGAACCAGACACACCAACATCACCAACAACAAGAGCGCCAACCTTCTCCTCAGTCGCCGGATGCTGCACAGGGCAGAGGTCGTCAGCGCTGGGCTGGCCCGCGCCGCAGGAGATACCCACAACACAGGGTTTACAGGCAGAGGATGAGCTTCCTCAACATGACTGAGCAGCACTGCCAAAGGAGGCTGAGACTTTCGCGAGAGGTAGTCGCTGACATCTGCACAATGCTGGATCAAGACCTGCAGCCCAGAGGAGCGGGAGGACACTCCTTACCAGTGGCTGTCAATGTCCCCACCGCCCTCAACTTCTTTGCGTCAGGCTCCTTCCAGGGATCATCTGCAGACATTAGCGGCATCTCCCATTCGGTCGCCCACAGATGCATCACGCAGGTTACCGATGCCCTCTTTGCCAAGTCCGCCAATTACAACCACTTTTCAACTGATGAAGCAAGTGTTACCATGTGGGCGCTAGGCTTTGTGAATCTGGCTGGCTTCCCACGGGTGCAGAGCGTCATTGACTGCCCCCATGTGGCCATCAGGGCACCCCATCACAACCCAGCAGTATTTGTGAACCGCACAGGGCTTCCACTCCCTTAACGTCCAGCTGGTGTGTAACCACAGGAAGAGCATCATACACGTGTGTGCCAAGTTCCCTGGCAGCTGCCATGACTCTTACATCCTGTGCAAGTCCACTGTGCCTCAGCTTTTCAATCCGCCAAACGAACTTTCCGGCTGGCTCCTTGGAGACAAGGGCTATCCCCTGAAGACGTGACTAATGACACCGATGAGGAGGCCATCAAACGAGTCTGAGGAGCGCCACATTTCCACCAGAAGTGTCATAGAGCAAACAATAGGGTTGCTCAAAATGCACTTCAGATGCCTGGACAGATCTGGTGGAGCCCTACAGTATGCACCAGTCAGGGTCTCAAGAACCATTGTGGTCTGCTGTGCCCTGCACAATATCGCACTGCAGCGGGGATTAGCGCTGCCTGAGGAACAGGTTGCAGAGCACACAGCCACTTCAGAGGAGGAGGAGGAGGAGGAGGAAGAGCCGAATGAGGCTGCAGATGAGGATCACCTGGAGGAGGCGGCTGACCCAGTGCGACCAGCATGTGAGCACATTGCTGCCCGTCAGGCAAGGGATGGCCTAATCCATGGCAGATTCAACTAACTTTAGGCAGCACAGACATCTGGCTGCCACATGCACATGAAGGTGCACTCCATAGAGCATCCCTACAATGAACTGTGCATTCCTAGCACTTTCACCACCATTGCTACAGATGAAAGGCGCCCCCACCCTTCGCTGTGCCACTTCCAATTGTGAGCACACATAGGGCAATGCATTGAAACATTCACATGACATTACTTTAAGACAATAAAATAAAATAACACAAACGTAACACACTGATTTATATGAAAGCACCCAAGTGACTACCCTTGTGACTATTTACGTGTTAGCTTTCTCTTACGCATGCTTCTACGTGGTGCTCCCCCTGTGGCTTCAGCAGATGAAGAGGCAGCCTGCTCACTTCCCTGCTGCGCCTGCTTAGATGCCTTTGGCAGTTGTCCTCTGGGTTTTGGAGCCGTGAGGGCCCTGCCAAAGTCTGTTCCTCCTGCGGCTGTGCAGGGGTAGACTTGGCCATCTCTGTTGGGGGAGGCATCTAGGGCTCTGACCGAGGGGTTGGCAATGGGATGGCAGTGTGAGCACTTGGAGAGGAGCCCCCCACATCCATGTCCCCTCTCACCACCATCTCTCTCACGGGCCACCCGCACTTCTCTGCCAGCAAGTAGCTGGAGAGCACCTTGCTGCACATCAGTGGGGCCATGAGGACCTGTGTCTGTGCTGACATTCCTCATAACAAGGATGTCCTGTAATGGAATAAGCCATATTCCAAGAAATACATCATCCTATGAACAGATTTTGATATTATTAATACAAGACATACTGAGTTTAAAAGTCTGGAAAGCCTCGGCGACACAGGCTGCAAACACAATACAGGCTTCTGAGATAAGGTGAAGTGTTAACAAAAGCTGTAAAACACCACAAGCTTTGAAATGGGAGTTGGTTGTAAACACAAAAACAATGCCCCTATTGAAGCAAACCATTGGCGCTTCCAGAAGGTCTGGAGTTTGGGAGAAACACAATGGAATGACCCAAGTAAAGTGTTATAAGCTAACACTCAGGGAAACAGAAACTTAGAACATTAAACAACCATATGCCTTCATAAAGTAACATCAAATAAGACAGGAAACACGATTAAATATGCAACCAATTGAGATAGCAAGAAAACAAGTAAACACCCTAAGAGAAGTGTTTTCAATTTACAAATTGTAAAAGATACCTACAGAGAGGCTTTGAAAATATAATATCAATAGATGACACCAAGCAATTACATTGTGTTTGTATTGAACTTGGAACACCACGGAGTCACGACGTCTGGCTTACAAGCAGTTAAGTGATATTAAGAATTCAATAGAAAGACTTCCTAAGAATAGCATCAAAAGATAAATCTGTAATAACCATTTTATGATAGTTTATGAAACACCTAAAGGTAGAGACAGAATTCTAAAAATTGGCAGCTGAAATTACAGTAAGAATAGAAAAGAATTCAGTAAAGAATCACTAGAGATAATTAGCTTACATCAGCAGGGAACTTCAAAGAAAATACCACTAA